>OX451740.1:338073135-338673135 GCA_948472305.1 Vicia faba
TGAGATGAAATATCTTCATGATAGTAACACTTGGGAACTGATTGACAAATCTGCAAGGGCCAGGTTAGTCAACTGTAAATGGACTTTTAAGGTTAAGGAAGGAATCAAATGAGTGATGTCGAAAAGATACAAGGCAAAATTGGTCGCTAAGGGGTTCACTCAAAAAGAAGGAGTCAACTTAAATATGTGTTCTCACCTGTTGTGAAGCATATGTCCATTAGAATGTTGTTAGCCATGGTGGTAAAGTTCGACCTAGAACTTGAACAGATGGATGTGAAGACCACTTTCTTGTATGGTGAACTAAATAAAACAATCTTGATGAGGCAACTTGAAGGGTGTGCGGAAAAGGGAAAGGAAGATTATGTGTGCAAGCTGAATATGTCATTATACAACCTCAAATAATCTCCTCGTCAATGGAACAGAAGATTCGACAAGTTCGAGACACACATATTTTCACTAGGAGCCAGTTCGACCATCGTATTTACTTCAAATTTTGACTGAAAGTTCACTTGTTATTTTGTTGCTTTATGTGGATGATATTTTCATATCAAGAAACATTGTCGAGGATGTAATGAAGTTGAAAGTTGAACTCAATAAGGAGTTCGACATGAAGGATCTGGGGAGTTGCATCCAGGATTCTTGGGATTAACATCGGAAGAGATAGAAAGCAGTCAAGATTATGCTTATCTCAAGAGACAAATTTGGTATGTCGAACTCAAAGCATGTTGTAACACCTGAAAAATCCTAAATGCAAGCTAAGTATGAATCAAAGTCATAGTACAGAAGTCGAAAGACCCTATATGAACAACATTATGTATGCTAGTATATTAGGTTCTTTGATGTATGTCATGGTCTGTACGAGGCCAAACATAGCATATGTAGTGCGCTTTGTAAGAAGGTATATGGCGAATCCTAGAAAGACGCACTATAAAGCATTAAAGTGGATTCTAAAGTACATAAATGGGTTTCTAAGAAGAGTATTGATTTATGGTGGAGCCTATACTGATGATAGCAAAGCAGAAATTAAAGGATTTCTCGACTCTGATTATCTAGTTTGTATGGATTCCTGAAAATTTATTTTTGGATATGTTTTCGTTATGTTTGGCACAACAATTAGTTGGAAAATAACACTTCAGAAGGTTGTCTCCTTATCAACCACTGAAGCGGAATATATTTCCCTCACTGAAGCTGTGAAAGAAGCATTGTGATTTGAAATTTTTGCTAAGGAGCTGAAAAATTCAAGGTCAAGTTATCACTGTTAAATGTGACAGTCAAAGTGATATACACCTGTCGAAGAATTCAGACTATCATAAGCGAACCAAGCACATCGTCCAAAAAATAATCGAGCGTGAAGAAGTCTAAGCGCTAAAGGTTTAGACATATCAAAATTATGTTGATATGATCACCAAGACATTGTCGAGCTGTAAGTTTTTCCATTGTATTCATTTGATAAAGCTACATGAAGAAAGCTAGTTTGTTCTCTTGATGTTGTAGGATAGCTTCTTGTTTTGACAACACTTAAGCATGTTGTCGAAGTCTGTCCATGTGCTGATGTCAAAGTCCTGCATGCTATAATCGAAGTACGCTCAAGTATGCAGTAGTCAAAATGCTAGATTTGTTAGCATATCGAATTGAGCCTATTTGTTTTAGCCCAATTATTTAAGTTAGTTTATAGTTAAGTTAGCATAGTCGTCTATAAATATACTAGTTCTCTCAGGTTGTTGAGACAAATTAGTTGTTGTTATTGAATGGTTATAACAAATATCATTTACCAAAAATATTTTTATTTAATACTTAAATTGATACTAAATATTTGTTATAGGCATACTTAATATTTAGTTAGAATAAGAATATAAAATATAATTCAAATTATTTACTTTTTTTATTTAAAATAAAATGATCTAAATTATAAATATTTTTCAAGACTAAAGAAGATTTTAAAAATATAATTTCTTAAAAATAATCTTAATTTTAAAATAATCAAAAGTATAAATTGTTTAGTCATCTTCCTAATATTGATATTATTTTAAAATAAAATTATGTCATATAACTTTTTTATAAATATTAACTTTTAAATAATTAATTTAGTTTAAATAAAATATATTTTAAAATTTTAAAATATATTTTGAAATCAAAATAAAGATTATATGTAAAAATTTATTTTGAACAATTGTTTATTTGTTTAAAAAATAAATAATGTTGTATTTTAAAACTATTGATAATTCAATGAAAAAGCTATGTAGTTAGTAGTAACTTTTTACTCAGTAATATTTATTGTTATGATTAAATTGTTACTATTAAATTATTGAGAGTTTTGTTTGGTTTTAAAAGTAAGTCTAGAACAATTCATTTAATAAAATAAATTGTAAAACTTATAATTCTATAAAATGTGAGATATAATTTTAAATACTATTTTTAATTTAATTAATGTTTAATACTTAATATTTTGAAAATAATTTTAATACTAAGAAGATGAATAAATAATTTATGCTTCTGATTATTTTAAAATTAATATTAATTTTTACATGTTTTATTTTGGAAAATTTTATTTTATTCTTTAAAAAGTTTATAGTTTAGATCACTTTGATTTTAAATATAAGTATTGAATATATTTGAATTATATTTTATATTTATATCCTTACTAAACATTAAGTATGATTATAATAAATATTTTTATTGTGATTTAATGTTCAAATATATTCAATAAAAATATTTTTTATAATTTTTTTAAATATTAAATATAATATAAACAATTTAATAATGCTATGTTTGTATGAAATTATTAAATCTTAAATGTTAATTAAATGATGATAGTTCTTATTCTTAATATATATATATATATATATATATATATATATATATATATATATATATATATATATATATATATATATATATATATATATATATATATATATATATATATATATATATATTATATATATATATATATATATATATATATATATATATATATATATATAATATATATATATATATATATATATATATATATATATATATATATATATATATATATATATATATATATATAATTAAGAAAATCGATGAACATGTTAATTAAATGATGATAGTTCTTATTTAAATGACGATAGTTCTTATTTCTTTATATATATATATATATATATATATATATATATATATATATATATATATATATATATATATATATATATATATATATATATATATATATATATATATATATATATATATATATATATATATATATATATATATATATATATATATATATATATATATATATATATATATATATATATATATTAAGTATATATATATTTGTAGTTTTTTATATTAAGAAAATTCTTGAGCATGCGTCAAACTTATCGTAAACATATTAAGAATCGATATATAATTCTATCAATTGGAGATTTTTTTTGTTCAGTTAAAAAATAGTTAATTCTAAATATATAATAGATTTAATTATAGTTTTAACTTTTTTATTTTATCTCTCTTTTTATTATAAATTTAAATAATTTTGATCATTCTTCTCATATTTTATTCTAAAATCGATGATGTATGCATTTCTTTAATTTTTTATAACTTATATTTTTTATTTAAAGCTCTTTAATAGTTTTTTAATCATTTTTTTCACATTTTTACACTAAAGATTAATGATGTCCAATTTTTTAATGATATAATTTAAATTTTTTATTATTAAAATTTTACAAAAATTCATATATAATAATTTGTTATATTTTACAAGTGACACCTTATTTAAAAAATGAATACATTATTAATTTTAAATGCAAAAAAAAACTATAAAATTAAAATTATGTAAATTTAAAGAATAATTAATTTTGTGAATAAGATAAAATATTTTATTTTCTATAAAATTTGTGACAATGACAATTCAGCGCACTAGGTACATATATACATGTGATAATTTCTTCACTCTTTGTTTTGTTGTAATCATTTGATCAGTATTATATAAAGGTAATGAAAAAATATTGATTAAATTCTTACAACTAATAAAATAAGAAATGATATTTTTTCAAGTTTTTTTCTTGTTACACCAGCTGATGTAAATTATGTATTTTAATATGACGTTGAAGTACAATATTAATTTTTAAATGTTGAAATAACCCAGATATTTTGTAAGATAATTGCAGTTTAATTTGACCAAGAAATGTATCCGATTGCGATTGAAATGGGAAGTATTATCAGTTTCTACAAGCAAAAGAAAAATTGAAAGCCACAACTCAGGTTTTTTGGTACGGATTCATGATCAAGTGTCACCTTCTAAATGAATAGTGGTTCATGCAATAAACACGTATTCTTATTTTCCATCTTTTGCTTGACTGTAGTTGCGTACTTTTTATTATGGTACTTAATAAGTACAAACAGATGTACGGCCGATTTATGTAGGAAAAGGTCAAAAATAATAATATAGAGGTAATGGGAAAAGATTCTCTCCATTCAATTTATCCTACAGTGAAATCAAACCACGCAATAAAATTTAAAAAATATAACAAACTTAATAAGTGCAGAATTTTTTTACACCGTCGGTTCTCTTTTTCTAGAGACATATTATCATGACTTGCATAGTCTATCCTCTTTTTCTAAATTTCTATTATTTGTTTCCTTAAAACATGGTAATATTATGTATTACAAGTATAAATTTTGAGAGTCACAAAAACTGCTAATGTGGTGATAGTCCTGGTAATGTTTTTTCTTTACAAACTCTTCTAATCAATTTTTTTTAATGAAAAATATGATAAGAGTTAATTTATAAAATTTTAAAAGTATAATGTAAAATATTTTAAATTTAAAAATAAACATTTAAATATTTTATTATTTATTTTGTTTTATAAAGTATAATAAATTATTTAAAGTTATATTTATTTTATACCGATTAGACCCCGATTAAACGTTTGAACTTTAAATCTCTATCTTTATCAATTTAATAATTGGTCCGTGATTTTAATTAGGTTGATATTTCACTACAAAAAAGAAGCTTATTTGTCACGTGAAAATCACGTGGCAAACATCAAAATCACGTGGCAAAACAAAAATAGCGACGTGGAGACATATGTCGCTGGGGAGTCAGTGGCAAGCCAGTAGCGACGTGATTCCCATGTCACAAAGTTGTGACGTGGTATTCACGTCGCAAATGCTTTGTTTAGGGAATATACAATCTGACATACAGCAGCTTTAGTTGCGACGTGAGAATCATTTCACTAATTTGTGACATGATTCCCACGTCGCTACAGGTGACGTTTTTATTTTTTTAAAAATTGTTTAGTAATTATTTTTTATATTAATTAATTTATGTAATAAAATTTAAATAATAAAATTTATATAATAAAATTTAAATAATAAAATTTATATAATAAAATTTATATAATAAAATTTAAATAATAAATTTTATATAATAAAATTTATATATTAAAATTATTAGAATAATAGTATTTTATTATATATTCGAATAATAGAATTTTATAAAATAAAGTCATATAATAAAATGTTATATAATTTAATAATTTAAAATGATAAAAATAAATATCTTACATAAATGCAAATTTAAAAACGAAATAAATAAAATGTTTTCACGGGGCATCTTCACCCGGATAATTATCAAGATCAAAATCATCAATTCCGTCATCATCCGGCTGTGTATCAGGAACATTTTGATTTCCACCACCTTGCATAAACCGTCTCATCTGCTCCTCCATATCAGATTGTCTCTTCCGCATGATCTCTAACTGCTGCTCCTGCTCTTGCCTCATTGTCGTCATTTGAGCCTCCATTTCACGTCTCACTTCACTTGTCGTCAATTGTCTTACTGTTTCAAGTTGATCCTATGTCAGATTCGGTTGACGTGACCCTCCCTCTCCATCTCTAAGTCGTTGAAACAGATTACGATCACCAACTCTCAAGCCGGCGGCCAAATTTCCTCCCGCAAAAAAGCAACCATTAGGCCCTTTTCCATTAACAACCTCATTCCAAATATAGAAATCAACATCACCATTAAGCGGCTCCCCTTCTGCTGGCCTATATTGAGGATTGTGTTCCAGAAAACGTGCAAGCAATGTCTGATAATCATCCTACACATGCATTAAATAATAAAATTAAAAAAAAATTACATATATATATATATATATATATATATATATATATATATATATATATATATATATATATATATATATATATATATATATATATATATATATATATATATATATATATATATATATTAAATTTATGCTAAATTAAAACATTTATATATTAAATTATACTAAATTCAAATATATTAAAAATTTGTCACGTGATTTTCACAAATCAACTTATGAATTGCCACGTGATTTTCACGTGGGAATGTATCAGTTGCCACATGAAAATCAGTCACGTGGAAATTTATCAGTTGCCACATGATAATCACGCCACAACTTATAGATTGCCACGTGAAAATAACGTCACTATTTTTGTTATTAACTTTAAAAAAACATAAATTAAATTACTTACAAAAGCTCTCTTTGTGCGCTCGTCGACAAAACCTCCCGATTTCTTTGTCCGAGTCCTCGTAATCAACTCAATGATCAATGGTGGTCTCCCCATCTCCTTAGTCTAAACAATAAAGTTAAAAATAATTAGTAAAAAATATTATGAATAAAAATATATATAACTTAAAAAATTAGTAATATTTACCATCCGCCGGACATGCTCTGCAGTGCTAATACTTCCAACAGTATTGACACATCCCCCTTTTCGGATGCCCTCATCTTCTTAAAATTTTCGGATTTGGCCTTGAATTCTGGCGAACCCCAATATGTACGAAGTTCGCCAAAAACCTCTACGCCTATCCAGTTAGGACGGATACCATGCAGCTCATAATTCTCCCTAACCCGCCGCATTATATCAGAAAATCTTCTAGAAGTTCTGCTATAATAGATTTTTTCAATAATTTTCTCATTCAACGGATCCCACACACATTTTTCCTGCAATGTTGTATGACATTAAAATAAAAAGTTAAGTAATTATCATTAAAATGTGACTTAAATAACAATACTAAAAAAATATATTAAATTTACAACTTAAATAAATAACAATACCTTAAAATTTTTAAACCATTCTTCTTTATTTGTAACCTCGCCATAGTTCCTCCAAAATGATTTATACATCTGCTGGATTATATAATTAATAACCTTGGCAGCAGTCCGACTCGGCGCGAAACTAAACAACAAGATTTTAAATAAACAATATTAATTATAAATTTATACAAAATATTAAAATGAATATGTACTTAAATAAAAGTTTATATAAGAAACTTACTTGCTTCCTTCGGGCCAAATCCAAAACCTCCCGTCAATGACATGAATCTCACTCGGATCATCTCTCTCACGAAGATCAGCTCCATCTATATCATCAGCTACCACATCTGCATCACCGTCAGCCTGTGTAGGACGTGGGGTGTTGGATCCTGCAGCCTGTGTGGGATGTGGGGTGCGTGATCCTCCGGTTCGTCTAGGACGTGGGGCGCGGGTTCCTCCAGCCTGTGTGGGACGGGGACTGGGGGATCGTCCAGCCTGTGTCGGATGTGGACTGCTGGGTCCTCCAATGTGTGTGGAGTGTAGGGTGCTGGACCCTCCCGCCTGTTGGAAGGGTGAAGACATCTGTGTGGGTCCCCCATTGTCTTCATCCACATTATTATCAACCAACAATATAGACGCATCAACTTGAAGTCCCTCAACAGTTGTATCAGACAAAGTTGTAATGTCTTCAGCTGCAACCACATCATTAATCTGTTCAACGTCATCAACTTGGTAGACAGCATCTTCCACTAGATCTCCAGTTTCAATATGACCTAGCGGTTTTGTTTTTATTACAACACACCATCCTCTTTTACGTATTACAAATGAAGGATAAGGAACATAATAAACTTGCCTAACAATATGTGACATTATGAAAGGGTCATATTCTTTGTATCTCCGGTTCATTTGAATCTCGACAGAACCATATGACTTGTCTATCTTTGTGCCTCTAGTTGGATCATACCATTCACAATAAAACAAGACAACCTTATTTTCCGTGTCCAAGTAATTGTATACCAACTCGTAGATATGTTTAACAAATCCATAGAAGTCGTCTTCACCGCCATTTATAACTCCTTTTACAAAAACACCACTATTTATGGTTTTTTTCCCTTCGGTCCATGCCTCAGTGTGAAATTTATATCCGTTCACGAAGTATGTGTGCCAATCATTTGCGCTTTGGATAGGGCCTTCTGCCAAGTTTCTCAAATGGAGTATTTCTGGAGTTAGTGCAAGAACGCTAGACAATGTTTGCTTGAACCATGAGGGAAATTGAGCATGAATGACACCTGATGTTGACTGTACCCCGGTACTATGAAAATAGGCATTGTTAAATTCCCTACAAAACACACACCATAAGTTTAATAAGTTTGGTATACACACACCATAAGTTTAAAAAGTTTTGGTAAACTTACTCAAGATATGGTTTAACTTCAACGCAGTTGATCAAGACATGGACATGTGCAGATTGCATTTCTTTTTGGGTCAACCAATGCACACCCTTCTTTCCAGAAGGTCGACCTGGAAGCGCAAAGACTGATAAGGTGAATTGACTCCTCTGATTGACATTTACAGGATTCCGTATGATTCTAGAAGTTAACATCAAGTGATTGAAATAGTGACTGCAAAAATGTGATGTTTTCCGATGCAAGTAATGTGCACATATAGATCCTTCTACTCTAGCTTTATTTTTCACCGATCTCTTTGAATCACCCATGAACCTTTCAAACGGATACATCCACCTATATTGAACAGGTCCACCAAGATAAGCTTCATATGCAAGATGCACAGGTAAATGTTCCATGGAGTCAAAGAAACCAGGCGGAAATACTTGTTCCAACTTACAAAGAATGAGTGAAATGTTTTGGTCCAACTTAATGATGTCTTCCACTTTTAAAACTGACGCACAAATATCTCTAAAAAATTGACTAATTTCAGTTAGTGGGTCAAGAACATGTTTGGGTAGCGATCCAAATGCAATTGGTAGCAACTGTTCCATAAAAATGTGACAATCATGACTTTTCATACCATGTAATTTTCCAGTGTTAGGGTCAGCACACCTTTCTAAATTTGATGAATACCCATCGGGCATTCTCAATTCTTTTAACCATCGACAAACCGCTTTAGCTTCTTGGGAAGTCAGACTGAAACAAGCCTTGGGTTTTAATAATTTTCCATTCGGTTGAGGCTTCAACTCCAACTCTCTTCGATTACACCAAATTCCCATGTCTTGTCTGGCCTTCTCATTATCTTTTATTTTTCCTGTCACATCCATCACTGTGTTAAATACATTATCAAAAAAATTCTTCTCAATATGCATAACATCAAGATTATGGCGCAACAAATTATCTTTCCAATACGGAAGATCCCAAAATATACTTCTTTTTGTCCAATTGTGGGTGACGCCGTATCCTTCAATTCGGAATGCTTTGCCAGTATCTGTAAATTTTGGTAGTTCACATACTTGTTTCCATATAACCCCTGGTGGCAATCGAGGCGGAGGCAAATCTTTCTCTCGTACATCTTTTTTTAAATTTGTCTTGTTTCTTCTATATGGATGATTTGCTGGTAGGAATCTGCGGTGACAGTCAAACCATGAGCTTTTCCCACCTTTATCCAACGTAAATGCTTTGGTGTATCCCATGCAATGCGGACAACCCATTTTTCCATGCATACCCCAACCAGACAACATGTCATATGCTGGAAAGTCATTAACGGTCCACATCAAGGCAGCTCGTAATGTGAAGTTATGTTTACGGGATATATCATAAGTCCATTCTCCAATCCACATCTTCTTCAAATCATCAATTAAAGGTTGTAAGTACACATCAATTCCGACTTTTGGACTGTGCGGGCCTGGAATAACACACGTCAAAAACATGTATGGTTTTGTCATGCACATCTCAGGAGGGAGGTTGTAAGGTGTTACAATAACTGGCCAACAAGAATACGCACTTCCTGACGCTTGCACGTATGAGGCAAATCCATCAGAGCATAATCCAAGCCTGACATTTCTAGGTTCTGCAGCAAAATCTGGATGTGTCCGGTCAAAGTGCTTCCATGCCTCACCATCAGATGGATGTCGCATAGTGCCAGAACTTGTTTGGTTTGTATGATGCCATGTCATTTGACTTGCATTGTGCATTGAAGCAAACATTCTTTTATATATATGATGCCTGTGCATTTGACTTGCCATGTAATTTTTATATTTTTGTTATTACTGATTTTTCTTACCTTTGCATGCGAGGAAAGCCCTCAGCTGAATTTCCTTTTGACGTAGAAATCGAAAGAACTATTCACACAAGGCACAGATAAGCTCGGTTAGTTAAACATGAATCAGAAGGTTCATCAGATCATTCAGGTTCAGAGTCTGAAAAGGAAAAACCAATGGTTGAAGACCCACCACCACCTGAGAGACTTCTTGGGGACTATGGAGGAGAAAATGCTCTAACAGGTCAGTTGACAATCGTGAATCAACTGATAACTATTGCAAATTTTTCAGCTACACCCTTCAACCATCAACTAGCTCGAGAAAATATCTTTCATCGGAAATATCAATTAAGATGCCATTAAACATTAACAGAGACTCCTCACCATGAGTACTACTTTGAAGATTGAGGGGCACTCTGAAGAAGCCAAGAAATTAAGGATGTTCCCGTTCATGCTTTCTAAAGATGCTGAAGAGTGGTTTTACTCATTACCTGCTAGGAGTATCACTACTTGGAAACAAATGGAGAAGACTTTTCTTTATGAGTATTTCTGCTTCTATTTATATTCGTAAAAGATATGATATTGTGAATTTTAAGCAGAAGGAAAGAGATTCGCTAGGTGATGCTTATAAGAGGTTCAAGAGGTTATTAATAGTCTGTCCCACTCACAACACGGGTCAAACTGAGAAATTTCAAATGTTTGTAAATGGCCTTCGAATGAAGACAAAGAAGCTTATTGATACAGCAGCCGATGGCTCATCCAGCTTTACAACAACCACTGGTGTGAAGAAGATTATTGAAGCCATTGTTGTAAATGAGCATCTGGAGCTATATGACAGGGCTGTGAGTAAACCAAAAGGTGTGATGATCTAAAGTTAGAAATTAATAAGCAACTAAAAATTAAAGAAGCAATTGGTGCAGAAGTAGAGAAAAAATTGAAGGCAACGAACATGGGTACTCAATAGGTAGCTCAGGTTCAATAGGTACAAAAAGTTGTTTATGAAATTTGTAGTGGACCATATATTACTGTACAATGTCTTTCAACTCCACAACAAATTGAGAAGATAAAATTCTTGAAGCAAAATAACCCATATTCTAACACCTATAATCCTAGGTGGAAGAATCATCCTAACTTCTCCTGGAAAGATCAACAGCAACAAGCTCCTCAGAAGGAAGAGTGGGAGGTGGCTATTGTAAAGATGGATGCCCACACCTCTCAATTTCAAGAAGAGACAATGAGTAATCACAGGAATACCATAACTTCAATTGAAAAATTAGAAGTTCAAATGGGACAAATTGCACAACAGATAGCGCTGCAAGCACAAGAAAATCAGAAAAATCGTGAGAATGTTAATGATGTCACAATAAGGAATGAGAAAGCTACTGAAGAAAAGAAAGATGAGGTAAAATTTGATGATAGTATCATAGAAGTAGATCTGGAAGTGAGAGAGAACAAGAAAAACAGGAAGAAGTGGCATCACTTGTGAAGCCAGTTGAAGAGAAGACTAAACCAGCGATCAAGTTGTCGTATCCTTGTCGAGTAGCAAAGAAGGACACGAAAGAGAAAGAGTTTGATAAATTTGTCAAATTGTTTAAAAAGCTGGAGATCAACATACCCTTCTTTGAAGCACTCGAGAAAAGGCCCTTATACCAGAAATTTATGAAAGAGGTACTCTCAAAAAAGAGACCAACATAAGATGAACAATTACCCGTTGATGAGTAAATGTATGCATCACACCCGAGAAAATTTTTTTTATCAAGCAGAAGGATCCGGGATCTGTTGCAATACCGTGCACCATAAAAGATCGAAAATTCAAGAGGGTTATAATTGATTATGGTTCTAGTGTGAGTTTGATGCCCTTGTCTATTTTCAAAAATCTTAATATTGAAAACATAAGTGGGAGTGGGACAAAATTAAAATTTGTTGATCACACCATCAAGCAGTCATACGGGATAGCGCAAGATGTATTGGTGGAAATTGACAATTTTGTCTTTCACGTTTATTTCTAGATCATGGATATCCATGAAGATGAAGAAACTCCTATCATTCTTGGTTGACCATTTCTGCTGACGAGTTGGTGCAATTTTGATATAGAGACAGGTAATCTGACATTAAAATCTTTTGATGAAGAGATAACCTTGAAAGTATTGGAGATCAAGAAGCATAGTGCCAGTGGAAAGAAACAATATTTAGTTGGTATGATCCAAGTATAAGGAGAAAATAAAATTTCAAAATCACTCCCAGAAGAAGTTTCAGGCATAATCACTCAGGTGGCAGCAATAAAAATCCTCAATCTCAGCCAAGAAGTCAAAAAGAAAAAGAAGGAACACTGAGGTGAGAAGATTGAGGTTGGAAGTGACCTGAAGCATAAAGTGGGTCGTATTGTTGATCTGAATGAGTTATGGATTACGGAAGAGACATTAAACAAGGTGTGGAAGAGGAAGTATCCTCCATAAGGGGAAGAACCGTCAAGCCATGTGACGTTAAACGAAACGCTTCATGGGAAGCAACCCCCGCTTTTAATAAATTAATTTTTCTTCTTGTTTTGTTTGCATTTAATAAAAAGGGAGCCTTGTTGGTGAGAGCTAGGAGGTAGCAACTGGTGTTGTAGTACCCTCTGTGAGTCACCTTTCTCGAGCTTGTTCTGAAACATTAGGGTAAATGTTTAGTTCAAGTCTGGGGGGGTTTTACTGCTTTGCAATATATTTTTCTTCTAGATTTTAGATTTATTTGTTGGTTTTATTCTAATTGTTATGTAAGTCCACGAGTTTAAGTCCTTCCCAAATTTTGATCGTAAATTTTTGTTTTGTTTTTCTCAAGAGCTTATATTTCATAGAGATCTGGAATAGTATATAAAGACAAAGGAACAATTGTTTGAGGGTAGGAAGTTCAGAATAATGTGACAGGAATACGAGTCTAACATGTAGATTTATACCATAGTGCTTGAATCTTGAGAAGTACTCTTTGAGTAGTTTATCAATACAGTCTGGCATAATCTATATTCACATGCTGGTATGATTGGTTGAGAAATAAATAAAGCTGGAACCAAATGATGAAAAGGCGGTAAAAGGAAACTGGCTCACTAAGTTGGGTATCCCTCACCCAGTTATTCAGCCCAAAGGGGGTTGATCTCCAAACAACGTCTAAAAGGACAATATATAAACTGAAAATTTTGAAAATTTCATCTGAATTATAAAGGAGCAAAAGTTGTTTATTTGGTGCCTGAACAAAAATTCTCTTGATTAATCTTGTGTGTGTGATGATCATTAAAAAAATTCTCATTGCGATAATTTGAATGTCCTAATGAAAAAGGAAAAAAATCCGAAAAAGACTTAAGTATAAAGCACAGTTAGAGAGGTATCTGAAGAGGAAGCTCAAGATTTAAAGGTTCTTACACAAACTATTCACATTATGTGAACATTGAATGAACTTATTTTTGATCAATTGGAACGAGTGTCTCACATATGAGTACCGGTCTGTTGTGGTTTTCATGAGTTCTTGTAATGGTCGCTTGAAGTCAGCAACAGTTTAAGTTTGAGGGAGTTTGATAAGTGGTTTTTACACAAATATTTAGCATTTATTTTAGTTATCGTTTCTTTTACTTGTCAAGGTTCTATTTCGTTTTATCGTATATTATGCTTTGGTTTTATGTTTTAGTGTTTTCAGGTTCAAAAAAATAAAACAGGACAAATCGAGGCGGAAAGAGTGCATAATTTAGAGTTTCGAGGGAAGTGCTACATGAGCCTTGACATGGGTGGTTGTGTCACCTGACACGGGCCGTGTCAGGTGGGAGACTTGGAAAGAAAGGAAAACCAGGGGGCTGACACGAGCTGCCGTGTTGCCTGACATGGGTAGTGTCAACATGCTTGGAGCAGAAAAAAGAAAAGAAATTCCTGATGACCAACACGGGCCGTGTTGGCAAGTGATGCTGATGTTAAGTGTTTTTATGATTTTTCACTATTTGGGACCCAAAGGGGCGTTTTGGGAATTTTTGACCGAGACAAATGGATTGTTCACTATTTAGCCAAGTTTGAAAGAGGAATTAGGGGTCTTTTTTCCACACGGAGAATTGAGGATTGAAGGTTGAAGCCTACGCAAGTGTTAGAGAACGGAGACCTTTCATGAGCGGAAGCGATTGAAGATCAAAGTTCACCATCTAATTGTAATGTTTAATTTTTATTATGAAATTAATTTGAACAATATGAGTAGCTAAACCCTCAAATGCTAGGGGTGTCCCTGATTTCAAAATGTATTGATTTTGAATTCTTGATTTTGATACAATAGTTTCTTTTCAATTTAATTGTTCAATGTTCTTATGCCTTTCCTATCAGACAAATAAGGATTGATCCACGGTTAACAATTAGGGTTGAACCGCCATTGTTAAGGTTTTTGAACAATTAGACTATAGTAGATATCACCTAGGACTAGGGATATCCTATAGGTCACTGAAAAATCTTAATAACATAACTGCTTGGTTTCATCATAATTCACTAAGGACATATGTATTATGATGAATGCCAAAGGTTTTCCCACTAAGGACTTAGGGGAAATAAACTAAAGATTCGGTAGTTGAAGGTAATGAACTTATTGAAGAGATCAAGAGTAAAAGTTATTACAGGGTCAAATCACACACCTACCCTTAGCATGCTCCTCATATTAGTGAAAAGCCACTTTATATTCCTACTATTTGTTAAGTGAAAATTTCACAACCAAAACCCCAAATCAAGTTTTGTTTAATTGAACTACGAATTTAACTCGATAATTGCACGCAGTCCTTGAGATCGACATTCAGGGAATCTCCCTATTATTACAAGAGGCAAAAATAGTACACTTTCTATTTTTCCCATCAAGACCTCTTGGCTAAAAGAAGAAGATTATCAAGAACCGGCGCATGGAACTTGTAGACGATATGATATATATGGTTGTCTTTCTTATCAGTGTCCAACTTTAAAGGCGGCCTAACAACAAGACTCAAAGACTAGAAATCCTAGAAATAAGAAAACATGTATGTCAAAATGATGTTAATAAAATGTTTCATGAATGCAAATGGGTCAAGGCTACCATAAACTGAACAAATGTTGTGTTGATAACAAAATCACTGTCACATGTAACAGGATCAAAGGTCCAGACCATTTCAGAATACAAGAGAACCAAGTACCATGAAGATCAGAATATGTACTTGTAAAGATAATTCCCACCTCACCTTACAGGTAAATTCTAATCAGAATAGGGTTTCTAATTGAAACCAGAGTCGGAAGTCCTCTATTCTAACACCTCGTCTTCACACAAATGGGGCAAGACAAAGTCTATCAATGAGTTTTCTTGAATTAAGCACTTTTGAAATAAGTGATTATTTAAAAATCACTTTTTTGATCAAGCATGAATTGAATCTAGGTTGAATTTTGAATTGAGAATATAGATCTAAGCCTAGAATTGTGAACTGATTTGACAATCATGTGTAAATCCGGAATTGGGTAGCTGAATTAAGTGTTTTTTGAATTAAGTTGATTTACATGAAAATGCTTAATCTTTGAAGAAAATTGATGATGTTGCATGAAGCTTAATTTTTGATCTTAATCAATCATGTGTAATTTGAATTTAGACTATAAATTATGTAAAATCATGTGTTTGATGTGTGAAGATTTGGTGTTTGATCAATTGCCTAAGCCATGAGCCAAATCTCAAAAATATGTTAAAACTGTTTTTTTGTCTGGGTAACGGGTTACCCAAATATGGTAACCGGTTAGCATCCATTCCTTCACAAAAAATTTCAAAACTGTTACATGGTAACCGGTTACCTAGTTATGGTAACCGGTTACCCCAAGTCAGTAGCTATTTTCCAAAATTTTCAAAGTTTTGGTAACCAGTTACCCAGTTATGGTAACCGGTTACCCCAAGTCAGTAGCCAATTTCTAGGATTTCCAACTTTTGGGTAAGGGGTTACCAAGTTATGGTAATCGGTTACCTAGACAGAAATATTGATTTTTCCTTTGTTTCATTGCATGTTTGCACACTTTACCTTGTTAATTCTAACTCCTTTTGTGAATGCTTTGCAAGGTACATTGTTAGGCCTTCAACCTTTAATTAGCACATGGTTATTGGTTGAATGGCATATTATGCGATCAATTGTTAGTGAAAGTTTGCGTATGATGTGCATATGATATTATTCTCGCATAAATCCTATTTTCGTGCAGGTACTCTGGTATCACGCGGATGTGTTCGCTACACATTCCAGTATGTTATTGTTATCTTTGTATCTTGTATGAATTGTAATTTGTGCAGGTGCATGTTGATATACAGATGTGTCCTCTACACATTCTGATCTTGATTTGTTGATACTTTGACTCTTAGGATGATGGTATTTTCTTTATTGATGAATAATAGCTCATGAATTTTTCTGGGTTTCTTTGCTTTTGCTTAGCATTTACGGATTGTTATCCGTTTGGTACATTTCCCTTCTATTTTCTCTCTGCATTTTGTTGCTTTTTAGAGATCATGAGAAGTAGGGATTTTCTCGCTTTCCTTGCCATGTCAAGTAGGAATAGAGATGTATGATGGGGATTTCCGTTGCTGATATATGTCAGGAATCCCTTTGGTTTATTTAAAGACTTGTTTAAGGAAATTCCGTATATGTGACTTGTTTGTTACTTGTGTTTGTTTAAAATCCTACCTTTGAAGTAGGTATTCCATACGCGTGTTTACATTTGTGCTCACATCTATTCCCCATCCCCTATGGAAGTCCTCAAAAGGAGGAGATCAGGGAGGGTCTGTAATCGACCCCCGCACATTCTAGTCAGTGTCATCCTTAGCTCACGTTGTACGTCGATGTTTCGGAGTCGTGCATATCTTGTGTATCGAGTCCGTCAAGTGGGGAATGATTTTGAAATCAAACCCCAACTCTTTGTCAGAAGTTCGCGTTGGCCGATGTTAATACTCCATGATCGTTCATATTGTCTTCTGTCGCCTACCTCAATTTTCTATATCTTGGTTAGGTGTTCAGTCGCTTTGGACGTCACATTTTTTATTTCATCTGTCTCCCGCTTGTTTTCTCCGGGTGATATGCTCCCCTTAGCTAAATCATTTATCTTGTTCCCCTGTCCCTTCGAGTCGGTATGTGTTGTACCCCAAAATTTTCCCTCTCATTTTCTTCAATACATTCTTCTAGGGTTCTCAAATGCTCAAGGATGCTCAATAATTGATCAGACAAATTCTCCTCCTAAGTAATGGATCCATAACTAGAGTTTGTGTTTCTCAAGGAAGAATTGATTTAAAATGCCTCAAGTGGTTTTCATGGCTCTTCATATGTCCCTAAGAATTCTCATGTCAAGTTTCAAGCCTTGCATCACAAGTTTGCTCAGTCAATAGCTCAGATGATTGAAAATTAACTATATTTGGTAAAAAGTCAACTATGGGCAACATACAGTCAAACTTCAAAGTTTTTGGTAAAAATCAACATTTTTAAGTTATATTCATAATTTTATCAAGGGTTGATCATGATTCCTCAAGAAAATCTCTCAAATCATCAAAATACAAAAGTTATTAAATTAGGGTTTCCTTAGGAGAAGTCAAATGGACTTTGACCGAGCATAAATTTCACATGCTTCATCAACTTTTCCCAAAATAAAGCCTATTTCGAAGTAAATTCAATTCTATACAACTTTGTATCTGTATGCTCAAGTCCAAAAAATGCTTCATTTGAGAGATATAAGCCAATACATTACAGGTCACTTCAAAAGTCAATAAAAAGACACTTTTTGTCAAGGCAACTTACATCAAGATAAAGTCTCCAAATGCAAAAATGATCAAAAGAGAAATTGAATAAGACATCTTGATATTTCCAAAAAGTCCATGATCACCTTAAAAATATGAAAATTGAGAGAGTTACGACCATTGCAAGTTGGGAAATTTTTGTAGAATGCATGAATTCCAAATTAAGCAAACTTGTGATTTTGAGCTATTGGGCCTAACTTTTGATGTTCAAACATGTTAACAATGTGTTATAGGACCTCTAAATCCATTAAAATATTTTTTATGAATTTATTTTTTTTATTTGAATTTTTTTTCATTTAAATGCAAATTAAATTAAATTAAATATGAAGCAATGGTACAAGTCGCATGGGCTTTTGATTTCAGTCACATGGAGGCCCAATAACATATGATGAACATGCCAAAACCGTGTTGCCTCAAATATGGAAAGGAAACTCACTTGTTTAGAAGTTTTTTATGTTATTGGAAAGAAACCACACCATGATTGCACAAGACATCATGCCACTTTTGTTAACCTAAGTTGATTCCTCTATATAAGCACAACAAGAATCAGCATAAAGGCACGCATCCTGGCCTCTAAAAACCTTGTAAAAATATTTAATACTTTTCAAGAATCATAAAGTCTTTCAAACCAAATTTTCAAACCCTCTCATTACAAAAAACCTTTCTTTTCATTCTTAGCAAACATACAGGTTAAGATTGGGTCAGTTTGGTCGTTCAAAACACATGGAATCACATCGCATAACATCTCTGGTTGCATAATGATCATATAATTCATATCTTGATTTTTGTATTAATCTAATCCATGCTAATACCTTTATCATGCTTCTTAGATACCCTTATGCAGCTCTGAGTCATCATGGTGACCCCATGCAGCCATAACTAGGAGACATCATGGGTACACCGATTTCGTGTCATCTTCTTCATAGCAACCAGATCGTTGCGTTTTAGCCTTCCAAAAGACTCTTATTGGATTCGTAGCCCTTTATTTATGGGGGTACGGTGTTATTTGCTGTCTAATAACGTTTGTTTCATAGGTTGGATAGAAAGGATAGCCAGAGAATACGACCAGAGCTAGGGCTCCGGCGCCTCTCCGGTCAACGCGTGCTGATTCATATTATATACTTATTATTTCAATTATGTGAGTGGATGTAAAGACCGACCCAGCGGTAGAAGCGAAAATTATTAAGGCGTTAGCATACCAGGGCACGAGTTCGATCCATGCCTCTGGTATTTTGATATTTTTACTTTTCATATTTCCTTGTTTACAAATCCAATGCAAGAATCCTTCATGCGCTCACCCTGCAACCTCACCTCATCACCATTGGATCTTCACGACTCCAGATCAAATGTTTCAGATCTCCACGCCCACGTTGGACCCTCATTGGAGAGTAACATTGGATCCCATTCAAGGTTTGGGCTTGCATGTTTGGGCCCAAGCGAATTTCTCCCAGTAACCCCTAGTTTTACTTCTTCAGGCCCATCTCTCCATTTCTTTTTAATTATTTTATTCTAATTTATTTTTATAGAATTAACTTTTTCTTTAATTAATTAAAATTAAATCAACTTAACCTTTTTTAATTAAAATCAAATTAACTTAACTTTATTTTCAAATTAACTTAACTTTTTTAATAATAATTGAATTAATTAACTTAGTTTCTTTAGACTTTTATTATTAAACCTTTTTTAAATTAAATATAATTTAGGGTTTTATTTTTTAGGTTTTAATTATTTCCTTTTACTCAATTAAAATTAATTAATCATTAGTATAAATCATCATTTATTTTCCATTAAACAATTTCTTCGTTTCTTTTCACAATCTTCACGCTTTTCTTATTTTCACATTAGTTTTCACAATAATGTATCTGCTAAAGGTTGTAATAGTTAATTATGTTTTTTTCTCCTTTGTTTCCTATTTCCCCTAATTTTGTGGTTTTGTACCCTTTTCCGGAAGTATTGTAATAGCGTAGAATCTTTATTTTCTCCCTTTATTGCTTTCACTTATTACTGTATAGTAACTAGGCTTGTATGACAAGATATAAAAGCAAACGCTAGAAAACTTAATCTCAGGACAAGTTAACTGAAAACTGAAACACTATTCACACACGCACCTCTAGGATGACTCCACTTGTTGCCTTCAGAAAACAGTCATGTCCCTCGAACATGGTACGCTTTAGCAAAGACCCTCGGTTAAAAGATCGTAGTCCCTCGATGACCCTTCGATGCTGCCTCGGTAAACGATCTTAGTTCCTTACGATAAATTGCTAAAGTTCCTTACAAGTTGCCTTCGGTGACTGTACAATGACCCTCACTTGTCCCTCACACATCCAATAACAGGGTTTCCTACTAACTAATGGTAGAGTATCACTATCTAAGGAGGAGGAAAATAACACGAAATTTTTTTAAGTAGGTAGATAGCTCGTAATCGCTTGCTCACTAAAACAAAAAATTTTCACAAACACTTTTCTCTGAAATATTTTCAAAACAAACACTTTGTACGCATTCTCAACGATACAAGAATCTTTACAAAATTGCCGCACTTAGGCATTTTTTAAAAATATTTTCAAACATACAAAGCATTTTCAAAGTGAGCTAGCGATTAAGAGGCTGTAGATAACTACAGATGAAAAGGGTGCTAGCACCTTCCATTTTCATAACCTTCCCCCTGAACTCAAAAATATCTCAAAGGTATTTCCTGTTATTTTCACCCTTTCTTTCATTGGAATAAAGAAAAATTGGTGGCGACTCTTACTATCCACAACATTTGTGATAAAAACACAAAACCAAAAGTCAGTTCTCCTACCGTATTACAGAACTGGTGACTCTGCTGGGGAGAACTAAAAGTGGGGTTACCTTAGAGTTAGATCACATTTAAAATGCTTTACTTTCTTGATTTATATGCTTTACATTTCGGGGTTTTGCTCGGGTTTATTTTTGTAAAGATCCTATACCCGGATCCAGAGGCATTTTAGGTAAGTAGCAATACATAGTGGAAACTATACGGTGTAGGCCGATATGGTTGAAGCAATGGCTACGATTGTTCGACACATTAGTTGGTACCAGTGTCCCTTGAGTCATTCAAGGAGAATGCTGGGCTGCCGCGTGGTGTCATAAGCACTAACTGACCGTAGAACCTTAGTTGACACAACTTAGCCATTAGAAAGTAGTGAGATGGCCAGCTTTGGTGCAGACTGAAGTTGGTTGATACTCAATACTACACTGAATGACATCTGACTCTCGGGATATTTCGGTCGCAAATCAGATGTTGTGCTGAAACAATGCCCGAGAGAAAGATCAGTGATATTGAGACTCCTTGAACCTGGTTACTTCTTTTAGGACAGGTTGAGCCAACTAAAACTCAAGAGGGTAATTACCTACAAACTCCATGTAAGCTTGAACCTACGGCCTTGTGTGTTTTGTTTGTGTTTGATTAATTGTTCGAACATGACATCATAACATCATGAAATCATAATGTTGTACCCCAAAATTTCCCCCCTATTTTCACTCAAGACATACTCCTAGAGATCCTCAATTGCTCAAGGTTGACTAAGGATTTACTAGACAAACTCTCCTCCTAAGACAATGGACCCTAAATAGGGTTTCAATTTTAAGAAAGATGTGTGAGTCCCAAGGATCCAAAATGTTCTTCATTGTCCTAATATGTCTTCAAGATCATCCATGCCAAGTTTCATGCGTTGATCAATAAGTTTTCTCAGTGAATTGCTCAAGTATTGGAAAATCAACTACGCTAGGTCAAAAGTCATATGTGGCCCATGTACAGTCAAACTTCTAGATTTTTGGTCAACATCAACATGTTGGAGTGATATCCATCATTTCATCAAGGGTTGATCATGATTCCTCAATAAATGTTCCTAATTCTTCAAAGTCAAAAATGGCAAATTAGGGTTTCTATAGAAAAAGTCAACCAAACTTTGACCAAGCAGAACTTTCTCATACTTTATCATAAATTTTCCTACCAAATATCATTTTGAAGATAATCTAATTCCCTACAACTTATATTCAGCCCCCAAGATCAAGAAATGCACCATTTGAAAGATATGAGCTCAAACATTATAGGTCATTTTAAAAAAGTCAACAAAAGCCACTTTTTTCCAAGACCTTTTACATCAAGATAACATCTTCAAAAGCAAAATTGATCAAAAGAGGGATTGAATTAGACATCTTAGGATTTCCAAAAAGTACAAGATCATCATCATGAGATAAAAATTGAGCAAGTTATGACTTACCCAAGTTGGGAAAATTTTGGAAATTTCAAGAATGGTGCATTGAGCAAATTTGAATTTTTGGGTCAATGGCGTAACTTTTTAAGGTTCAAATGTCTTCCTAAGGTCATGGAGGACCTCTAATCTTATTTTTGCATGGTCTTGTATTTTCTACCTATTTTTTACATATTTATTTTAATTTATTTCAAGTAAATATAAAATAAATGGTATAAAATATTTGGAAATGGGCTTAGGCATGTGGGCTAGTGTTTTGGCTTGCTTGGAGGCCCAAGGATTCGTGAAAACCTGACCAGATACATTGAACATGGAAAAATGGCATGAAATCTCCTGTTTGGTATTTTTTTTTCAAAATGGTGATAATGGCTTTAAACCATGACTTTATGGGCTTGATTCTTTCCTCCTTATCTTGTCCCCTTCTTCTATGCTATAAGTACATCCCTTTGGCAAGCCAAACAGACGCGTATACACTATACAAAAATCTCTACAAAATTTGCAAAACATCATCCAAATCGTAAAAATTAAAACAGACCTTCCCAGCTTGTTTCAGCCTAGCATAAGCCCTCCATTCACATCCAGAAACTCCCCGGAACACGTATCAATCCTTGTTCGAGCAATCTCACGCCTAGTAGCGCCAAACTGAAACACTCATCATTGGTAACCTTTTTGAATTCATATTTTTGGTTTTCATGATGAACCAACTTATTTCATTGATTAATTTATATTCAGGGTAGCCTATAGGACAGGACCAGCGTAAAATATATGAGAAAGGGGGCCAGAACAAGATCGTGCCATTTCTAGGGCACAATCTGTATTCTTCACCATATCTCACTTTTCAGGTTGTTTCAGGATGAACAAACCCCAGAAATGGAATCAGGAGGGTCGATTTAGGGGGGTAGCCTTGATTGTAGGCTTTGATCTTTCCGTTTTTACAGGTTTCATGTTTTGACATCCCGGAGAAGACGACTGGAGTTTGACTCCGGCGTCCCTCCGGCCAGTTGACTCAGGTGGGCGCTGGTGTGGCAAGATCGCGCGTCCTGATTGGCCCATTCAAATACAAGGGGGCCCATCAGTGTGCGCGTATTATTTTTAATATATTTTGAAATCATTTTTACATATAATACCTTGTTTGTATTTGGATAAATGAATTTTAAGGCAGCTCTGATGGTGATGAGGCATGTGGATAAAGGAGAGGACCTGGGTTCGAGTCCCAGGTCTAGCATATTATTTTTCTAACATTTGTTAACTGCAGATTCAATACGTGTTAGCTACGCCAATCCATCATGTGCCGTCAGGTCACCACCACTGGATCTTGATTGATTTAGATCAAATGGTTCCTACATGCAGGTGTACCATGAGCCACCAAAAGCGCTCCACACTGAATCCCAATACAAATTCTGATTTGGGCCAAGCGTTTTTGACAACAACACCCCCCATTTTTGTTTTTGATAACCAGACCCATGTTGCTTATTTTATTGTTTTTTTATATATTTTATTTTGTTTATTATTCTCAAAAATCTTTTTTAATAAGTCATAAAAAATCAAAATAATAATAATTAGGATTAGTTTCTTTCTAAAATTATTAATTGATTAATTAATTATTTTAATGCAATTTTATCAATTTAAATTCAAATTAGACTTAGGTTCTTTATTTAATTTAAATTATTTTCTTAACAAAAAAAAACAAAAAATATTAGAATTAGGATTCATTTCATTCAACTTTTATTTTCTTAGTTAAAAATAAATTTAGAATTAATCATTCTCTTAGCAAAAAACCAAAAAAGATTTTCTTGTTGTTTATTTTTATTTACTTGGTTTTTAGACGTAATATTTCATTTCGCGCGCATTATTTTTATTCTCACATTTTATATAATAATGTAACTGATTATGGGATGTAATAGTCTAGATTTAAAATTCCGCACTTTATTTTTGCACCTTTTTTATGTAACTGTCCCAAAGCCTTGTAATAGTTGTAGGACTTTATTTCTCGCTTTATATTTCTTATATGTCTGTATATAAATTGTTAGTAACTTAGGTGTGCATGACAAGATAAAGTCAAATAATCGTTAGATCACTAACGGCAAGACAAATATATTTGAAAAAAGCACACTATTGCATCCTTAGGGTATTCCTCACTTGGTTGCCTCGAAAAATAATGGTCATGTCCCCCGAACATAGGGATATCTTAGCAAAGACCCTCAATCTAAAAGTCATCATAAAGATCATAGTCCCTTACTGTCCCTCGAGTTGCCTACGGTAAATGATCTTGTCCCTCGATGTTTCCTATATGATGACAGTCCCTTCGAATGCTAAGATATCCTTACATGTTGCATTCAATGAACATAGCGTCCCTTTCGATAGTCCCTCAACATCCGACGATAGGGTTATCTACTCACTAATAGTAGGATAGGACTATCTAAAGGGTAGGAGGAAAAGAACATCCTTTTTCGAGTAGGTAGATAACTGTTAGGTACTTGCTCAAACCTGAATTTTTTACACTTATACACTTTCAAAATACTTTTTAAAACGCTTTATCACACTCTTGAGGACTGATACAAGAGTTACCATAAAGCAAACAAAAACCTTTCAAAACACACAAACACAAACAATTTAAAAAAATGAGCAAGTACCTAAGAGCCCATGGAAAACCGCGGATGGAAAGGGTGCTAATACCTTCCATTTCCATAATCTACCCCCTTACTCAGAAAATCTCGAAAAAGGTATTTTTCTATTCTTTTCACCCTTTCCTTTGTTGGATAAAAGAAAAGTCGGTGGTGACTCTTGCTTACCGCAACATTTGCAAACAAAAATCGCAAACCAGTATTAAACACTCGGTTCTGCCACCGTATCACAGAACTTGCGACTCTGCTGGGGAAATATAAAAGTGGAGTTTACCTTAGGGTCTAAGTCATTTTTTCTTCTTTGACTGTTTGTTTACTTTACTTTTAAGGGTACTGTTTGGGTGTTATAGATCCTACACCCGGATCTGGGGAAACCTTTTAGATAAGTAGCAATAGATCATGAAAACTGTGCGGGGTATACCGACACGGTTGAAGCGATGGCTACGTTAATGCGACACTTTGGTTGGTACCGGTAGTCCTTGAGTTAATCAAGGAGAATACAGGGCCGCTGCATGGTGTCATGAAGCGTCAGCTGACCTTATAACCTTCAAATGAACAACTTGGCCATTAGGATGTAGCGAGATGGCCGTCTTTAGTGTATTCCCAAAGTCGGCAGATACTCGATGCTACACTCATTGAGATTTTAATCTTGAGTTTTGTTTGGTTGCGAGTCAGTCGCCTATCGAACGAAACTTGTGGGAAAGATCAGTGATATTGAGATCCCTTAGAACCCGATTACTATTTATAAGACAGGTTGAACCAATCCAAGCTTCAAGAGGGTATGACCTTAAAACCCATGCAAGCCTTAAACCTAAGGTCTTGGTGTGATTTGCTTGTGTTGGCTATATATGTAATTTCTTAGCATAATTATGACATCATAACATGACATATCATACTAACCATTTCAAGGATTTATTTAGGGCTTATCTTTGTCTTGTTTTGTAGGATATGACATCCGCTCGCAGGAACTCTATCCAAATCACCCTTGTAAAAGTATCTCCTCAACTTAAGGACTTAGAATTAAGGATTCATGAAAGCTCTCCCTTCACTGAAAAACATGTCTGACTTCTCAATTTGGTCACTTCAAACCCTGATTAAGAAATGTTAAAGGTTCTCTTTCAGTTCTTTGACCCATTGCACCACTGCTTCACTTTTCCTGATTACCAGTTAGTGCCTACTATGGAGGAGTTTTATCAGTTATTGGGGATGCCTATCCTTGATCAGTTACCATTCAACGGTATGGAAAGAGACCTAAAGCCTAAAGAGATTGCTCAAGCTCTGTCTTTACAACGATTTGATGTAGTGGCAAATTGGGAAACCAGAAGAAGCGTCCAAGGATTTCCAGCTAAGTTTCTATTTGAGAAAGCTCACTATTTTTAGGATAACCTGGATTTACAAGCTTTTGAAGAAGTGCTATCCCTTCTCATCTATGGGATGGTACTATTCCCTAACACGGACCAACTCATAGATGTGAATGCGGTTAAGGTTTTTCTATCTCATAATCCGGTGCCTAGTTCCCTTGAGGATATTTTACACTCTTTGCATACTCGTACTCTAAAGAGAAGAGGGGCCCTTCTGTGTTGCACTCCTCTATTGGCTAGGTGGTTTATTTCTCACCTACCTTGATTTACTTTGAAGAATGAGTAGGGTAAGAGATGGTCTCATAGGCTGATGTCCCTTACACATTTAGATATTCATTAGTGTTCGCGATCCTCGGAGAATGTTACCATCATTGATCGCTGTGGGGAATTCCCTAATGTCCCTCTCTTAGGCATTAGGGGAGGAATCACTTATAATCCTTGTTTGACATTGCGATAGTTTGGTTATGCTAGAAGGGATGGTCCTCACGACAGGCTCGTCCAAGGAATCACATTTGACTATGAGAATGATGTTCAGGGTTATCATAAGAGGTTCATTCGAGCTTGGGGCATGATAAATAGAGTTGATAGCAAGACACTGGGGCGCAAGAATTCCATCCCTCTTGAGCCTTACCTCAAATTGGTGCGAGCTCGTGCTCAATGTCTTATGATACCTTACTCCACCATCTTACCCGTGATTATGGAGCCAATTGCTGAGGGAGACACTCCTTACATTGAACTTCATCCTAACATGCCAACTGACTTTGAGGAGCTACAGAAGTCCTGGATCTAACTCAAAGAGGAACGGGATACCTTTGAAACCCAATTCTGCGCTAGCGAGAAAAAGGTTTTTGAGCTCACCAGGTTACTCCACGAGGAGAAGAATATAAATGCTTACATTGCACCAAAGAGGATGCTCATGTGGGAAGCTTGAGTCTTCTTTTGCTTGGAGAGTTTTATTTTTGCTTTGTTCCCTTGTGAGCCCAAGAGGCATTAATATGATCAATAAGAAATCTTAATACAATTAACATTTGTTCTCTTTCTTTTTAAGCAATTGTGAGTCTTAGAAATCTTTGAAAACATTGCATACATATATCATACATATCATTGCATAAGCAGGTTTCAAAGTTGGTTTCTCATCCTCTTCGCTGATTATTTCAGCAATGGCTCTAGAACAAACAGTGAAGGATCTACAGACTCAGAATACTCAATTTCGACAGATGATCATGGCTCTGGCCAAGGGGAAAGAAGAACTGAAAGCCCTGATTGTTAGGGAGAAGACTAAGAAACAAAGGAAGACATCTGGTTTGGTAAATCTGGGAAGGAGATTCAAAGGACCGCTAAGGAAAGTGGTTGAGCTGACATCTTTATCAAAGGAAGGAGATAATCAAGAAGGGGAGACAAGAGAGAAAGACCCCAGTCCAAGGGAATATGATAATGAGACTGACTATGTGATACGGTGGGAGAAATGACTTGGGTTTTGCGTTTGTTTTCACAAATGTTTCGGTTGAGCAAGAGTCGCCACCGACTTTTTATTTTATCCTAAGGAAAGGTTAAAAAGCACAGCAAAAACCTTTGAGATGTTTTCTTGGGTTCGGGGGGTAGATTATAGAAAGGGAAGGTATTAGCACCCTTTCTATCCATGGTTATCCATGGGCTCTTAGTTACTTGCTTAAATCACTTGCCTTGTGTTTTCAATTGTTTGAAATGGTGCTTTGTGTGTGGGTTTGAAAATGTTTTGAAAAGAGGCCATTTGTTGTGGCAACCTTTGTAATGATCCATGTTTGAATGTATACAAAGGTGTGTATCTTTTGAAAAGTTTTCAATGTTTTTGGAAGTTGTTTTGAAAGTGTTTTTGAAAGTGTTGTGGAGTGTGGTTTTGAAAAGTAGGCAAGCGTGTTTTGCAAGTTTGATCAAGTAACTAAGAGTTGTCTACCCCTAAATTTACTCAAAGGCTTTTTCTATGTTTTAACCCTTTTAACAATTTTGTTCCACCATTGTATTTGGTGGACAATCTTGTGTTAGGATGTTAACGGGATGGGCGCGGGTCATCGTTTAGACCATGATTGCAAAGGTGCCAAGTGTCTTTGGCAACTTTTCCTTTAAGGGACTTGATCATTTTTAGGCAACTTTCGAAAGCGTCATCGAGGGACTATGATCATTTGATTTGTTTTGTTTTGCCAAAGACACCCAACATGCAACATGGCCCAATATTGAAGGAAACAAGTGGAGTAACCCTAGGGGTGCAAGTGTGATTGGTGTTGTCCATTTTCATGCTTTGTTATCTTTGAATTAGGTCAAGCTATTTGTTATTTGATTTTTGCATACAAACCCTAAGTCTATCATGGCATATTTAGAAAGCTTTAAAATGCGGAATTAAAAGTCCTAAATTATTACACAATAATCATGGGGATAGGGGTACAAATGTTCAAATGGGGATGAGACTTTAATTGGAGAGTAGTGTCCAAATATTTACAACCAAATCGAATCAATCGCAAATGTAAAATGTATCAATGTATAGGAATAAGTAAATGTGTATGTGTAAATGTATTTGTGTAAGTGTATGTGATTTATTTACAAGTGAAATAAAAGTAATAAAAAGGTTAATTTTTGGATATTTTCATGTTTAGGGCAAAACCCTAATTTTGCAAATAAATAAAATTTATTATTTATATCATATACAATATTTATTAACTATATACAAAAAAGAAATAAAAGGGAAGTATATTGTAAAAAAGTATTTTTTGAGGTTAAATATTAATAAAAATAAAAATGCATTATTTTTGTATTTATCCTAAATATTTAATAAAAGATAGATAAGTATTTATATTATTTACTAAATATATTAAATATGTACAAAAATAAAAAAAAGTTAATTATTTACAAAAAAAGTATATTTTTCAGAAAATGTTTCCAAAATGTAAATAAAAAAATAATAACTAAAAAATATATTTTGTATTATTATTTTTAATGTTTTAAACAAATAGTATTATATTTATTTATATATGTAACTAAATGAAACAAACAAATATCCAATAAAATGCAAAAAAATGTGAGAAAAATATTTTTAGTGTTTTTTCATGCTTGAATGAAAATATAAAATCAGAATCAAAAAGAAAAAATCAAAAATGACAAATATATCACATAATGGGCCAGGGGGGTGTATGTGGAAAAATGTGGTGCAAATAGAAAAAACAAGTCAGGCCCAGCCCAAAGAGGCTTGTCTTCAACCTCCAGCCAGTTTCAAACAAAAAACGCGCGTTTTCTTCCTTCCCTGCTATCTCTTGATCCTTTGACTTTCAACAAAAACTTACAACATCAATGTTATAGAGCATCATGTCACGATTCTAAACATATAAAGAAGTTGTTCTAACTCTCAGAAATGAGAGAGAATTTCTCCTCCCCCAATTCCTGACCTAGCTTTTTTCAGATGTTCAGTTTCAAAATTCTCTCAGTACACACAACATAAATGAAAAGTAATGATATGGGTAGCTTCAGGGCCATGAGTAGAACATACTTTCTTCACAAACCTAATCCTAGATATGCTTGGATAGAGAGATAGAAGTTCAAACTTTTACCTGTTCAGCTTGAATTGTGTGCAACAATGGAGGCACTTTCAATGGAATTTGAAGATTTGTACAGCTTGCCTGAGGTCCAGGGATGCTTCCTCTGTGCTTGGCTTGCTTTGAATCTTACTGAATCGAGCTATAGAAGTCAACCTGCAAGAGAGAAAAGTGAAAATGGCAAACTTGGTTAGAGGTGTTACAGTCTGTTTCCAAGGCTTGGGATAGTTTGTATGGATGTTATTGAATGTGTTTGAACTGGTTTGGATGAAAATGCACGATGGAAATGAACTGGCCAAGTCAAAATGCAGAATGCCCTGTTTCTTGCAGAAAAATGGTGTTTCTGTGAATGAGGGAGTTTTAGGGATGGTTTGGTCGTGCTTCAGGTTAGTTAGGGAGTATGGAAAGTGTTCACAAACTTTGCTTTAGCTAGTTGTTACAGGAATGAGAGATGTTGTTCAATATCCAAGTTTTCTTCTTTCTTAAGCAAAAGTTGTCAAGTTAGGTTGTAGGCTACCACATGCCCCTCAAACATGCTGCACAAATCACTCTTGATCAATGGAATTAGTTCATGAACTTGTGCCCAAAAGATCTGCTTTGGTACTTCTTTGATTTGCTTTTGACATAAAGCACTTCTTTTCAAAAATGGCTAAAATGCTTTTTCCATTTTAAGACTAAACCTTTGTGTAATGACTTAATGAACAAGATAATGCTAGGACACAAAGGTTTTGCATTAAATTATTGAGTAAGAATGGGATTAGAGGCCTGTAGTCTAGCTTGAACCACGCTGAGTTTGAAAATGCAAAGTGTTATGTACATGAATTTGGCCATGAACAAAGTGACTTTTGCTCATCTTTACAAATTCGATTCTCCCTAACCACAAGGGTGTTTGAGAAGTTCTTGGACAATTTGGAAAGCTTGGAATGTGTACTACAATCCATCTTTGTAATGCAAGTTGAAATTCCAAGTGGAAGCATGTGAAAAGTGGCCATGAAGTTAGGCAAAAATCCTGCCTAAAATAGGTCAAAAAATTTCTAAGTTAAGAATGTTTTGCACCCCTATTCCAAAAATCATAACTTGAGCTACAAACTTCTTTTGAGGAAACTTTGTGAATCAAAGTTATAGATTTTGCAATGGACTATAACTTTCATGTTTTGAGTTTTGTTTGAATCCAAATATATCTTGATGAAAAGATGGGACAAAGTTAGGAAAAAATTAGGAAATTTCATAACTTAGAAAATTTCTAAGTTATGAAATTTCTTCATTTCAAACCCTGATTTGTGATTTTTGGTTTCTTGATGAACAAGTTTCATAATTTGACATGTCTTGATGAAAAATAAATCTTGGCACTTGATTTTGACCAAAAAGTCAAAGTTTGACTTTTCAGTATACAGTTAAATTTGAATCAATTGACTGGAAAATTCATCTGTCAATCCTGAGCATTTTGGATCTTTTGAACTTGTTGAATATGTCAAGACCATTCCATTGAGTCCTTGAGTCCATATGTGAGCTTGGTTTTCCATTGGCCAGGTCAAACAGTCAAAAATTGCCTTTGTGCAGTCAAAACCCTAAAAATGACCATTTTGCCCTTTTGGTGATCTGATCAAATTTCTTGTGGAATTATGATCCAAACTTGACCAAATGGTTCATATGAGTTCATAATGTTGATGTGGGTAAAAAATCATGAGGTTTGACTGTCAATTGACCACAGTTGACTTTTTCCCCAATACAACTGATTTCTAGGTCAACTGTCCAATTGACTGGGCAAAGATTGGAATCAAGGCTTAAAACTTGGTATGGATAAACTTGTGAGTCCAACATGAAGCATGAAAGTCATTTTGGGTATTTTAGGTCAAAACATCTTTGTGCAAACACAAACCCTAATTTGGGTCAACAGTGCAAGGAGGAGTCTTGAGCAGAGCAAACCCTAATTTGATCTTGAGCTCCAAGGGTCTTGTGGTGAGAAAATATTGATGAAATGGGAGGGAAAATTTTGGGGTACAACCGACTACAATAAAGAGCAGTACCCTCCGACCGATGAAAAGTACAAATAGTTGGAAGAGCTTCTGAGTGCAATGGAAATCCAGAAAGTGCCTAGGCTGGACTTCGAAGAGCTGGGTTTGGTTTCTGGGGGTTTCATCCTGCAAAAGTTCAAGGTCCCGATGTTCTCCAAATATGATGGGGTTTCATGTCCCAAGATGCACCTCTGATCCTATGTGAGGAAGATTCAGCCTAACACTACTGACAAGGACTTATGGGTCCACTTCTTTCAGGATAGTCTATGCGGAACTCAACTAGAATGGTTCTACCAGCTAGAGAGGATCAACATCCATAATTGGGAAGACCTAGTTGCTGCTTTCTACAAGCAGTATCAGTATAATGCAGACCTTGCTCCCACCCGTACACAACTCCAAGGTATGTCTGTGGGTTCTAGAAAAGGCTTTAAAGACTATGCTTAGAAGTGGAGGGACTTAGCAGGAAGAGTCCAACCCCCCTGTCTAATATGGAGCTACTGGATATGTTTCTTGGTATCCTGTCTGGTCCATTTTTCAATCATCTAATTGGAAGCTCATCAGCCGGCTTTACTGAGCTAATTTTGACAGGAGAAAGAGTGGAAGCTGGAATTAGGAGTGGGAAGATTCAAAAGGATACATCCTCCAGTGCAGTAAGGAAGTCATTTGCTGGGAAGAAAGAGGTTAGTGTTGTGTACAACCAAAGGAATCAGGAAAGAACTGAACGCCATCCAGCGGAAGGGGCTGTCATGATCTCTAAACCTACACCTACTCAGCAAAGGAACAATCAGCCTAGAGTAGAAGGCCAGTAAGATAGTTTACCTGGATAAATATGACGTTGTCTCAAGTCTTGCCACATTTGCTGAAATCTAATATGGTAACTTTGCGGGAAGCTTCGAAGAATCCCCACATCGCCTCTCCCCACTATAATCCAAATGCTCGTTATGCATACCATTCAGAAAGTCCATGTTATGATACAAACGACTGTTGGGTTTTGAAAAACAAGGTGCAAGACCTTATCGAGGCGAAGGAAATTAAATTTGACGCCCCCGAGTTCCCAATGTTATCACTGCTCCTATGCCCAAGCACGAACGTGGTGTTAATGCTATTGAAGATGATATGTTTGTTACTGCTGTTGAAGAGCTTGTTACTCCTCTTATGACTGTTAAGTGGAACTGGTTGAAAGCCGGTTTATTTCTAGGCTGTGGCGAAGGTTGCCACTCATGTTTATCTTTATCAACTGGTTGTCATTTGTTGAAGGCAGGTGTTCAATGCCTGATGAATGATAAAGAGATTTTGTTTGAGAAGAATCCCGTTCCAACTTTTTCTTGCAAGGATGTTTCAATAATAACCATTTCCGCCAATCCTCCCAGGGTCTCCACCTAAAGAGCCGTCAGGATTACATCTGCTCCGAAGTTGGCTCCATTGATTATCACTATGCCAGGGCCAATCCCATACTCCTGGGACAAAGCTGTTCCCTGGAACTATGGGGCTGACGTCTACTACCACGACGTTAAGCAAGACCTGCTGGCTGTTGAAGACCAGGTTTCTGAAAATGCTGATCCTGACATTGGCAACATTGTTGGAACCACAAAATAAAAAGAAGTGGAAGAGTGTTCTCCCCTGAGATTTCTCCTCCAAAAGCTGTTACTAGTCCTGTGATCATTCCTACTTTCGTTCCTGCTGACACTACTACTGCAATTCCTGTAATTACCTCTGTTGATACCCCTATTACCGAGTCAGACGAGACTCGAGGAAAAGACATATTGATTGAGCCTGTCCAGACGAAGGCGTAATCAATATCTATCCCAGAGGCTTCCAAGAAGGAAATGGAAGAAACTTTGAAGATTATAAAGAAGAGCGACTACAATAAGGTCGAACAACTGGGGAAGACCCCTTCCAAGATTTATATGCTAGCCTTACTATTGTGCTCCAAAGCTCATGCAAAGGCTTTGGTGAAGTTCCTTAAAACTGCCCATGTGCCACAAGAAACATCCACTGACCAATTTGAAGATTGTGTGGCAAGTTTGACGGCTGATAACAGTTTGGGTTTTTCTGATGCTGATCTGACACCCAGAGGGAGAAAACATAATGATGCGCTACATGTTTCCGTCGAATGAAGAGACACTACTTTGGCCCATGTTCTAGTAGATACTGGTTCATCATTGAATATGCTTCCTAATAAAGCTCTGGACAGATTAGATTGTGAAGGTTTGACCTTGAAGCCCAGCAACATAGTAGTGAGGGCTTTCGATGGTTCGAAGAGAATGGTGCACGGGGAGGTGGACATCCCCATAAAAGTTGGTTCTCAGACCTTTGACTCCAACTTCTACGTGATGGATATTAGACCATCTTATTCTTGTTTGTTGGGTCACCCTTGGATCCATGGGGCGGGAGCTGTCACATCCACTCTACATCAGATGATGAAATACTCGGTCAAAGGAAGGATTGTCACGGTACACGGTGAAGAAGAATACATGGTCAGTCACATGAACTCCTTCAGGTATGTGGAAATGGATGGCGAGTTCATCGAGACTCCGTGTCAGAATTTCGAAGAGGTACCTCATACTATGGCTACAACTGAAACTGTCACCAATCCACCCAAGATCACCATACCTCCCTTGAAGATGGCTTCTCTCAAGGATGCAAAAGCAGTTATTGAAGAAGGTGGGTCTACCATCTGGGGCCAACTCCCTGATATTCCATACAAGTATGATAAGTTTGGTTTGGGTTTCTCTTCAAGGGCTTTCAACAAGTTTATCTTAATGGTTGGAAGTGGAGTCATGAGTTCATCAACTATTGTAACAAACAAATCTTCTTCAATAGCATTGGTATTGTGACCATGTCTGGGCATAGGAGAAGAAATGACATTTGGCTTCTCGGGCGCATCAAACTCAATTTCTTTTGCTTCAATGAGGTCTTGTATTTTGTTCTTCAAGGCCCAACAGTTATTAGTATCGTGACCAGGACTTTCAGAGTGATATGCGTAACGGACATTGGGATGATAATGAAGGGATGTTGTATTGGGGTTTTTCGGAGCTTCTTTCAAGGTTACCAAATTGGATCTCAGAAGATTCGGTAATATTTGAGACAGAGTCATGTTAATTCTGGTGAATTGCCTGACTGGCCTTTCCACCCTTGGTTGATTACTTCTTTGTTGATCAGATGTAGGCTTGGGAATCATAACAGCCCCCACCATTGGTCGGCGTTCGTCCCTATCTTGGTTCCTTTGCGGATATACAACAGCTACCTCTTTCTTCCCGATGAAAGGCTTCCTTACAGATGTAGAAGAAGATGAATCCTTCTGAATCTTTCCACTATTTATGACAGCTTCCACCCTCTCTCCGGTCAATATTAGTTCAGCAAAGCCTGCAGATGAACTTCCGATTAAATGGTTAAAAAAGGGACCAGATAAGGTGCCTAAGAACATGTCTACCAATTACCTTTCAGACAGAGGGGGTTGAACTCTTCCAGCCAAATCTCTCCATTTTTGTGCGTAATCCTTGAAACCTTCATTGGAAGCCATGGCCATACTCTGAAGTTGAGTACGGGTAGGCGCTAAATCAGCATTGTATTGATATTACTTGTAGAAAGCTGTGGCAAGATCTTCCTAATTGTGGACGTTGGCTCTTTCTAGTTGGTAAAACCAGTCGAGTTGTGTTCCAGACAGACTGTCTTGGAAAAAATGCACCCATAAGTCTTTATCAACGATGTAGGGTTGGATTTTTCTCACATATGACCGGAGATGCATTTTAGGGCATGACACTCCATCATATTTTTCAAACATAGGCACTTTGAATTTCGGAGGAATCACAATCCCCGACACTAGTCCCAATTCCTCAAAGTCTAAGCCCGACACCTTTTGTATTTCCATCGCGCTCAAACGCTCTTCGAGATGTCTGTACTTGTCATCAGCTGGAGGATACTGTTCCTCAGAGTAGTCTTCCTCTTCTTCCTCCTCTTCTTCCGATTCTGACGGGACAGTTGTTTCCTTGCCTTTCCCTTCTCCTTCACCAGATGTTGTTGCAAAATTCAAAGTCCTTGTCTGCCCCTGAAATATTCTCCCCATGTTTAAGACTCCGGTTACCTTCTTTGTTTTTTCCCTCTCTTCAGCTAGCAGAGTCTTCAATTCTTCTTGCCCCTTGACTAGGGTCATGAGCAATTGTTGAAACTGCATATTCTGGGCTTAGAGATCTTTCACTGTTTGCTCGAGATCTATCTTATTGAAATAAACAGTAGAGAGATGAGGAGACTTATTGCAAAAGACCTGTTTATGCTATGATGAATGATATGTGTATATGTGATGTTTTCAAGGATTTCAAAGATTCAAGTTTGTTTTAAACAAAAAGAAACACACGTTATATTAATAAGATAAAGTTTGAGCACATCAATTCCCCTTGGACAAAATAATACAAAACTCTAAGATAAAAAGGTAGTGCACATCCTCTTTGGTGCAATGTAGGCATTTAGAGTCCGCTCCTCATGAAGTAGCCTAGTGAGTTCCAAAACCTTCTTCTCTCTTGTGTAGAATTGGGCTTCAGAAGTATCTCGCTCTCCTTTGAGTTGTATCCAATCCCTTTGTAGGTCTTCAAGAGATGTGGGCATGTCAGGATGTAGGATAATGTATGGAACATCTCCCTCCTTGACATGCTCAATGATTACCGGGAGAATGAGGGGTAAGGCATCATAAGACTCTGAGCACGAGTTCGTACCCATTTGAAGTAAGGCTCAAGAGGGATGGAATTCTTGTGCCCCAAAGTTTTGCTATCCACCTTGTTTAGCATCCTCCAAGCTCGGATAAATCTCGGGCGAAGACCTTGATTGTCGTTCTCGTAGTCGAATACCAACCCTTGAATCAGCATCTCGTGCGGGCCATCCCTTCGGGAATAACCAAACTGTCTTAAGGCTAAACATGGGTTGTAGGTGATGCCTCCCCTAATTCCAGGTAGATGGACATTAGGGAATTCTCCACAACGGTCAACAATGATAATATTCTCTTTGGATCAGGATCACCAATGAATGTCTGAATGTTTGAGCGTCATTAACCTTTGTGACCACCTTGAACCTTGCTTATTCTTTAAGACTGATTGGGGAAGATGAGAAATAAACCATCTTTCCAGGAGAGGGGTGCAACACATAAGGACACCTTTTTTCCTCATTGTGCGAGTGTGAAAAGAGTGTAGCATATCCCCTAGCAATGTAGGCACCGGGTTGCATGACATGAAGATTTTTACGGCGTTCACATCTATGAGTTGGTCAGGATTTGGAAACAAAACCATCCCATAGATGAGAAGAGCCACAATTTCCTCAAAGGCTTGCAAGTATAAGGAATTCCAACAACTTTGGGCTTTCTCAAACAGGAACTTTGCTAAGAAGCCTTTGACACCACTCCTAGTTTCCCAATGAGTTGTGACATCAGATGAGTGCAAGTGTAGAGCTTGAGCAATCTCTTCTGGATTTGGATCTCTTTCTGTACCGTTGAAAGGTAGTTTATTGAGAATGGGAATTCTCAATAGTTGGGAGAATTCTTCCAAAGTAGGCACAAGTTGATAGTCGAGAAATGTGAAGCAATGGTGCAAAGGATCAAAGAACTGAAAGAGCACCTTCATCATATCCTCATCTGTGTTGGAGGTGACCAAGTTGAGTAGACGACCATGTCTCTCGGTGAATGGAGAGTTCTCAGGAATCTTTGAAGATAACTCCTTAAGTTGTGGAGGAATTCTCACAAGGTTGACTTGAATAGTTTTCCTGCGAAGTGAATCCATTTCCTACAAAACAAGGACAAAGATGAATCCCCAAATCCTTAAAATGGATGTATATGATGTCCATGATGTTATGTACAAGTATGCATATACAAGCAAAGCAAACAAGTCCTTAGTTTAGGCTTGCATGGAGTTTTATAGGTAAGTACCCTCTTGAAGTTTAGTTGGCTTAAACCTGTCCTAGTAATAGTAACCGGGTTCTAAGGAGCTCAATACCACTGGATTGTTTCCTTGGTCATTATTTCAGCTCAAGCCTCTTTAATGGCGACCGAAATATCCCAAGAAACCCAAACCTCAATGAGTGTAGTATCGAGTATCTACCAACTTCGGACTGCACCAAATCCGGTCATCTCACTACATCCTAAAGGCCAATTTGGTAAAGTAAAGGTTCTAGAAGTTCATTAGTGCTTCATGACATCACTCAACGACCCCGTATTCTCTTTGATTAACTCAAAGACTACCGGTACCCACAAATATGTCGCCCTAACATAGCTATTGCTTAGACCATGTCAGTATACCCCGCACAGTTTCCACAACGTATTGCTACTTACCTATAATGTATCCCAAATCCGGGTAGAGGATTCAAACCCAAACAAAGAACCATAATGTAAAGCAAACAAGTCAAACAATGTAAGCAAGTAAATGTGACTTATCCCTAAGGTAACCCCACTTTTAGAAATTCCCCAGCAGAGTCGCCAGTTCTGTGATGCGGTGGGAGAACTGACTTGATTGTTTTGCGTTTGATTGCAAATGTTGCGGTTAGCAAGAGTCGTCACCGACTTTTCTTTTATCCAAAAGGAAAGGTTAAAAAGCACAGGAAAGACCTTTAGAGATGTTTTCTTGAGTTCGGGGGGTAGATTATGAAAAGGGAAGGTATTAGAACCCTTTCCATCCATGGTTTTCCATGGGCTATTAATTACTTCCTAGATCACTTGCTTTTGTTTGAAATGGTTGGAGAAATTACCTCTTTAATTGGTTGCCGTATTTGAATATCCTGTGGCTTGGCTGGATCTTTGTTCTTTCAATATATTTTTCTTGCTGGCCAAAAACTCCCCCCTTATGCATAGTATTGCTGCCTTTTATATTGGTTGATTTCTGATAAAAAATGATAAAGTATTGCTGGCTTTGCTGCTTGTACTATTTTTTTTATAAATCAACTTTGCTAGTTGACTTTGCTTGCTGCCGGTACGGTGTCTGTTGTACTGTCTTTGGTTTTCTTGTACTTGTTGTATATTTTGACCTTGGCTTCTCTTGTGATCCAAGACTTAAATGCTTGAGATTTTATACAGCTAGGCCCCCCTCTTTTGAGTTTGCTTCTTTATTGATATGTCAAATGCTGACTTTGTGATTTTCTGTATTGCTTCTTTTCAAACTTGTATTTGTTGATTGCTTTTGTATTTTGTCACTTGTGGACTTTTGCTATGAACCAAACAATTTTACTTTGAGATTTGTGGTAAAGTACCCTAGGCCTATGACATGACTTTACAAATTTTGAGGCTCTTTGATTGTTGATTGTACTGGTTTTCTTGTTGAGACTATTTTCTGATTTGAAGCAACATGAGGCTTTTACTTGTTGATTTGATATTTTCTGATTTCCTCTTTATCTTTTGTGAACCAAGATTTGATATTTACAAGAGACTAACCCTAGCCAATGATGTATGATCCTGGTTTTCTATTGCTGGCTGTACTGGTTTTTTCTAAATTAGGCATGCACTTGTTGCTTGATGAATTCTGGTTTGCACCTTTTAGTTTATTGCGAACCAATTCTTTTGAGATTTGCAATATAATTTTAGCCTATGATAAAACTGAAATTGTATGAGGCTTTTTTGAATTGTTTTAAATCATATTGGGCTGAAATCTGTTGGGCTTGTACTTGTGTTGGACTTGAAACTCTGTTTGCACTATTGTGAACCAATTCTTTTGAGATTTGCAATATAATTTTAGCCTATGATAAAACTGAAGTTGTTTGAGGCCTTAGAACACAAAAGCTTCTTTTTCTGAACTCGGGTATTTTGTTGCCTTTAGATTCTGCACAGGTTTTGTTCTGGCAGCTTGCAGTGTGCCCTGTTGTTGGTTACAGTTTGCTTATGTTGCAGTATTGATATCTTGCTGCCTGTTATGCAGCTTGCCCTGCTGCTTATTGCAGTTTGCTTGCCTTGATATCTTGCTGCCTGTTATGCAGCTTGCCCTGTTGTTTGTTGCAGTTGGTTTATGCTACAACATTGATATCTTGCTTCCTGTTATGTAGCCTGCCCTGTTGTTTGTTGCAGTTTGCTTGCATTGTTTGTGAACCAAGCTTGCACCTTGTGATTTTCAAACCATAAACTCTCAGGCCAATGATTAAACAAGAATTGTATGAGGCCTTAGAACATAAAACCCTTCTTTTTTGATTCAAAAACCACCCTAATGATGAATTAGAATACTTTGTATATTTTTTGTTCATTTCTGGATGTTTAAGTTACTAACAAACTTCTCCATCTTTTTTTTCTTCATGAACATGAGGCATGGATGGCCAGCGAAGGTTGGAGTAGCTGCTTGAAGATGAAGACTTTGAAGAAATAAAATTTCTCTTTTTTTTAATCAAATATTTGTAACTTATTGCATTTGTAGACAAAATAATTTTGTAAATTCAAACTTGTAATGTAATGAATACAATGTCTCTGAATAAATTTTATATGAAATGGAAATATTGTACCAATCTTAACTTTGAAATTATTACTTGAATGTTCTGAGCAAAACACCTTGTTTTGGGTAACTTGTATTTCAAGCAACCACCAAATATGATCAAGCAAAAATAAACACTTTGTACTCCAATCAAATTTCTAAAACAAAATAAATGTTTAAGAATTTTAATTCCACTTGATTAACTTAAATCCAAAGACTTATGGTCAAAAGTCTTAATCTTCAACCTTTTTCCAATAGCTAACAGGTAATCAAAATGAGTTCGCATGTCATTCTTGATTCAAACGGGATTTCATCATCTACCAAACATGTTTTAAGAACAATCGTCAGTCTTGTAGAATTAACAAACTTCAGTGAATGGTGTTTAAGAATATTTGAAATTTTGAAGACTCAATTATCCCTGAGAAATCCCAAACCCTAATTATTAATTTGCTGTCTAGGAAGAGAATCTGTCTGATCGACCCTCGAGCTAATTGAGTGTACAAGAAACCCTAGGATAACATCTTGTATGAACATTTAGAGAGCAAATTTTGGGGTACAACACCTTTGATAATGTACCTAACAATGTTAGATAATTCAATGGGGTGTGTGCTGGGGCAGCATGACGAGTCCGGTCGAAAAGAGCATGCAATATACTACCTTAGAAAATTTTTTACCGACTGTGAAACAAGATACTCACTGCTCGAGAAAACTTGTCGCGCTTTGGCATTGGGCTGCTCGCCGACTGAGATAACATATGTTGACCCACACTACTTTGTTGATATCTATGATGGATCCGATCAAGTACATCTTTGAGAAGCCCGCTCTCTCTGGAAGAATAGAAATATGGAAAATGATCTTGACCGAATACGATATCCAATACACGACCCATAAAGCAATTAAGGGAAGTGTACCAGCTGATCATTTGGCTCATCAGGCTGTGAATGACTACTAGTCCATGACTTTTGAGTTCCCATACGAGAATATTATGCTAGTAACTGACTATGAAGAACATGGACCGGATGAAGGACTTAAGGAAGGATCCCGATGGACTATGGTTTTTGATGGAGCCTCCAACGCACTCGGCAATGGCATCAGTGTTGTAATCATATCCCCTGAGGACTATCATACTCCTTTCACTACTAGATTATGTTTCAATTGTACCAACAATATGGCGGACTATGAAGCATACATCATGGGTCTCAAAGCAGCTATTGATCTGGGGATCAATTTCTTGAGCATTTTCGGGGATTCATCCCTGGTAATAAGTCAAATCAAAGGAGAGTGGGACATGAAGCACCCTAATCTCATCCCTTACAAAGAACATGTGCTGACCTTGCTCCCACACTTTGAAGAGGTCACCTTTTAACATTTCCCACGAGAAGAGAACCAGTTAGCATACGCGTTAGCTACTATGTAATCTATGTTCAAAGTTAGGTGGGACAATGAGGCTCCTCGGATCACTATTGAGAGGTTGGATGAACCAGCATACTGCTATGAGATTGAAACTGAAGAAGTAGCATACAAACCTTGGTTCCATGAGGTGAAAAGGTATCTCGAGGCTCAAGAATACCCTGAGGGGGCATCTGTCAATGATAAAAAGTTTCTGAGAAGGTTCTCCGCAAAGTTATTCCTCAGTAGTGGAATCCTCTACAAGCGCAACCATGACTCTACTTTACTTCGGTGCGTAGGCTAGAGAGGATTATGGCAGATCAACACGAAGGTACCTTTGGCACCCACTCTAGTGGACACACCATGGCTAAAAAGATCCTACAGGCAGGATACTATTAGTCCACTATGAAAGCAGACTGTTATTGGCATTCCCGAACTTGTCACAAATGCCAGATCTATACTGATAAAGTTTATGTACCTCTGGTTCCCTTGAATGTCTTGACGACTCCATGGACCTTTTCAATTTGGGGGATTGACATGATCGGAGAGATATGACCTACCACTTCCAATGGCCATCACTTCATCATAGTAGCCATTTATTACTTCACGAAGTGGGTTGAGGCTGCCGCTTTTGCTACTGTCACCAAGAATGTTGTGGCGCGGTTTATTAAGCATAACCTGATTTGTCGATATGGTGTGCCAGAGAGAATCATCACAGACAATGGTACAAATCTCAATAATACGATGATCACCGAACTCTGTAAACAATTTAAGATCCAGCATCATAACTCTTCTCCCTACCGGCCGAAGATGAATGGCGCTATTGAAGCTGCAAATAAGAACATTAAGAAAATCATATAGAAGATGACGGTGACATACAAAGACTGGCATGAGATGTTACCATTCGCTCTTCATGGTTACCGCACCTCTGCATGTACGTCAACAGGGGCAACACCTTATTCTCTAGTGTATGGTATGGAGGATGTCCTTCCTATTGAGGCCCAGATCCCTTCTTTGAGGATCATGAAGGATGCAGGCTTGAACGAAGATGATTGGATCCAGACTCGACTTGATCAACTGAATTTGATTGATGAGAAAAGGCTTACTGCTGTCTGTCATGGTCAAATATATCAAAAACGGATGATCAAGGCATTCAACAAAAAGGTCAGACGTCAAGTATATCAAGTAGGTTATCTAGTAATCAAGCGCATCATACTGCCACAAGGTGATCCCAGGGGAAAATGGACTCCCACGTACGAAGGGCCATTTGTGATAAAAAACATATTTTCCGGTGGAGCCATGATTTTGACCATCATGGATGGTGACGACCTTCCTCACCCTGTTAATGCAGACATAATGAAAAGATACTACACGTAAATAAAGACCCGCTAGGTTGACTGGCCTAGGCAAAAATAAGGGCATCCCGGCGAACCAAAAGGGTTCGGAAAAAAATTAGGGATGAATACAACAAAAAAATCTGTACACCCGGCAAGTCGAAAAACAGAAAGGGCGGCTTGGGCAAAAAAGGGTATCCCGGTGGATTGAAAACCCGAAAGGGCAGTCCAGGAAAAAGTTAGGGATTTGAAGCGTACAACTATGTCCCATTGGATCACCTTGCGACCAAACTTCAATATCAACTACCAAGACTCAAACGGTACCGATCAACCCAATCAGCTTCGGACAAGTAGCAAAGTGATGAGATGCTCAAGGACATAGGGGCGATAGAAGAATTGAAACTCAATGGGATTATCACACATAATTGTTTTCTTCTCTTTATACACTATATTTTATAGTTCATTCTTTACGACAATGTTCTCCTACTAGAACGCCAGTCTCTTTATACAAATTGCCTGTTATAGATGAACTTCAAAATCAATACAAATCATTTCTTCGAAAATACAAAACTATTTGTTTTTCTTTTTCTATTTTGTTTTGCAAAAATGTTCAATGACTTATTCTTGACATGTGAATTTGAATATGATTACTGTTCACAAATACTTGCATGAGAAACAGAAAGATAGTTACTAATGACTTTAAGAAATAGGGCAAAGTCTAAAAACAATTTGCAGTCCCGACAATTACTCTTTCCAGCATGGTACAGGGGCAGGGACAGTTTGAAACGAAGTCGCCGTTACATATGACCCTGTGACGTCTATGTTCCCCACGGAGCAGAAACAAACAAAGTTCTGATCTCCTTCTTCCCCAAGACGGAATTACCTTCTCCAGCTGAAATCTGTATTCCCCAGCCGAGTTTTATAATTTCAAACAGTTTATAAAACCTCCTCCCAGGTAGAGTTTATTTCTCTAACTGCGGAAGAATCCCCAACAGAGTTTATTTCTCTACATCGGTGAAACCTTCCAATAAAGCATCTCCCTCCATAGAGTTATTCCTAAACAGAGTCAATCCCCGACAGAACATCCTCAAACAGAAAGAGGAAATCCCCGGCAAATCATATTCATTCATCATCCCCAACAGAAATGAAGGATTCAACTTCGTTATACTCTCCAGCAGCAGTTAGGGATTTATTTTCCAAGATTTGGAAATATCGCAACAACATCCCATGTTCATACATCATGGCATGCACATACACATCGCATACAACATAATCTCATTTATTTTGAGAACATCACCATAATGCGTTTCATACATCATGACATTGCATATGAATAACTCTTCGCCTTTTTCACGGAAAAGATCAAATCAATAAATACCATTGGCCACCTACGAGACCTGGTATTCTTCTCAAAAGCTACGTCTGATGAAGGGCTATTTCAGCATTTTCCTCAGAAAGAAATTCTCACAAGACCTTCTCTAGTTCAGTCAGATCGACACTAAGATCTCTCTAATTTCTATTCCAGTTGAAGATGACCCAAGACTTTTGTCTGGTTCAGTTGAATCGACCCAAAGATTCTTCTGATTTCCTTTCCAGTCAAAGTTAATTAAAGACCTTCTCTGGTTCAGTCAGATCGCCACTAAGATCTCTCTGATTCCTATTCCAGTTGAAGATATTCCAAGAATTTTTTCTGGTTCATTTGAATCACCCCTAAGATTCTTCTGATTTCCATTCCAGTCAAATTTAATTAAAGACCTTCTCTGGTTCAGTTAGATTGCCACTAAGATCTCTCTGATTCCTATTCTAGTTGAAGATATTCCAAGAATTTTGTCTGGTTCAGTTGAATCGACCCTAAGATTCTTCTGATTTCCATTCCAGTCAAAGTTAATTATAAAAACCTTCCCCGGTTCATCCAGATCGACACTAAGATCTCCCTGATTTCTATTCCAATGGAAGATGAACCAAGACTTTTGTCTGGTTCAGTTGAATCGACCCTAAGATTCTTCTGATTTCTATTCCAATCAAAGTTAATTAAAGACCTTCTCTGGTTCAGGAAGATCGCCACTAAGATCTCTCTGATTTCTATTCCAGTTGAAGATGACCCAAGACTTTTGTCTGGTTCAGTTGAATCAACCCTAAGATTCTTCTGATTTCCTTTCCAGTCAAAGTTAATAAAATACCTTTCTCTGCTTCAGTTAAATCAGGAATTTTCCGATTTCTATTCCAGTTTAAAAAACTGCAAAGCCTGGAGCACGACCAGATAACAGTTTAATCTCATTCCCCCAGTAATTCACTGTGAAGCCTGGAACACGACCAGATAACAGTCAGTCTTATTATCCTCAGCAATTCATTATAAAGCCGGGATTCAGACCAAATATCAGTTCACTTCTGTCTCTTCAGTCAAGAGATAACTCCCTAGTAGAGTAGTGGACAACTGAATCCCCTAAGCTCTATTTCCTAAATCAGAGACCAATATTCCTCAGCAGAGTCCTCCCCAACAACAGGCATAGGGATTCCCACAAAGGAACATCTCATGAAATCATATGCTCTGGATGGCATCTTTAATCCCATCTACGATGAAAACTCGTCATATTCTATAGATGGAATCTTTAAGCCCATCTACGACGACATGTCGTCACCCCCTCCAAATGGAATATATAAGCCCATTCTCGATATTACCTACACAGTCAAGTATCATTTCAGATGAGTGCAAATTTTTGGGCACTCTAGTGTTCAATCATCTTCCACCTTCAGATCACGAAAGGTAAGCCAACCAGTCTAGATCCTCAGGTTTAAAAAGATTGAACAGGGGAAGTTGTTGTACCCCAAAATCGCCCCCCCCCCCCCCATTTTCACTCAAGACATTCTCCTAGAGATCCCCGATTGCTCAAGGTTGACTAAGGATTGACTAGACAAACTCTCCTCCTAAGGCAATGAACCCTAACTAGGGTTTCAATTTTAAGCAAGATGTGTGATTCCCAAGGATCCCAAATGTTCTCCATGGTTCTAATATGTCTTCAAGATCATCCATGCCAAGTTTCATGCCTTGCTCAATAAGTTTGCTCAGTCAATTGCTCAAGTATTGGAAAATAAACTATGTTAGGTCAAAAGTCAACTATGGCCCATGTACAGTCAAACATCCAGATTTTTGGTCAACATATACATGTTGAAGTGATATCCATCATTTGATCAAGGGTTGATCATGATTCCTCAAGAAATGCTCCTAATTCATCAAAGTCAAAAATGGCAAATTAGGGTTTCTATAGGAAAAGTCAACCAAACTTTGACCAAACATAACTTTCTCATACTTTATCATAAATTTTCCTACCAAAGCTCATTTTGAAGAGAATCCAATTCCCTACAACTTTTCTTCATCCCCAAGATCAAGAAATGCACCATTTGAAAGATATGAGCTCAAACATTACAGATCATTTTCAAAAAGTCAACAAAAGCCACTTTTTTCCAAGACCTTTTACATCAAGATACCATCTTCAAAAGCAAAATTGATAAAAAGAGGGACTGAAGTAGACATCTTTAGATTTCCAAAAAGTACAAGATCATCATCATGAGATAAAAATGGAGCAAGTTATGGCTTGCCTAAGTTGCGAAAATTTTGGAAATTTAAAGAATGGTGTATTGAGCAAATTTGAATTTTTGGGTCAATGGTCTAACATTTTAAGGTTCAAATGTCTTCCTAAGGTCATGGAGGACCTCTAATATTATTTTTGCATGGTCTTATATTTTCTAACTATTTTTTACATATTTATTTTAATTTATTTCAAGTAAATATAAAATAAATGGTATAAAATGTTTGGAAATGGGCTTAGGCATGTGGGCTAGTGTTTTGGCTTGCTTGGAGGCCCAAGGATTCGTGCAAACCTGACTAGATACATTGAACACAGAAAGATGGCATGGAATCTCAAGTTTGGTAATTTTTCAAAATGGTGATAATGGCTTTAAACCATGGCTTTATGGGCTTGATTATTTCCTCCTTATCTTGTCCCCTTCTTCTATGCTATAAGTACATACCTTTGGCAAGCCAAACAGACGCGTATACACTACACAAAAAGCTCTACCAAATTCGCAAAAAATCATCCAAATCGTGAAAATCAAAACAGACCTTCCCAGCCTATTTCAGCCTAGCATAAGCCCTCCATTCACGTCCAGAAACTCCCAGGAACACATATCAATCCTTGTTCGAGCAATATCACACCCAATAGCACCAAACTGAAACACTTATCATTGGTAACCTTTTTGAATTCATATTTTTGGTTTTCATGATGAACTAACCTATTTCATTGATTGATTTGTATTCAGGGTAGCCTATAAGACAGGGCCAACGTAAAATTATTGAGAAAGGGGGCCAGAATAAGATCGTGCCATTTCTAGGGCACGATCTGGGTTCTTCACCATATCTCACTTTTCAGGTCATTTCAGGATGAACAAACCCCAGAAATGGAATCAGGATGGTTAATTTAGGGGGGGGGGGGGTAGCCTTGGTTGTAGGCTTTGATCTTTCCGTTTTTGCAGGTTTCATGTTTTGACATCCCGGAGAAGACGACCGGAGTTTGACTCCGGCGTCCCTCCAGCCAGTTGACTCAGGTGGGCGCTGGTGTGACAAGATCGCGCATCCTGATTGGCCCATTCAAATACAAGGGGGGCCCATCAGTGCGCGTGTATTATTTTAATATATTTGGAAATCATTTTTACATATAATACCTTATTTGTATTTGGATAAATGAATTGCAAGGCAACTCAGATGGTGATGAGGCGTGTAGATAAAGGAGAGGACCTGGGTTCGAGTCCCAGGTCCAACATATTATTTTTCTAACATTTGGTAACTGCAGATTCAGTACGTGTTAGCTACGCCAGTCCATCATGTGCCTCCAGGTCACCACCACTAGATCTTGATTGATTTAGATCAAATGGTTCCCACATGCAGGTGTACCACGAGCCACCAAAAGCGCTCCTGACTGAATCCCAATACAAATTCTGATTTGGGCCAAGCATTTTTGACAACAACACCCCCCCCATTTTTGTTTTTGATAACCAGGCCCATGTTGCTTATTTTATTTTTATTTTTTATTTTTTTGTTTATTATTTTCAAAAATCTTTTTTAATAAGTCATAAAAAATAATAATTAGGATTAGTTTCTTTCTAAAATTATTAATTGATTAATTAATTATTTTAATGCAATTTTATCAATTTAAAATGAAATTAGACGTAGGTTCTTTATTTAATTTAAATTATTTTCTTAACAAAAAAAATACCAAAAATATTTGAATTAGGGTTCATTTCATTCAACTTTTATTTTCTTAATTAAAACTAAATTTAGAATTAATCATTCTCTTAGCAAAAAACCAAAAAAGATTTTCTTGTTGTTTATTTTTATTTACTAGGTTTTTAGACGTAATATTTCATTTCGCGCACATTATTTTTATTCTCGCATTTTATATAATAATGCAACTGATAATGGGATGTAATAGTCTAGATTTAAAATTCCGCACTTTATTTTTGCACCTTTTTTATGTAACTGTCCCGAAGCCTTGTAATAACTGTAGGACTTTATTTCTCACTTTATATTTCTCATGTGTCTGTATATAAATTGTTGGCAACTTAGGCCTGCATGACAAGATAAAGTCAAATAATCGTTAGATCACTAAGGGCAAGACAAATATATTTGAAAAAAACACACTATTGCACACTTGCACCCTTAGGGTATTCCTCAGTTGGTTGCCTCAGAAAATAATGGTCATGTTCCTCGAACGTAGGGATATCTTAGAAAAGACCCTTAATCTAAAAGTCATCATAAAGATCATAGTCCCTTACTGTCCCTCGAGTTGCCTACGGTAAATGATCTTGTTCCTAGATGTTGCCTATATGATGACAGTCCCTTCGAATGCTAAGATATCCTTACATGTTGCCTTCAATGACCATAATGTCCCTTTCGATAGTCCCTCAACATCCGACGATAGGGCTACCTACTCACTAATAGTAGGATAGCACTATCTAAAGGGTAGGAGGAAAAGAACATCCTTTTTTGAGTTGGTAGATAACTGTTAGGTACTTGCTCAAACCTGGATTTTTTACACTTATACACTTTCAAAACTACTTTTCAAAATGCTTTATCACACTCTTGAGGACTGATAGAAGAGTTACCATAAAGCAAACAAAAACCTTTCAAAACACACAAACACAAACAGACTTCAAAAATGAGCAAGTACCTAAGAGCCCGTGGAAAACCACAGATGGAAAGGATGCTAATACCTTCCCTTTCCATAATCTACCCCCTTTCTCAGAAAATCTCGAAAAATGTCTTTTTCTGTTCTTTACACCGTTTCCTTTGTTGGATAAAAGAAAACTCGGTGGCGACTCTTACTTACCGCAACATTTGCAAACAAAAAACGCAAACTAGTATTAAATAGTAGGTTCTGCCACCATATCACACATACCATATCATTTTCACTAACCATTTCAAGGACCGAGGGATTTATGTTTGTTCTTTGTTGTAGGTTATGGCATCCGCTCGTAGAAACACTATTCGGATCAACTTTGTAAGGATACCTTCTCAACTTAAGGTGTTAGTCTCAAGGGTTCCCGAAAGTTCTCAATTTATCAAAAGGCATGGTCAACTACTCATTTTAGTTACCTCAGGTTTCGAAGAAGACACGATGAGTGTTCTATTCCAGTTCTTTGAACCTGCAAATTACTGTTTCACCTTTCCAGATTATCATTTGGTACCCACAATAGAAGAGTTCTCTAAGCTAATGGGAGTACCTATTCTTGATCATACACCCTTCGCCGATCTAGAGAAAGTTCCAAAGCCTGGGGATACTACAACAACTTTACATCTAAAGCAGTTCGACATTGTATCTAATTGAGATACAAGAAGTGGAGTCAAGGGCTTTCTTGCTAAATTTCTGATAGAAACGGATCAGTTGTTTCTGGATGCTATGAGTTTTCAGGCTTTTGAGGAGATCTTGGATCTGTTGATATATGGATTGGTACTATCCCCTAATCTAGACCAAGTCATAGATGTGAACACCATAGAAATATTTCTCGCTCGTAATCATGTGCCTTCTTTGCTTGGAGATATTTTGCATTCTCTTCACACTCGTACCATGAAGAAGCCAAGAACTCTCATGTGTTGTATACCTCTTCTATCCAAGTGGTTTATTTCGCACTTTCCTCGCTCGATAATGAATAATGAACAAGGTTTGAGGTGGTCTCAAAGAATAATGTCACTATCTCATTCAGACATTTATTGGTGTTCCCGATCCCAGGAAGACATCATTATTATTGACTGCTGTGGAGAGTTCCCTAATGTACCACTCTTGGGCATAAGGGGAGGCATTACTTACAATCCTTCTCTAGCTTTACGACAGTTCGGTTACGCTCAGAGAGATGGTCCTCATGATATTCTTATCCAGGGTATTATGTTCGACTATGACAATGATATTCAAGGTTACCAACAAAGATTTATCCGTGCTTGGGGAAAAGTCAATAAGATTGATAGCAAGACTCTGGGGTATAAGAACTCCATCCCTCTGGAACACTACCTCAAATGGATACGAGCTCGTGCTCAAAAACTTATTATGCCATATCATGCTGTCTTACCAATAATCATGGAGCATATTATCAAAGGAGACGTTTCTCGCACCCTCTTTCATCCAGACATTTCTACCGACCTTGAAGAATTGCAGAAGTCTTGGATACGACTCAAGGAAGAACGAGACACCTTTGAGACTCAATTCTCTGCAAGTGAGAAGAAAGTGTTGGAGCTGATGAAGCAACTTCACGAGGAGAGGAGTCTTAACGCATATGTCAATGCAAAGAGGAGGCGTCCATGGGAAACTTAAAGCTTTAGGAGTTTTTAATTTATTCCTTTGTAATCTTGTGTTTTCACATAAACTTACTAATAAAAATCTTTGTTTCTGTTTCCTTTTGGTTAACAAATTTAAATTTCATAATGTCCTTGAAAATATTGCATATACATATCATGCATATCACTACATGATAGGTGTTTCAAGATAGGTTTCTTATATTTTTGCTGTTTATTTCAGCATAAAAAATGGCTCATGAATAAACAGTTAAGGATCTCCAGGCTCAGAACGCCCAGTTCCAGCAAATGTTCCTGAATCTAGCTAAGGGGTAGGAAGAGCGGAAGGCCCTCATCACTAAGGAGAGGATGGAGAAAATCAAGAAACCAATTGGCATCCTCAACATGGGTAGGAGGCTAAAGGTCTGGTCAAGCGAACTTTGGAGTTTGAAGAAGAAAATGATGACCAAGAGGAAGATGATAAAAGTATGAAGGCTGACAACCAGGGTTCTGAGGAAGAAGAAACAGACTATTCAGATGAACAATATCCTTTGGTTGACGACAAATACAAGCAGCTGGAAGATCGTCTTAATACTATGGAGATCCAGTGAGTTTATGGGTTGGACTTTGAAGAGCTAGGTCTTATCTCAGGGGTTGTTATCCCTCACAAGTTCAAGGCCCCCATCTTTGCCAAATACGATGGTGTATCTTGTCCTAAGCTTCATCCGCGGTCTTATGTCCGAAAAATCCAACCCCATATTGCTGATAGAAAAGTATGGGTGCATTTATTTCAAGAAAGCTTGTCGGGGATGCAATTAGAATGGTTCTATCAGTTGGAAGGAACCAACATTCACACTCGGGAAGACTTGGCTGCTGCTTTTTACAAGCAATATCAATATAATGCTGACCTTACACCGACTCGAGTGCAAAACATGTCTATGGGCTCGAACGGGGGTTTCAAAGAATATGTCCAAAAGTGAAGAGACTTAGCTGGAAGGGTGCAACCTCTCTTGTCTTATCGGGAGCTAACTAATATGTTCATGAGCACTCTGACAGGTTCATTCTTTAATATGCTAATTGGGAGTTCTTCATCTGGTTTTACTGAGCTAATCCTTACTGGGGAACGAGTTGAAAGCGGTATCAAGAGCAAGAAGATCCCATTGGTTGCGTCTTCTAGTGCTGTAAAGAAGGCATTCAATAATAATAAGGAAACCAATGTTGTTTATGGACAGAAGGGGCATAGTAAGAATGATCAACATCAGTCTGTGGGAGCGGTGTTGATTTCAAATCCCGCACCTGTTCAACAATAACAACAGGGAATCAACATAGGTGAGACACTCTGAGGAGTCAGTTCACTAAGATTAGTATGCCTTTGTCTCAGGCATTACAACATCTGTTAAAAGAAGAATTGATAAAACTATGGGATCCTCCTCAGAATCCAAACACCTCCTCTCCTAAGTATAATCTGAATGCGAAGTATGCCTATCAGGATATGATTGACGCGAAAGAGATTGAATTTGATCCTCCCAAGACCCCTAATGTAATTACTGCACCTATGCCCAGTCATAGTAAAGGTGTTAATGCTATCGACGATGTTTCTTATGTCTTCACCATAAGTGACTTGACCACTCCCTTGATAATCATTAAGAAGAATCTATTGCAAGCTAGTTTATTTCTAGATTTCCTTGAAAGTTGTTACCATTGTGCATCCTAATCTGATGGTTGTATGTGGATGAAGAATGGTATTCAGCATTTGATTGATGGCCGTGAAATTTTGTTTGAGAAGACTCCGTCTGTGAAGAGTTTACATGAAAGTATGTCTCAAGATCTGAGACTTGAATATGTTTCTATAATCACAATTTCCAATACTCTTGTAAGGATCACCTCTAAAGGTCCTATAAAGATTCCTGCCAAGCCTAAGGTGGCTCCCCTGATCATTACTACACCAGGGCCAGTCCCATATTCCTCTGACAAGGCTGTTCCCTGGAATTATGGAACTGATGTTTATTACCATGGTGTTAAGAAAGAACCATGGATTGCCAAAGATGAAGATACTGAAGTTACTAACCTCAATGTCGAAAATATTGTTAAGACTAGTAAAGTTACCAGAACAGGAAGGGTCTTCTCTCCAGAGATCTCCCCTCCAAAGACTATCACTACACCAATGTGTATCCCTGCTTCTAGGTCAACTGCTAACACTCGGGGCAAAGAGAAGACGACTGAGCCTGCCCAGATAGAGGCACCATCAAAAGATGTTACTGTTGAAGATTCCTCCAAACAAGAGATGGAGGAAATACTGAAAATCAACAAAAAAAGTGACTACAATATTGTTGAACAGTTGGGGTAGACGCCCTCCAAGATATCCATTTTATCCTTGTTATTGTGCTCCAAAGCCCATGCTCGGGTTTTGGTGAAATTTTTGAAGCCTGATCATGTACCACAAGAGACCTTTGTTGATCAGTTTAAGAACTGTGTTGCAAACCTAACAACGGATAATGGATTAGGCTTTTCTGGTGCTGAATTAACTTCGGCAGGAAAGAATCATAGCAAGGCCCTGCATGTCTCTATTGAGTATAGGGGAACTACCTTGGCACATGTGTTGGTGGAAACATGTTCCTCATTAAATGTATTACCAAAAGGTGCTCTAGATATACTGGACCGTGAAGGGGTTGTGGTGAAACCTAGTGATATTATGGTAAGAGCCTTTGATGGGTCAAGGAGAATGGTACACGGAGAGGTTGATCTTCCGATCAAGGTGGGATCTCAAGTATTCAACTCCATCTTCTATGTAATGGATATTCGTCCGACTTATTCCTATTTGCTTGGACGCCCCTGGATTCATGGGGCAGGCGCTGGTACCTCTACCTTGAACCAAAAATTAAAGTATCCTGTGAAAGGGAAGATTGTTACAGTTTGTGGAGAAGAAGAGTATATGGTGAGCCATTTGAATTCATTCAAATATGTTGAGATGGATGGTGAATTCATTGAGACGCCCTACCAGACCTTTAAAGTAATTTCTCCGACAATTGTCGTTGCTAAAGCCACTCCTGCTACAAGGTTATGCCTTTTGGGTTGAAGAACGTCGGTGCCACATACCAGCGTGCCATGGTAGCCCTGTTCCATGACATGATTCATCACGAGATAGAGGTCTACGTCAATAATATGATAGCCAGATCTCAGATCGAAGAAGAGCATCTTGATCATCTATGTAAACTGTTTGAAAGACTGAGGAAGTATAAGCTAAGGTTAAATCTAAACAAGTGCACCTTTGGTGTGAGGTCCGGAAAACTCCTAGGTTTAGTCGTTAGTGGTAAAGGTATTGAAGTTGATCATACCAAGGTCAAAGCCATTTAAGAAATTTCGGCTCCTCGTACTGAGAAGGAAGTCAAAGTTTTCTTAGGACGACCTAAATTACATTGCCCGATTCATTTCTCATTTGAATGCTACTTGTGAACCAATCTTCAAGCTGTTGAAGAAAGATCAAGTAGTAAAGTGGAACAACGACTGCCAAATATCCTTTGATAAGATTAAGGAGTACCTACAAGAACCTCCGATTCTGATTCCACCAATTGAAGGAAGGCCTCTAATCATGTACCTAACAGTGCTAGAGAACTCAATGGGGTGTGTACTGGGGCAGCATGACGAGTCTGGTCGAAAAGAGCATGCAATATACTACCTTAGCAAAAAGTTTACCGACTGTGAAACAAGATATTCACTTCTCGAGAAAACTTGTTGCGCTTTGGCGTAGTCTTCTCACCGACTAAGACATTATATGTTGACCCATACTACCTTGTTGATCTCTAAAATGGATCCCATCAAATACATATTCGAGAAGCCATCTCTCTCCCGAAGAATAGCCCTATGGAAAATGGTCTTGACAGAATATGATATTCAGTACACCACTCAAAAGGAAATCAAAGGAAATGTACTGGTAGATAATTTGGCACATCAAGTTGTAGACGACTATCAATCTATGAATTTAGAATTCCCACATGAGAACATTATGCTAGTTACAGATTGTGAAGAACTTGGACCATATGAAGGACCTGAGCCAGAATCCCGATGGACTATGGTTTTCAATGGAGCTTCCAATGCACTTGGAAATGGAATTGTTGTTATAGTTATTTCTCCTCAGGGTTTCCATACGCCCTTCACCTCCAAATTATGCTTTGATTGTACCAACAACATGGCCGAATACGAAGCATGCATTATGGGTATTAAAGCTGATTTTGACCTAAGAATCAAGTTCTTCAATGTATATGGAGACTCAGCCCTAGTAATCAGTCAGATCAAGGGAGTCTCCTCAGTTTGAGTCTATTTCTCTAACCACTACAGATCACCGGTAAAATTTCTCTCTCCAGCAAAGGGCAGTTCAGACTGCTATCCTCAGAGAGTTGCTACTAAATCTGAAACCGGACCAGGCGTCATTCAACTTAATTCTCTCCATACGAGTTAGAATCCATATTAGAAACTCGGTCAGACAAACACCTCGAAAGGTTATCCATCTCTTTTATCCCCAGTCATGGTATATAAGAATTAAATCCCCCAGTAGAGCGATGAACGACCAATGTTCTTGAACTCTTCTCCCCAAATAGAAATCAATGTTCCCCGGGAAAGTTTCCTCAAACAGAAAGTAGGAATCCCCATCGAGATCAAAGACACACATATTCTTCACCCCCAACAATAGTCAAGGATTTATTTTCCCAGTCAAAGATGCTGCACTGAGTTACTAATACACTTTAACGACATTTCACATTCATACATCACTTACAAACATCATAGCATATGCATTCGTAACGCATATATCACACTCTCATTTATTTTAAGAATATCATTATGCAATGCATTTCGTACATCATGACATTGCATACAGTTAACTCTTTATCTTTTCAGGTAAAATCTACAAGCAGATTCCCTAGAGGCCATGTCTGACTAGTAGCTACTTAAGCACTTTCCCCAGAGGGTCATTCTAAAAAAGGCACTTCTCCTAGTTGAATTCGGGCGTAGACATCTTCTAGCTTGGATGAAATCAGACGTAGATTTATTTCTGATACTCTTTTTGGAAAAAGTCAGACGTAGACTCTTTCCGGTACCTTTCCTAGTTGAAGTCGGGTGTAGACATCTTCTAGTTCGGATGAAATCAGGCGTACATTTCTTTCAGATACTCTTTTTGGAAAAAATTCAGATGTAGACTCTTTCCGATACCTTTTCTAGTTGAAGTCGGGTGTAGACATCTTCTAGTTCGGATGAAATCAGGCGTAGATTTTTTCTGATGCTCTTTTTGGAAAAAGGTCAGACGTAGACTCTTTCCAGTACCTTTCTAGTTGAAGTCGGGCATAGACATATTTTAGTTTGGATGAAATCAGGCGTACATTTCTTTCTAATGCTCTTTTTGGAAAAAAGTCAGACGTAGACTCTTTCCGGTACCTTTTCTAGTTGAAGTCATGCGTAGACATCTTCTAGTTCGAATGAAATCAGACGTATATTTCTTTCTGATACTAATTTTGGAAAAAGGTAAGATGTGGACTCTTTCTGGTACCTTTTCTAGTTGAAGTCGGGCGTAGAAATCTTCTAGTTTGGATGAAAACATGCATAAATTTCTTTCTGATGCTCTTTTTGGAAAAAGTCAGAAGTAGACTCTTTCCGGTACCTTTTCTAGTTGAAGTCGGGCGTAGACATCTTCTAGTTCAGAATAAATCAGGTATAGATTTCTTTCAGATACTCTTTTTGGAAAAGTCAGGCGTAGACTTTTTTTGGTATCTCTCCTAGTTGAAGTCGGGCATAAACAACTTCTAGTGTATCATTCAGACGAATGGCGGACATGCCAATCTAACTCTTCAGGTTTAAGAAGATTGAACAAGGGCATCTGTTGTACCCCAAAATTTGCTCTCCCATTTTCTTCAAGACATTCTTCTAGGGTTCTTAAATGCTCAAGGATGCTCAAGATTGATCAGACAAATTCTCCTCCTAAGCAATGGGTCCGTAACTAGGGCTTTGTGTTTCTCAAGGAAGATTGGATTTCAAAGGCCTCAAGTGGTTTTCATGGCTCTTCATATGTCCCTAAGAATGCTCATGTCAAGTTTCAAGCCTTGCATCACAAGTTTGCTCAGTCAATACCTCAGATGATTGAAAATCAACTGTGTTGGGTAAAAAGTTAACTATGGTCAACATACAATATAACTTCAAGGTTTTTGGTCAACATCAACATTTTGAAGTGATATTCATCATTTGATTAAGGTATTATCATGATTCCTCAAGGAAAGCTCTCAAATCATCAAAAGTCAAAAGTTGACAAATTAGGGTTTCCTTAGGAGAGGTCAACTGAACTTTGACCAAGCATAACTTTCACATGCTTCATCAACTTTTCCCCAACCAAATCCCATTTTGAAGGAAATTCAATTCTCTACAACTTTGTATTTGTATTCTAAAATTCAAAAAGTGTTTCATTTGAGTGATATGAGCCCATACATTATAGGTCATTTCAAAAGTCAATAAAAATACACTTTTTTGTCAAGGCAACTTACATCAAGATAAATTCTCCAAATACAAAAATGATAAAAAGAGAAATTGTATAAGACATCTTGAGATTTCCAAAGAGTCAAAGATCAAGTTCAAGATATGAAAATTTAGAGAGTTATGACCAGTGCAAGTTGGTAAATTTAGAGAAAATGCATGAAGTGCAAAGTGAGCAAACTTGAAATTTTGAACTAGTGGACCTAACTTTTGATGTTCAAACATGTTCACAATGTGTTAAAGGACCTCAAAATCTATTCACATATTTTTATGATTTTTATTTCTTTTATTTTAATTTTTAATCTTTTAAAATGAAAATTAAATTAAATTAAATATGAAATAATGGTATAAGGCGCATGGGCTTTTTGTTTCAATAGCATGGAGGCCCAAGAATCATTTGACAACCATGCAAAACCGTGTGAACTTTAAAATGGTAAGTAATATCTCAAAATGGAAGATTGTAAATGTGTTTGATTCTTGTCTCATTTGGCCATGATTGCATTTGTTTCTTCCTATATTTGTGTACCTTAATCCCACCTCTATGTAAACACAACAACATCAGACCAAGAGATCACACATCCTTGCCTCAAGAATTGCAAAAAATCATCCAAACTTTCTCAAAACCCTCGAGTTTCAAAATTCACCGTGCAAGCTCTCACAATGTGAGATCTTCATTCCAATCATTTCCAAGGACATTGAAGGGTAAGTTTGGATCAGTTACCATGAACCAAAGCACATAAAAATGACATACCAAGCATCTATGATCTCTTAATGTGGTGAAATTCATATCTTAAGTTTTGAATCATTTTAAACCTTATTGTTATTACTAATGTGCTTCTGAGTTTCCTCTGAACATGTTTTGATCACTATTATGATCCCATCCAGTCAAAATTGCATTACACCATGCTTGCTCTGATCTGTAGTATTTATGCAATATTAGGCAAACCATGGGTTTTTAGCCTTTAAAAACAGTTCCATTGGATTTGAAGCCTTCTATTTAGGAGGGTAGGGTATAATTTGCTGCCTAACAATGTTTATTTTGCAGGATAGAAAAAAAGACAATCGGAGAACACAACCAGAGTTAGAGCTCCGACGCCCCTCCGACCATTAGCATCAGGATTTATATTTAATGTTATGAGTTGGTTTATATGACTGGATGTAAAGGCCTCCCCAGCAGTAGGAGTGTGTGTTGCAAAGGCGTTAGTATACCAGGGCACCGATTCGATCCCCGCCCCTAGTATTTTGACATTTTTATTTGTTATGTTTCCTTGTTCACATATCTAATATAATCCAGGCTAGCGCGCGCATCATACACCCTCTCATCATTCTCCTTGGATCTGAACAGATCCAGATCTAATGGACCCAAAGCAAGTCCTCATGATGCACCTCCTGGAGCTGCCTTCCACTAGATTCAACACTCGTGTTTAGGCCTAATGATTCATGTCTTTTAGCACCTCACAAATTCCTTCTGCAGGCCCATCATCACTTTTTTTTGTTTCGAATTCTTTTTATTTATTTATTTAACATAACTAATTTTTTTCTAAATTAATTAAAATTAAAATTAACTTGACTTTTTAAAAATTAAATTAACCTTTTTTAAATTAAATTATTTGAAAATAATTAACTTAGTTTCTTTAGGGTGTTTGTCATTAAATTTTTTTCAAATAATCAATTTATTTTTTTAAAACTAAAAATAGTTAGATTAGGTTAAGTTATCAAATTTTCTTTATCAAAACGATCTTAAAAAGAAAACGTTTTCTCCATTTCTCTTTTACTTTTACAAAATTTGCACCCTCTTTTATTTTCACATAAGTTGTTTTATAAATTATGTAATTGTTGATGGTTTGTAATAGCTTAAACTAGGGTTTACTATTTCTTCCTCCATTTTTTATGGTTTTTACCCCATTCCCTGAAGCCCTGTAATAGTTTAGATTTCTTTTCCGCATTTCACCTATTTCCTTAATATTTCTAGATGTATGCTAATAGGGTTTGTATGACAAGATCTAAAAGAAACGCTAGAAAACCTAATCAAGACAAATTAACTGAAAACAAATCACTTTTCACACACATACCTCTAGGGTGACTCCACTTGTTGCCTTCGGAAAAAAGTCATGTCCCTTTAACATAGGGATACCATTAGCAAAGACCCTCAGTTAAAATCATCATAAAGATCATAGTCCCTCGATGACCCATCGATGCTGCCTTCGGTAAATGATCTTGTCCCTCGATGTTTCCTATGAATACATGATGATAGTCCCTTATAGTTACTAAAGTTATCCCTATATGTTGCCTTTATGACTGTACAATGACCCGCACCTATCCCTCAAACATCCCATGATAGGGCTTCCTACTAACCGATGGTAGGATAACACTATCTAAAGAAAGAGGAAAAGAACAAAAGAATTTGAGTAGGTAGATAGTTCTTAATTGCTTTCTCGTGAACATTTCAAAACATTTTTCACACAATACACTTCTCTTCTGAAATATTTTCAAAACAAACACTTTGTATACGTTCTCAACGATACGGGAATCATTTCAAAGTTTGCCGAACTTGGGCATTTTTCAAAATATTTTCAAACTTACACATTCACAAAGCATTTTCAAAAGTGAGCTAGAAATTAAGAGCCCGTAGATAATTACGGATGAAAAGGGTGCTAACACCTTCCCTTTTCATAACCTACCCCCCTTACTCAGAAAAATTCTCAAAGGTCTTTCCTATTCTTTTCACCCTTTCCTTTATTGGATAAAAGAAAAGTCAATGGCAACTCTTGCTATCCGCAACATTTATGATAAAACACAAAACCAAAAGTCAGTTCTCCCACCGTGTTACATAACTGGAGACTCTGCTGGGGACTGACTAAAAAAGTGGAGTTACCTTAGAGCTAGATCACCTTTAATTTGCTTTCCTTGTTTGATTTGCCTGATTTTATCTTTAAGGGTTGTTTGGGTATTTATTGTAAAGTTCATATACCCGGATCTGGGGGAATTTTAGGTAAGTAGAAATAGATCATGGAAACTATATGGCGTATACCGATATGGTTGAAGTGATGGCTATATTAGTGTGACACATTGGTTGGTATCGGTGTCTCTTGAGTCAGTCAAGGAGAATGCTGGACTGTCGCGTGGTGTCATAAAGCACTAACTGACCGTAGAACCTTAGTTGACACAACTTAGCCATTAGAAAGTTGTGAGATGGACGGCTTTAGTGCAGACTAAAGTTGGTTGATACCCGATACTACACTCATTGAGATCAGACTCTCAGGATATTCCGGTCGCAAATCAGATGCTTGTGCTGTAACAATGCCTGGGAGAAAGATCATTAATATTGAGACTCCTAGAACCCGATTACTTCTTTTAGGACAGGTTGAGCCAACTAAAACTCAAGAGGGTACTTTCCTACAAACTCCATGCAAGCTTGAAACTAAGGCCTTGTGTGTTTTGTTTGTGTCTGATTATTTTTTCAAACATGACATCATAACATCATTCATCATACCATATCATTTTCACTAACAATTTCAAGAACCAAGGGATTTATCTTTGTTCTTTGTTGTAGGTTATGGCCTCCGCTCACAGAAACACTATCTGGATCAACTTTGTAAGGGTACCTTCTCATCTTAAGGACTTATTCTCAAGGGTTCCTGAAAGTTCTCCATTCATTAAAAGGCATGGTCGACTACTCAGTCTGGTTACCTCAAGTTTTGAAGAAGACATGATAAGTGTTCTATTCCAGTTCTTTGACACTACACATCACTGTTTCACCTTTCCATATTATCAGTTGATACCCATAATGGAATTGTTCTCTAAAATACTGGGAGTACTTGTTCTTGATCAGACACCCTTTACCGGTCTAGAGGAAGCTCTACAACCAGAAGATATTGTAGCAACCTTACATCTGAAGCGGTCCGACATTGTATCTAATTGTGAAACAAGAAGTGGAGTCAAGGGTTTTCTTGCTAAATCTTTGATAGAGAAAGCTCAACTGTTTCTAAATCCTATGAGCTTTCAGGATTTCGAGGAGATCTTGGCTCTGTTAATATATGGATTGGTACTATTTCCTAATCCAAACCAATTCATAGATGTGAATGCCATCAAAATATTTCTTGCTCGTAATCCTGTGCCTACCTTTCTTGGAGATATTTTACATTATCTTCACACTCGTACTATGAAGAAGCGAGGAACTCTCATGTGTTGTATCCTTCTGCTATCCCGATAGTTTATTTCGCACATTCCCCGTTCAATAAGAAATAATGAACAAGGTTTGAGGTGGTCTCAAAGAATAATGTCACTCTCTCATTTAGACATTTATTGGTGTTCCCAATCCCAGGAAGATATCATTATTATTAACTGTTGTGGAGTGCTCCCTAATGTTCCACTCCTGGGCATAAGGGGAGGCATTACTTATAACCCTTCTCTAGCTTTACGACAGTTCGGTTACGCTCAGAGAGACGGTCCTCCTGATATGTTTATCCAGGATATTGTGTTTGACTATGACAATGATCTTCAAGGTTATTGACAAATATTTATCCGTGCTTGGGGCATAGTCAATAAGATTGATAACATGACTCTGGGGCATAAGAATTCCATTCCTCTGGAACCCTACCTCAAATGGATACGAGCTCATGCTCAAAACCACATGATTCCATATCATGTTATCTTACCAGTAATCATGGAACCTATTGTCGAAGAAGACGTTCCTCACACCATCTTGCATTCAGACATGCCTGCTGACTCTGAAGAATTGTAGAATTTCTGGATACGACTCAAGGAAGAGCGGGACACCTTTGAGACTCAATCCTATGCAAGTGAGAAGAAAGTATTGGAGCTCACAAAGCAACTTCACGAGGAGCATAGTCTTAACGCATATATCAACACGAAGAAGAGGCGTCTATGAGATACTTAAAGTTTTAGGAGTTTTTTTTTAATTTATTCCTTTGAAATCTTTTGTATTCACATAAAATTATTAATAAAAAGTTTTTTTTCTGTTTCTTTTTGGCTAACAAATTTAAATCTCGTAAGGTCCTTGAAAATATTGAATATACATATCAGCAAAAAGAATGGCTCTTGAACAAACAGTTAAGGTTCTCCAGGCTCAGAATGCCCAGTTCCAGCAAATGTTCCTGAGTCTAACCAAGGGGCATGAAGAGCTAAAGGCCCTCATCACTAAAGAGAGGAGGGAGAAAATCAAAAAACCGTATGGCGTCCTCAGCATGGGTAGAAGGCTCAAAGGTCTGGTCAAGCGAGCCATGGAGTTTGAAGAAGAAAATGATGACCAATAGGAAGATGATAAAAGTATGAAGGTTGACAACCAGGGTTTTGATGATGAAGAAGAAAACTATTCAGATGAACAATATCCCCCGATCGATGAAAAGTACAAACAGATGGAAGATCGTCTCAATGCTATGGAGATCCAGAGAGTTCTTGGATTGGATTTTGAAGTGCTGGGTCTTATCTCTAGGGTTGTTATCCCCCACAAGTTCAAGACCCCCGTCTTTGTAAAATACGATGGTGTGTCTTGTCCTAAGCTTCATCTGCGGTCTTATGTCCAAAATTATGGGTGCATTTCTTCGAAGAAAGCTTGTCGGGGACACAATTAGAATGGTTCTATCAGCTAGAAGGAACCAACATTCACACTTGGGAAGACTTGGTTGTTGCTTTCTAAGTATCAATATAATGCTGACCTTGCACCGACTCGAGTGAAATTACAAAACATGTCTATGGGATCGAATGAGGGTTTCAAAGAATATGCCCAGAAGTGGAGAGACTTAGCTAGAAAGGGCAGCCTCCCTTGTCTAATTGGGATCTAACTGATATGTTCATGGGCACTCTGACAGGTCCATTCCTTAATCTGCTAATTGGGAGTTCTTCATCTGGTTTTACTGAGTTAATCCTGACTGGGGAACGAGTTGAAAGCGGTATCAGGAGCGAAAAGATTCTGGTGGTTGTGTCTTCTAGTGTTGTAAAGAAGATGTTCAATAATAAGAAAGACACCAATGTTTTCTATGGCCAGAAGGGCCATGGTAAGAATGATCACCATCAGCCTGTGGGAGTGGTGTTGATTTCAAATCCTGCACCTATTCAACATCAACAATAGGGGAATCAGTGTAGGTCAGACGCTCCGAGGAGGAAATTCACCAAGGTTAGCATACCTTTGTCTCAAGCATTACAACATCTGTTAAAAGCAGAATTAATAACACTTCGGGATCCTTCTCAGAATCCCAACACCTCCTCTCCTAAGTACAACCTAAATGCAAAGTGTGCCTATCATTCTAACAGTCCTGGGAATGACACCAATAACTACTGGTCCATGAAGAACAAAATCCAGGATATGATTGATGCGAAAGAGATTGAATATGATCCTCCCGAGACCCCTAATGTGATCACTGCGCGTATGCCCAGTCATGGTAAAGGTGTTAATGCTATCGTTGATGTTTCCTATGTCTCCATCATAAGTGACTTGACTACTCCCTTGATAATCATTAAGAAGAATATGTTGCGAGACAGTTTATTTTCGGGTTTCCTTGAAAGTTGTTACCATTGTGCGTCCCAAGCTAATGGTTGTATGTGGATGAAGAAGGGTATTCAACATTTGATTGATAGCCATGAAATTCTGTTTGAGAAGACTCCGAACGTGAAGAGTTTGCATGAAAGTATGTCTCAAGAGTTGAGACTTGAAAATGTTTCTATAATCACATTTTCCAATACTCCTATAAGGATCACCTCTAAAGGTCCTATAAGGATTCCTGCCGAGCCTAGGGTGGCTCCCCTAATCATTACCACACCGGGACCAGTCCCTTGTTCCTTTGACAAGGTTGTTCCCTTGAATTGTGGAGCTGAAGTTTATTACCATGGTGTTAAGCAAGAACCATGGATTGCTGAAGATGAAGATTCTAAAGTTACCAACCTCAATGTTGAAAATATTGTCGGAACTAGTAAAGTTACCAGAACATGAAGGGTCTTCTCTCCAGAGATCTCTCCTCCAAAGACTACCACTACACCAGTACGTATCCCTACTGTTGGGTCAACTGCTGACACCTGGGGCAAAGAGAAGGTGATTGAGCCTGCCCAGGCGAAGGCGCCATCAAAATATGTTATCATTTAAGATTCCTCTAAGTAGGAGATAGAGGTAATATTGAAAATTATCCTCAAAAGTGACTACAATATCGTTGAACAATTGGGGCAGACGCTCTCCAAGATACCCATGATGTCCTTGTTATTATGCTCCAAAGCCCATGCTCAGGCTTTGGTAAATTTTTTGAAGACTGCTCATGTACCTCAAGAGACCTCTGCTAATCAGTTTGAGAATTGTATAACAAGCCTAACAATTGATAATGGATTAGGATTTTCTGATGCTAACTTAACACCGGCAGGAAAGAATCATAACAAGGCTTGCACGTCTCCATTGAGTGTAGGGGCACTACCTTGACGCATGTGTTGGTAGATACAAGTTCCTCACTAAATGTATTACCAAAAGGTGCTCTAGATAGACTGGACTATGAAGGGGTTATGCTAAAACCCAGTGATATTATGGTAAGAGCCTTCAATGGATCAAGGAGAACGGTGCATGGAGAGATTGATCTTCCGATCAAAGTGGGATCTTAGGTCTTTGACTCCCCCATCTATGTAATGGATATCCGTTCGGCCTATTCTTGTTTGCTTGGACGCCCCTGGATTTATGGGGCAGGTGCTGTTACCTCTACATTACATCAAAAATTAAAGTATCCGGTGAAAAGGAAAATCGTTACAGTTTGTGGAGAAGAAGAGTATATTGTAAGCCATTTGAATTCTTTCAAATATGTTGAGATTGATGGTGAATTCATCGAAACTCCCTGACAAACCTTTGAATTAATCCATCTGATGATTGTCGTTGCTAAAGCTACTCCTGCTACTCCTAAGACTACCAAGGATCCACCAAGAATGGCTTCTCTGAAAGATGCTAGGGCTATGGTAAAAGAAGGTGGTTGCACTATTTGGGGTCATCTTCTTGAAATTCCTTACAAGTCCAACAAATTTGGTTTGGGTTTCACCTCAGAAGGTCAGAAGGCGTTTCGCCGTACTCGTGCTGGGAGACCACCTTTCTGCGTCAGAAGTAATAAAGTCAATGCTATAGAAGACAGTGATAGTGACTGTGATTTGGATAACTAGATATTCCCTACTACTGGCGGTGGACTCAACAACTGGAAGGCTAAAGTCTTTATAACAATCTCCTTTAGTCAGGAGTAATTGATATTTCCTACTTTATTGCTTTCAAGTTTTTGGGATATGTAATTTTAAAACAATAACTTTAAGCCTTATGCCTTACCAGGGGCGCAACGGTCCACTTGTTAGGGTTGTTATCTTTCATCCACATATGCTCATCTAATAAAACACTGAATGTTTTTGCATTCAAATTTTGCGCTCTATGTCTTTTCATTACTTTATTTCTTTCAAATATAGATATGTATTTCTTACACATACCCACACACTACATTGCAGATCCACATCCACTCTGGATCTCGTCGATATTGATTTTGCTACTGCCACTCATGACTTTGAAAATACGATCTACCAAGCCAAGGACGAAGGTGAGGAAAATTGTGAAATACTTGGAGAAATTGCCAGACTCTTAATACAAGAAGAAAATGCTATCCAACCACATGAAGAAATGGTCGAGGTTGTAAATTGGGTACCGAGACAGACCGGAAAGAAGTCAAGATAGGCACCAATTTAGAGTGCAGTGTCAATAACAGGTTAATTCAGATGTTGCATGACTATGTTGAGATTGTTGCTTGGTCGTACAAAGACATGCCAGGGCTCGATACTGATATTTTGGTCCATCGTCTGCCAATGAAAGAGGGTTGTTCTTTGATTAAGCAGAAGGTTCGTCGCATGCGTCCCGAGATGTCACAGAAGATCAAAGCCGAGGTTATGAAGCAATTCAATGCAGGCTTCTTAGTAGTGACATCATATCCTCAATGGGTTGTTAATATTTTTCCGATACCAAAGAAAGATGGCAAGGTGCATATGTGTGTAGACTACATGGATCTGAACAGGGCAAGCACCAAAGATGACTTCCCACTTGCGCAAATAGATGTTCTGGTCGACAACACCACTCAGCATAAGATATTCTCTTTCATGGATGGTTTCTCGGGTTATAATTAGATCAATAGGAACCCGAAGATATAGAGAAAACTACCTTCGTCACACAGTGGGGCACTTTTTGCTACAAGGTTATGCCTTTTGGGTTAAAGAACGTCGGTGCAACTTATCAACGTGCCATGGTAGCCTAATTCCATGACATCATTCATCACGAGATAGAGGTCTACATCGACAACATGATAGCAAGATCACAGACTGAAGAAGAGTATCTTGATCATCTGCATAAACTGTTTGAAAGACTGAGGATGTATAAGCCAAGGTTAAATATGAAAAGTGCACCTTTGGGGTGAGATCTGGTAAACTCCTGGGTTTCGCCGTTAGTGGTAAAGGTATTAAAGTTGATCTCGCCAAGGTCAAATCCATTCAAGAAATGTCGGATCCTCATACTGAGAAGGAAGTCAGAGGTTTCTTAGGACGACTGAATTACATTGCCCAATTCATTTTTCATTTGACTTCAACTTATGAGCCAATCATCAAGTTATTGAAGAAAGATCAAGTAGTAAAGTGGAACGTCGACTGCCAAATAGCCTTTGATAAAATTAAGGAGTACCTACAAGAACCTCCAATTCTGATGCCACCAGTTGAAGGAAGACCTCTAATTATATACCTAACAGTGTTAGAGAACTCAATGGGGTGTGTACTGGGGTATCATGACGAGTATGGCCGAAAAGAGCATGCAATATACTACCTTAGCAAAAAGTTTACCGTCTGTGAGGCAAGATATTCACTGCTCGAGAAAACTTGTTGCGCTTTGGCATAGGATTCTCACCGACTAAGACAATATATGTTGACCCATACTAATTTATTGATTTCTAAAATGCATCCCATCAAGTCCATATTCGAGAAGCCAACTCTCTCCAGAAGAATAGCCAGATGGAAAATGGTCTTGACAGAATACAAAATTTAGTACACCACTCAAAAGGAAATCAAAGGAAGTGTACTGGAAGATCATTTAGAACATCAAGCCATAGATGACTATCAATCTACGAATTTTGAATTCTCGGACGAGAACATTATGCTAGTTACAGATTGTGAAGAACCTGGACCGTATGAAGGACATGAGCCAGGATCCCGATGGATTATGGTTTTCGACAGAGCTTCCAATGCACTTGGCAACGGAATTGGTGTTGTAATTATCTCTCCTCAAGGTTTCCATACGCCCTTCACCGCCAGATTATGCTTTGACTATACTAACAATATGGGTGAATACGAAGCATGCATCATGGGTATTAAAGCTGCTATTGACCTGAGAATCAAGTTCTTGGATGTATATGGGGACTCGGCCTTTGTGATCAGTTAGATCAAGGGAGAATGGGATATGAAGCACCCGAATCTCATTCCTTATAAGGAGCATGTGTTAACCTTAATCTCGTACTTCGAGGAAATCACTTTTGAGCACATCCCGCGAGAAGACAATCAGTTGGCAGATGTGTTAGCTATGATGTCATTTATGTTTAAGATTAGATGGGACAACGAGGCTCCCAAGATTACCATTGAAAGAATGAACGAACTAGCACACTGCTATGAAGTTGACACTGACAGAGTAGAAGCAAAACCTTGGTTTTATGAAGTGAAGAAGTATCTTGAGGCTCAAGAGTACCCTGAAGGAGCATCGATCAATGACAAGAAATTCCTGCGGAGGTTCTCGGCTAAATTCTTCTTAAGAAAAAAAATCTTATTCAAGCACAATCATGATTCGACTCTGCTTTGTTGTATGGACAAGAAAGAAGCAGAAAATATTATTGAAGATATGCATGAAGGTTTCTTTGGTACTCACTCTAGCGAGCATACTATGTCCAAGAAAATTCTAAGAGCGGGTTACTATTGGTTGACCATGGAAACTGACTGTCACCATCACTCGAGAACTTGTCATAAATTCCAGATCTACGCTGATAAAATACAAGTGCCTCCAATACCTCTGAATGTCTTAACTGATCCATGGCCATTTAAGATGTGGGGGTATTGATATTATTGGAGATATTAAGCTTACTGCTTCTAACGGATATCACTTTATCCTCGTCACCATTGATTACTTCACAAAGTGGGTTGAAGCGGCCTCGTTCGCCTATGTTACAAAGAATGTTATGGCCCGATTCATTAGGCATAATCTTATTTGTCGGTATGGTATCCCCAAGAGGATTATCACAAATAATTATACTAATATAAACAACACTATGATCATTGAACTCTACATGCAGTTCAAGATCAAGCACTACAACTCTTCTTCATATTGAGTAAAGATGAATGGAACAATGGAAGCCGCCAATAAGAACATAAAGAAGATCATACAGAAAATGGTTATGACCTAGAAAGACTGGAACAAGATGTTACCTGTTGTACCCCAAAATTTTCCCTCCCATATTACTCAAGACATTTCAAGAAAAATTCTCAAGTTGCTCAAGGAAGTCTAAAGGTTGATCGGATAAGCTCTCTCCTAAGGTAGTCTACCTCAAATTAGGGTTTCATGTTGCATCAAGATACTTGAGTCCAAGTGATCCCAAATGCTCACCATTGTCCTAATATGTTCTCAAGATCATCCATGTCAAGTTTCAAGCCTTGCAGAGAAAGTTTGCTCAGTCAATTGCTCAAAGGCCTGAAAATCGACTGTGCTAGGGCAAAAGTCATATGTGGCCCACATACAGTCAAACTTCAAGATTTTTGGCCAACATCCTCATTTTGAAGTATATTTCATCATTTAATCAAGGGTTGATCATGATTCATCAAGGATTTCTCATAATTCATCAAGAACCAAAAGTTGATAAATTAGGGTTTTACAGGAAAAGTCAACTCAACTTTGACCAAGCATAAATTTCTCATACTTTATGAGAAATGACCCATCCAAAGCTCACTTTGAATAGGATGCCATGCTCTACAATCCAGCTTCAGCTCCCAAGTTCAAAATATGCACTCACAAGAAGTTATGAATTTGGACATTATAGGTCATTTTGAAAAGTCAACAAAAACACTTTTTTTGTCAAAGCTTCATACATAAGCATGGAATATCAAATTCAGATGAGACCAAAATATTTGCTTAGAGAACATCTCAAGATTTCTAAAAAGTCCAAGAACACCTTCAAAGAGTCAAAATTGAGGAAGTTATGCATTAGTGAAGTTGGCCCTTTTTTCAAAATTGGCAAAAGTCAACTATGCCTAAAATTGCAATTTTTGCCAAATGGGCCCAATCTTTTGCACTTGTTTTGAGTTGGAAACATGGTCCACGAGCCCTAGCCTTTACCACTTGTCATTATCTTGTTTTTATTATTTATTTTGATTTTTATTTGAGTTTAATCAATTTAAATCAAAACAAATCATAGAAAATCCAAAATATTGAAAACTCAAGATTTTGTACTTGTTTCAGGTCTCAAATCCAGTTGGCAAGTATTTGAAATCGTGCAAATCATTGGTGTGGACAAAAAGATTGAATTTGCCTAATTTTAGAAAGATATTCAAAGTGAATCAAATCCAAATCAAATTCAATAATGGAGGAAGATTATGATCACATTGACAACCCTAATTCATTCCTCAGTACATAAGGAATGCGTGAAGACCTAAAACAAGGCTAGAAGGAGGCGTGAGAATCAGAACCAAACTTGGAAAAAACAAGAAAAAGTGCAAACACGAATTCATACTTTGAAGCAATTACAGGCCTTCCTGACCATCCCAATCACTTCCTGGGATCCCCAGCAAGCGAAATCAATCAAGAACAGGTCTTTTCCAGTACCAAAACGCGCTGTAAGTCATCCACGACCTTGGTTATTTCTTGAGATCGATTTGCATAATTCTTGCACATTCATCACATTCTAATCATATATCCTTGTTCACCATCACATATGAAAGCTTTCTGTAATATTTAATTTCATTTTTATAGCCTGTATGAGATTTCACCATTAAACTCAGCAGGTCCAGAAGAAGCTATCCATGGCTTTAGTTTTTATTTATCATGCGTGTGTTTGATTTTGAGAATGTACAAATTTGTAGTGACGGACATGGTGTCGTAGGTAAAAGTCCGAGACTTTTACCAACAGAGAAGGGAAGAAGACAACTAGCGTGGCAGCCTCCCACTCATCCATTTGAATTTCCGTGCGAATTTCTTTTATTTCGTTGGTTCTTAATATAATAATTGTTGTTTGTTTTGTATACAATTGAAACGCGTAGCTCAGATGGTGGCCAGGTGGTTGGATAGTGCTTCAGGGCCTAGGTTCGAATCCCAGGCCCCCCAAATATTTCATATATTTTGTCTTTCAGTGATTCAGTGTGCATACAAAGCCAAGGAGCATCATTCATCCTCACAATCCAACCAGCCAAGTGGCCAGATGGCCAGATCCAAGGGCCATCAATGAGGGAGCATCATGAAGCCTAGTCAACACAAAGCATGTGATCCAGCAAGTCAATGTGGGGCTTCTCTTTTGGTCCCAGAATCTGATTCTTACACCCCCCCCCCCCCCCAAATTGCTATTCTTAGGCCCAATAACTCTTTCTCTATTCTTTTTATATTTGTTTTATTTAATTTAATTTATTTATTTTACTAACAAATTAATTATTTTCTTTTTATCAAAACAATCACAAACAAATATTTTTCATCCAATTAAATTTAGGATATTTATTTTCTATACACAAATTTAATTAATTTAATTAGGTTGTTGATTTTAGGTAACTTTAATTTATTTTTGTACATAATTAAAAAATAATTAGAACAACTAGGGTTTTGTTTATAATTTAATTATATTTTCTTTTTCTTAAAATAACCAAGAACATAAAAAATAGGCCATTTATTTATTTTCATTAATTAATTTAATTAGCTAATTAATTTGTATATTTAATTTTAAAACCTAATCATTTTTATAAAAACAACAAAAAAACAATTTTTCTTTCAATTAGGTTAGAAAGGGTCAAAACCCTAGTTCGCTCTCGTTCTAAACTTCATCGCGCGCGCTTTATTGTTTTATCTTAATCCTATTAATGTAACTGCTCTCAAGTTCTAATAGTTAATTAGGTCTTTATTTTCATTTACCTCTTTATTTTTAAGGGTTTGTTTTTGGCTATGTAAATACCCGAAGCCTTGTAATAGCGTAGTTTAATTTCCGCACTTTAAATTCCGCAAAATATTAAACTGTTAGATGTATGATATTAGGATGCATGACAAGAATGTATGTGAATCTTTAAAACAGTTAGATAACCCTAAAATGTGCAAAGATAATAAATTTGAAATTGAATCACTCGCACATGCGCACCCCTAGGGTACATTCCCACTTCGGTTGTCTTCGGTAAACGGTAATTGAGTATAGGATATTTTAGTGGTCTCCCTTTTGTCTCAAAGATCATAGTTGCCTCGGAATGGTTGCCTCAGATATTGTTGCCTCGAATAATTGATCTTAAGACATTAGGGTTATTACTAAGACGTCCTAACATTGCTTTAGTGACCGTACGTCCCTTTTGAATTGACCCTCAAAACTCCAAAGACGGTGTTACCTACTCACTAATAGTGGGATAGCATTGTCTAAAGGAAACAAACATAGAACGATTCTTTTTTCGAGTAGGTAGATTAGCTCTTAAGTACTTGCTCAAACAAAACAAACTTTTTCACACTTACACTCTTTTTTCAAACAAAGTTTTCAAAAACACTTCATTACACTCTTGAAGACAGAAGCAAGAGTTAAATCAAAGTCAAAACAAAAACTTTTCTAATCAAACAAAACACACAAAGAAGCAATTTTGAAAATGATGAGCAAGTACCTAAGAGCCCGTAGATAACTACGGATAGAAAGGGTGCTAATACCTTCCCTTTCTATAATCTACCCCCCCCCCCCCCCCCCCCCCCCCCCCCCCCCCCGTACTCAGAAATATCTCGAAAAAGGAATTTTTCTGTGCTTTTTTCCTTTCCTTGTTGGATAAAATAAAAGTCGGTGGCGACTCTTGCTTACCGCGACATTTTGCAAACACAAACGCAAAACGCAAACCAGCATTCCTAAAAAACAGTCCCGATTCTGGCCACCGTATCACATTACCATTTTCTCTCCATGTCTATCGCACTTCAGCTTGAACATCAACTGAGGAAACCCCATTCTCTCTGGTTTAAGGTATGGAAGCCGTCCTACCCGTCGAAGTTCAGATCCCGTCTATGAGAATTATGATAGATGCAAACTAAGAAGAAGACGAGTGGATTCAGACTAGGTTGGATCAGTTGAATTTGATTGACGAGAAAAGGCTTGCGGCTATCTGCCACGGTCAGATGTATTAGAAGCATATGGTCAAAGCTTTCAACAAGAAAATCAAGCATCTGGTATATTAGGCTAGTGACTTGGTAATAAAATGTGTCATTATACTGCAGGGTGATCCCAAGGGAAAATGGAATCCCACTTACAAAGGGCAATTTATAGTCAAGAATATAATTTCAGGCGGTGCCATGATACTAACCACTATGCACAGTGAGGATTTCCCGCACCCTGTGAATGCGAACATAGTCAAAAAATACTATGCATAAAAAATGACCCGCTAGGTTGACAGGCCTAGGCAAAAATAAGGGCATCCTGGCGAACCAAATGGGTTGGGAAAAAATTAGGGATATATATAAAAGATTGTACACCCGACAAGTCGAAAACCTGAAAAGGAGGCTTGGGCAAAAAAGGGTATCCCGGTGGATTGAAAGTCAAAAAGGGCGGTCCAGGAAAAAGTTAGGGATTAAAACGTACGACTATGTCTCGTTGGATTAATTACGGAGAACTTTATTACCAACGTTAATTTCAAATGGTAGAGATCAGTCCAGTTAACTTCTTCCGAAAGCAAGGGATGAGATGCTTGATGACATAGGGGCGATAGAAAAATTGAAACCCGACGAGATTATTTCCACATAGCTATATGTTTTGTTTTCACTTTGTACTATTTTCATTTCACGACGATTTCCTCTTACTAGGATTTCTGTCTCTTTGTACAAAATTGTCCGCTTATGGGCAAACTATCAATAGAAATACAAATTTCAAAATTCAAACTTTTGATTTACCTTTTTCTGTTTTGTTTACAAAAACATCCAATGAATAAATTGAATGAACATATGCATATGAATACGATTATTGTTGGAAATTATATGCATAAAAACAGGAAAAACATTTGCTCAAGACTCTAGGAGTTTGGATAATGTTCAAGTCGTCCATGTATCCCCAAAGAAAAATCCTCACAAGATTATCCCCGCAGAATAACTCCCATGGGATTATCCCCACAAAATAGTCTTAACACGCTCATCTTCAACAAAGATATATTTCACCAGTAGATCCCCCTAAAGGATAAGGGAATATGATCTTTACTCAGGCAATGTCGCCAACTTACAGAGTCTCAATCTCCATCAAAGATTATTGCATCAGTACAGTCTATGTAAATTTTCTTCCCCATCTAGGTTTATCGCTCTAACGCTGTAAAATCCCTTACAGAATTCCCTTTCTACAACAAGGCTCATATTCTCCAGCAGAGATCATTTCCCTAGCAAAGGTATTTCCATAATAGAGTATTCCTCTGTCAAAGTTTAGGGTTAATTCCCCAACAAAGTTTATTTCCCTAGCGGAGTTCAGTCTCCCCAGCTTGAGTCGATTTCTTTGACTACTACAAATCACCTGCAAAATTTCTCTCCCCAGTAAAGGGCAGTCCAGACCACTATCCCCAGATAGTTTCCACAGAAGGCCCATATATCGTTTTACCTTATCCTCTCTATGCGAGTCGACGTCCATATCAGAAACTCGGTCAGACAACACTTCGAAAGGTTATCCATCTCTTTTATCCCCAGTCAGGGTATATAAGAATTAAATTCGCCCAGTAGAGAGATGAATGACCAATTTCCTTGAACTATTCTCCCCAAAAAAAAGTATACATTCCCCAACGGAATTTCCTCAAACAGAAATCAAGAATCTCTATCTAGGTCGAAGATACACATATTCTTCTTCCCCAGCAATAATCAGGGATTTATTTTCCCAGTCAAAGATTCTGCACGAAGTTATTAATATACTTCAACGACATCTAACATTCGTAGATCATATATAAACATCATAGCATATGCATACGCAATGCATATAACACACTCTCATTTATTTTGAGAATATCATTACGCAATGCGTTTCATACATCATGACATTACATACAGTTAACTTTTTATCTTTTCAGGTAAAGATCTACAAATAGATTCCTCAGAGGCTATATCTAAAAAATAACTACTTAAGCATTTTCCTTAGAAGGTCATGCTAAAAGAGCATCGCTCTTAGTTGAAGTCGGGCGTAGACATCTTCTAGTTCGGATGAAATCAGGCATAAATTTCTTTCTGATGCTCTTTTTTGGTAAAAGCCAGACGTAGACTCTTTCTGATACCTCTCCTAGTTGAAGTCAGACGTAGACATCTTCTAGTTCAGATGAAATCAGGAATAGATTTCTTTCTAATGCTCTTTTTGAAAAAGTCAGACGTATACTCTTTCTGGTACCTTTTCTAGTTGAATTCGGGCATAGACATCTTCTAGTTTGGATGAAATCAAGCGTAGCTTTCTTTCTAATGCTCTTTTTGAAAAATTCAGACGTAGACTCTTTCCGGTACCTTTTCTAGTTGAAGTCAGGCGTAGACATCTTCTAGTTTGGATGAAATCAAGCGTAGATTTATTTTTTGTGCTCTTTTTGGAAAAGTCAGGCGTATACTCTTTCTGATACCTCTCATAGTTAAAGTCGGACACAGACATCTTCTAGTTTGGATGAAATCAAGCATAGATTTCTTTCTGATTCTCTTTTTGGAAAAGTCAGACGTACAATGTAACAGCCCGAGCCTTCAGCGTTCCTGGCACTATTACCTCACGATCTTCTCTACCCCCCCTCACTAGTAGATTTTTTGCCTTCTGTGGGAATCAAACCCTGTACCCTGGGGTTCAAGTACATACTCAATGCATTCCCACTTCCAATTGAGCTACGTAGCTCAATTGGTAGTGGGAATGCATTGAGCATGTACTTAAACCCCAGGGTACAGGGTTCGATTCCCACGAAAGGCAAAAACTCTACTAGTGAGGGGGATAAAGAAGATCGTGAGGTAATAATGCCGGGAACGCTGAAGGCTCGGGATGTTACATACAACCTTTCTGATACCTCTCCTAGTTGAAGTCAGGCATAGACATCTTCTAGTTCTGATGAAATCATTCATAGATTTCTTTCTTATGCTTTTTTGGAAAAGTCATGCGTAGACTCATTCCAAATACATCTTCTAAGACGAAGTCGGGCGTAGGCTTAGTCTAATTTTCCTATCAACAATTATCCTAGATTGCATATATAATCCCATTTCCGACGACTTTCTGTCACCTATCCAAATGGCATATTTAAACCCATTCCCGGTTCCTATCAACAGTTTCTGGGCACTTAAGTGTTCAATCATCTTCTACCTTCAAGCCACGAATGTTGGACATACCAATCTAACTCTTCAGGTTAAAGAAGATTAAACAGGGGCAGCTGTTGTACCCTAAAATGTTCCCTCCCATTTTATTCCAAACATTCTTCTAAGGTTCTCAAATGCTCAAGGATGCTCAAGAGTTGATCAGACAAATTCGTCTCCTAAGCAATGGGTCCAAAAATAGGGTTTTGGGTTTTTCAAGGAAGTTTGGGTTGCAAAGGTCTCAAGTGGTTTCCATAGTCCTCCATAGATCTTCAACAATGTTCATGTCAAGTTTCAAGCCTTGCATCACAAGCTTGCACAGTCAATATCTCAGATGATTGAAAATCAATTATATTGGGTAGAAAGTTAACTATGGTTAACCTACAGTCAAACTTCAAGATTTTTGGTCAATATCAACATTTTAAAGTGATATTCATCATTTTATTAAGGTTTGATCATGATTCCTCAAGGAAAGCCCTCAAATCATCAAAATTCAAAAGTTGCCAAATTGGGGTTTCCTTATGAGAGGTCAACTGAACTTTGACCAAGCATAACTTTCACATGCTTCATCAACTTTTCCCCAACCAAAGCTAATTTTGAAGGAATTCAATTCTCTAGAACTTTGTATCTGTATGCTCAAATCCAAAAAGTGCTTCATTTGAGATATGAGCCCATACATTATAGGTCATTTTAAAAGTCAACAAAAAGACACTTTTTGTCAAGGAAACTTACATCAAGATAAATTATCCAAATGCAACAACGATCAAAAGAGAAATTTTAGAAGGCATCTCAAGTTTCCAAAAAGTCCAAGATCACCTTTAATAGATGAAAATTGAGAGACTTATGACCAGTGCAAGTTGGAAATTTGGAGAAAATGCGTGACGTGCAAAGTGAGCAAACTTGAAATTTTGAACTAGTGGACCTAACTTTTGATGTTCAAACATGTTCACAATGTATTAAAGTACCTCTAAATCCATTCACATATTTTTATTATTTTTATTTCTTTTATTTAAATTTTTATTCATTTAAAATGCAAATTAAATTAAATTAAATATGAAATAATGGTATAAGGTGCATGGGATTTTTGTTTCAATCACATGGATGCCCAAGAATCATTTGACCACCATGCAAAACCGTGTGAACTTGAAAATGGCAATGAATATCTCAAAATAGAAGTTTGTAAATGTGTTTGATTCTTGTCTCATTTGGCCATGATTGCATTTGTTTCTTCCCATATTTGTGTACCTTAATCCTACCTTTATATAAACACAACAAGATCAGACCAAGAGACCATGCATCCTTGCCTCAAGAATTGAAAAAATTCATCCAAACTTTCTCAAAACCGTCGAGTTTCAAAATTCACCTTGCAAGCCCTCTCACTGTGAGATATTCATTCCAATCATTTCCAGGGACATTAAAGGGTCAGTTTGGATCAATTACCATGATCTAAAGCGCATATAAATGACATACATTGCATCTCCTATCGCTTAATGTTTTGAAATTAATATCTTAATTTTTGAATCGTTTTAAACCTTATCATTATTACTAATGTTCTTCTGAGTTTCCTCTGAACAGGTTTTGATCACTATTATGATCACATGCAATCAAAATTGCATTACACCATGCTTGCTCAGATCTGTAATATTTGTGCAATACTGGCGAAACCATGGATTTTTAGCCTTCAAAAACACTGTCATTGGATTGCGCAGACCTCTATTTAGGGGGGTAGGGTATAATCTTCTGCCTAACAATGTTTATTTCGTAGGGTAGAAAAAAGGACAGCTGAAGAAGACAACTGCAGCTAGGGCTCTGACGCCTCTCCGGCCATTAGCATCAGGCTTTATATTTAATGTTATGAGTTAGTTTATATGACGGGATGTAAAGGCCGCCCCAGCGGTAGGAGCATGTGTTGCAAAGGCATTAGTATACCAGGGCACGGGTTCGATCCCTGCCCCTGGTATTTTGACATTTTTACTTATTATGTTTCCTTGTTTACATATCTAATACAAGCCAGGCTAGCGCGCACATCATACACCCTCTCATCACTCTCCTTGGATCTTAATAGATCCAAATCTAATGGACCCAGAGCAAGTCCTCATGATGCACCTCCTGGAGCTACCTCCCACTGGATTCAATGCTGGTGTTTGGGCCTAATGATTCATGTCTTTTAGCACCTCGCAAATTCCTTCTGCAAGCCCATCATCACTTTTTTTATTTATTTAACATAATTAATTTTTTTCTTTCTAAATTAATTAAAATATAAATTAACTTGACTTTTTTTAATTAAACTAACCTTTTTAAATTAAATTAATTGAAAATAATTAACTTAGTTTCTTTAGGGTTTTTGTCATTAAATATTTTTCAAATAATCAATTTATTTTTTAAAAACTTAAAATAATTAGATTAGGTTAAGTCATCAAATTTTCTTTATCAAAACGATAATAAAAAGAAAACATTTTCTCCATTTCTCTTTTACTTTTACAATCTCCACGCGCTCTTTTATTTTTGCATCAGTTGTTTTATAAATTATGTAATTATTGATGGTTTGTAATAGCTTAAACTAGGGTTTACTATTTCTTCCCCCATTTTTTATGGTTTGTACCCCTCTTCCCTGAAGCCCTGTAATAGTTTAGATTTTTGTTCTACATTTTACCTCTTTCCTTATAATTCTAGATATATGCTAATAGGGTTTGTATGACAAGATCTAAAACAAACGCTAGAAAACCTAATCAAGACAAATTAACTGAAAACAAATCACTTTTCACACACGCACCTCTAGGGTGACTCCACTTGTTGCCTTCAGAAAACAATCATGTCCCTCGAACGTAGGGATACCCTTAGCAAAGACTCTCGGTTAAAAATCATCGTAAAAATCATAGTCCCTCGATGACCTATCGATGTTGCCTTCGGTAAATGATCTTGTACCTCGATGTTGCCTATGAATACATGATGATAGTCCCTTCGAATTGAAAAAGGTATCCCTATATGTTGCCTTTATGACTGTACGATGACTCGCGCTTGTCCCTCAAACATCCAACGATAGGGCTTCCTACTAACCGATGGTAGGATAACACTATCTAAAGGAAGAGGAAAAGAACAAAAGACTTTTGAGTAGGTAGATAGTTCTTAATCGCTTGCTCGCAAACATTTCAAAACATTTTTCACACAATACACTTATCTTCTAAAATATTTTCAAAACAAACACTTTGTATGTGTTCTCAACGATACAAGAATCATTAAAACGTTTACCGAACTTAGGCATTTTTCAAAATATTTTCAAACTTACACATTCACAAAGCATTTTCAAAAGTGAGTTAGAAATTAAGAACCCGTAAATAACTATGGATGAAAAGGGTTCTAACACCTTCCCTTTTCATAACCTACCCCCCTTACTCAGAAAAATTCTCAAAGGTATTTCCTGTTCTTTTCACCCTTTCCTTTATTGGATAAAAGAAAAGTTGGCAGCGACTCTTGCTATCTGCAACATTTGTGATAAAACGCAAAACCAAAAGTTTGTTCACCCACCGTATTTCAGGCATTCTTCCCCTTAAATCCGCCTTTGGTCGGTACCTTTTGTTATGAGTTCCCTTCGATTTGTCTGTGTTATTTGTGAGTTTGTCGTTTTCTATTTTGATCCCTTACTTCGTGTAAGTCAGTCCCCTTCTTGCCTCTCGCCTAAGGGAATTCCCTATCTCCATGAAAATTCTAGTGGGTCGCGTTCATTCATTATTGATTTATATTTGTTTTTTGGTCTAGATGATTATAGTCCTTATTTGATGTTGTCCTTTTTTAACCTCTACTCATTGGACTTGTTACGGTCCAATTCTGTCCTGGCGTAGCGTTCCTTTTGGTCTAGTCTTTACCAGTACCTTTGATGTCGAGTTGTTACTCGTATATCTTATCAGAATACATCATTATAGTATTCTGAGGAGTCTAGTTCTTACTAGTCCTCCCTTATCGAGTTGTTACTCGTTTTCCTTGTTGTTGTTAGCTTCACCCTAGCGCAACTTTGTGGGTTGGTAGTTGCCATTCCTACCAAGGTCAAGTTCACGACTTGTAACCTGATTTTTGAATGCAGGGTTCTGGAATTCATTTTGTATTGGTTAAGTCTAGTCATTACTAGGTTCTACCGAGGCAGATTAATATTTGTCTCGTTTCGTCTATGTAATTCCTAGGTTAGGGTCAGTCATTACTGCTTCTTTCGGGTTCGAGAATATCAGGTGTTTGCCTTGTTGTCAGAATACAACACACTAGTATTTTGAGGAGTCTAGTTATTACTAGTCCTCCCAGATCGAGTTGTTACTCGTTTGTGTTGTTGTTGTTAGCTTCGTCCTAGCGTAACTTTGTGGGTTGGTAGATACCATTCCTACCAAGGTCAAGTTCGTGACCTGATTTTTAAGTGCAACATTTTGGCATTCATTTCGTATTGGTTGAGTCTAGTCATTACTAGGTTCTACCGAGGCAGATTAATATTTGTCTCGTTTCGTCTCTAATTTCTTGGTTAGGGTCAGTCATTATTGCTTCTTCCGGGTTTAAGATTATCAGGTGTTCACCTTGTTTTATGGATCCAATTGTTATTGGTATCCAGAGGAGTACTCATCGAGGTCTAGTCGCTACTAGTTCCTTTTAAAGTAGGAGTTGTTACTCTTGGTTTTGGTTTGTGATCCAGTATGGCACATTCTTTGGAGTATTCTTAAGGTTGAGTTGTTACTCGTACCTTCACTTGGTTCAGAAAGGAACTGTTCCAGTTTGATCGAGACCAATTGTTGTTGGTATTTTAAGAAGTCTGGTTGTTACCAGTCTTCCCTTGTAAGGCCGTTATTCTTTCTCAGAATGCAGCGTTTTGGCATTCTGTGAAGTCTAGTTGTTACTAGCATCTTTCAGTCCTTACCTTTTTTAGGATGGAGTGTTCTGGCATTCTGTAAAGTCTAGTTGTTACTAGCATCTTTCGATTTTTACCATCTTCATCAGAATGCAGCATTCTAGAATTCTGTGAAGTCTAGTTGTTGCCAACATCTTTTGGTTGTTACTTTTCTTCCTCAGAATGCAGTGTTCTAGAATTTTGTGGAGTCGAGTTGTTACTCACGTACTTTATCAAAATACAGCGTTCTGGCATTCTGTGAAGTCTAGTCATTACTAGAGTTTTTGATAAAGTTCCATAGTCTTTAATTTTTATCTCGCATCTATGAACTTATTCTTTAGTCCAGGGACAAGAGGCCATCGAAGTTATACTTGTGTTGATACGTCGTCTCCATTAAGAGTGAAAAATTTTGAGTTCATTTTTGTATTCAATTTCCTTCCACCTTATCGCTCGAAAGGATATCATTTCCAATCTCGCTTTAGGTTTAAAAAGTTTGAATAGAGGCAGTTGTTGTACCCCAAAATTTACCCTATTCATTTCGAATTTAGTTTGGCTTATATTGCATCATCATGTGCATACATATCATTGGTTCTATGGTTATAAGATCAAGTTATTTCAGATGAGCCTCAGTAAATTGCAAGAGACGTTTATTTCTTCAATGGAGGCTCTCATAACTCAAAAAATCTCACAAACAGTCGAAACTTTTCTCTCAGTTCTCTCAAAGATTAAATCAAGGTTCTACACCTTTTTTCATCAAGAACAAAACAACAATCGCATCAAGATCCAAAAGTCAAGATCAAGATAATTTTTTTTCCGATTGTTGATTCGTTCGTTGCGATCTCTATACCTAAGCCTCCTATTCACTTCTATCGGTGGGTTTTCTTAAATGAAGCACTTTTGAAATAAGTGATTATTTGAAAAGCACTTTTTTGATCAAGTATGAATTGAATATAGGTTGAATTTTGAATTGAGAATATAAATCTAAGCCTAGAATTGTGAATTGATTTGACAATCACGTGTAAATCCAGAATTGGATAGTTAAATTAAGTGCTTTTTGAATTAAGTTGATTTACATGAAAGTGATTAATTGTTGAAGCAAATTGATGATGTTGCATGAAGCTTAATTGTTGATCTTAATCAATCATATGTAATTTAAATTTAGACTTTGAATTATGCAAAATCACGTGTTTGATGTGTGAAGATTTGGTTATTGATCAATTGCCTAAGCCATGAGCCAAATCTCAAAAATATGTTAAAACTGTTTTCTGTCTGGGTAACGGGTTACCTAAATATGGTAACCGGTTACCATCCATTCCTTCACAAAATTTTTCAAAAGTGTTACGTGGTAACCGGTTACCCAGTTATGGTAACCGGTTACCCCAAGTCAGTAGCTATTTTCCAAAATTTTCAAAGTTTTGGTAACCGGTTACCTAGTTATGGTAACCGGTTACCCCAAGTCAGTAGCCAATTTCCAGGATTTCCAACTTTTAGATAACGGGTTACCCAGTTATGGTAATCGGTTACCCAGACAGAAATATTGATTTTTGCTTTGTATCATTGCATGTTTGCACACTTTACCTTGTTAATTCTAGCTCCTTTTGTGAATGCTTTGCAAGGTACATTATTAGGCCTTCAACCTTTAATTAACACATGATTATTGGTTGAATGACATATTATGCAATCACCTGTTAGTGAAAGTTTACGTAAGATGCGCAAATGATATTATTCTCACATAAATCCTGTTTTCGTACAGGTACTCTGGTATCACAAAAATGTGTTCACTACATATTCCAGTGTGTGATTATTATCTTTGTATCTTATATGGATTGTAATTAGTGCAGGTGCATGTTGATATGCATATCTGTCCGCTACATATTGCGATCTTGATTTGTTGATACTTTGAAGCTTAGGTTGATGGTATTTTCTTTATTGTTGAATAACAGCTCACGAAGTTTTCTGGGTTTCTTTGCTACCGCTTAGCATTTACAAATTGTTATCCGTTTGGTACATTTCCCTTCTATTTTCTCTATGCATTTTGTTTCTTTTTAGAGATCATGAGAAGTAGGGATTTTCTTTCTTTCCTTGCCATGTCAAGTAGAAATAGAGATGTATGACGGGGATTTCCATTGCTGATATATATCAGGAATCCCTCTAGTTTATTTAAAGACATGTTTATGGAAATTCTGTATATGTGACTTGTTTGTTCCTTGTGTTTGTTTAAAATATTACCTTTGAAGTAGGTATTTCACACGTGTTTTTACATTTGTGCTTGCATCTATTCCCTATCCCCTATGGAAGTCCTCAAAAGGAGGCGAGCGGTGAGGGTCTGTAATCGACCCCCGCATATCCTATTCCGTGTCATCCTTAGCTCACGTTGTACGTCGATGCTTCAGAGTCGTGCAGATCTTGTGTATCGAGTCCTTCAAGTGGGGAAGGGTTTTACAATCAAACCCCCACGCTTTGTCAGGAGTTCGCGTTGGCCGATGTTGATACTCCATGATCGTTCATATTTTATTCTGTCTCCTACCTCGATTTTCTATATCTTGGTTAGGTGTTCAGTCACTTTGAACGTCACATTTTTTTATTTCATCTGTCTCGCGCTTGTTTGCTTCCGGTGATACGCTCCCATTAGCTAAATCATTTCTCTTGTTTCCCCCATCCCTTCGAGTCGGTATGTATTACTCATGTTTATGTGTTTTTGCCAAAGCACTTGTTTGCTTATTTGTTTGTTATCTCATGTTCCCTTAGGATAGGAATTTGTATGCTCCCTTAAGATCGCTCGATTAGAGTAGCTTTCGAGCTAGACATTAGGATTGTAATCCATGCATTTTAACATAGGGTAGATATTTCCCTTTCTATCCTCAACCTTAGGATCAACCATTGTATGATGAAATTAGGGATAGAACTAGATAGTCTCACTTAGATGTTTTTCTTTCTTTTACATCCTTGCATTAAGACTAAAACTCTTTTCTTAGCAAATGCATAAAACATCTAACAACTTTCAAATCCTTCTTTAAGGTAAAAAATATCAACCAATACAAACTTTTTCCTCCTTCGGGCCTTTTTTTGAAACTTGAAAAGAATGTGTTATTTTTCTACTCTATGCAATACAACGCATAATTCCCCAAGGGCCAGGTTGCACCATGTCTACTTGCTAAGAGTCGCGAACGTAACATCATCCACCTCCGGGCACTTTTTATTTTGAGAACACCTGATTAGGTGAGGGCATGATTGAATTTAACATTGTTCATTAAAAAACACAAACAAACCAAAATATGTGAGTCAAACTACGACTGCTCTGATTCCTTAAAAGGGATATGTAGGCATTGGGGTAGGGCCCGAACGAGCACAACTTTATTTTCCCTACATTATTTTCTCTTTTCTTTTGCATGCATTCCCTGTACAACTTAGATATAGCTTCTTACACACCCATAAGATAGATAACAACAGTGGATACCGTAGAGTACTATAGGCGTGTGGGGTGCTAATACCTTCCCCTTGCATAACAGTCTCCCTTACCTGATCTCCCAGTCGTAATACCATGACTTCTCCCTTCTTAGGTTTTCTCTATGTTTTTCTTTCGCTTCCTGTGGGATAAAAAACGTTCGATGGAGACTTCATTGATTTCATTTATCAAATGATTGTTCATCCAGTTATTTTAACAGCACATCAGTAGTACATAATAATATAACAAATAATCCAGATGCAGATGAATGCACACATATATACATATGAAGCAACAAAGTAATAAATAGACAAAGAAAGAAAGAAAAGAAAACAAACAAGAGTTAGGTCTGACTCACTTAGGTTGTCCCCAGTGAAGTCGCTAGTTGAAGCAACTAGGAAAATATACAATGAAGTTGCCATCGAATATTTATTTATCCCATGGAAGGGAAAGGAAAATATTGAAGAAAACCCGAAAAGGGATAAATCAAGGTCTCATGATCAAGAGATCAGGTACGGGAGTCGATTATGCAAGGGGAAGGTATTAACACCCCTCACATCTTTGGTACTCCACGGGATCCACTCTTGTTGTCTAATCTAAAGGGTGTGTTTGAACCTAAATCTATGTTGTAAAGGGAATGCATGAATGCAAAGAATTATGTACAAAAAGAAAATATTTTATTAGTGTGCCCGCCGCGGTTGCGAACCTTTAGTGCCTGCGTACCACCTTTTATGTAATAGGGGATCAGGACACTCGTAGTTCACCTTAAAAGTTTTATTTTGTTGTGTGGTTTTTATGAACAATGCTAATTTTGCATTCTACCGTAGCTCGGCCTTTGGAGACTCATGGTTTGTAGTAGAAAAGAATTAACATGTTCTTACCTGAAAAGGTTTTCAAAAGAAAAAGTCTGAAGACAAAAAGGTTTGAATTGATTGAGTGTTTTTGTTGAGAGAATACATCAGATAGTCCCTCAAAAGGTGTGGGTATCTGAGTAATTCCCTCTTAATTATGAAAAGGTTTAGGTAATGTTAGAGTATTTTATGAGTTTGATTAAGAAAACAAATTTTAATTTTAGAAGGGGTGCAAAAGAAAAGACTAATAAAAGGGGAATCTCGATCCTACTTGTTGTTTTTCTTGTGGACCTAAAGTTGGTATCAAGGGAATTCTACCTAATATTGTCGTGCATGGATATAAATCCTAAGGTCTACTTAGTTCAATCTTGACCAAGAATGAACTAAAGATTCTATGAGGAACATGTCAATGCTCACAAGGAGAAAATAAGACAAGCAATTACATACTTAGACAAGATGTGAAAGCAAACACACACCATATGATATGTAACCACTTACTCATAAATTAGACACTTAACCAATATGCCTAAAGCATACTTACTTAACCAAGTAAGTATTGACAAACACACACGCATGTTATAGGTGACCACCTAAGCATGAAGCATGAGCTAGCAAACAAGGATCCAAGGAGGATTTCAGCGTGGGAGTCGAAAGACTCTCCTTCCACTAGAATAGCTCAAGCACAAATCGAGTAACAACTCAAAGCATCAACGTTTAAGAACGAGATCTAAGTATCGTCGAAACAAAGACAAATTGTGGGGCCGATTGCAAGCCCTCCTTCCACTTTATTGACTCGATAACAAAAGAGGAGCACAATTTAAAGCATCAATGTATAAATGCGATCTAAGAATGACCAAGAGACTTGAAATGTGGGGGCTGATTCTGAGCCCTTCTTCCGCTTTTATTGACTTGATTGAAAGCACAAAGTAAAAGGAGCACACAAGCTAACAATCACAAAAAAATTGCCTACAAAGTAGGACTTGGTTTCTAGACATGCATTACCTGCAACAATAGGGCTTGAGTTCCAGACATGCATTTATATTCCTACTTCTCATGGAAAAGAAATTGAAAGACAATACGGAAATAAGATAAATGAGAAAAATACCAAAAAAAATAAAAATTTGTTTCCTTGGCCTAACAAAGCGTAATAAACCCGAAGATCTTCGCGAAATCTTGCATCAAAAAACAAAATAATCAGAAATAAAATGCACGAGATAAGTTTCGAAGCATCATCAATGTGAAAATCTCAAAAGCGGAAAGTGCGTCAAGCATATCCAAATACCAAATAATAGTCCTGGATAAAACACAAGTCCAGATAAACAACAACAATCCACAAGTCTCATGGAATGAGAATCCAAACACAAACGCGTTAGAAACAAATCCGCATAAAAAAGGAAGTGGGATAAAGGATTTAATCGAATAATCAAGAATTAAATGCCTGGGAAGCTTGCACAAATCAACAAATGTGTTATAAACAAAAAGGAGGGATAACCGAAGTTAAGAATTAATATTATAACTCAATCCAAGCTTATTTCATGAAGAAACAAGTTCCAAATATGTGTCAGAACAACAAAAACAAATACCAGACAACACCGTTCTGACTCACGAAAATGCTCAAAAAAGCGATTTAAAATCATCCAAACTCAACACCGACACCAAGTAATCATCAAATTAAATTCAATCATGAATTAAAAAAAGAATTAAATCACCATTAGTAAGCATTTGTGAATACTGGGAAGTAATGCTTCATGTGTCGATGTTTACCAAAAATCAATCAGAAATCAACATTTTAACACGCAAAATCAAACACTGACAAGTGAAACTTCACTTGGAATTCACAAATAAATTGCAACAATTAAATTCACACTGGTACAATGCTTCCAAGCATCAAAACAAATATTATTCATACATCGACAATAAATAATCAACTTGAAATTAAATTCTGACACATGAATTCCAATAACTATCAACAAGTATCAACTCATAATCAAACGTTGACGCGTAAACTTCAACAATTATCAACAATTATCAATTTCTACGCGTGAAATTCAATAATTAATTCAAGAAATCTACTGATTCCAACAATTATCAACATCATCAACATGAAGTTTTGTCAAGAATCACATAATTTCCATAATTTGAGAATCAATTCATGCTATCTCAAAACAATATCAATTAATTTAAGAATTAAAATTCAGCACAAAAATTAAATCAAGAGATTAAGAAGTTACCTAAAGCAATGATCAGAAGTGGATTGAGAATGCACAGAAGAGATCTACGATTGGCTTCAACGCGGAGGAGGGAGTACAACGGCGGTCTTGGCCAGAGGGGCAAGCAGCGTGTGCGGAAGTATGGTGGAGCGGAAAGCGCATGCGGCGGAGGGGCGCGTGCGGACCATGGTGGGCGATGGTCCGGTTGGTCAGAGGCGGTGGTCCAGCGTGGTGGTTGGTCGGAACTTGAGAGCTCTTGAATTTTATTGAGATTGAATTTGTAATAATGATAGAATCCCTTTTGAATTTGAGAGAAAATAATATATAGAGATGGGCTTAAGTCATGTTTGGAATTTGGAATAGAAAAAACTAGTTTTTTTAGTCACATTTCCCTCTCTTTTTTTGGTTGCGTAGCTTTTTATCATATTTTCATGTACACTTTGAGAAGCGAGCCATAAATCGAAACCTTCTGAACATAATTCGAACTTGACTCCTTAAGCAAATTTGTAGATGACAATTTTTTTGATATTGTGCCGCAAGAAACGTCCCTAAATGATGAAAATCAAGAAAGTTGTGATTCTTATAATGTTTGAAAACAGTTGACTGAAAATCCGCTTCACCATATTATTCTCAAAGTATTTGCAATTTCAGAGATCTTCCACACAGAATTGGCTCTCGACCCGAACATATGAAATGGAGAGGATGTAAAGGAGATTATTATGCCCAAAGACCCACTAGAAAATGTCGATCCAGACAAAAGTTATGAGATTTTGAACCCAAATTGTGAAATGCTGACTTTCGGCCCAAACTGTTTCGAATCAACCGAAACACTTGATTTTCTTTACAATTTGAGGCATGCTAGAACAAATGGGAAATTGGAATGTTAAGGCCTTGATTAATCACTGATTAATGGAGAATCATGATGAGTGAATTGACTGACGAAACAAATGTCTTCTGTAGGTTGACGAAGCTTAAAAAAGAAGTGCCTTGATCCCATGACCATATAACTAATGATTTGTATGTATGCATATGATAATGAAGTATAATCCAAATAGAGTTGAAATGAAGAGGGTTAATTTTGGGGTACAATAGCTGCCCATATTCAACCGTCTTAAACCTGAAAGCGAAATTGGTGTCAGCCTTTCGAGCAATAAGGTAGAAGGGGGTTGAATACAAATATGAACTTAAAAATTTGCACTCTGAATTAAGACAAGGTGTATCAGCACTAGTGACTATATTTCAGTAGCTTTGTGGTATCAAACCCAAAGGACCAGATCTGTAAGCATGGAGGAAAATGAACACTAACCTTTATCAAAGGATGCTAGTGAACCCTGGACCTAAAAAAACGAGGCTAACAAACATTAGACTCAACCCAAGAAGACTATCAACCACTAGACTCAAAAGATACCCATAACCATTGGATCTAAAGTATATCCCAGTAAACGCTGGTCTTGATCAAAAATGGGAAAGTGTACACTGAACCAAACCATTAGCATGTCAACGAAACACTAGGGATCGAGTGAAGGTAACGAGTGACCCCTCGACCTTAAAAGTACTACAAAGAATGTGCTAGGAAAGAACTGGATCACAAAAGAAGAAACGAGTGAATACTCGACCAAAGAAAACTAGTGATAACTAGCTTCTAAAGAATACCATAATGCTATATTCAAGACCAGGTAACAAGTAACCAACTTGACTTTAAAAGGAACTGGTGACCACCAGACCTAAAAATGTTGCGCCAGGGAGGAACTGGATCACCAACAAGGAAAATGAGTGAAAATTTGACCAAAGAAGACTAGTGACCACTAGCTTCTAAAGAATACCAGAATGATGTATTCAATCATGTAACAAGCAGCAGACTTGACCTTAAAAGGAACTGGTGACCACTAGACCTGAAAATGTTGCACCAGGGAGGAACTGGATCACCAACAAGGAAAATGAGTGAACATTTGACCAAAGAAGACTAGTGACCACTAGCTTCTAAAGAATACCAGATCATTGAAATCAAAATCAGGTAACAAGTAGCGAAATTAACCTTAAAAGGAATTGGTGACCACGAGACCTAAAAATGTTACGCCAGGGAGGAACTGGATCACCAACAAGGAAAACGAGTGAACATTTGACCAAACAAGACTAGTGACCACTAGCTTCTAAATAATACTAGAATGATGTATTTAAAATCAGGTAACAAGAATCGTACTTGACCTTAAAATGAACTAGTGATCACCAGACCTAAAAATGTTGCGCCAGGGAGGAACTGGATCACCAACAAGGCAAACAAGTGAACACTTGACCAAACAAGACTAGTGAACATTGATATCATGAGAGAATTGTAAAGAGAGGACATAATAGGATAAGTAATCTCTAGAGATGCCTTCTAGAAGCATTATGGGATATCTACGGGGATTAGTGAATCTCTGGGTATATCAAGAAACTGAACTACCTCAATGGGGAGGAAAGAAATAAAATTGGCTTGTGTTTCGAGGCATGTCTGAATTTTTCTATGGAGTAATGTTCCAAAATGGATGGAAATACTACACATTTGAGTAGATGTAATGTAATGATGCATGATTAGATTTTTCACTAGGGAATAACAATATCAAAAAAGAAAGAACTGTTGGGGACACAAGTTAATACATGAATAGAAATCTCTTCCCATTTGTTCTTCTGTGAGGAATAACAAAGTGAATAACCAATAAACACATGTTGATCTCTGATAGGTTTTGCAAAAATAAATTGCAAACTTCGTTGTAGAGAGTCAAAACACGCTGCAAATTCTGAGTTAGGACGCCAAAGAAGATTAAATGTTGTCGAGGGATACCAATAACCATTGGATATGTGGGGAATAACATGTAAACCTCTTCGTTAGGGACGAAGTGATTTCTTGAACAAGAATGCTTCAACAAACAGACCCTTCTGGGGACATGATAAATCTTGACAAAGAAATCCCGACAAAAGCTTCTACTGGGGAACAAGAGGATTTTTCAGCACAACTTGGCTGGGGAATGAGAAAGATATCTCAGTTAGGGAGAAAACTTTTCTTCATGAATGAACATTCAACAATAAGTTTACCTTTATGAATATTCACTGGGGGGAAATGAATTTTTATTAAGAAGTCTTTATCAATAAGGCCTTATCAAACAAAGGTTCTCTACATGGTGTTCCACGGGGGAGAAGGAAACTTTAAATCCTACTGAGGATAAAGAGATCTCTCGGAATACCAAGATTCTTTAGTAAAGTTTAATGGGAAGAAAATCTTCACTTGAGGAGGAAGGAGTTCTTAAACAAGAAAATATAATTAAATTTTAACTTCCACTGGTGAAGAAAACCTTGTAAGGTATTTATTAAGACTGTAACCTTTCCAAGAAGAAAAAACTAAACTCTTGAAAGAGATATAGACAGGAAAAACAGATGTGTTGGCAAAATAGATATGCACCCTCCCCTTGGGGAAACACATATTAATTTATGGGGATAAATCAAGAAACTTCTTGTTGGTAAGTAAAATAATTCTTACAAGAACCTTTAAAAAATGTTGACTACCATGTGGAGGTAAATTGTTGTACCGAACCCACCAACATGTATTTCACTGGTGTAACAGTATAAATGTTGAGACTAAGCCATTGGATTGACTTAACTTGTACAAATAAAATAAAAATCGCCACTGCGATTTATTGTTTCCAAAGGAAATGGGAAAAGAGAGAGAATAAACTCAAAAGAAAGGGGGAGAGAATCTAGGTATGAGGTTTGGTTATGCAAAGGGAAGGTATTAGCACCCTAAACATCTACGGTACTCTGCAAGAAACTCTTTGAAAATCTGTGTATTTTGGCTATAAAAGGTGTATACAAAACAAGATGGTGGAGATGAGAAAAGAAGTATTTTTTACAATTTTTATACCTGCCACGACTTCGAACCTTTAGTGCCTATGTGCCACCTTCCGTGCAATAGGGTATCAGGGTACTCGTAGTTCTCATTAAAAGTTTTAAAACATATGTATGTTGGTTAATTTTAATAGAAGAGGCATCATCATAATATCCAAGTTAAAAACATACTTACTACCCACAATTATAAGAAAGGAGCATTTGTGTCATCTCAAAGTGGAGAATATCACTTGGATTTTAAAATCCACAGGACATCACTCAATACCCAAGTGGTAAATGGCTCACTTCACTATATATTGTAGAAGTATAGTAGCTCGCATCACTACAAGAATCAACAAGAGTCTAATATTTTGCGAAAAAAGTTTTAAAATAAAAATCCAAAGTGGAATAATGGTTTGAGTGAGGTTAATGACGTTTAGTCTTGAAAAAATGTCAAAATATGGACCTAAGTCCAAGTTTATTATGAAAGCGGTTAAAGTTTGAAAAACAAGAAGAGTTTTGAAAAGGAGGGAGAAGATTTTTGAAATTAAAGAAAATGGGAGGAGATGAAGGGACTATCCTAAGTACACAAAGTAAAAGCTAAGGAAAAGAACGGTCTAACCAACAAGAAGCCAACACTTTACATAAAGAAGTCAATGTAGAATTCTCATCTTTTGGATTAAAAACCAAGCAAGCATAATAAAACTGAGCTTCAGATGAAAATAAGCTTCAAATGAACTTGTGTCTTAGATGTATTAAGTCTTCACTCAAAAATTGGGTAGAGTAACGACTATTGTAATACGGTGGGAGAACTGACTTTTTTGGTTTTATCGTAAATGTTGCAGTTAGCAAGAGTCACCACCGATTTTTCTTTTACCCAATATTTAGGAAAGGTGAAAAGAACAGGAAAGATCTTTGTAAGATTTTGAGTTCGGGGGGTAAGTTATGAAAAGGGAAGGTGTTAGCACCCTTTTCATCAGTAGTTATCTACGGCCTCTTAATTGCTTAGCTCACTTTTAAAACTTGCTTTATGTGTGAGTGATTTGTTTGAAAATGTTTTGAAATGCTAATGCGAGGCTAACTTTTGTAATAATCCTTGTGCCTATCCTCAAGAATGTATACAAAAAGTTTTTTTGAAAATATCTTGTTTGAAATTGTAGTGTGGAAAATGTTTTGTTTGTGAGCAAGCATTCAAGAGTCCTACCTACTAAGTATGGTCTTTCTTATTCTTCACCTTATCCTTTGGAGATTGTATTATCCATACCATTAGTCGGTAGGTAATTCTATCTATTGGATGTGAATGGACATGCGTAGGGTCATCGTATGGTCATCGAAGGCAACATGTAAGAATACTTTAGTAATTGTATCAAAGGGACTAGATCATTTTGTAGGAAACTCGGAGGATCATCGAGGGATTATGATCTTTCTTCGAAAAGGACCATGATGATATTCTATACCGAGGGTCTTTTGCTAAAATATCCCCACTTTCGAGGGACATGACCAAGTATTTGTAAGGCAACAAGAGAGGTTACTCTAGAGGTGCAAAGTATGCAAAGTGTTTGTTTTCAGTTATATTTATCTTGGAAATCAGGGTTGTCTAGATTGCTTTTAGTAGTCTTTCCATATAAACTATATTTTACTAGTAGTTAAATGTGTACAGAAAATTAAAATGCGAAATATAAAGTTCCTACGCTATTACATGGCTTTGGGGCAGATACATAATAAGAAAATGCAAGAAAATAAATCTACACTATTACATTGATAGTGCGGCCTATACAGTTTTCTGGCAAAAGATTAATGAAAGTGTTAGAAAAATGTTTTAATGTTTTTGTGATTTTAGAAAATGATTTAGGGTTAGGGATGATAATTAAAAACTAATAACTAATTAACTAAGTTAATTAAAAAAACCTAAAACCCTAATTAGAAACCCTAACATCGAATTAATTAAGAAGAATTATTTGGTTAAAACCCTAAAACTAATTAATTTTAATTAAAACCTAAGATCTAATTAATTAATTAATTAAAAGCCAAATTCTAATTCTAGTTAATTAAAAAAACCTAAGCCTAATTTGGTTAAGGGTTAACGTTTAATGATTTAATGTTAATTAGTTAAAAATAATAAGTTAAATGGATTAAAAAACCAAGGTAAAAAAATGAAAACCAAATTGTTTGGGGTGGGACTTGAACCCACGCCCATGATCTCAAAGGTATGTCCTTCTATCCACTGCGCCACGGTGTTGTTTGTGATATGGAATGAGAACCAATCACCATATGATAAACCTGCGTGTTATCCTGAAAAAAAGAAACATTATTTGACAAAAGGAGGGATTGAACCCACGCCTCTATGGTTAACACAGATCACACTTACCACTCGTCCATCAGTTGTTACATGTTAACTGATTATGAATTAAGCAACAAATAATAAAACATGTGTTAGTTTTTTAATTTTAAAACGATTTAAAAGTGGACCCCAACGACTTAAGTGATGACCAATCATAAAACGCCTTCACGTCACACAAGCCCTACCGGAGTCAAACAAACCACAGAGACGCCGGAGTCAAACTCTGGTCGTCTTCTCTGAAGAATAAAAAATCTTAACCTATAAAAACATGTGAGTTAGATCATAATAGAGATCCTATCCCCTTAATTTGACCCTTGCAAATCCAATGGCAGTATTGGTTTGACCTGAAAATGTCTGTAGTGTGAGATTTGATGAAAATATTTCAAATTGCCCTAACAATGGCAAATCTCCATTCCTATGTCAAACCTCACAAATAATGCATCAAAGCAGTTCCAAACATCATTATGAACATGAATGTATACATCAAATCATTCAACAATGCATATATTAAGAGTTTGAAAGTAAATAAGGTTGCCAAACTGGTGCAGTGGAGATGTGTTGTTCTGGCGTGCTTCAAGCTTGAGTAAGGACTGGGAACGACTCTTGGAAGTCTCAGGAGTTTGATGAAATGCTTGGAATCGATTGAAAGCGGATGGATATAAGGGTTTGAAGGTTCCCTAGTTTTGAGAAATTTGAGATTTTTAGGGTTTCTTCTTGGAGGCGGCATACGTGTCCTTGAATGGCTGAAGGTGTTGTGTATTTATAGGGCATCATATTAGGTTAATAAACATGGAAAGGATCTTGTGCAATCATGGTCAAATCAAACAAGAATAAAAAATCTTTAAAACTTATACTTTGAGAAGATTATGTCCAAATATGCTCCACACGGTTTTCCTCAGTTGTCACAAGCTTTTTGGGCTTCAATTCTGATCCAAAACCAAAGTCCACACGCCTAAGTCCAATGCGTTCATATTTTATTTGACTTAATTTGCATTTAAATTAATAAAATCCAAATAATAGAAATAATAACCATAAAAATATGTGAATGGATTTAGAGGTCTTTTATAAGGTTATGAACACGTTTGAACCTAAAAACATAGGCCCATTAGCCCAAAAATTCAACTTTTCTCAAAGTGGACTTCATGCATTTTCTATAAATTGCTCAACTTGCATCAATCATAACTCTCTCAATTTTTGTCATATGAAGGTGGTCTTGGATTATTTGGAAATCTCAAGATGTCTCTTACAACTTTTATGTTGGTCATTTTTTCATTTGAAGTCTTTAACTTAATGTAAATTGCTTTGACAAAAGATATATTTTTGTTGACTTTTAAAATGACCTATAAAGTTTTGGCTCATATCTCTCGAATGAAGCATTTTTTGCCTTGAGCTTAGTTAGACAAAGTTGAATAGAATTGAATTTCCTTAAAGATAGAATTTGGTTAAGGAATTTCTGATGAAGTATGTGAAAGTTATGCTTGGTCAAAGTTCAGTTGACTTCTCCTTAAGAAAACCCTAATTTAGTAACTTTTGACTTTTGATGAATCTTGAGTTTTCTTGATGAATCATGATCATACCTTGATCAAATGATAAAAGTGAATTCAAAATGTTGATTTTGACCAAAAATCTTGAAGTTTGACTGTAGATTGGTCAAAGTTGACTTTTTGTCCATTACAGTTGATTTTCAATCATTTGATCAATTGAATGAGCAAACTATTACTGCAAAGCTTGAAATTTGGTATGAGGATTCTTTGAAGCATGTGGGATACCATGAAGTCCACTTGAGGCATTTACAGCTCAATTTCCTTTGAGAAAAGCAAAACCCTAATTGTAGGTTGGTTGCTTAGGAGGATAGTCCATCTGACCAATCCTTGATAAGTCTTGAGCATTTGAGACCTTCATGAGCATGAGGATGTGTCTTAAATTAATTTGTCTTGAAAATGGGAGGGAAAACTTTGGGGTACAATAGTTGTATACGGAGGAATTCCCAATCACAAACAAAGCATAAAATCGGAATAACATGCACACAAAGAAATCACCCAATGCGTTAGAGTAAACCCCAAGGACTTCAGACAAAATAGAAATAGGGCACCAAGGTCTCCAAGTATCAAGGCTTCTAATCATAAGTCCGAGAGATCTACAAATCCATAATGACAGGGATAGTAAACAAATAGTCCATAAAGAATTAAGTCTTTTAAGGTTCAAGTTGAGTATTAAGTGTCTTTAAAAGAAAAAGAAAGCTCAAGTATGCAAAGAAGAAATGACATGAAATAAATGCTCAAATGAGCAAAAGGAAAATAGCATGAAATGTAAATGCAAAAAAGTAAATGGTACATAAAAGTAAAGGTATGGAATAAAGGCATAAATTAAAGTTATTTTTTAGTGAGTTAGAAGTCAAGTATAACAAAAGGTTAGTTGAATGACCATCTTGAAGATTACTTTTGAAAACTCATTAGAGGATTGATAAAATCAAAACCTCCCAACAACAAGTTTCATTTGCTTTTTGTCAAGTATATCATTCATTTCAAGTACTCAAAGCCAACACATATGATCAGCGATGATTGAAGATTGAACTTAGGCCAAAGTTGATGAAGGCTTGTTATAAGATTGATAAGACCAAAGCCTTTTAACAACAAGTTTCAAAGGTTTTTAACCAAAATCCAATAATCAATTATACTTGGTCTTTCAAACATAAAGTTTGGGCCACAAATGATCCTTGTCCTTCTCTTCCCAATTTGTTTGCAAAACACCATGATTATTTCTTTTAAACGATGCGTCGAAATTATTTTGGGGATTTGACACTAGATAAAAGAATTTCATAAAACATAAAAAATCACTTTGGTTAGAAAAATGTCAAAAGAAAATCCACAACTACTTCCACGCCTACGCCTATGATACAATTTCCATTATCAAATTGACACGTCTCACCGTGACATATCAAAATTCATATCAAATTGGAGACATCACAAAAAAACAACAAACAACGTTGGGAAGTGGGTGACTTAGAAAACCCAATGGTTTAAAAGGAGAAAAATAGCAAAAATATTTACAAAACACTTGGTGCATGCACATACGAGACACTTGGTGTATATACATATGAAACACTTGGGTATCATGTCAATAGCATCATCGTTAGGTATCATATGAATTTAGGGCATTGTGCATACACGTTGTGCATTGCATTTTCAAAACTTCTTAGGGCAAGAATATTGCGACATATCTTGGGGCCTATTAAGGACTAACTTATCTGCGCAAGTCAAATAAATACCTCAGTTGAGAGCATACACAACCGGTAGATTAGGGTTGTATTAAGTGATATATCTGCAATTTATAGCTTTGGTTTAGTCATCTAAGATTCAGTTATCAAACTCATTTTCAAATATCAAGCCCACATTATTTATCCCCTAGATAGTGATAAATATGCAAACTTGAGATATAGCTTACTATGTTAGTCTCGAAGCTTTAGTAAGTTATTTATTTTTCAAACTCGTGTTATCTACCTCCTAGGTTGCAGTAGGTATGTGAAAATCTGTGATATAATTCATTGTATCAGTCTCCAAGCAACGATGAATTATCAAGCTTGTGGTATTTATCCTCTAGGTCGTGATAAATGCGGAATTCTATGATATACCTTACTATGTTAGTCTCAAAGCATTAGTAAGATATTTTCAAACCCGTATCATGAACTCCCTAGGTTGTAGTAGATATACGAAATCTGTGATTTAGCTCGTTGCGTTAGTCTCGATGAAACAATAAGTTATCTTTTCTCTGTGATATAGTCTATTGTGTTAGTCTCCAAGCAATAATGAGTTATCAAACTTTGTATTATTCATCCCCTGGGCTGTGATGAATAGAAAAAATATGTGTTGTAGCTTATTATGTTAGTCTCGAAGCGTTAGTAAGTAAATTTTCAAACTGGTGTTATTTACCCTCAGGTCATAGTAAATATTCAATAACTTCAACAATAACAAACATTAGAGTATCAAAAAATTTCATACAAACATAATCATTTATTATCATCAAAACTCAGATAATATTACAGAACCAAATCTTGTTCTTACAATCTCCCCCTTTTTGATGATGACAAAACTATGTATTTTGATGACCAATTTTGTTCTTATAATCAGAAGGATAAAAATAGAAAGGTAAGGAATACTTATCCTTTTTATAATACTCCCCCTGAGTTAATGTCTTGATGAAGATCGAATATTCTGACTCTGAACCATTTTAGTAAAACTCCCCCTGGTTCCAATAGATCAGATATCGAGATCTTTAGAGTCTTGACTCTTGACGCCAATAGAAAAATTGAGATCTTGATGGCAATTGAATCAGTTGAGAACTTGATTTCATAGAACTTCTTATTATTAAATCCTTAATTTAGAAGCCAGTGAGAATGAAATCAAATTGAAATCTTTGAAACTTTAATGTCACTAAGACAACTTCCAGATTCTCAATTTTGGAGACTGATTCTAGATTTCACTTTTTGGAGTCTGATTATGAATTGAAAAACATCTTCACAATCTGAAGCCAATAGTCGTCTGAAGCCAATAGGTTAGATATAAGCCTTGTGTAATGCTTTCAGATCTTTGTCTTTAATTAGAGTTCTAATTTCCTTAAAAAGAAAAACAATTCTAACAGAAACAAAAGTTTAACTGGGTTAGAATGTAAGCTGCTATTTTCAGAGAACATTTTCCAGAACTTGATTATTGAAATCAAAATTAAGTTCACTTAATTACTCCTCCTTTTTTTCATAATCAAAAAGGTAATTATGTGTGAAAAACATAAAAATCAAAAGAAACAACAAGAAAAGATAAGAAGTTTCATTGATATTGGAAGGAGATTACACCAGAAAGAACATATACATGGAAAGCTATCTAAACTTCAAACACGTCACAACTCTCATCAAATAGAGCATTTCCTCTAATGAACGGATTTTATTGAACAATTTCAATTATACATGCTAACTCAAACAGTTCAGACAATACACGTCCATACGGAATGAATGATTTTTTAGAGTTTCGGGATGCTAGGATTGATAACTTCAAATGATTGAATATTATTGCCTAAATATGAATTGGAATACTCTTGTGAAGGCAATAAAGAAGACACACATCCCTAGAAAATTTTTTATCAAGACCTTCTCCTTTGGGATGAAGATTTTTCCACAGGAACTGAAACCATATTTTTGCAAGTGGTTTCAAATTATCTGAACTAAGGGGCTCATATCTGAAAGAAGAGTTTGGAACATTTGGAAGCATGTCAACATTCATGAAAGAGTTGGGTAAAGGTGGACTCTATATGGCTTCATCAATGGAGGAGAGAGTGATGGTAATCAGAACACCAAAGATATGAGAATGAATGATGTCTCCATCAGGACTAACAAAAACATGAAGCCAAAAATTCTTTAAGAGGTTAGGATAAATAGGACCTCTCAGCATTGTTGCATACGTAAACCATCCTTGATTTTCAATAACCCCGTTGATGAAACCATCATCGAACATATAGTTGGGTCTTTTCTCTTTGATTACCTCGAGAAGATTTTCATCTCCTTGAAAGGTTCTAATAGTCGTGGTAAGCAGACACGATCAAAGAGAAGAGATGATTGAAAGTTATACAAGGATAATAACTTGATGAATGACTATAGAAAAGAAGAGATATAAATAGTAAGTTAAGCAGTTCACATAGTAAGACGATTGAAACACTCAAATAACGTCACTGACTGCTAAAAGAAGGAAATGAAGAGAGAAGTAGATCAAAAATTAATATGAGAGAACAGGAAATCATTTAATCATGACAAGGAATGTCAGACATAGGCAAAGGGGTATGACATGAAACAATTGCTCCCAAGGAGTAGTTTAAATAAATGTACTCATGATTAATCAATTTCAAGGAAAATAATTGCTCATGCATGAACTGGGTATAATGTGATAGACGTTAAGTATATTTAGGTAATGCATTTGATATTCTCGGTGTTTGGAAAATCACAAAGGTTTACATCTGAATAGGGACATTTCTGAATGAAACATCTTCTAATGACTGAGATGAAATAAATTAGAAGTCTTTTGATTAAGTCAGAATCTTATTCCTTCAGACTACGACTAAAACATGATTGATTCTAATGACATCTTACTCTAGATAGAAATCTATCTTCAGCTAAAGGTTTTGTAAAATTATCAGCCCATTAATGGTCTGTATCTATAAATTTTAAAGATAGAATCCCTTTCTGAACATAATCTCTAATAAATGATGTTTAATTTCTATGTGTTTAGCCCTAGAGTGTAACATAGGATTCTTACTTAAGAAAATAGCGGCATTATTATCACACAAGATAGGGATGTTACTCTCATATATCTAGTAATCTTCCAGTTTATTCTTCATCCATAGCATCTGAGTGCTGCACAGTGCTGCTGATATGTATTCTGCTTTTGCTATTGAAAGAGCAATTGTTGATTTCCTCTTGCTTGACCATGAGATCATATTCTTGCCTAGAAACTGATAGTTTCTAGAAGCACTTTTCCTTTCTAGTCGATATCCAACGTAGTCTGTATCACAAAAACCAGAAAGAGAATACTCTGATGTTTTCTCATACAACAAGCCAAAGTTAGGGGTTCCTTTTAGATACCTTAGAATCCTTTTAACAGCAGTTAAATTAGATTCCCTAGGATCAAATTGGAATCTAGCACGGAGATAGACACTGAATAAAATATCAGGTCTAGATGCAGTCATGTAGGATGCATTGCATTCTTTGCTACAATGCAATTTGTCATATTGAATTTATTCAGAAGTTCTTTGGTTTATTTACTTTGATGTATGTAAGTAGCCTCTGGTTTTTTATCAATCTGGATTCCTAGAAAGAACTTCAGTTCTCCCATCATGCTCATTTCAAACTCAGCTTGCATTAGCTTAGAGAATTCCTCGCAGAGAGATGGATTAGAATAACCAAAAATAATATCATCAATATAAATTTAAACAATTAGAATATTATTTTTTAATGTTTTACAGAAGAGTGTAGTATCAACCTTTCCTCTGGTAAACTTATTTCTAAAAGAAAATTGCTCAATCTTTCATACCAAGCTCTAGGAGCTTGTTTCAAGCTATAAAGAGATTTCTTTAGTTTAAAAACAAAGTATGATTTCTCATAATTTTCAAAGCCATGAGGTTATTTGACATACACTTCTTTTGAAATATAACCATTCAGAAATGCACTCTTAACATCCATCTGATAAAGGATGATATTATGGTTTACAGAAAAGGAAATTAACAACCGAAAAGCTTCTAACCTGGCGACTGGTGCAAAGGTTTATGTGTAGTCTATACCTTCTTGTTAACTATAACCTTAGGCAACCAGTCGAGCTTTGTTTCTGACAACATCACCCTTCTCATTGAGCTTGTTTCTAAACACCCACCTGGTTCCAATGATGTGGACACCTTTAGGTTTCTGAACAAGATCCCATACATCATTCTTTGAGAGTTGGTTTAATTCTTCTTCCATATCCAGAATCCAATTCTTATCCAGAAGGGCTTCCTTAATATATGTAGGTTCTATTAGAGAAACTAAACCAAGAAACACTTCATCAGAAGGTTTGAGAATCGATCTTGTTCTGATTGGAGCATCTTTACTTCCAAGAATGAGATCTTCAGGATGAGAGGATGTGATTTTGTTCTTTATTGGTTAAGGTTGATTAGAGGGACTATCAACAACATCAGAAGAAGGAGCTTTTGACTCTTTATCTTCTTGAATATTCTCCTTTGGTTCAGTGAACGTTATAGTTACATCTGTAAGCTTTTCACAGAGCTTTGAATTTTCATGGTCAAGCTTATCGTCAAATCTGACATGGATTGATTCCTCCATAATTTTTGATTCTGTGTTATAAATTCTGAAGCCTTTTGAGCATTCATAGTATCCTAATAGCAGACACTTTTGTGCCTTGGAATCAAACTTACCCAGATTCTATTTAGTGTTTAACATATAACAAGTACATCCAAATGGATGAAAATAGAAAATGTTGGGCTTTCTATTCTTCCACAATTCATAAGGAGTCTTACTCAAAATAGGTCTTATGGAGATTCTATTTTGAATATAACACGTTGTATTCACTACTTCTGCCCAGAAGTGCTTAGCCATATGAATTTCTTGAATCATGATACAAGACATTTCTTGAAGTGTTTTATTTTTCCTTTCTATAACCCCATTTTATTATAGAGTTCTAAGACTAGAAAAATCATGTATTATGCCATTTGAATAAAAAAGTTTTTCAAATTCCTTATTTCAAATTATCCACCATGATCACTTCGAACTCTGACTATTTTGCAATCTTTTTCATTTTGCACTTGGGAACAGAAGGAAGCAAATACATAGTATGACTGCTCCTTGTGTTTCAATAATTTTACCCATGTCCGTCTGCTATAATCATCAATGATGATAAGCCCATATTTCTTACCATTAATAGAAGCAGTTTTCATTGGTCCAAATAGAAGTATAAACAATCTTTTTAGCTTTGAAGGAGGTTTTTGAAAATTTTCCTTTCTTACAAGCTTCACAAAGGGCATATGAAGTTTATTTCGGATTGGGAAAGCCTCTGACTAATCCAAGTTTATTTAATTGAGAAATCTTTCTAAAGCTAACATGACCCAGACATCAATGCCAGACCCATTGCTCTTCTTGAACAGTTAGAAGACATTTTACATTTTGAATTTTCAAATCTGACAATATTATTTTATAAATATTGTTCTTCCTCTTGCCATTAAACAGAACTGGGCCATCCTTTTGACTAACATCTTTCTGGGATGTTTGATTAAAAATAACGTCATAACCATTGCCACTAAGTTGACTGATTGATAATAAGTTATGCATCAGACCTTCGACTAAAAGAATATTATTAATAGAAGAGAATTTACCATTACCAATTATTCCAGATCCGATGATCTTTCCCTTACGATTGCCTCCGAACCCAACAACACCTTCAGACTTAAGTTCCAAATCTTGGAACATATGCCTTTCACCCGTCATGTGTCGCGAGCATCCACTGTCTAGGTACCATGATTGGTGTTTCAGTGGCGCCATCAAGGAAATATACAATGTAGATTATCTGATCCTCAGGTACCCACTTTTCGGGTCCTCTTTTGTTAGGAATTCCAAAGGTTTTGACACCTTTAGACTTTTTTTTGCAACATGATAATTATGTGAAATTTATGCATGATACTTTGGTTTAAACATTTTTATGTGTCTATGTTCGTGCTACAGTAGTATCAGAACCTTCTTGTTCTAGAAATTTTAAATTTGTGCCAGCAAGCACGAAATATTCAGAAAGAGGTTTTGGTTTGACATTTAGAGTCTCATCAATCTTCTTTGATGGTCCTGAATACCCCAAGCCTCTGCTTCCGTTTCTACTAACATTATATATCATTGAATCCATTTTTCTTTTATTTATGCTTTTAGCAAGGAAGTGTTGAAAAGCTCTATATTATCTAATTACTTCATTAGTAACAGATGTGTTAGAGAGAATCTCTTCTTCTAATTTAGAGACTTTACTTTTTAGAGCAATGTTTGATTTTTGTAAAACAAATAGTTTTTCATTTAAGTCATAAATATTTTGCTCATCTATAGTAGTGTTCTCAGAAGTAGCTACAAAACTCTTTTTCAAGATTTTGTGTTTACTTAGAAGATATTGATATCTTTTCATTAATTCAGATAAACCAATTTCAAGTTCAGAACGAGATAAGGAAGAAAGTACCTCTTTGTCATCATCAGAGTCTGACTCATAGTTAATTGTCAGTTCGTCTTCTGATGCTGCTTCTCCCTTGCTGGTCCTAGCCATGAATGCCATTTTTGCATGTTCTTCATCATAATCTTCAACTTCTAATTCTAAATCATCCAATGTTACCATGAGACCCTTCTAAGCTTTGTAAGCCTTTTTAGGCTTCTTATCTTTCTTGATCTTTGGACAATCAATTTTGTAATGTCCAGGCTCATTGAATTCAAATCAACTAACTTATTTTCCAGAAGCATTCCTATGACCGGAAGTGGATTTGAAATTCTAGTATCAGATATGCGATGTCGAATGAGATGTCACGACACAAATATCTGTTTACAAGTAAAGAGTAGTAATAACAAAAGCAGTAAAAACACAAGAGATTGTTCACCCAATTCAGTGTACAACAACACCTACTCTGGGGGCTACCAAGCCAGGGACAAGTCCACTAAATAGTATCAATTCATAGACCCTCAGTAAACAATCAGTTTACGATCTAATCACTTAATCACTACCCGTGCTATACTTCTACCTAAGACTCACCTAGTTATGAGGCCCTCCTCAAATCCCTTCAATCACATACAGTGAAGAAACAACAGAAATAATAAGTTTAAAAACTTCAATCATTCAATACTTAAAAGCTTATGGATGATACACAATTAACAACCCAAATAACAACACAAGTATTAAATCAATACTAGACTGTTTGACAATTAAAAGAATTAGACTTCTAAGACAGAAAGAAAGTATTCTTCTTCAAAAGATGCAGTAGTTTAAATATGGAAGCAAGTCCTTATATATGCACAGTTGTGGGCTTGGGCTTAAAACCAAATATTCAATTCTTTTGAATATTTTCATAAAAACAGGTCAAGATAAAATCCATGCATTTTGAAAAATATTCCCCCATACTTTTCGCAGCCTGTGACTCACAAATCTTGAATTATGGAGCGCAGGAAATCAGGAAACAGAAAAACATAAACTGATGTTGGCTGAGTTCAATTCAGGAGGCAAATGTCAAGACATCGGCTTTGACATTATTCAAAACAGTTTGCTACAAATGTCAAGACATTTAGCAAAACATTAACAGCATATTGTTTTACCAAAATTGTTGCCAACAAACACTTACAAACTCCCCCCTTTGGCAAATTTTGGCTAAAATATTATCAGAGCAGTATATTATCAGATTAGCAGTATAAGCAAAGCAAGCACAAAATCAGTTAGCTGTTAGCTGTTAGGAAAGGAAGATGTCAAAAAAACTTCTAAGACATGAGACTCTCCCTCAAGTATTAAGCTCCCCCTCAATCAGATGTCAGACAGTGGTCATTGGTCAGTCAGTTACTTTCTCTCCCCCTTTTTAGTCATAATATGCCAAATAAAGGGATGCATTCAAGAGTGTATCAGTAATTTAGGTACAAACCATAGAAATAAAATGTCAAGCACATACAAGTTGACTTGGCTGAGCCAGAACTTCCTTCCTGACTATAGTCTTCACCTTCAGAGTTCACTGTATCATCAAGGTTGTTGTCCTTTTGTAGGTTCTTGATCATCTTTTCAAAGGTTAGCTTCCTTGCTGAGCTAACTCTGATCACATCATCCAATTATTTGCAGGCTTCTCTTAATTCTTTGATCATGTCATCCTTGGTGGAGGTCTTTTCAGCAGGTGCAGATGTCAAAACAATGTCTGGGACATGTTTTCCTGAAAAGAGCTTAAAATGAAGGGTTAAAGAAAACTCCATCTTGCACACTGCATCATTTCCACTTAGGATTCTGGGATGTTGATTAAGAATAATTCTACAGATGAGGGAAGGAAAAGCAATTGGCATCTTAATGGCACAAGTTCCTGCATGCTTAATAGTCTGATTAAAGATGTAAGTACCATAATCAAAAAGTTTCTGGTTTCCAACAGCATAAATAAACTTTCCTAATCCAATAGAGATGTTTGAAGTGTGATTAGTGGGAATCAAATTTTCAGCTCTAATTCTGTGCAAAATAGCATATTTCACACTAAGCTTGTGACAGGAAGTTTATTTTTCATGGGCCACTCACTTACTTGATTAGCAGTGATGGCTCTGCACACTTGATTATCTGTTACTTCCAGCTCACAACAGTCACCTTCAGTCCTATCCAGAAATCTATTTATAATAGCAGAGGAAAATTTTACACATCTACCCCTAACATACACCTTTCTATACTCCTTACTTTTATGATCAGCACAGTCAATAGGAATATTAACAATTAATTACTTAACAGGAGTCTCATAGCATTTGGCAAACTTGGTAACAATTTTCATCAACCCAGCATAAGATATCAGCTCCATGATTTCTTTGCATTTCAGAGCACCAGCTCCCAATTCTCTTTCCAGGGCAGTTCGTCTTTGAAACACATACTTCCACTTTTCAGCATTCCCAATAGAATGGAAGGAAATGTTGTCAAGGGGAGCATCAGGAACCCTAACAGAAATCTTCTTGCTTGTAGACTTTTTGATAGGAGAGATGTCCAGGACATCTTGCTCGACATCATATTCTGAGTCAACTTCTTCAATAACCACTGCTTTCTTTTTACTTTTAGATCTTCTTACAACATCATCATCATCGTCAGTGGAGCTATCAGGTCTAGCTTTTCTTTTGCTAGAGGGTGGAACCACATTACTTCCTAGATTTAGGGGTCCATACATGATTTTATTCTTGGTTATTTTGGCAGGGGGTGTGACACTTTCATCCTTTACTTTCCTGGATTTTAGCCTTCTTGCAATACTAGACACTACATTAGTAATGAGCTCATTGTCAGACAGTTCTTCTATATTGACTACATTATCATCATTTTGACTTGCTACATCCTTGGAGGCAGTAGCATCGTGTTCAACATTTTCCTCAGCATCTTGTTCAAAATTTTCTTCTTCCACTTCTTTTAGAGCAGAGGTAGAAAGATTTTTAAGTTTGCTTTTAGCAGCATCTTTCTTGAAGGTGGATGATCCAGCAATAGCACTTTTAGGATCATTTCCTTTGTTAGCAGGAGGAGGCATACGAGCAAGAGGGGTAGAAATCCTAGGAACAACAAAGCCTTCATTTAAAACTCTGTCTACTAGTCTTCTAATGCTTCTATCAAAATTAATAATTTCTTCTTTTGTCCTATTGTCAGTAGCAGTAGAAGAGTTACCTTTATCATCTTTGGATTTCTTAGCAGATGATGATCTAGGTTTCTTGACCTTCTTCTCAAGAGGTAGGATGGTTGTTAGAGGAGTAGCATCAAGTACTTTGTCAAGGGAGAGATTCTCATTGACAAATTATGGGGAAGACGATGTGTGATGTTGAGACATCTTTGAAGATTTTTGAGCAAGAGGATGAAGAATGACTAGGGTTCTTTTTCTGTATAGGAGAATTAAAATTTTGTGAAACTAGAAGGATGTCATTTCGTAGCGTGTAGGAAACACTTTGAGGAAATCCTGTAATGATTGCTTTAGAAATTTTATTTCTTGGAAACACAAATAATATAATATCACTTTAATGATATTCCCACACGCCTTTAATTGCTACAAACCCTCATATAGGCAAATCCCTAATTTTCCTCTTAAGTTCTCAAACTGATTAGCATCCAAAGCCTTAGTGAAAATGTCAGTCAGTTTCCATTCAGTGGCTACATGTTCTAAGACAACAATCTTTTCTTCAACAAGCTCTTTTATAAAGTGATGACGGATATCAATATGTTTGGTCCTGCTTTGTTGAATGGGATTCTTTGATATGTTAATGGCACTTAAATTGTCACAGAATAATGTCATGACATCTTGTTTGACATTGTATTCTGTTAACTATTGTTTCATCCAAACCAATTGAGAACAACTACTTCCTGTAGCAATATACTCAACCTCTGCAGTGGACAGAGACACACAATTTTCCTTCTTACTGAACTAAGATATGAGATTATTTCCCAGAAAGAAGCATCCTCTTGATGCACTTTTTCTATCATCATCACTTCCTGCCCAATCAGCATCACAAAAACTAGTTAAGGCAGAATTAGATCCATGAGAGTATATCATACCATAGTCACTTGTCCCATTCACATATTCAAGAATTCTCTTCACATGGTTGGCATGGCTAACTTTAGGACCAGCTTAATATCTTGCACACACTCCTACAGCAAAGGCAATGTCTGGTCTACTAGTTGTGAGATATAGAAGGCTGCCTATCATACTTCTGTAAATACTTTGATCTACACTTACTCCTTTTTCATCTTTAGTCAACTTCAGATGTGTGGGAGTAGGGGTTCTTTTGTGATTGGCATTTTCCATCCCAAACTTCTTCACTATAATCTTGGCACACTTGCTCTGAGATGAAAATATGGAATCTTCCATTTATTTAACTTGCAGACTAAGAAAATAGGTTAATTGACCAACAAGACTCATCTCAAATTCTGACTGCATTTGCTTGACAAAATGTTGAACCATCTCATTTGACATCCCACTAAACACAATATCATCAACATAAATATGTGAAATCATGATCTTTCCTTCTTCTTCCTTGACAAAAAGAGTTTTGTCTATTCCACCTTTCCTGTATCCATTCTCAACAAGAAATTATGTCAGTCTCTCATACCAAGCTCTTGGAGCTTGCTTTAATCCATACAAAGCTTTCTTCAGTTTGTAGACATGTTTAGGAAAACTCTAATCAACAAATCCCTTTGGCTGTTCTACATAAAATTCTTCATTCAGATAGCCATTTAAGAAGGCACTTTTTACATCCATTTGAAACAATTTAAATTTCAATATGCATGCAACTCCCAATAGTAGTCTGATTGATTCAAGTATGGCCATAGGGGAAAAAGTTTCATCAAAGTCAACTACTTCAACTTGAGTATACCCTTGTGCAACTAACCTTGCCTTGTTTCTAGGTACCACCCCTGTTTCATTAGATTTATTCTTGTACACCCATTTTGTGCCAATCACATTTATCCTTTCAAGTCTTGGAACAAGATCCCAAACTTCATTTCTACCGAATTGTTCTAGCTCTTCTTGCATAGAGTTCATCCAAAGCTCGTCACTTAAGGCCTCTTTGACATTCCTAGGCTCAATTTTTGACACAAAATAAGAGTTTGATAGCTCATCTCTTGATCTGGTAGTAACTCCTTTATTTATATCTCCTATGATAAGCTCCTTAGGATGGTCTCTCTGGGTTCTAATTGAAGGTCCTTTATTGAGATGACTAGGCTCATGATCTTCTTGAGGTGGATTAGAATCAATACTTCTATCATTAGATTCTGTTGGAATATCAGACACGGATGTTCTAACATCTTTTGAGACATCTTCTTCAGCACTCCATCATCTATCATCAATAATAACATGTATTGACTCCATAATAACTTTGGTTCTGGAGTTAAAAACACTGTAAGCTCTGCTATTTATAGAGTAACCCAGGAATATTCCTTCATCACTCTTGGGATCCATCTTCCACCTTTGTTCACAATCAGCTAAGATGTAACATTTACTTCCAAAAACATGAAAGTGTTTAACAGTTGGTTTTCTTCCCTTCCAGATTTCATACAAGGTGGTTGAAGTGCCTTTCCTTAGAGTGACTCTGTTATGAATATAGCATGCAGTATTCATAGCTTTAGCCCAAAAATGGTAGGGTAACTTCTTAGCATGAATCATGGCTCTGGCGGATTCTTGGAGAGTTCTATTCTTGCGTTCCACAATCCCATTTTGTTGAGGAGTAATGGGAGAAGAGAATTCATGTATGAATCCTTCAGAGGAGCAAAAGTCTGTAAATTTATTGTTCTCAAATTCCTTTCCATGATCACTTCTGATTCTTATGACATGGCTTTCCTTTTCCCTTTAAAGTTTTTTACATAGATCTTTAAACACTTCAAAAGTTTCTGATTTTTCTCTAATAAATCTTATCCATGTGTATCTATAAAAATCATCTACAACAACATAGGCATACTTCTTACCACCAAGAATTTCAACCTGCATAGGTCCCATCAAGTCCATGTGAAGAAGATCCAAAACTTTTGATGTAGTGAGATGTTGGATCTTCTAATGTGACATCTTAGTTTGCTTTCCAATCTGGCAGTCACCATATATTCTACCTTCTTCTATCTTGAGCTTAGGAATCCCTCTCACTGCTTCTTAAGATATAATTCTTTTCATACCTTTCAGATGCAAGTGCCCCAATATTTGATGCCATAGTTTAAATTTATTCTCTTTGGCTAAAACACGTGTTGAGGAGAGGTTCAACTCTTGAGGAACCCATAGATAACATATGTCTTTAGATCTGATTCCTTTCATGATAATTTCATTCTTTTCATTGCACACAAGACATTCTTCCTTGGTGAAGTTAAATTTGAATCCTTGATCGCACAATTGGCTTATACTTATCAGGTTAGTTGTTAACCCTTTAACAAGTAACACATCATCAAGCTTTGGGACTCCTGAACAATCAAGCTTGACAACACCTTTGATTTCACCTATTGCTCTATCACCAAAAGTCACATAATTGGTGGAATGAGATTTGACATCCACCAACAGATTCTTGACACCTGTCATGTGTCTAGAACAGTCACTGTCAAAAAACCAATCATCTTTGGTTGATACTCTGAGGGAGGTGTGAGCTATGAAACTAGCAACATTAGACTTGGGAATCCACTGTTTCTTATTTTTGCTATTTTGTGGAATCTTATCAGTCTTGGAAGGAGGAGTAGTCTTAAGATACCCATACAACTTGAAACAGAAAGGCCTTATATGACCAAGCCTTCCACAATGATGACATCTCCAGGGCTGAGGGTTCTCCCTGATGTGTTTGAACTTCTTCTTACCCTGATATTTGCCTTGATGTCTAGACATTTGATTCGACATCTTAGGTTTATATTTGGCCTAAGTGGAATATGATGAAGGTTCTTCTGAGTTAGGTTTCTCTTTCTCATTAAACCCTAGACCTCTCTTGTCTCCAGTCACTCTCCCCACTTGAAGAATTTCATCTAGTTTGTCAGATCCATTATTTAGCATCTTGAGAGATTTGACCATTCTATCAAAGTTTGAATTCAAGGAAGTCACTTCATTTTCCATATTAGAAATAGTTTTTAAATGTTCTTCCCTTTCTGCCTTCAGCTGGGTTATGATGACTTTCTGTTTCTCCCCTTCAAGGCACACTTCTGTACTTATGAGACATAATTCTTTGTAGAAGCATTTAACTCATCAAAGGTTAGTTCCCCTTCACTATACTCTTCATCAGATACATATTTTCCTGTTAATGCTTTAACATATTTGGCAGATTCTTCAAGATCACTCTCGGAGTCCTCTTCAGACCAAATAACAGATAGATTCTTCTTCTGTTTCTTAATATATGTAGGGCATTCATCTCTAATATGACCAAAGGCTTCACACTCATGACATTGTACTCCCTTTCCTTGAGTGGATTTTTCTTCAGCCCTTTTTCTTCCAAACTCATTTGACTTATGAATGTCAGATGATATGTTCTTGGCATTTAATCTTTGGTTCCTATCCATTCTTTTTATCACTTTGTTAAACTATCTTCCAGGCATAGCTAAGGTATTTGATATTCCTCCATCTGTATCCAGATCACAGTCTTCCTCTTCATCTTCAGTATTGGATACAAAGGCTATACTTTTGTTCTTCTTTTCAGATATTTCATTTATGCTTAATTCAAATGTCAGAAGGGATCCCACAAGTTCATCCACTTTCATTTTGTCAATGTCTTGAGCTTCTTCTATAGCAGTCACTTTCATATCAAATCTCTTGGGAAGAGACCTGAGCATCTTTCTCACCAATTTGTCTTCAGGTATTTTCTCTCCTAAAGCACTGGATGCATTAGCAATTTCAAGAATGTTCATATGGAAGTCATTAATACTTTCATCATCCTTCATTCTCAAATTCTCAAATTTTGTGGTGAGCAACTGAAGTCTTGACATCTTAACTTTGGATGTTCCTTCATGAGTAGATTGAAGAATTCCTCGTGCATCCTTAGCTACTTCACATGTGTTCACTAATCTGAAAATGTTCTTGTCAATTCCATTAAATATAACATTCAAGGCTTTAGACTTTCCAAGAGTAATTTCATCTTCTTCTTTAGACCAATCTTCTTCTGCTTTTAACTCAGAAGTAGGTTCTCCGTTTTCTCCCAATTTGACAGGGTGTCTCCATCCTTTTAAAACAGTTTTCCGAGCCCTGCTGTCCAAAGACTTTAAAAAGGTAACCGTACGTGGTTTCCAATAGTCATAATTACTTCCATCCATAATGGGTGGTATGTTCATAAATCCTCTTTCCTTGTCCATAGTACCAGAAAGTATCTTCCCTGGATATCACCCAGATAAAGAGCAGGATGCCTGCTCTGATACCAATTGAAATTATAGTATCAGATATGTGATGTCGAATGAGATGTCACGACACAAATATCTCTTTACAAGTAAAGAGCAGTAATAACAAAAGCAGTAAAAATACTAGAGATTGTTCACCCAATTCAGTGTACAACAACACCTACTCTGGAGGTTACCAAGCCAGGGACAAGTCCACTAAATAGTATCAATTCATAGACCCTCAGTAAACAACCAGTTTACGATCTAATCACTTAATCACTACCCATGCTATACTTCTACCTAAGACTCACCTAGGTATGAGGCCCTCCTCAAATCCCTTCAATCACTTACAATGAAGAAACAATAGAAATAATAAGTTTAAAACCTTCAACCATTCAATGCTTAAAAGCTTATGAATGATACACAATTAACAACCCAAATAACAAAACAAGTATTAAATCAATACTGGAGTGTTTGACAATTAAAAGACTTATACTTCTAAGATAGAAAGAAAGTATTCTTCTTCAAAAGTTGCAGTAGTTTGAGTAAGGAAGCAAATCCTAATATATGCGCAGCTGTGGGCTTGGGCTTAAAACTAAAAATTCAATTCTTTTGAATATTTCCATAAAAACAGGTCAAGATAAAATCCATGCATTTTGAAAAATATTACCCCATATTTTTCGCAGCCTGTGAGTCACAAATCTTGAATTATGGAGTGCAGGAAACAGAAAAACATAAACTGATGTTGGCTGAGTTCAGTTTAGGAGGCAGATGTCAAGACATCTACTTTGACATCATTCAAAACAGTTTTCTACAAATGTCAAGACATTTAGCAAAACATTAACAACACATTATTTTACCAAAATTGTTGCCAACAAACACTTACAGGATTCACCTCTTCCATATGTCCTTCATTGACATTTGAACTTGCTTTTTCCGTGCTTCCAGATTTGACTTATTCATCTGGATATCAGAGAGAGTTCGTCATCATCTGAATCTTCTTCAGATTCTTCTAATTCTTCCTTAGCTTGATAAGCCTTGGTTTTCCCAGAAGTAGACTTTAGAGCAACTGATTTTATCCTCTTCTGAGGTTTATCTTGTTCCAGCTATATTTCATGACTTCTTAAAGAGCTAATCATCTCCTCAAAAGAGTTGTTGTTTAGATCCTTTACCAATTTTAAAGCAGTTACCATTGGTCTCCATTTGACAGGAAGACTTTTGATAATATTTTTAATGTGATCTGTAGTAGAGTAACCTTTATTCAGAACCTTAAGTCCTGCCATAAGATTCAGAAATCTTGAAAACATTGTTTCCACATATTCATCATCTTCCATCTTGAAGGCTTCATATGTTTGAATTATGGCCAGAGCCTTTGTTTCTTTTACTTGTGCATTTCCTTCATGTGTCATTTGAAGAGAATCAAAGATAGACTTCGCAGTCTTTATTTATGATATTCTCATATTCATTATATGAAATAGCACTTATAAGAATGGTTCTTACTTTGTAGTGATTTCTACATATTTTCTTATGTGCTTCTGTCATTACACTTCTTGCAATCTTATGACCTTTATCATCTATTGGGTGAGTGTAGCCATCAACCGCTAAATCCCATAGATCCAAGTCATATGCCAGAAAATAACTTTCTATTATATCCTTCCAATAGTCAAATTTCTCCCCATCAAACATAGGAGGTTTTGAACTATAGTGATCTCTATCATTGTCCCTATTATTAACAGTGGAAGTAGATGTAGCCATTGTTTTTTCACAAACACTAGATCGATACTGGACACTATTAAGTGTTGATAAAAATTCAAACTTTTTATCTCCTTAGAACCGAAGCTCTGATGTCGATTGAAGGTGTGAAAAACACAAGAAATAGGGGGTTTGAATTGGGTTTTAAAATAAAAACTTTTATTTAAAAATATTCCCTTTTAAGTTAAAATCCTTTTAAGAACAACTCTTGATAATAACAATATGTAAGAACAGAAAGTAAAGAACAATGTATATTTATACTAGTTCACTTGAAAATTATCAAGCTAGTCTAGTCCATCCGCCAAGGTGATTTTGCCTCACTCAATTGAGGACTTAATTCACTATAACCAAAGTAATTACAATTTGCACAAGCTACCCACAAGTGAGTAACAACTTCTAAGACTCGCAAGTCAAATACTTCTTAAGGCTATAGACTTACTCGGTCCCTTAAGGAATATCAAACAATAATCAATATGTTTATTACAATGCACAAGCTACCCGTCGGTGACTAACAACTTCTAAAACTTGAAAGTCCTAGACTTTTTAAGAATACAGACCTACCCAGTCCCTTAAGGAATATCAAACAACTATTTGAGTACAAGTTTTGTTTACAAGAATGTTGCTTCTGAAAAGATGAATATGTAAACTATTTTAAGAATAATTACTTAACAATGTGAAAGCTATCAACAACGTTTGCACGTGAATATTCAGTGAATTGGCATCTTTCTCTCTTAGTCTTAAAGCCTTTAAATATCCAATAAAATAATATATCCATTGAGGGATACTCTTGGGATTTCCATAAATATTGGCAGCTTGAACAGTAATATGGGGGGCAAGATCGTGTGACGCGTTCGTCCTTTCATGGTAGTGGAATGAAACGTTGATTGTACCATGTACTATTTGTACTACGTTAACATTATCTTCTTTCCTTCTACACTTCAGAGGCTTCTTCGAGCATGAGTTTAGAAGCGAGAACATAACATCAGGTCATCAGAACTTCAAGTCTTTCGAGTATTCAGAACTGCGTCTTCAGAGTCTTTAACACTTGGTTGTGAGAACCTTTTCTTGGAACCTTAGGTCTCTAGGACTTCAAGTCTTTAGAACCTTTAGAACTTCTATCTTTAGAGTCTTCAGCACTTGGTCTTCAGAACCCTTATCTTTAGAACCTTGTTATTAGAAACGCAAGTCTTCAGCATTTGGACTTCAGTAGAAAATTTGTCTTGAGATCTTCTAACTTTGTTTCTTTGGAACATATTGTCTTTAGAAACTTGAGTCTTTAGCATCTGGATGTAAGTAGAAACTTTTGTCTTCATATCTTCTGACCAGTTTCTTTAGAAAAAATATCATAGCTTACACTTCAGAGCCTTCTAGAGTGTCTTGCTAATGTTCAACATAACTTGTTTAGCGTAGAAGTGGAATTAGTTCTGTTCTAATGTCTTGGCCATGCCATCCATCAGAAGCAGAACCTGTTTGTTAAGTACTCAACAATAACAAACATTAGAGTATCAGAATTATTCATACAAACATACTCATTTGTATTCATCAAAACTCACAGATAATATTTTAGAACCAAATCTTGTTCTTACAAAATTTTGGGGTCTTCCATTATTTAATAACCCTTCGATTCAAATGTGCGAGATCTTCGTACTCTCACACCCTCAATTGAAGAGTAATTAAATATGGCAGTTGTCATACCCCAAATTTTCTCTACTAGTAATGACCAATTGTTTTGATAATGATTTCTCTATTAATTTTGGTACTATTATATTTTGGTTTATGTTTACATTAGTGGTTGCTTAAATAGAATAGGGTAAAATAAGGAAAGGGGGTGTATTTTATTTAAAAGGGTTTTCACTGCATTTATAATCTAAGTGATCCATTAAGTATTATTTGAAGGCCCATTAGGTTGTTATTTAGGGGGTTGACCGAAGTCAACATCTAATCTTTTTATTGTTATTGTTACTTTTATAATAATAATTATTATTGTTATTTAAATTAGTACAATCATTATCATTTTTGTTTTATAATATATATGTGTGTATTTGTTGACACTAATTAAATATTATTAATAATATTTATTATCATTATATTTTAAATATTATTATGTTTGGGGATTCGCTGACCAAGTTAAAATTAGGGATTGAAACCCTAAGTCAGCAACGACGCACAAATTGCCTTCTTCCTCCCTTTCTAATGGCAACCACAGTCGGAAGTCCTCTATTCTAACACCCCATCTTCGCATAAAGGATGCAATACAAAGCCATTGTCAAGAGAACATCATTTGTGTGTAGTGTCTCATGCCTCCTCACACGTGTCAATAGAAAACGGGATTCTACATGAGTATCCATGCTAAAACTATGTGTATAGTGTCCTAGGTAATGAGCCTTTCACCTCATAGTAACATCCTCCCACCAAAGAAACATGACAGTACAACAGCAGTACAAAATAATAGAACCAATAATTCAGATGCAAATGAATGCACACATATATACATATGAAGCAACAAAGCAATAAACAAATAAACACCCAAAGAAAAGAAAACAAACAAGCGTTAGGGCTTACTCACTTAGGATGTCCCCAATGAAGTCACCAGCTGAGGCAACTAGGAAAAATATACAATGAAGTCGCCATCGAATATTTATTTATCCCATGGAAGGGAAAGGAAAACATCTAATAAAACCTTAAAAGGGAGAAATCAAGGTCTCACGACCAAGATATTGGGTACGGAAGTCAATATGCAAGGGGAATGTATTAGCACCCCTCACGTTCGTGGTCCTCCATGGGATCCACTCTTGTTGTCTAATCTAAAAGGTTTGTTTAAACTTAAAGCTAAGTTGTAAAGGGAATGCATGAATGCAAAGGATTATGTACAAAAAGAAAAGGTTTTATTAGTGCTACCGCTGTGGTTGCTAACCTTTAGTTCCAACGTACCACCTTTCACGCAATAGGGGATCAGAGCACTCGTAGTTCACCTTAAAAGTTTTGGTTTGTTGTGTTTTTTTTATGAACAATGTTAATTTCATATTCTACCATAGCTCGACCTTTGGAGACTCACGCTTTGTAGTAGAAAGGAATTAACATGTTCTTACCTGAAAAAGTTTTCAAATGAAAAAGTCCAAAGACAAAAAGGTTTGAGTTGGTTGAGTGTTTTTGTTGAGAGAACACATCAGATGGTCCCTCAAAAGGTGTGGGTATCTGAGTACTTCCCTCTTAATTATGAAAAGGTTTAGGTAATGTTAGAGTGCCTTATGAGTTTGATTAAGAAAAAGGGTTTTAATTTTAGAAGGGATGCAAAAGAAAATACTAACAAAAATGGAATCTCGATTCTGCTTGTTGTCATGCTTGTTAACCTAAAGTTGGGATCAAGGGAATTCTACCAAATGTTGTCATGCATGGATATCAATTCTAAGGTCTACTTAGTTCAATCTTGACCAATAATGAACTAAAGATCCTATGAGAAACATTCCAATGCTCGCGAGGAGAAAATAAGGCAAGCAATCTCATACTTAGACAATATGCGAAAGCAAACACACACCATATCAGAAGTAACCAGTTACTCACAAATTAGGCACTTAACCAATATTCCTAAAGTATACTTACTTGACCAAGTAAGTATCGACAAACACACACACATGCTATAGGTGACCACCTAATCATGAAGCATGAGCTAGAAAACAAGGATCCAAGGTGGATTTCAGCGCGAGAGTCGAAAAACTCTTGGAGTCGAAATACTTTCCTTCCACTAGAATAGCTCAAGCACAAATTGGGTAATAACTCGAAGCATCAATGTTTAAGAACGTGAGCTATGTATCGTCGAAACGAAGACTAATTATGGGGGACGATTGTGAGCCTTCCTTCTACTTTATTGACTCAATAACAAGAGAGGAGCACAATTCAAAGCATCAACATACAAAATGAGCTAAAAACGACCATTGGACTTGAAATGTGGGGGCGATTGCGAGCCTTTCTTCCACTTTTATTGACTCGATTGCAAGCATAAAGTAAAAGGAGCACACAAGCTAACAATCACAAAAACATTGCCTACAAAGTAGGACTTAGTTTCCAGACATGCATTGCCTACAAAAGTAGGGCTTGAGTTCCAGACATGCATTTCTATTCCTACTTCTGATGGCAAAGAAATTGAAAGACAGTGTGGAAATAAGATAAATGAGAAAAAAACCAAACAGAATAAAAATTTGTTGCCTTGGCCTAACAAAGCGTAAGAAATCTGAAAATCTCTGCGAAATCGTGCATTAATAAACAAAATAATCAGAAATCGAATGCACGATATAATTGTCGAAGCATCATTAATGTGAAAATAAATCACAAGCGGAAAGTGCGTCAAGCATATCCGAATACTAAATAGTAGTCTTGCATAAAACACAAGTCCAGATAAACTACAATAATCCACAAGTCTTGTGGAATGAGAATCCAAGCACAAACGCGTTAGAAACAAATCCACATAAAAAAGAAAGTGGGATAAAGGCTTTTATCAAATAATCAAGAATTAATTAATCGATTAAATTCTCTCTTGAACCGTCTTGGGAAGCTTGCAGAATCAACAAATGAGTTAGAAATAACAAGGAGGGCTAACCAAAGTTAAGCATTCATATTATACTTCAATTCAAGCTTACTTCATGAAGAAACACGTTCCAAATATGTGTCGGAACAACAAAAGCAAATATCGGACAACACTGTTCCGACTCATGAAAATGCTCAAAAAGTCAATTTAAAATCATCCAAAGTCAACACTGATATCAAGTAATCATCAAGTTAAATTCAATCATGAATTAAAAAAGAATTAAATTACAATTAGCAAGCATTTGTGAATACCGGGCAACAATGTTTCATGTGTCGATGTTAACCAAAAATCAATCGGAAATCAACATTTTAACGCGCAAAATCAAACACCGACACATAAAAATTCACTTGGAATTCACAAATAAATTACAACAATTAAATCCACACTGGTAGAATGCTTCCAAGCATAAAAATATATATTATTCACGCGTCGACAACAATTAATCAACTAGGAATTAAATTCAGACACATAAATTCCAATAATTATCAACAAGTATCAACTTGGAATCAAACATCAACCCATAAACTTCAATAATTATCATCAATTATCAATTTAGACGCGTGAAATTCAACAATTAATTCAAGAAACCAACTAATTCCAACAATTATCAACATCATCAACATGAAGATTTGTCAAGAATCACATAATTTCCACAATTTGAGAATCAATACATGCTAATTCAAAACAATATCGATTAATTCAAGAATTAAAATTCATCACAAAAATTAAATCAAGAGATCAAGAAGTTACCAAAAGCGAAGATCAGAATTGGATGGAGAATGCACGGAAGAGATCATGCGATTGGCTTCAACGTAGAGGAGGGAGTACGGCGGTGGTCTTGGCTGGAAGGGTGGGTGGTGCGTGTGGAAGCGCGTCAGAGCGGAGGGTGCATGCATATGACGGTGGGAGGTGGTCCAGTCGATCAAAGGCGAGAGTTCTGGAGGTGGTCCGGCATGATGGTTGGTCGGAACTTGAGAGAGAGTCACTTGAGAGCTCTTGAATTTTCTTGAGAGTGAATTTGTAATAATGATGAAATCCCATTTGAATTTGATAGAAAAACAATATGTAGAGATGGGCTTAAGTCATGTTTGGAATTTGGAATAGAAAAAACTAGTTTTTGGAGTAAGATTTCCCTCTCTTTTTTGGTTGCGCAGTTTTTTCATCATATTTCCATATACACTTTGAGAAGCGAGCCATAAATCGAAACCTTTTGAGCATAATTTGAACTTGAATCCTGAAGAAAATTTGTAGATAAAGAAATTTGTGATATTGTGCCACGAGAATCGTCCCGAAATGATGAAAATCAAGAAAGTTATTATTTTAGTCATATTTGAAAAATAGTTGACTGATAATCTGCTTCACCATATAATTCTCAAAGTATTTGCAATTTCGAAGATCTTCCACACTGAATTGGCTCTCGACCCTAAATTATGTAATTAATAGGATGTCAAGGATATTATTATACCCAAAGACCCACCCTAAAATGTCAATCCGGATAAAAGTTATGAATTTTTGAACCTCAACTGTGAAATGCTGATTTTTCGGCCCAAACTGTTTTGAATCAACTGAAACACTTGATTTTCTTTGCAATTCGAGGCATGCTAGGACACATGGGAACTTGTCTTGATAAGGACTTGATTAATCATTGATTAAATATCCTGGAGAATCATGATGAGTGCATTGGCTGACGAAACAAACGTCTTTTGTAGCTTGACGAAGCTTAAAAAAGAAGTGCCTTGATCCCATGACCATATAACTAATGATATGTATGTATGCATATGATAATGAAGTATAATCCAAATAGAGTTGAAATTAAGAGGGTAAATTTTTGGATACAAAACCCTTTTCCTTTCTTATTAGAAATAGATGGACTATCCTGTCTAAAATGACCTGGCTTTTTGCATTCATAACACATACCTTTTGCCTTATCTCATTTGTTGTCTTCATCTTTGGAAGATGTAGATTTTCTTCTAAATTTCATAAGATCTTTGTCTGAGTGTTTGACACCATTTTTATGAATGTACTAATTGTATCTCCTCATAAATAATCTCATTTGTTCATCATCTGAATCTTCTTCATCACAAGAATCACTATCATTAGTGTGCTCTTCCTTTGAGGATATTGAACTTGAAGCCTTAAGAGCTTTAGAATTTGTTCCTTCCTCCTTATTGGTGTCTTTCTCCTTTTTCTTCTTTTTCTTAAGCTTCTTTTAATGTTTATCCAAGCAAGTGAGTTCTTTCTCGTGTTCTTCCAACTTCCCAAACAAAGTGGTGAGATCAAGTGTTACATGATTGTTGGCTTCCTTGATCGCAGTGACCTTTGATTTCTAATCCTAGTGAGACATCTCAAAACCTTGTTAGTAGCCATAACATTTGAAATAGTATTACCTAGCAAATTTAAACGATTAATCAGATGCGAGAACTACTTTTGCATTTGAGCAATGGTTTCACCATGCTTCATGCGAAAGAGTCCAAGATATTGATTAAGTGTATTAATATTATCTTGTTTGACCTAATTAGTTCCCTCATAGGTAACTAGTAGAGTATCCCTCATAACTTTAGCGGTATCACAATAGGAAATGCGATAAAACTCATCAACACCAAGTGCGGATATGATAATGTTTTTCACTTTCCAATCATGTGGCCACTTCTTATTATCTTCCTCATTCCGTAAGTTTTTCGGCTTTGGTGTAGTGACACCATAAACCACGTATGTCACCCGTGTTGGACCATTTTGAATGGCTTCCTACACACCTTTGTCATATGAGTTGACATGAATTTTCATACAAGCTTTCAAATAACTATAGTTTTCTCTTGTGAAAATTAAGGCTCTTTTATAATCCTCTTTAGGTTCCTACGCCATTTTATAATAAGTTTAGAAGCCGGGATGAATCGTGCTCTTGATTCCACTTGTTAAACGATGATGCCTTATCTAGAGGGGGGTAAATAGATCACGAAGCCAAAAAATTCAGGAAAAAAATTCAGGTTCTAAAAGTGGTTCAAAAAGAGTGCACGCTGAATGATTTGAAATAGTTCAAAAGTATCGTCTATACGAACCAAGTTATTGGATGTCAGATATGAAAATATAAAGAGAATTATGTAATGAACAATATAAGACTGAATTTATATACTTTAATTAAGTAACAAAGTATTAATCGTTTATAGCAAGTTACTAGCAACATTATTTCCAATGGTACCAAGCAAAAGAACAAACTAAACAATTTGTCGAACACTTGGTGTGTGACCAAATTTTTAGAATTTTCCTTTGAGTTTTGTTGATACGAATAAGCACTTATAACCAAAAGTGATTATAAGCAAATAGACACACAATTCAAAACAAAAATAGTCACAGAAAAATTCTTACGAGTCGATCGATTACTCAATGCTATTTGACAAATTGATGAATGAAAATTAAAGCAAGTGATAAGAAAAAGAGACACGAGGATCTTTTTAGGAAGTTTTCTAATCTTCCTCTCTATGGCTACGTCTCCCCCCCCCCCCCTCCCCCCAATTCAAATTTTTGAATTAGGATAATTCTTACTATGCAAAAAGTCGTTACAAGAGAAGCGTTCCAAGAGAAACCCTATAAACCCTAACTGTTTGTTGTTGATTTAACCTCTTCTCTTATTTTGATCTTGATAAAGACCAAGACACAATATTTACCTATTGACTTCTCAATACTACTACTCCTTTGTATTCTTTATCTCCAAATCTTTTGCGCACGATCAATTGTACCTATTGCAACATAAGACTTTAATTCGATTTGTCATTCTCACGCTACTTCCTTTGAATTCTTTATATCCAAAGGGTCCTTTATGTTATTTATCTCTAAAGGCTTTCACTAGGATGCAATCCTATCTTGAACGTCTTGCACGAAAAAACCCAAATCTATCAACGATCTTGGAGGACAAACCCACGGTATACCCGGATGAAACTCCCTGCAAATCTCAACCCAATATTCTCGACTACACAAGAACCTAAATGGACGTTATCAAACCTCTCCTGTATGGCACCTCGGAAAAAGATTATTATGTGTAGTTTATCAGTGTGCATGCATAGGTTGGAGGTTGAAGATGAGGAGAAAATGCAATATGTGTTTACAGTTTCATCAAGTTGGAATGATGTATGAATGATGTATTTATAGTTGTGGAAGTTTAGATGCAAAAAGGAATTTTTCAAAATTAAAAAGAATTGAAAAATTGACTCAATTTAACAGTATTGGTCGACCTGAAAATTTATGTGTCGACATATAAGGAAAAATTTAACTGTATGTGTCGATCTGTAAAATGGATGTGTCGGCCTAAGCATTACATTAGCTTTTTTCCTTTAAAACTGCAGTACATGTATCAACCTGAAATTCGTATGTGCCAGCACATAAAATATGATTTTTTGCAATTTCTAAATGCTTATGTATGTGTTGGCCTATATGCATGCGTGTGTCGACCTAAAACCTCTAGAGGCTTCTGGCTTTAAAACTGAGTTGAATGTGCCGACTTAAAACTCATACGTGTCGGCACATGTAAACACACATAATGAAAAACATACACATAATCTGAATAACATGCACATAATCTGAATAATTTTCTTCATATGAGATACGCACATGTGTTGCGAAAGAATGTGCCTTAGAAATATCAAGAGTTAAATCTTAATTTTCATCACTATTGGGAATATGTTTTCTTTGTAGAACAATTGACCATTTATTGTTATAAGGGTTAATGATATAAAAAACTTGTTTTTCCTAAGATGCCATGATGAATGGTTCATTCATATAAGCTGCCTTGTGAAGTTCAACTAGTGCGAATCCTAATTCATCGGTTTGTAGACCAACATTATTGTCAATCCAGTTGCACTCAAATAAAGGAAATTTAAATATAACATATAAAATCTCCCAAATCTACTAGATGACCATAAAGTATAATCTAGATACTATTACATGGTTCTTATCTTTGGAACTAGAAATTCACATTTGTGATACGGTGGAAGAACTGACTTGATGGTTTTGCGTTTGATCGCAAATGTTGTGGTTAGCAAGAGTCGCCACCGACTTTTCTTTTATCCAAAAGGAAAGGTGAAAAAGCACATGAAATACCTTTGAGATTATTTCTTGAGTTAGGGGGGTAGATTATGAAAAGGGAAGGTATTAGCACCCTTTTCATCCATGGTTTTCCATGGGCTCTTAGTTACTTGCTAGATCACTTGCTTTTGTTTGAAATTGTGCTTTGTGTGGTTTTTGAAACTATTTTTGTAAAGAGGCCATTGTTTAGGCAATCTTTGTAATGATTCTCGTTCGTAAGAATGTATACAAAGATGTTGATCTTTTGAAAATGTTTTCAATGTTTGTAAGATGTTTGGAAATGTGTGTGTTTGTTTTGAAAATAGCAAGGAGGTTTATTTTGAAATGGAGCAAGTAACTAAAAGCAATTTACCTACTCAAATGTCTTTCTTGTTCATTTTCTTTTCCTTTGATATTGTTGTCTTACCATTGATTTGATAAGCAACCCTATCTTTGGATGTAAATGGGACGGGCGTGGGTCATCGTATAGCCATGATTAGAAATATTGCAAAGTATCTTAGCATTTTTGAGGGACTAAGATCATATTTGTAAGGCAACTTTGAATAGCGTCATCGAGGGACTATGATCTTGTATTTGTTTGTTTTTGCTAAGACACCTTACATGCGTAATATGACCATTTTGTATAAGGAAACCAAGTGGGGTAACCCTAGGGGTGCTTGTGTGCAAGTGTGTCATTTTCATGCTTGATTTTCTCTTGAATTAGGGTTTTCTATTTGATTGGTTTTATTCTTTCAATACAAACCCTAATTACTAGCATATTATGTAAAAGCGATAATTTGTGAAATTTAAAGTTACTATGCTATTACAACATTTGTGGGAGGGGTATATACAATTCATGAATGGGGATTGCAATAATATAAACCTAATTAATCTATTACAACCAAATTGAATATGTACAAATAAATGGAATAAATAGTATACAAAATGAATTAAATATACAAAGATATGTAAATGTAAAGAAGATTTTTGCTTGGTTTTCATGTGAAAAAGTTTTAACCTAAACCTAATTAGAAAAATATATAAATCAAGATTAACTTTAAATTAATTAAAAAAAGAAAATGATTAAGAAAATATTTTTTTTTAATAAAAACCCTAATTCTATTTGATTAAAAGAAAATAAGTTTTCTAAGAAAAAATTATTTTTCTATTTTTTTTGTCTTGAAAATAATATATGGCATTATGAGATATTTTTGGTCCTTTTTATATTAAAATAATATATTTAATGGGAATAAATAAAAAATAAAAAAAATAAATATTAACTTAGTTCTAATTTAATTTACAAGTTTATTTAATAAGAATAAATAATATGTGACTAAATAAAAATATTTTATGTGAGAAAGATAAAATAAAATAAGCCAAAATATAAATCTATCATTTTTTTATATTTTTTATGATTTTTAATATTAAGAAAAATATATTTAAGAAAATAAAATGAAAATTGTTCTGGACTGGGCCGGGCTGGCCCAAAAGCAAGGATGAAGGCCCAATCCAAACGGCCTTGCAGGGGGTCGCGCTGACCAAGAAGCTACAGCCGTGTCCACGACATCCTCGATTTCAGGAAGTCCAACTCGACCTCAGCTCGAGCACTCCTCGTAGGGAATACTATGACCATTACACCATCACCTGGATTCCGAAAAGACCACGTCCCCGTCCGTCCGTACTTCTCGCAGAACACCCAGGAAGGAGACCACGTGCGGGTCCCCACTACACACGTAGAACCTGGCAGTTCCTTCATTGGGCCAAACCTGCCCGACCCAATGAAGGGACCTTGGCCCGGCGTTGGGGGCTATAAATACCCTCTGTTCCCAGAGGGTCAGGTATTCATTCTTTTACCATACACACACTTTCTTGCCTGCTCGTACTGCCACTTACTTTAGCATCGGAGTGCCTTGCAGGTACCCCCCCCCCCCCCCATCTCGTTCAACTTCAGCTCGGAGCCAGTCGTGACGGTCCAAGTCTGATCCGGTAAGATCAGTGGCGCCGTCTGTGGGAATCTAGCTTCCCCGTCTTGCAACAACTCAAAGACCAAAGCTCAACTCAACTACCACCGTCATGGCTGACCAAGTTCGTGATGAGAAAAACATATGCGTCGTCGACACTAACCACGGCCTCGCGGATAAAAATGGACACCTGGATAACACTGGTAACCCCGGTCACAACACCACCCCCGTGTCAACTGCCCCAGGGCCTTCAATCCACCGCGACGGAGCTACCGCGTCATCCTCCTCGGTCCCTCCGCCACTCGAAGAGGACGATGCGGCTCTCGCGAACTATCGGGCTGCCCAGTTTCAGGAAGTCCCCGTCCCCGCCGGGGCGGATGCCACAACCCGAGCGCTGTTCGCAGCGATCAATCAGACAAATTACCTCATCTTCGCCTAAGGGGAAAGATTGAGGGCACTCGAAGACGATCGAAGACCCCCGAGGAGGCACCGGAGGTCCCAGACTCCACCTCTTCGAGTGACTGAAGTTCATCTCCCGTCTCCCCCGCGGAGACATTACAGAGATACCTCTCGAAGCCCGTCACCCCGCCCATCGAGGAAACGACCCCCTTTGGAGAGGCAACTCATCATCGAAGCTGGAGGACGCGGCCGCGCCCCCGCGAGACAGGAGAGAATACACTTCGGAGACGGGCATGGAAGAACAAACCAGCGAGCACCACGCTCGAGAGATACCCAGCACGACCAGGACCATCGTGCCCGACAGTATTACAGGTCCCCATCTCTGTCCCCAGAGTGGAGCGACGAGGACGACCCCCGCAGTCCCTTGTCGCAAGTTATCATGGAGGCTCCCATCCCCTCGGGAATGGAGAAGCCTCCACACTTGAAGGAATACGATGGAGTCGCGGACCCGGTCGACCACATAGACGGGTTCGAGGCTATGCTGTACTATCACAATGTCGGGGGGCCCATCAAATGCTGGTTGTTCCCCATGACCCTCAGGAAGGCGGCAATGGACTGGTACAAAGGACTCGCCCCAGGGTCAATCACCTCGTGGCAGAACCTGAAGAACCAGTTCATCAGTTCATTCACGGCATCTCAACGACACCCGAAGACCGAGGCGGCTCTCGAGGCCATCATCCAGAGACAGGATGAAACCTTGAGAGAGTTCATCAATCGCTTCAACCGCGAAGCCATACAGGTCCCCTGCATGGACCATATGAAGAGATATCTGCTGGAGAGGGGGCTCCTCCCCGGCACGGAATTCAGAAAGGTCGTGGGCATCGAGCCACCCAGAACATTCGATGCCCTCCTCGAAAAGGCCCGGGCATACATGGACTATGAGGAGAGAGAAGCGGCCAACAGAGCCTGAGACCCCAGGACTCGCGGGTCCAATAGCAACCCGCGCCAGGAAGCTCCTCCTCCTCCTCGACGAACAGGGGAGAAAAGAAAAGAAGACAGACCCCGGGAAGTCCGAGAGCAACGGGGACCCTCGGGGCGTTTTACCGAGTACACTCCGCTCATAACTTCTCGCGAGCGCATTTTGGCGGAGTGTGCCAGCACGGACTTCAAGGACGGCGGCGTCAAACATCCCCGACCTGCTCCCGCCAAGCCCAGAGCGGACAAGAACAAATATTGTCAGTACCATAGGAGACATGGTCATCTGACTGAGGACTGCGTCCACCTCAAGGATGCCATCAAAACCCTCATCAAGGGAGGAAGGCTCGCACAATACCGGCGAAACGACGCTCCTCGCCGTGACGCCCAGGAGACAGGAGAGCCGGAGGAAGACGCCCGACCATCTGACGAGTCGGTCCCCATCCAAACCGCCTTCTCCGTGACCAGACCCGAGGACTTTGACCTCCCCGAACACCTGCAGGAGCCGCTCACAACACACAGCAGGTGGGAATATTTCCCCTCTGCCATGGTCATCAATGGCGGAGGATTCAACGACTTGACCATTAATTCGGCAAAGAGGAAGCTGGATGAGCTGGTCGACGCGGCACCCCCGCAAACAGTGACATTTGAAAGAGTGAAGGGCAGGTCAGAACCCATCACATTCTATCTAGAAGAGCTCCCCGGGGGAGCCCCCAACGCGGTCATCCCCTTACTGATAAGGGCAAGAATGGCCAACTTCGATGTGCATCGCATCCTCGTCGATGAAGGAAGTTCCGTCGACGTAATGTACAGCCAATTGTTCCGAACTCTACAGCTGGACGACTCACATCTCTCGCCATATGTAGGGTCGGACTTACAGGGTTTCAACGGCTCGACCTCCAAACCTTGGGGATATGTCGAGCTCCTGGTTACATTCAGCGAGGGAACAACGACAAGACAGGTCAAAGTACGCTTCCTCGTCATCGACTTCTCGTCCCTCTACAACTGCATCCTGGGAAGACCAACACTGGCAGAACTGACAGCGGTGCCCTCCACCGTCCACCTGAAGATGAAATTCTACACCAAAAGGGCACGGGTAGCTACTATCTAAGGAGACCTAGCCGCTGCTCGGAGGTGTTTCAACGCTGTATCTAAGGGACGCGACACTGTCGACGTAGGGACAAGGCCCGCCAAAAGGACACGACATGAGCCCGACAAGCAAGAGTCTGTCAAGGAAGAAGTCCAGAAAGCTCCACCAAAGGTCGACTCTATAGCTCTGGACGCTCATTTCGACCAGGACGAGCCTCCCAACGGCGAGCAAGTTCCACTCCGACCGATACCGGACGGGGATTTTGAGCTCGTCCCCCTCGGCACAGACCCGAGAAAAGGAGTAAAGATTGGCAAGGATCTCCTCGATCTGGCAAGGAAGCAAATCAAGGCCTGCTTGCGCGAGAATGCTGACCTGTTCACCTGGAGCGCCACGGAAATGCCCGGACTCGACCCGGAGGTCGCCTATCACCACCTCGCCATAGATCCTGCCGCTAGGGCTGTAGTACAACGTAGGCGTAGGCAGTCTCCAGAGAAAACGGAGGCTGCTGAAAAAGCTGTAAAAGACCTCCTAGAGGCAAATTTTTTTTCTGAAGCCCGGTATTCCACCTGGCTGTCAAACGTTGTACTTGTTAAAAAGAATAATGGAAAATGGAGGATGTGTGTTGACTATACCGATCTCAACCGGGCTTGCCCGAAAGATGCTTTCCCTTTACCGAACATAGACATTCTGGTCGACAACTCGGCTGGCTACAAAACATTGTCGTTCATGGATGCTTACTCGGGCTATAACCAAATCCCGATGGTCGTGGGCGACAAACACTGCACGGATTTCATGACCAGCTCGGGCAACTATTACTACAATGTAATGCCCTTCGTACTAAAAAACGCCGAAGCAACTTACCAACGCATGATGAACAAGGTTTTCCACAAGCAGATTGGGGACATGCTCAAGGTTTACATGGACGACATGATCGTCAAATCCCGAGAAGACACCAACCATGCAGCACACCTCAAGGCAGTCTTTTCCCAAGCAAGACAAAGTAAAATGAGATTCAACCCCGAGAAATGCACGTTCGGAGTCAAGGCAGGAAAATTCCTAGGATTCTACCTAACAGAACGAGGAATCGAAGCTAACCCCGACAAATGTCGAGCATTCTCCGACCTCCCGACACCGACGTTGAAGAAGTCGATACAAGTCATGAACGGCATGCTCACATCATTGTCCCGTTTCGTCGCGTGGTCCGCTCAGCACGCCCTCCCCTTCTTCAAACTCCTTCGTAAAGAAGCAGCCTTCGAATGGAACGAGGAGTGTGAACGGGCACTGCGCCACCTAAAGCAAAGTCTATCTCGACCATCCGTATTATCTCGACCAGCCGACGGGGAGCCACTGTTCCTATACTTGGCCGTCTCAAACGAAGCCATCAGCGCGGCTCTCATCCACGAGACCACCGACGGACAGAAACCTGTCTACTTCACAAGCAAAGCCCTACAAGGACCCGAAAGCAGGTACCAACATATAGAAAAGGTAGCTCTAGCCCTCGTCAACGCGGCGAGGAGACTCAGACACTATTTTCTGGCCCACACAATCATCGTGCGAACTGACCAACCAGTGAGGTAACTCCTGGGTCGGCCCGACATGGCGAACAAAATGTTGAAATGGTCCTTGGAGCTCTCCGAATTCGACATTCAGTACGAGAGTAGGAAAGCCCTGAAAGCACAAACCCTGTCCGACTTTGTCGCGGAAATGACCGCTCATGATCCACCCGCTGGGAAGGAACACAAATGTACCATCTTCGTCGACGGGGCCTCCAGCTCGTCCGGAAGTGGCGCGGGAATCCTCCTAGAGAACGAGGAAGGCGTAGTGATCGAACACTCGTTAGCTCTCTCCTTCCCGACGTCGAACAACCAAGCAGAATACGAGGCCCTGCTCGCAGGACTGAGGCTAGTCAAGGACCTGGGAGCCCGCGAAATACAAATCTACACAGACTCCCAACTCGTTGCCTCCCAAGTCCAGGGGAGTTACCAAACCAAGAACGACAACCTCGCCGAATATTTAAACTTAGTCAAAAAATACATGACAAAGTTTGAACGAGCAGAGATCTCACATGTCCCCCGCGAGCAAAACACAAGGGCAGACATATTGTCCAAACTCGCAAGCACGAGAAAGAAGGGCGGAAACAAATCCATCATACAAGAATCCATAGCACGCCCGAGCATCGAAAGATCCTCGACACCAGTCAAAGTCCACGCCATAGGAGACGCCTCGTCCTGGATGACCCCGGTGTACAATTTCCTGACGAAAGGCGAACTCCCCTCGAACCAGACGGATGCGACCACCACAAAACAACGAGCATGCTCCTACGTGGTGCTCGAGCACAAACTGTACCGCAGGGGATTCTCCATTCCCCTCCTAAAGTGCATCAATGAATCCACAGTCCCCGAGGTACTGCGGGAGATACACGAAGGGATCAACGCCCAGCACATGGGCGGTAAGTCCCTGGCGAGGAAAGCCCTTCGAGCGGGGTATTACTGGCCGATGATGCAGCAGGACACCAAGGAACACGTCAAGAAGTGTGACAAGTGCCAGAGGCACGGTGACATGCACCTCGCCCCCCCTCACGAACTGAGCATATTGTTGTCTCCGTGGCCATTCGCATGGTGGGGCATGGATATCCTCGGCCCCTTCGTGCAGGGGACTTACCAAAATAAATTCCTCATCGTGGCCGTGGATTACTTCACGAAATGGATAGAAGCTGAGGCTCTCGCGAAGATCACCTCGCACAACATCCTCCGTTTCTACAAGAGAAACATCCTCGCCAGATTTGGAATCCCGAGGGCACTGGTGACTGACAACGGCACCCAATTCACCGACCACGGGTTCCAGGACTTCGTCACCAAACTATGAACAAAACAATACTTCACCTCGGTCGAGCACCCTCAAACCAACGGGCAAGCCGAAGCCGCGAACAGGTTCATTCTCCGGGGACTCAAACGCCGACTCGGCGAAGCAAAGAGGGGTTGGTTCGAGGAGCTGCACAACGTCTTATGGGCATACCGCACCACGCCCCACTCAACGACGGGCGAGACCCCCTTCCGACTAATGTACGGCACCGAGGCCGTCATCCCGGTGGAAATCAGGGAACCCTCCAGACGGACAGAGAATCCCCTCGACAAAGAAATGAACGAAGAGGCACTCAGGGACGAACTCGACTTAGTCGAGGAAATCCGATCCGGGGCGGCCCTACGCGAAGCCACCTTAAAACAACGAGTGGCTCTGCGCCACAACGACAAGGTCATTAAATGCGAGTTTGAAATCGGCAGCCTGGTGTTACGAAGGAACCAGAAAGACGCCCGCGAAGGGAAATTGGTCGCGAACTGGGAAGGGCCTTACCGCGTCCACGGCACCACTGGTACCGGGGCATATTACCTCGAGCAACTGGACAGAGAACCACTACCACGACCCTGGAACGCTGCTAAACTAAAGCAGTACTATAGTTAAAAACCCTTAACACCGAGGACCCTCGTCGTCGACACCCAGGTCCGGTCAACGAGGAAAAACGTCCGACCCCGTAGAAAGGCCAAGGTACAGGCCCGACCTACGCCCAAACGGCATAACGTCGTTCAACAGACGAGCATGAATGATAGTGCCCGACGTGGACACCTCAACTGAGCTCCACCGTCGAAGTACATGTAGGGCAGAACACCCAACTCGCGATGGGCAGTTCACGCCGCGGGTGAACAACCCCGATCCGGGTCATACACCCGAACAAGCGGCTTCGCTCCGCACGCCCGACGAATCTCGAAGAACGTCGGACCATCCAAAAGGGTCGAAAAGGAATCTCTCCTCGAGGTCGTTACTTAGGCGAATTTCGCCACCGAATAGAAAGTCGAGCACAAGCATGACCCGAACAAAAGACTTAGGCAAATTTGCCAACAAAGTTACAACCACACACGGGCAAGACTCGGGGCCATAACTTAGGCCAATTTTATCGCAACATATTAAAACATAAACACGGGCAAATAATCAAAAGTTGAAACAAACATTCATTCGAAAAGCCCGTGGGCAACAAAACAAATAAAGACAAACCGACCAAGAAGGCCGGCGATGTTCAGGAATTACAAAGAACGGGCACGCAGGCCCAAAAAGTAAAATATGCACGGGCACGCAGGCCCCAAAACAACCATCAATAAAGGCGCGCATGCCCTACTAGAATCTCACAGCTAGACTTCCCTGGGGCTATCACCGCCGACAACAGGAGACTCGGGCGGGGGCACGACCTGGCCGTCGATGATCTGAGACATGTAACCCACTCCTTCAGTATTCAGATCAGGATTCAACAGAGCGAGCTGGCTAACCGCAGCTTCAAAGCCATCCGCCAAGGCACCAACTAAGTCCGCCTCGAGGAGTTGAATACGAGCAACCAGTTCCGACCGACTCCGCAAAGGAGTTGTCTCCTCCGACTCGTCCTCGGTAGGGAGCATGGCAGCATTTAGTTCCTCGACCTCTTTGGCGAGGCGCCCGTTGTCATTTTCCAAGCGTTCCCGGTCCTCACGGAAGTACTCCCTCTCCTCGGCAATCTTCCCCGGGTTCTCTTTCTCCGCGGCCAGCAGCTCGGCTTGCTCGCAGAACATCTCCTCGGAGCGCTCCAGGGAAGCCTTCAACTTTCGTGAGCTTGCAGTAAGGGCAGCTTTCTCCTGTTCTAGCTCATTGATGCGATCAGAATCTGCCCCCTCCTCAGCCAGCACAACGGCCATCTCGGCCATTTTGACCATCCCGACCATGTTGGCGGCCAGATGCTTTCTCCGATTCTCCTTGCTAAGCCGCCTAATGGTATCAGCTTCGTCAGCGCTTACGGACAAGGGAAATCCCTCGAAGAAATCCTCCTCTTTAAAACAGGGGGGCAACCCGAAGGACCTCACTGCACCAGAGTCCTCGCCGACCTCCGGTTGGCTCTCCACCCGGTTCCTCTTCCTCGGTATCAGGTCGGTATGCGGCTCAACATTTTGAGCGTCCGGGGACCCTCCAGAAGCATTGCCCGGGCTAGTTGGCGGGCCCATCCTCGTCGCCTGAGGAGCTCGCACCACTCTCTTTTGACTTTCTTATCCTGTGTCAGCTTCAGGAGCCTCTCCTTTCGTCCATCCATGAGACCTGCATAAAAGAACCCCGGGTTAGTGACGAGCAAATAAACAAGCAAAGAAAATCAAGCAAAACGAAAAAAGTAATGACCTAGCAGGTTCTTGGCCTGCCCGAAGGACTGGCACTCCACGAGCGCCTTCGTATCGATAGGCCGGGCCTCAAAGGTCGGATAACCATCTTCGTCGAGAATATCCTTTCCCTCCCTCGTGGTCCACCGGGCAGGGAAGAAACTATCGACGTATCTGCAGAGGGTACCATAGGCCTCCTCATCTTCGGTACTCATCCCACCTGCGGGCGTGTGGTAGTGCTCGGTCCCGTGCTCGTAGTGACGCAAGGTCCAATGCAAAGGAAATTTGGCCACACGCTCCAACACCGGGCGTCCCTCATCGTCTAGAAGAGCCTCCCAGTGATCTTCGGTCACCATCGTTTCTTCCTCGTATATGAACTCTAGACCAGTTTTGGTAACCGGCCGCACGATGTACCATTTGTCCTTGAACCCCCGGACAGAATCCATATACATCCTGAACAGTCTCTTCGACTGTTTCAGGGAAACCCAACTGTGCCTACCTCCCCGAGACTGGCGCTGTAAATGGAAGACTCTGAAGAAGAGAGGTATGGTCGCCCCAATCTTTAAAAAGCGACACGTCAGCTCGAACGCCCGGAGGAAAGCAATCGAGTTGGGGTGAAGCTGCGACGGGGCCAGTTCCAGATGACTAAAGACCCCGACCTGAAAATCACTAAAGGGGAGCTTTAGTCCAAGGTCCTTGAAGGCGATCTCATACATGGGAAACCCGTACTCGGGGAACATTGAGCTGATCCGCACGGTCAGAGTCGGTCTGGTGACGACGAAGTTTTTCTGAAAGTCGGGCTGACTATCGCCCTACTCGACGATAGTATACGCACTCCGGCTGCGCCGACTGTAAGCAGAAGCAATACCTCTGGGCTCGGCGCCCACCCACTCCAGCAGAGGATCGTCGATGGTATCGACCAGATTCACATTCTCCTTGGCGCTTTGATCTTCCACCTCATTGTGCCCCGAGGAACACGGTTCATCCGCCATTGTTACCTGCAAAGCACAGGAAGCCGGTCAATTGGGGAGCAAATCCACACGCTCGCCATAACTGACGGGAAGAAGGGCACGACCAACCGAGTCACACTCCACACACGATTAAAAAGTCAAAGTTTCAAACAAAAGAGTAGAGTCACCTCCCTGACGCCCAGATATCGCGACAAGTCTTCATACAGATCGCCTAAATGGGCCAACATCCCGGCCAGTCACGAATATGTCGACCTAGGCTATGAACATGGCGAGTGATATCATAAATCCTAAAACTAGAACTATGAATTTACCGGGCACTATCACAAATTAGGCGCCCTGAATCATGAAGATCCCGGGCAGCACTGCGAGTCAAATACCTAAACTATGCATTTATCGGGCACAAACATACGTTTGCCGGGCATAAACATGGATTTGCCGAGCCAAAATACGAATCTACCGGGGCTAATCCCAGACGCACAGTCTCTAACGTATAAAACAATGGAAAATATCACATGCCACAGAAGAAAAACATGAGGGATAAGACGCTTACTTGAAATCAGGAAAGAGATACGGCGGAGGAGAAGAGAATCAGCGGCGGAGAGCACGACGGTCCTATGAAAAACAGCAGCAGTAGAGACAGAGGAAGGAGGAGAGGCGCGAAGAGGAAAAACATATTTTGGGGCCCAAGGACCCTATTTATAGTGATGACGTGGAATACAAAATGTCACCCCGGGGAACCACGAACCTCCCTCCTCGACGCCTAGCTCCCCTAGGCAATGATGACCCTATCTTCAATAGGGTGGCAGAACGGTTCCCAAGGGATGCCTTGTGTGCTCAACGAACACAGCCCGTCGAGAGTCCCCCGAGCACTCCTCGAAAGGAATTATCTCACGAGCGCGACACAGGGTAAACTCCTCGAGTAACCACGGGGAACTAAATCTCTAGTCCGAGCACGGGACCTCGTGACGGAGGCGAGCTAAGATCAAGTCATGGCTCCTACTCCAGGAACCACGACTTGGGGGGCTCCTATTCTGGACTGGGCTGGGATGGCCCAAAAGCAAGGATGAAGGCCCAATCCAAACGGCCTTGCAGGGGGTCGCACCGACCAAGAAGCTACAGCCGTGTCCACGACATCCTCGACTTCAGGCAGTCCAGCTCGAGCACTTCTCGTAGGGCAGACTATGACCATTACACCATCACCTGGATTCCGAAAAGACCGCGTCCCCGTCCGTCCGTACTTCTCGCAGAACACCCAGGAAAGAGACCACGTGCGGGTCTCCACTACACACATAGAACCTGGCAGTTCCTTCATTGGGCCAAACCTGCCCGGCCCAATGAAGGGACGTTGGCCCAGCGCTGAGGGCTATAAATACCCCTTGTTCCCAGAGGGTCAGGTATTCATTCTTTTACCATACACACACTTTCTTGCCTGCTCGTACTGCCACTTACTTTAGCATCGGAGTGCCTTACAGGTACCCCCCCCCCCATCTCGTTCAACTTTAGCTCGGAGCCAGTCGTGACGGTCCAAGTCTGATCTGGTAAGATCAAAAATAAAATAAATAAATAAAATGATATGGGCCAGGGGTGTCACAAGAAAACAGGGTATAAAATGTTAGAAAAAAGCATAGGGCCATGAAGCAAAAAAGCCCAGCGCTGCAAAGGGACAAAAAATGGAAAAAATGTGAGAAAATGCAAAAGGCAACACGTTGAGGCTTGAATCCATGACCTCTAGCATTTACACGCGTTGCCTTACCACTGGGGTGGCTGTACATCCGTTTATATAAACAAAACCACAAATATATATTAGAAAACGCCTCATGAAGGCAACTTCATCTTTAACCTTGAGCCATGGCCGGACCACCTTTATCTTCTTCATTTCTCCATAAAAATGGAAAGTTCAAACATGAAAGTTATGGTGTTTCTTCCCACGAGTTCAACCATATAATTTATGTAAACTAAAAGTCAAAGATAAGATCTAATTTTACTGGCGCTAATTTGAAACCTAATTTTTGCAGAAATTTCAAATCCAAAACTCTCTATACACAACTAATATAAATAAAAACTATGAACATGGTTAGCTTTAGAGCAAGGATATCTACATTTTGCTTTCACAAATCAGGACCAAATGATGCTTGTATGAAGAGATAGAAGTTTGAGTTTTTAACCCTTGCAGCTGCGATCGTGAATGGAGTTTAAGCAAGTTTTGAGAAGGCATGAGGATCTGTTTAGCTTTCCTGGACCTCCTTGAGTGTATTCCAATCCTTACATTGTCCTGAAAGTTCCTAAATCTCTCTAATCAAGTCAATCTGCAAGCTTGATATTTGAAAATGGTGGATGGTGGAGGAGGAGCTACAGTCCTGAAACGGGGGTCTGGATCACTTAGATATGATGTATATTAAGTGTTTGGGTGGTTAAAACTCAATACGCACGAGTGGATTTGGAGATGGCTATGTAAGGTTCAAAACTGTCAAGCTATGACAAATTCTAAGTTGCAAAGTATTTGGGAGTGTTTTTGAGTCTTAGCATTCGTGTGTTATATTGCAATACACTTGTGTATATGTATGGAAAAGGTTAGAGATCAGATTCACTCCAGGTTTCTGAGTTCTAGCCTTTTGGCTCTATAACTTGTTTTTGAAGAAAAGTGAGGAGACAAGTCTCAAAGTGTTGTACAAGCATGATCTGAGTTGGTAGAGGCTTTAGTCAAGTTTCTTTTGGTTTTGAATTTGCTTGTGTGCAGAGAAAACAATTGAGAGGCTCAAGAAGTTGACAATTGCAAAAGTAATGCATTATCAAAATGGAAATGGCAACTTTGTGCCAAAAATGGAATTGTAACTTGGATAAAGGCTCAAGTGTTTGGATTAAAGCTCTAGCAGCTGTGTAACCATTTAATTGTGGAGTGAGAAACAAGTTTGAGGCCTTCAAATCAAAGATTATGCAGCCTAGGCTTGGATTTGAATTTTTGTTCATCATGAAATGGCTTGAAATCAAAGTGATAAATCACCAACTTCATCTCTTCGATTCTCCCTACTCAGGAATGATCTCAAGGAGTTCTTGGATATTTTGGAAATCTTGCAATATGATCTACAACTCATCTTTGTATTTATTTTGAAAATTCCCTTTGGAACTATGTGAAAAATAGTCATGAAGTTAGGTAAAAAATCTGCCTAACTAGGGCAAAATTTCACTGTTATTTTAGTTCATGAGCATGTATTCACAAAATCATATCTTGAGATCCATGCATTTTTAGGAGAAATTATGTGAATCAAAGTTGTATATTTCATGGGGATGTACAACTTTTATGTTGGAAGTTTCCTTTGAATCATCTTGCATCATGGTGAAAATTTGGCTCAAAGTTGAGGAAAAATAAGAAATTTTCTATACTTAGAAAAATTTCTAAGTTAAGAAATTTCAACTTTTCAAAACAAAATCTTGAATCCTTGATTTCTTGATGAAAAAGTTTCACATTTTGACATGTTTTGATGAATTATGATCTTTGGCACTTGATTTTGACCAAAAAGTCAAAGTTTGACTTTTCAGTGTACAGTTGACTTTTGATCAGTTGACTAAAAATTCATCTGTCAATCCAATGGATTTGTAATGTTTTGAATCATGTTATTAGGTCAAAATGATGCAATTTAACTCTTGAAATCATGCTTCAAACCAATAGATCATTTTCTAGGTCAAAAATCAGAAATTGCCCCTTCCTAGTCAAAACCCTAATTTTGACCATTTTTCCCTTTTGATGATTTGATCAAATTTTTTTGAGGAATTGTGGTCCAAACTTGATCAAATGATACATATGAGTCTAATATGTTGATGTGGATAAAAAATTATGAAGTTTGACTATAAATTGGCCATTGTTGACTTTTTCCCCAATACAGCTCATTTTTAGGTCAACTGTCCAATTGACTGATCAAAAGTGTGATTCAAGACTTGAAACTTGACATGAGTAATCTTAGGGGTCCCTAATGATCATTTAAAGTCATATGAAACATTTATAGTCCAAAAATCCTTGTGCAAACTCAAACCTTAATTTTGGTCATCAGTGCATGAGGAGATGTCTTGAGCTGGTCAAACCCTAATGCAGTCTTGAGTCAAAGAGATCTTGTGAGGAAATTCTTAATAAGTGATAGGGAAAATTTTGGGGTACAACAACTTCCCCTATTCAATCTTCTTAAACCCGAAGAGTTAGACTGGCGAGTTTTGGCATTCGTGACTCGAAGGTGGAAGATGATTAGACACTAGAGTGCCCAGAAATTTGCACTCGGCAATGCGATGATAGAAGGAATGGGCTTATAGATGCCTTTTAGAGATGTGATAGAAAGCTATGGGAGATGGGCTTAAATATGCCATCCAAGAGTGATTGTTGAATTGTAATTTGTAATCTAAAAGAATGAGTATCAGAATTGCGTCCGTGTTTGGAGCGTATCTGAACTGTATTTAGGAGTTGATTCTGAATGAGTTATCAGAATGGAATCTGTGTCTGGAGCGTATCCGAACAGTGTTGGAAAATCGAATCCGAATGAGTATCAGAATGGCGTCCGTATCTGGAGCGTATCTATACTGTATCTGGAAGTTGACTTTGAATAAGTATCAGAATAGCGTCCGTGTCTGGAGCGTATCTGAACTGTATCTGAAATTTGACTTTGAATGAGTATCAGAATGGCGTTCGCGCCTGGAGCGTATCTGAACTGTATCAAAAGGTTGAATCTGAATGAGTATCAGAATGGCATCCGTGTCTGAAGTGTATCTGAACTGTATCTGAAGGTTGAATCTGAAAGAGTATCAGGATGGCATCCGTGTCTGGAGCGTATCTGAACTGTATCAAGTTTTGAATATTATTCATGGTAGTTGTTAATCTTATCCTGAAAAGGGTAAAATGTTAGCTAAAATGCAAATTCATGTTGCATGAAATGTATGATGTGATGCATTTGCTTTATCAATGTTTATGATATAAGGATGCAATGTATGCGTATGTGAGCTAACTTGCTGCACTGTAGTTGGATTGGGGAAAATAAATCGTTGACTGCTGTTGAGGATATGTAAGTCTTCACGCTTTGAAGTCGAAGTGTTGATGAATTTCCGCTTTGAGAAATAAACTCTGTTGTAAGGGAAATGCCATGTGCTGCTTGTAAAATCCTATTGGGGAATCCTGAGAAATTTGACGACTTCTACCGGGAATCAATAATTTGAAACTTTGTTCCGTTGGGGATTTAAACGACGTACTGCAGGGGATTACTTATGGGATATCCTAGAGGTATTTCCCTATCCTTTCAACCTATCAGTAGTTGCCTCTTTTTTTATTTTGTTTATTTATAAACACTAATTATGTTCAAATGCATATGTTTAACAATGAATCATTGGACGTTTTTGTAAACAAAACACAAGCGTAAAGAAAAGACAAATAGTTTTTGCACTTTCAAAGCGATGTCTTTGCATTGACTTTGAGTAAGTATTTTTGTACAAGGGGACAAACATTCTGGTAAGAGAATGTTGTCATAAAAAAGAAAAATTTGATACAAAGAAAAGATAGCTATGTGTAATAATCCCATGGGGTTTCCATTCTGCTATAGCTTTTGTATCTCTGAGCATCTTGTCTATTTGTTGCCTCGTCCGAAGATGATTGAATTGATCAGAAACGCTGAATTTGTTAGTTGAAGCCAAATGTTGTCCGTGGGGTGATCCAACGGTTCATATTCATACGCTTTACATTCCCTAACTTTTTCCTGGACCGCCCTTTCGGGTTTTCAGTCCACCAGGAAACCCTTTTTTTCCCAAGTCGCCCTTTCGGGTTTTCAACTTGCCAGGTGTACAGATTTTTTTGTTTTATTCCTAATTTTTGCCCGAACCATTTTGGTTCGCCGGGATGCCCTTGTTTTGCCTAGGTATGTCAACCTAGCGGGTCTCTTGTGCGTAGTATCTTTTGACTATGTCCGCGTTTGCAGGATGCGGCAGGTCGTCACCATCCATGGTGGTCAAGATCATTTCCCCACCATAGAAAATGTTTTTGATTACAAATGGTCCTTCATAGGTAGGAATCCACTTGCCACTAGGATCACCTTGTGGCAGTATGATGCGTTTGATCACTAAATCTCCAACTTGATACACTTGGTGCCTAACTTTCTTGTTGAAAGCCTTGATCATCCGTTTTTGATACATTTGACCATGGAAAACAGCAGAAAGTCTCTTTTCATCAATCAAATTTAGTTGATCAAGTTGAGTTTGGATCCAATCATCTTTGTTCAATCCTGCATCCTTCATAATCCTCAGAGAGGGGATCTGAACCTCGATAGGCAAGACAGCCTTCATGCCGTAAACCAAAGAATAGGGTGTTTCCCCAGTTGATGTGCGAGTTGTGGTACGATACCCATGGAGAGAGAATGGTAACATCTCATGCCAGTCTTTGTATGTGACTGTCATTTTTTGTATGATCTTTTTAATGTTTTTATTTACAACTTTGACAACACCATTCATCTTTGGCCGATAGGGAGAAGAATTGTGATGCTGAATCTTGAATTGCTCGCACAATGCAGTGATCATAGTGTTGTTGAGATTTGTACCATTGTCAGTGATGATCCTTTTCGGGATACCATATTGGCAAATGAGATTTTGCTTGATGAAACGAGCAACAACATTCTTGGTGACGGAAGTGAAGGAAGCAGCCTCCACCCACTTTGTAAAATAGTCGATGGCCACTAGAATGAAGCGGTGTCCATTGGAGGTTGTCGGCTTGATTTCCCCAATCATATCAATCCCCACATATCAAAGGGCCAAGGATCCGTTAATACATTTAGAGGAACCGGAGGTACGTGCACCTTGTCAGCATAAATCTGGCATTTATGGCAGGTTCGAAAGTCTTGATAGCAATCTGCTTCCATGGTAGACCAGTAATAGCCTGCCTGTAGGATTTTCTTTGCCATCGTATGCCCACTGGAGTGGGTGCTAAAAGTGTCCTCATGTAATTCAGCCATGATCCTTTCAGCTTCAACCTTATCTACGCACCGAAGTAACACAAAGTCATGATTGCATTTATACAGGATACTGTTACTAAGGAAGATCTTAGCAGAGAATCTCCTTAAGAACTTTTTATCATTGATTGAAGCTCCTTCTGGATATTCTTGAGCCTCGAGATACCTCTTGACTTCGTGAAACCAAGGTTGGTCCACTACTTCTTCAGTATTAATCTCGTGACAGTGTGCTGGTTCATCCATTCGTTCAATGGTGATCTGGGGAGCCTCGTTATCCCAATTAAGTTTAAACATAGATGATATTGTGGCTAGAGCGTCTGCTAGCTGATTTTCTTCTCACGGGAAATGCTCGAAGGTAATCTTCTCAAAATGTGGTAGCAATGTCAAAACATGTTCTTTATAAGGAATAAGGTTAGGGTGTTTGGTGTCCCATTATCCTTTGATCTGACTGATGACCAAAGCTGAATCTCCAAACACATCTAAGGATTTGATTCCCAAGTGTGATCGGTGAGAATGAGAACTGACTGTTTTTTAATGCTGGTTCGCGTTTGCGTTTGTTTTCGCAAAGTGTCGCGGTAAGCTAGAGTCGCCACCGTCTTTTATTTTATCCAACAAGGAAAGGACAAAAGCACAAAAAAATTCCTTTTCGAGATTGTTTCTCGGGTTCGGGAGGTAGATTATAGAAAGGGAAGGTGTTAGCACCCTTTCTATCCGTGGTTATCCACGGGCTCTTAGGTACTTGCTCACTATGTTTTCAAAAGGTTTGCTTTTCTTTGTGATTGTGGGTTTTGAAAAGAGTTTTGTTTTTGAAGAAAGTGTAAGTGCGAAAAGTTTTTGTTTTGTTTTAAAAGGAGCAAGTATTTAAGAACCTCTACCTACCCAAAAAGGAATTTTAATTGTGCAAATGTCCTTTAAACAGTGCTATCCCACTATTGGGGAGTAGGTAGCACCGTCGTTGGAGTTTTTCGGGTCAATTCGATTTATGGGACGTGTGGTCACTAAAGCAACGTTAGGACGCTTTAGTGGTAATCCTAATGTCTTAGATCATTTTTATCGAGGCAACCATTTCGAGGCAACTTATGATCTTGGGACAAAAGGACGACCTCTAAAACATCCTATACTTAATGACCACTTTTGAGGCAACCAAGTGAGGTATACCCTAGGAGTGGCATGTGCAAGTGTGTCAATTTTCAGTTTATATCATCTTTGTATTTTTAGGTGTTCTACCATTTGTTTTTAGATCTTATTATACAATCCTAGTTAGCATACATCTAAGCAGTTAATATATATACAGGAATTTAAAGTGCGGAAATTATAAATCCTACGCTATTACAAGGCTTCGGGGAGGGGGGTTATTTACATGTCCAAAATTGGGGGAATAATTACAATAAAATAAACGCGCGTAAATCTTAAAAATCCTAAGCATATGATCTTTTTGTTGTTTTATTTTATTTTTGGGAAAATGCTAAATATTCAATTAAGTAAAAAAAACTGATTAAAATTAATTATAAAACATACTTAATATTTTTTTGCATTTTTTGTTTATGAAAAGGATTAAATTTAAATAAATCCTAAGTCTACTGATTTTAAAATTGGAGAAAACAAGTTAAAATAATTAAATAAATTAAATCCTAATTCTAAGTTATTTATTTTTATGATTTTTATGTTGATTAAAAAAAAACTAAAAGAAATAAACAAAGTACAAATGGGCTAGGCAGCAAAACAAGAAAAAAAATATAATTATGGAGGCCTGGGTCGAAAGAGGTGCAGGCTGTCTTTCGACCCAGTGAAGAGGCTGGGTCGAAGGTGCATGAGGGGCTGCACTCTGAGGGTATTCGATCTGGACATGCCATCCTTCAAACTGGAAGTCCTGGGTCCAATTCGAAGCTAAACTGCTGAGCTTCAAAACTCTGAACAGGAATCTGATGATGTAGTTCCTGCAAAACGAAACACATGTTAAAGGTCCAGGGGGGATTTTACCCCCCCTGGTTCGAATCTCCCCCTTATTCGCACCTGCTGAATCTGGGTCTGGGTTTGTTTTATTCTGGGATTCGAAGGAGAAACTTAGATTGTGCCCAAGCAATGGCACAATCTCATCTCTGCACTGTAGCTTATATGTAGCACATTAAATCATTCACAAACAGCAGTAATAATATGAATATGCAATCAAAATGAATTTAAAAATGAGTTTGAGATTAGATTTTTCTTTTACCAAATAGAGGTGCTTCGATCTGTAGTTCTGAGGGTGGAGGTGTTCGTTGGGTGGCAGCTTTGGCTTGGAAAATTCTGGGCAGCGTCTCTCCAAGTTCTCTATTTTTTCTGTATATTTTTTGTGTGTCATTGCAACATTTGTGATTTCTTTATATAGAGGGGGTGGAGGGGACAGGAAGACAAAGGTTTAAATGACCTTGATTATGTGTTTGACAACCATGAATGGGAATTTTTAACGTTAATTATGTGTTTGAAAGCCATGAATGAGAGTTTGTAACGTTGGCTAAACACATGGGATCCTGTCCCTTTTTGAATTTTGAATGACTGGCCTTCGAATGCTCCCTTTCGAATGGGCTGATGACTTTCTTCCAATGCTCCCTTTCGAATGGGCTGATGGCCTCCTTCGAATGCTTTCCAAATCTTCTTCGAATGGACCCTTTGAATGCTTCTTCGAATGGACCTTTTTGTAATTCCAACCGAAGGACACTGTTATAATGCCAATCGAAGTACCTGTCCATAATGCCAATCGAAAGGCTTGTCCAGAATTCCAATCGAAAGACTCCTTCAGAACACTAATCGAAGAGTCCTTCAGAATGCAAATCGAAATGCTTGTCCAGAATGCCAATCGAAAGAGCTTGACAGAATGCCAATCAAAAGGCTCCTTCAGAACACCAATCGAAGGGTCTTTCAGAATGCCAATCGAAGTGCTTGTCCAGAATGCCAATCGAAACGCTCTTAAAGCACCACTCAAAAATTTTCCTTTTTCTCAGGCAAGAGTTTGTGATCAACCATGCAGGGGGAAGACTTTGGGAAACATGAGAGGGCAAATTTTGGGGTACAACACCAAGTCTATGGCAGCTCTGAGACCAAAGATGCATGCTTCGTATTCTGCCATGTTGTTTGTACAATTGAAGTAAAGTCTGGCAGTAAAGGGAGTATGACACCCTTCTGGAGATATGAGTACAACACCAATACCATTGCTGAGTGCATTGGATGCTCCATCAAAGAACAGGGTCCATCGGGATCCTTGTTCAGGTCCTTCATATGGCCTGAATTCTTCACAGTTGTTTAATGTCATGATGTCTTCATCCAGAAATTCGAATTTCATGGACTGGTAGTCTTCTACAGCTTGGTGAGCAAGGTGATCAGCTAGTACACTGCCCTTTATAGCTTTCTGGGTAGTATATTGTATGTCATATTCTGTCAGAATCATCTTCCATCTCGTTATTCTCCCAGAAAGAGTAGGCTTCTCGAAGATGTATTTTATTGGATCCATTTTAGATATCAACAAGGTAGTATGAGTCAACATATATTGTCTTAGCCAGCGAGCAGCCCATGCCATAGCGCAACAAGTCTTCTCGAGCAGTGAATATCTGGTTTCACATTCGGTAAACGTTTTGCTCAGGTAGTAACTATCGTTCTCTTTTCGGCCAGACTCGTCATGCTGCCCCAATACACACCCCATTGAATTTTCTAAAACAGTCAGATACATGATCAACGGTCTTCCCTCGACTGGTGGCATTAATACAGGAGGCTCTTGTAAGTATTCTTTGATTTTGTCAAAAGCAATTTAGCATTCATCATTCCATTTGACTACTTGATCTTTCTTCAACAGTTTGAAGATTGGCTCACAAGTAGCTGTCAGGTGAGAAATGAATTTGGCGATATAGTTCAAATGTAGCAAGAATCCTCTGACTTCCTTCTCAGTACGAGGAGCAGGCATCTCTTGTATTGCTTTAACTTTGGAAGGATTGACCTCGATGCCTTTGTTGTTGACGCTAAAGCCTAAGAGTTTACCAGATCATACCCCAAATGTGAATTTGTTAGGATTCAACCTCAGTTTGTGCTTCTTCAGTCTCTCGAACAGTTTTTGTAAGTGATCAAGATGCTCTTCTTCTGTTTGAGATCTAGCTATCATATCGTCCACATAGACCTCTATTTCTTGATGTATCATGTCGTGAAATAGAGCTACCATGGCACGCTGATAGGTTGCCCCAGCGTTCTTTAGTCCGAATGGCATTACCTTATAGCAGAAAGTGCACCACTGCGTGACAAAGGTTGTTTTCTCCATGTCCTCAGGCGCCATTTTGATTTGGTTGTAACCTGAGAATCCATCCATGAAGGAAAACACTTTGTGTTGTGCCATATTGTCAACTAGGATATCAATGTGGGGGAGTGGAAAGTCATCCTTAGGTCTTTCCCTATTCAAATCTATGTAGTCCACACACATTCGCACTTTCCCGTCCCTTTTGGTCACGGGAACAACATTGGCAACCCATTGGAGGTAAGAGGTGACAGCCGAGAATCCAACGTTGAATAGCTTCATGACATCTGCTTTAATCTTTTCTGACATATCAGGCCTCATGCGGCGAACTTTTTGTTTTACTGGCGGACAATCCTCTCTTGTAGGCAGACGATGTACCACAATATCTTCATCAAGTCCTGGCATGTCTTTATACGACCAAGCAAAGACTTCGACATAATCATGCAACAACTGAATCAGACGCTTCTTGACACTGGGTTCCAGATTGGCACCCACTTTGACCTCTTTTTTATCTTCTTCGGTACCTAGGTTGATCGTATCCACGAGTTCCTCGTGAGGCTGAATGGTTCTCTCTTCTTGTTGTAGCAGTCTGGCAAGTTCCCCTGGTACTTCACAATCTTCCTCACCTTCGTTTTCGGCTTGGTAGATTAGATTCTCAGAGTCACAAAAGGCCATAGCAGTATCGTTACCCAAGAGATCTCGAATGGATGTATACCTCTATTGTGAGTGTGGGTATGCGTAAGGGTATAGCTATCTTTGAAAGAAAGTAAAATGTAAAAGAAAAATCAATGAGCACAAAAGTTTGTATGCGAAAACGTCCATGATTCGTTGATGTCATATGAAAAATGAGATAATAACCCTTACAAATGGACCATTGTGCCTCGGGTAAGACACAAGGTTTTAAGAGCGCGAATTGTTTTGAATATTACAGATCCAACAAAATGTAAAGACAAATTACTGAGGGATGAAAGTGATTGGGACGAAGTATCTAGCCTCCTAATTGTTGAGCCCTTCATTTACAGTCGGGAAGATCCATTCCTCCAGGTTGAAACCATCTTCACCATCTTCTACCGCATTGAACTCACGGTTGCTGATTGTTGTACCCCAAAATTTACCCTCTCATTTATCAAGACTTTTCTCATAAGACTTCTTGGACTCAAGACAAGATTAGGGTTTGATCAGCTCAAGACACATCACCTTGCACTGATAACCCAAAATTAGGGTTTGAGTTTGCACAAGGATTTTTGGACCACTAATGCTTCATGTGATTTTCATACATCATTTTGGAACCCTAAGATTAGTCAATTGGACAGTTGACCTAAAAATCAACTGTATTAGGGAAAAAGTCAACTATGGCCAATTTTCAGTCAAACTTCATAATTTTTTATCCACATAAACATTTTAGACTCATATGAATCATTTGATCAAGTTTGGATCATAACTCCTCAAGAAATTTGATCAAATCATCAAAATGGCAAAATGGTCAAAATTAGGGTTTTTGACTGAGAAAGGGAAATTTCTGATTTTTAACCTAGCCAATGACCAATTGAGTTCAAGCATGATTTCAAGGATTCATTGGAATCATCTTGACCTAATTATATGGTTCAAAAGATCTCAAGTTCATTGGATTGACAGATGAAATTTGCAATCAACTGATCAAAAGTCAACTGTATACTGAAAAGTCAAACTTTGACTTTTTGGTCAAAATCAAGTACCAAGAGTCATAATTAATCAAGATATGTCAAAATATAAAACTTGTTCACCAAGAAAACCAAATTTGAAAATTAGGGTTTTAATTTGAAATTTTTCATAACTTAGAATTTTTCTAAGTATAAAAATTTTCTTATTTTTTCCCAACTTTTCACCACTTTTTCACATGATGCATTTTGATTCAAGAAAAGTTCCTAACATGAAAGTTGTAGTCCTCCATGAAATACACAACTTTGCTTCCCAAACTTTTCCCTAAATATGCTTGGATCTCAAGTTATAAATTTGTGAATACAGGCTCATGAACTAAATAACTTAGTGAAATTTTGCCCTAGTTTAGGCAGGTTTTGGACCCAACTTCATGGCAACTTTTCACCTAGTTCCAAGAGGTATCTCAAAATGCATTTCAAATATGGATTATATATAACATTACAAGCTTTCCAAAATGTCCAATAACTCTCCAAGATCATTTTTGAGTACGGAGAATCGAAGAGGGGAAGTTGGCATTTTCTCACTTTTGTTCAAGCCATTTTCATGAAGAATCAAGTTGCAAACCAAACCTATGCTGGCTATTTCTTGCTTTACAGGTCCTAAACTTGCTACACACTCCTTAATTAAATGCATACTCAGTTGACAAATCCTTTATCCTTGCTTTTGAAACTTTACACAAGTTGTAATTCCATTTTGGGCAAAAAGGCTTCATTGCCATTTTCATAAAGATGCACTTTTGCAATTTTGTCAACTTGGAGCATTGAACCTGTCCCCTTGATACAAGCAAACTACACAGGTCTCAAGCAATTGGTACAAACTTATATCAACCCTAAAGCAAGCTGGTACAAGCATGTGGGATTGGTCTTGTCAACTTTACTTCAAGTACAAGAAAAGTTGCAAAAGGGCTAAGGCTTGCACAACTAGTAGGAAGCTGACTTTGGATCACTTCTATACTAATATGCAAACATTGTACAAGACATTACACGCTTGGCTTGGACTTAGAACTCTCTCAAGCTAAAAAACACCAAAAATATGCCTAAGCATACAATTTCTGCAAAAGCTCGGCCAACTCTCATTTGGATCGTGCGTTTTGTGTTTAACTGATTCAAACATCTTATACACTTGATACCTAGTCAATCCAAGCCATCACCATGGTTCTGTAACCTCTGTTTCACCATCTTCCATTTTCAACTTGGAAGTTTGCAGTTGGACTTGGTCATGAAGTTCCATCCATCCTCGGAGCAAGATAAAGGTTGGAATAGATTCAGGGAAGCTCAAGCAATCATCAGGCCTCCATTAAAGTCCCTACATTGCCATACACGATTCCAGCTGAAGGAGGTATTTTCTTAAACTCTATCTCTTTATACAGGCAACCTCAAGCCACGATTTGTGAAGAAAAATGTAGTTATCATCATAACGAAGCTGTACATATCATTACTTTGCATTTATATTGTTTGTGCTAAGAGAATTTGAAGCTTGAAATCTCTGAAATTTTTAGGTCATGATTTAGGGATTCCAAAATTATCTTTGATCTTTGATAGTTAGGTTACATAATTTATATGGTTGGAATTGTGAGCTCAAATGGCACATTTTTCATGTTATGAGTTTTCATTTTTATGCAAGCATGAGGAAGATACAGGTTTGAACTGGAATGGAGTGAAGAAGATGAACGAAGGACAGGGATGAAGTCATTGGGATTTTTGTTGCTGCTTGGCCTTTTTGTTTTTGCTAAACACCCCCCCCCCCCCGACTTGCTATTGCACCCCCTTGGCTAACTATTTTATATTTTTATATTTTTCTCATATTTTTATATTTAATACTTTCATTTATTTTTCTTAATGATAAAAAATCCTAAAAAATGATTTATTTATTTTCACACTTTTATTTTATTTTTTTTATTATTTCTCACATAAAAAATTAATTTATTTTGATAGAATAGAATTTATTTTCTTAGTAAACTTGCAAATATAATTAAAAATACTTAATATTTTTATTATACATTTTATAGTTACAAATACCAATTTTTATACATATTTAATTTTTAATATTCATATACAATATTATTTATTATTTTTTATACAAAAAATACACAAATAAATAATAACATAGAACATTATTTTCTTTTGAATAAAAACTAGGGTTTAATCCCCTTCCAAAATTAAATATTATTTTTTCCCTTTTTAGGTTTAAATTAAATATTTTTCTTACACAAAAACAAGACATAAAACATTTTTTCTAACATGAACATTGCATTGCATTTTAAATATTTGTATTATATTTATTTAATTCGTGCATATTCGATTTGGTTGTAATAATATATTTAGCTTTATATTTGTGCAAATCCCCATTCAAACTTGTATTCCCCCCTCCCATAAAATTGTTGTAATAGCTTAGTATATTTACATTACACAATTTATCGATTTATATACCATGACTAGTAATTAGGGTTTGCATGACAAGAACAAAACAAAACAAAAATAGAAAATCCTAAATACAAGACAAAAATCAAAAGCATGAAAATGATACACTTTGCACACAAACACCCTTAGGGTTCCTCCCACTTGGTTGCCTAAAATAAAATGGCCATGTTATGCACACGAATTATCTTGGCAAAACAAAACAAATATAAGATCATAGTCCCTCGATGACGCTATTCAAAGGTTGCCTAAACTAAATGATCTTGGTCCCTCAATGTTGTACCCCAAAATTTTCCCTCCCATATTCTTCAAGATTTATCAAGAATCATCTTCAAATGGTTCAAGACTTCTCAAGGGTTGCACAGTCCATCTGCCTCCTAAGCCAGTCAAAATTAGGGTTTTGGTTCCTTCAATGGATTTGAGGTTTTCAATGGCTCAATCAAGTCCCATAGGCCTATAAACATTGTCAAGCATCTACATGTCAAGTCTCAAGACTCATAATGTCCAATTGCATAGTCAAAAGCCCTATTTGCTTCACAATCAACTGCAGGGGTAAAATGGTCATTTTACAGTCAAAAGTAAAAAAATTTGGTCAACATCTTATTTTGAGCTCACAATCATCATTTTATCAAGTCTTGATCATGATTCTACAAGCATGGCTCAAAAATCATCAAAGATGCAAAAGTTGCTATTTTTGGACAACTGAAAAGTCAACTGTAACTTGACCAAGGCATAACTTTTTCATGGTTCATCAGAAAAATCCCATCCAATGCTCATTTTAAAGGGGATGACATTTCCTACAACTCATCTTCACATTCCAAGTCCAAGAAATGCTCTCACAAAAAGTTATCAATTTCTACATTATAGGTCAATTTCAAAAGTCAACAAAAAGACATTTTAAGTCAAAGACCATAACTTGAGATTGGTAACTCCAAATGACATGGGACCAAAGGAATTGGTTATAGGACTTCAATACCTTTCCAAAATGTCCAAGAACATGTTCATATGATCAAAATTGAGCAAGATATGCATTGGAGAAGTTGGGAAATTTTCATGAATTTGCAAAAGTCAACTTTGCTCAAAACACATCATTTTTGCTAATGGGCCTCAAATTCCTTCTTGAATCTTTATCCAAGGCCTATGCACAACCCATTTGGATTATTTGAATTTATTTTCTTATTTTCTATTAATTAATTGGATTTTTTATTAATATTAATTCATTTAATTGATTTAAAATGTAGGAAATTCCAAGATATGATTTCTCAATCTTTTTGTGAAGCAAAAGTGGTCAACAAGAGCTGGCAAATTCGTGTATCAATTAAGGGGACAAAAATCTCCCAATTTGGCAAGGTTTTTCAATCAAAAAGATTGAAAAATATTTGATTGAAAATCAAATATTGAAAACTTTATTCCATGGATCTTTGACCAAGATTGTACCCTAATTCCATTCTACTACATATACTGAAGCCAACCCTAATGATATACACGTGCAAAACTGCTGTCAAAAGCCAGAACCATATTAAAAAAAAATCAAAGAAAACTTGAAATCTGTTTTCCAAGTTCCAACATAATTCAAAGCCTTTTATTGTTTCCAATACGTTGCTGGAGGTGTAAGGAACCTATTACAATCAAGACCAAGCCTTAAAGCTCAAGAAACACGCCAGAACAGTTTCACGGTTTGAATAATTTTGCCATAATCGTAACTCACATTTTATGCATCATTATCATGTTATAATCATTGCTTTGCATTGCTAACACCTTTCTGAAGCTAACGGTATAGGTGAATTGCATTATGGTGGCCTGAAACAGAAATCACCATTAATGGATTTTAGGGTTTCCAAGTTTCAAAATTAGGGCTTTGCTGCACAAGTAAAATCAGAACCTCTCATGCCTATGGTTAAATTCATGAGAATCAGACGAATACAATGGACATATCGCGCCATATTTATATAGCCTAGATTTCTATTCGCTATTATTGGCCGTTCTGTTTTGTGGGGGTTAAAAACCCCCGCTATTTGCTTTGTTTTGCAGGTGTTCAACGAGGATGATGATGCGTTGCCAGCGTGCTACTGGATAATTCAAATGGCGCGCGCTTTTTGTTTGTTTTACAATACGTGCATTAATGTTTTAATATTATATTCATGGTTTATCTTAATAACAGATGCAAGCGAATGGCTCAGTGGAGCGTGCGTTGTCCAAGTACCATTGGGACCTGGGTTCGATTCCCAGGTCCCCCAAAAGCTCCATATTATTTTTTCTAACATGATTGCATGCAGCTTCCTAAACGTGTTCCATCATGCGCTCCAGGCATCATCATGCCATGTGTCACATAATACCAATCCAAAGGCCAGAGATGGAGGATCATGGTGTTCCTCAGTCAACATGCACGTGGACAATTCCAGAAGTCAACAGGCTTGAGTGCTATTGGGCCTAAACTTTCCAGCAAAACCTCCTAATTGGGTCCATCAACCCCCCTGGTTCTTTCACAATTTTCCTTTTATTTTCTTTTTACTAATTTTTATTAACTCTTATTAATTATTATTATTAATTCATAAATTAATTATTTTTCATATTAAATTCAGAACTTAAAATATTAAATATTTTTATTATTTACTATTTTCACTATTAATTATTTTGTAAATAAACACTAACATTAATTAATTTAGTCTTTTTGTTAATTAGGTTTAATTTTAATCTTTTTCATAATAAATAAAATCAATCTAGAATTAGGGTTTTCTTGACTTTTAATTTCTTTATTTTTATTTTCATCAAAAACATAAAAAACTCAAAAACACTTTTTCTTAAATAATTAATTAATTAGAATTAGGGTTAGTATTTAATTAAATGCAAAGGACCAAATTTCTTTCTTTTCTCAAAAAGGGTCAAAACCCTAAGACGTTCCCGATTTAATTCTTTCGCGCGCATATTTATTTTCAATTTATTTATTTGATTATATTTATGTAACTGTTTCCGAGGATGTAATAGTTAATTAGGCTTTACCGCTTTCTTTTACTTTCTCGCATTTATTTTCCAAACGGGTTATGTTTTTGGCGATGTATATACCCGCGCCTTGTAATAGCGTAGATTTACCTTTCCGCAATTTATTTTCCGCACTCTTAACTGTTAATATGCATGAAAGACTTGTATGACAAATAAAATCAATCTGTAGCTCACAAATGCATGTTCAAAGATAAACATAAACTGAATTGGACACACATGCACATGCCACTCCTAGGGTACGCCTCACTCGGTTGCCTCGAAGTGGTCGTCAAGTATAGGGTGTTTTAGAGGTCGCCCTCCTGTCTAAAGATCCAGTTGCCTCGAAATGGTTGCCTCGGAAAAAAAAGGATCTAGGACATTAGGGTTACCGCTAAGGTGTCCTACTATTGCTTTGGTGACCACATTGTCCCTAATAATCGAATTGACCCGAATAACTCCAACAACGGTGCTACCTACTTCTCAATAGTGGGATAGTACTGTCTAAAGGACTCTTACACAGCCTAATTCCTTATAGTAGGTAGATTTCTCCTGGGTATTTTCTCTTTCAAAAAACGAAAACATCTTTTCACACCGACACTTTCAAAAAGTTTTCAAACAAATACTTCATACACTCTTGAGGACTGATACAAGAGTTACCTAGAAGTTTTTCAAACTAAACTTTTTCAAAATCCACACACACTTGAAAAGCAAACAAATTTTTGAAAACATAGTGAGCAAGTACCTAAGAGCCCGTGGATAACCACGGATAGAAAGGGTGCTAACACCTTCCCTTTCTATAAATCTACCTCCCGAACCTAGAGACATCTTGAAAAAGGAATTTTGCTTTGCTTTTGTCCTTTCCATGTTGGAGAACATAAAAGACGGTGGCGACTCTTGCTTACCGCGACATTTCGCGAACCAGCTTAAAAAACAGTCAGTTCTATTTCCACCGATCACAGAACTGGCGACTCTGCTGGGGAAATTTAATAAGTGAGGTGTACCTTAGGATTAGACCACTCTTATGTTTTCAATTGCATGTCTTGTTTTCTTTTATATTTGTGGGCCTTGCATCGGAGTTTCGTAGATCCTAACCAGGATCTGGGGAATACCCTTTAGGTAGCATAAGCTGTGAGGGACCTGTCCGGCGTAGACCGACACGGGTGAAGCAGTGGCTACGTTGGTGTGACACCTTGGTCTGTACCGATATCCCTTGTGTTGCAACGAGGAGAATATGGGTCTTTTGAGGAGTCATTAAGCACCAACCGACCTTAGAACCCTAAATTGACCCAACTTGGCCATAGAACAGTAGCAGTATGCTACACTCATTGAGGCTAAACTCTCGCGATGGTTCTGGCCGCAAGAAAAGATTGCGACGCTGGAGTTATGACCGATGGAGGGTAGTCGATGATATTGAGATCCTCTAGAACCCGATTACTATTTTCTAGGACAGGTCTTAACCAACGAAACTGAAAGAGGGTAGTACCTAAACTTCATGCTGGCCTGAAATCTAAGGGCTCTCTGTGTGACTTGTGTGCCTTCAAACTTGAATTACTTGCATGTACTTGTTATCTGATAACACGGGTTCCTTGCAGGTTTTGTTTACAGTCCTTAATCTGGACTCATAACAGGGTTCACTTACATCACCCCACGCATAGCATAACATCATACCATCATACCATTGCATACATCCTACATAAGGACTAATCCATTTCAAGGATCTCAAGGGTTTGTGATGCAGTTCATGATGAATCAAATGTCTAACAAGGGGCAAAGGGGATTTATTTTCCTCTAGCCAAGGTTAATGACTTGAGTCAGGGGCTATGACCCACTCGATATGGTGAGCTTTGACTCTTGAAGAAGGACTCTCGACGACATGAAGTTCCTTCAATCAAGCTACCAGATTCAAATTCTAACAATTTTCTTGTTTACCCCGCGAGATCCTTGAAAACATTGCATGCATACATACACATCATTGCATAACAGGTATCCTTTTTACAGGTCACTTATCTTCTTCGCTGTTTATTTCAGCAATCAACATGAATCCTGCACCATCCATCGAACAAGCTATCCAGGCCCTCCAGGCCCAGAATGCCCAGTTCCAGGAGTTGGTTTTGAGCCTAGCCCAGGGTCAACAGGAGTTGAAGACCTTGCTTTTGAAGAAGAAGAAGAAGAAGAAGAAGAAGAGGACTGTTTATTTCAACCCTAGACGCCGATCTGGGAATGGATCACAAAATGAAGCTGAGTTGACTACCCCATCTGTTGGGAAAGACAGTCCCCAAGAGAGAGAGGTTCCTAGTCCAGTGGTCTCCGACAACGAGACCGATTACCATGATGAACAGTACCCTCCTGCTGAGGACAGGTACAAACAGCTGGAGGTCCGATTAAGTGCTATGGAGATTCAACACGTGCCTGGGTTGGATTTTGGAGATCTGGGTTTATCCTCTGGGGTGGTGATTCCTCACAAGTTCAAGGCACCTGCCTTTGCGAAGTACGACGGGGCTTCCTGTCCTAAGCTGCATCTCAGATCATACGTAAGGAAGATCCAACCTTACACTGCAGACAAGAATCTATGGATCCATTTCTTCCAGGAAAGTCTTTCAGGGACTCAACTCGAATGGTTCTATCAGCTGGATGGAGCCAGTATTCGTAACTGGGAGGACTTGGCTACTGCATTCTACAAGCAGTATCAGTACAATTCCGACCTCGCTCCTACGCGTACCCAACTCCAGGGTATGTCACTAGGGACGGGTGAAGGATTCAAGGAATACGCTCAAAAGTGGAGAGACCTTGTTGGACGGGTGCAGCCACCCTTAACTGATCGTGAACTTGTGGATATATTCTTGGGGACCCTGTCAGGTCCGTTCTTCAACCATATGATTGGGAATTCTTCTGCTGGGTTTACAGATCTGATCTTGACTGCTGAGAGGATAGAAGCTGGTATCAAGTCTGGGAAGATACAAAAGGGTGACTCCTCGAACACTGAGAAGAAACCATCCAAGAAAGAATCTAGTGCTGTCAATGCGGTAGTTATTTCAAAACCGGCCAGTGCTCCTCAACATCGCAACCAACAAAGGGAAGAGAGACCTAAAAGGCAATTTACTCCCCTCGGCATGACCTTGTCCCAGATATTGCCACAGTTGCTGGAGACCAAGTTGGTAACTCTAAGGGACTCTCCTAAGAATCCCAACAGGACACCTTCAAGGTATAACCCCAACGCCCACTGCGCTTATCACTCAGACAGCTCGGGGCATGCTACAGATGATTGTTGGACTTTGAGGAACAAGGTTCAGGACCTAATCGATGCAAAGGAGGTCGAGCTCGAAGCGCCCGAGGCTCCCAATGTGATCACTGCTCCCTTGCCAAAACATGGCTAGGATTGAAAAAAACTTTTGTTCATTCGAATGTTCAAGTTGTATTTTTTTTCTTTGATTGTTCAAACATTTACTCATGTCAAACTTTATTACCTTATCAATGCATTGCGTATGTCTGTTTTGAATCAATATATTCGTATTCACTATATTCAAACTTCTTTCATGTTGTTGTGATGTTCAACTCTCGATAAAACAATTCTAAGCCTCTTGAGGGAGGATGACGAAAACGATACCACGATCCTTACAGTATGCTTTTGAACAGACCCTGCTGATGAGGTACAAGCATTGTTTCAATTCCTAAACATTGGAGTTATAAGGAAGATAATCCCTCGTTACCCCCTTTGAGCCAAAGAAGTTGGAGTTTTTCTTTTCGAAAATTAAAACCCTTAATCATAACCTGGGGCAGGGTAGTTCTCTCAGTTGATCCAAGTGCACAACGAATGACATCAAAGGAGTCCTTCCAAAGCAAAAGACCGTGATGGTTCCGAATAATCATAAAGACAGGCAGTCGTTATCTCTCAGAAATAAAAACCCGATAAGTCAAAACCTATGAAGGAGACTTATAAAACTGGGGCATCCCGCTGACTGTAAATCACAAAAGAAATAGTTCAAGCAAAAAACAAGGGATAACGAAATCAAAAAGAAAGAGGTCCTACAAACCCTCAATAAAAAAGATGACTGCCTATTTAAAATAAACTATCAATATCTGAACCATCACTGATATATCAGAGCAAAAGACTCAAACAAGGTCTAACGCACGATCAGTTGAGTTTAGGTTTGAAGAACATCATGAAGAGCGGGTGGGTACAAATATAATTTGAGCCTTTATCCTTTGTTTCTTAAACCATGAACCAGGCCACGTTATAACCCTTAAAAGTCCTAGCTGAAGCACGGGTTAGTTCGAAAGCATACTGGTACGAAAGGTATCCTGACTCCTTAAGGCTCGCTGTAAAATCCTGAGTTGACATCACATTTTACAAAATTCCCTTGTTTTATTGAAAACTGCATTTTCAAAAAACTTCAAAACAGACATAAGCTTTGCATTCTTAAAATAACATTGTTTGCATATGACTATTTGTTCGAACAGCAGAGAAATTCGCACGACGAATATCTAAGTGAACAAAAGTACTTCCAACCAAGGGGCAGACGTGATCATTGTCCATCATCTAGGGCAGTTAAGTCAAGATTCAGAGAATCTCTCAAATGCCAAACAGCCAGGGGCAAATCTCTGCCTGAGTCACTTGGGACATTGGACATGAATTCCAGCGACGAATCTTGCATGGTCGAAGATCTTCTGGTGGTATAGCAACACAATGCTACCGACAGTGACAACTCTTTACATCCTGAGAGCATGGACATAGTCGAAAAAATACTGCGCAATTAAAGACCCGCTAGGTTGACACACCTAGGCAAAAACAAGGGCTTCCCGGCGAACCAAAAGGGTTCGGGCAAAAATAAGGGATGAAAATGAAAAAAATCTATACACCCGGCAAGACGAAAATCTGAAAAGGCAGCTTGGGCAAAAAAGGGTATCCCGGTGGACTGAAAACCCGAAAGGGCGGTCCAGGCAAAAGTTAGGGATCAAAGCGTACGGCTATGTCCTATCATCTCGTCACCTACCTACTAGAAGATTTGTCAATCACCTCCACAGGTACCTTCTCCCATGGAAGCTGGGGCAATAAGAACTGTTCGAACTGTACAGCCGCTCTGTCCACCAGGTACCAAGGTAAGTTCAGCTGAAGAACATGACCAAGTTACCTCCACTCCCCGCAGAGTAAGGCAAGACTCAGCAATACTCTCCCCAAGCAGAGTTGGTCTCCCGTCTGCCCTGAAAAGACACAGTACCCATAGCAAGTCAGCGATACTCTCCCCAAGCAGAGTTAGTCTACTGTCAGCCTTAAGGAAGTTGGGTATCCCCAGAAGATCTCAATATTCCCCAGCGGAGTATACAAATATTCCTAAGAAAGCATCCCCTACAGTCTTAGTATAAGATTGTTCCCCGGCGGAATACCAGACACCCCAGTGGAACCATTCCCCAGTGCAGTCCAAAGATTCCCCAAGAGAGTTGACTCCATATCCCCAGTAGATTCTGGAAGCTTACCCCTTACAGAGTACGTATCTCTCCCCGACCATGTTCAAAGGTTATTCCCCACCAGGGTCTAACTGGGTTATCCTCAGCTAATTACCACGGAAAGATCGTCCTCGGCGAAGTTCTTCCTATCCCCCAGCGGAGTTCATCAAATCTTCCAACAGAGCTTATCAACGGTATCCCCAGCGGAGTTATCATCAAATCTCAGCGAAGTATCTCTTCCCACAGAGTAATTCCCCGTAGAGTAATCCCTCCAACAAGTTTATTCCCCAACGGAGTCATCTTCTCCTACCGGTTTATTCTTGCAATTATCATCCCCTGTGGAAACGAAGAACTCTACTCTTCAGCATCGGCCCAGGATTTAACTTCCTGGCATTCGTCAAGGATTTATTTTCCCAGACGAAAATACATTCGTAAACATCACATCGTCATACATCATGACACATGCATATACGCATCATATCATACAATCTCATTTATGTCCAGAACATCATTGCTTGATCCATATCATGCATTGCATATGACTGACCTTTACCTTTCAGGAAGGATACAGTTAAATGATCAGCTATGTCAAAGTAGACAAATACAGTCAAAAGAGACCAATACAGTCAAAAGAGACCAATCCAGTCAAAGAAGACAAGTCTAGTTAAATTAATTCCTAAAGTCAAAGAAGACAGCCTGTCATCTAAGACATCCCGTCATTATAGACACCCGTCATTATAGACACCCGTCATTATAGACACCCGTCATTATAGACACCCGTCATTATAGACACCCGTCATTATAGACACCCGTCATTATAGACACCCGTCGTTATAGACACCCGTCGTTATAGACACCCGTCGTTTTAGACAACCCGTCATTTTAGACAACCCGTCATTATAGACACGCGTCATCATAGACACTCGTCATTATAGACAACCTGTCATTATAGACAACCCGTCATTATAGACAACCCGTCATTATAGAAAACTCGTCATTATAGACAACATGTCATTATAGACAACCCGTCATTATAGACAACCCGTCGTTATAGACACCCGTCGTCATAGACACCCGTCGTTATAGACACCCGTCGTTATAGACACCCGTCGTTATAGACACCCGTCGTTATAGACACCCGTCGTTTTAGACAACTCGTCATTTTAGACAACCCGTCGTTATAGACACCCGTCATTTTAGACAACCCGTCATTTTAGACAACCGTCATTGAAGACAACCCGTCGTTTTAGACAACCCGTCGTTGAAGACAACCCGTCGTTGAAGACAGCCCGTCGTCGAAGACAACCTGTCAGTAAAGGCAATAACCCGTTAAAAGAGACAACTAGTCAAAGAAGACAAAATCTCCCCTGGTTCAGTTAAATCGATCCCTAAAGATTTTTCTGAGATAACCTGTCAGTAGAGACAATCCATCCACCTTTTGAAATTCTAGATTCGATACCTGTATCTAGCCTAGGCATATCTGTGAGTGATTGATTGTAGATTCGATACCTGTATCTAGCCAAGGCATATCTGCATGAAGAGTTTGAAGATCAACACCTGTAACAGGCCAGGAAATTATCTTTCTTTCTCAGGTACGCAAGTTCTCGCTAAGGAATCTCTTACGCGATCGACACCCCCGAATGGCATCTGTAAGCCCATTCCCGACAAGGTTTTGTCACATCTCCAGATGGCATCTATAAGCCCATCCCCCTATCCATCATCTCTCCAAATGGCATCTGTAAGCCTATTCCCGCCATCACATTGCTGATACTCCACTATGCGAGTGCAAATTTCTGGGCACTCTAGTGTTCAATCCTCTTTCACCTTCGGATCACGAAAGGCACGCAAGCTAATCAACATCCTCAGGTCTAAGAAGATTGAACAGGGGCAACTGTTGTACCCCAAAATTTTCCCTCCCATATTCTTCAAGATTTATCAAGAATCATCTTCAAATGGTTCAAGACTTCTCAAGGGTTGCACAGTCCATCTGCCTCCTAAGCCAGTCAAAATTAGGGTTTTGGTTCCTTCAATGGATTTGAGGTTTTCAATGGCTCAATTAAGTCCCATAGGCCTATAAACATTGTCAAGCATCTACATGTCAAGTCTCAAGACTCATAATGTCCAATTGCATAGTCAAAAGCCCTATTTGCTTCACAATCAACTGTAGGGGTAAAATGGTCATTTTATAGTCAAAAGTCAAACTTTTTGGTCAACATCTTATTTTGAGCTCACAATCATCATTTTATCAAGTCTTGATCATGATTCTACAAGCATGGCTCAAAAATAATCAAAGATGCAAAAGTTGCTATTTTTGGACAGCTGAAAAGTCAACTGTAACTTGACCAAGGCATAACTTTTTCATGGTTCATCAGAAAAATCCCATCCAATGCTCATTTTGAAGGGGATTACATTTCCTACAACTCATCTTCACATTCCAAGTCCAAGAAATGCTCTCATAAAAAGTTATCAATTTCTACATTATAGGTCAATTTCAACAGTCAACAAAAAGGCATTTTAAGTCAAAGACCATAACTTGAGATTGGTAAATCCAAATGACATGGGACCAAAGGCATTGGTTATAGGACTTCAATACCTTTCCAAAATGTCCAAGAACATGTTCATATGATCAAAATTGAGCAAGATATGCATTGGAGAAGTTGGGAAATTTTCATGAATTTGCCAAAGTCAACTTTGCTCAAAACACATCATTTTTGCTAATGGGCCTCAGATTCCTTCTTGAATCTTTGTCCAAGGCTTATGCACGACCCATTTGGATTATTTGAATTTATTTTCTTGTTTTCTATTAATTAATTGGATTTTTTATTAATATTAATTCATTTAATTGATTTAAAATGTAGGAAATTCCAAGATATGATTTCTCAATCTTTTTGTGAAGCAAAAGTGGTCAACAAGAGCTGGCAAATTCGTGTATCAATTAAGGGGACAAAAATCTCCCAATTTGGCAAGGTTTTTCAATCAAAAAGATTGAAAAATATTTGATTGAAAATCAAATATTGAAAACTTTATTCCATGGATCTTTGACCAAGATTGTACCCTAATTCCATTCTACTACATATACTGAAGCCAACCCTAATGCTATACACGTGCAAAACTGCTGTCAAAAGCCAGAACCATATTAAAAAAAATCAAAGAAAACTTGAAATCTGTTTTCCAAGTTCCAACACAATTCAAAGCCTTTTATTGTTTCCAATACGTTGCTGGAGGTGTAAGGAACCTATTGCAATCAAGACCAAGCCTTAAAGCTCAAGAAACACGCCAGAACAGTTTCACGGTTTGAATAATTTTTCCATAATCGTAACTCACATTTTATGCATCATTATCATGTTATAATCATTGCTTTGCATTGCTAACACCTTTCTGAAGCTAACGGTATAGGTGAATTGCATTATGGTGGCCTGAAATAGAAATCACCATTAATGGATTTTAGGGTTTCCAAGTTTCAAAATTAGGGCTTTGCTGCACAAGTAAAATCAGAACCTCTCATGCCTATGGTTAAATTCGTGAGAATCAGACGAATACAATGGACATATCGCGCCATATTTATATAGCCTAGATTTCTATTCGCTATTATTGGTCGTTCTGTTTTGTGGGGGTTAAAAACCCCCGCTATTTGCTTTGTTTTGCAGGTGTTCAACAAGGACGATGATGTGTTGCCAGCGTGCTACTGGATAATTCAAATGTCGCGCGCTTTTTGTTTGTTTTACAATACGTGCATTAATGTTTTAATATTATATTCATGGTTTATCTTAATAACAGATGCAAGCGAATGGCTCAGTGGAGCGTGCGTTGTCCAAGTACCATTGGGACCTGGGTTCGATTCCCAGGTCCCCCAAAAGCTCCATATTATTTTTTCTAACATGATTGCATGCAGCTTCCTAAACGTGTTCCATCATGTGCTCCAGGCATCATCATGCCATGTGTCACATAATACCAATCCAAAGGCCAGAGATGGAGGATCATGGTGTTCCTCAGTCAACATGCACGTGGACAATTCCAGAAGTCAACAGGCTTGAGTGTTATTGGGCCTAAAATTTCCAGCAAAACCTCCTAATTGGGTCCATCAACCCCCCTGGTTCTTTCACAATTTTCCTTTTATTTTCTTTTTACTAATTTTTATTAACTCTTATTAATTATTATTATTAATTCATAAATTAATTATTTTTCATATTAAATTCAGAAACTTAAAATATTAAATATTTTTATTATTTACTATTTTCACTATTAATTATTTTGTAAATAAACACTAACATTAATTAATTTAGTCTTTTTGTTAATTGGGTTTAATTTTAATCTTTTTCATAATAAATAAAATCAATCTAGAATTAGGGTTTTCTTGACTTTTAATTTCTTTATTTTTATTTTCATCAAAAACATAAAAAACTCAAAAACACTTTTTCTTAAATAATTAATTAATTAGAATTAGGGTTAATATTTAATTAAATGCAAAGGACCAAATTTCTTTCTTTTCTCAAAAAGGGTCAAAACCCTAAGACGTTCCCGGTTTAATTCTTTCGCGCGCATATTTATTTTCAATTTATTTATTTGATTATATTTATGTAACTGTTTCCGAGGATGTAATAGTTAATTAGGCTTTACCGCTTTCTTTTACTTTCTCGCATTTATTTTCCAAACGGGTTATGTTTTTGGCGATGTATATACCCGCGCCTTGTAATAGCGTAGATTTACCTTTCTGCAATTTATTTTTTGCACTCTTAACTGTTAATATGCATGAAAGACTTGTATGACAAATAAAATCAATCCGTAGCCCACAAATGCATGTTCAAAGATAAACATAAACTGAATTCGACACACATGCACATGCCACTCCTAGGGTACGCCTCACTCGGTTGCCTCGAAGTGGTCGTCAAGTATAAGGTGTTTTAGAGGTTGCCCTCCTGTCTAAAGATCCAGTTGCCTCGGAAAAAAAAAGGATCTAGGACATTAGGGTTACCGCTAAGGTGTCCTACTATTGCTTTGGTGACCACATTGTCCCTAATAATCGAATTGACCCGAATAACTCCAACGACGGTGCTACCTACTTCTCAATAGTGGGATAGTACTGTCTAAAGGACTCTTACACAGCCTAATTCCTTAGAGTAGGTAGATTTCTCCTGGGTATTTGCTCTTTCAAAAAACAAAAACATCTTTTCACACCGACACTTTTAAAAAGTTTGCAAACAAATACTTCATACACTCTTGAGGACTGATACAAGAGTTACCTAGAAGTTTTTCAAACTAAACTTTTTCAAAATCCACACACACTTGAAAAGCAAACAAATTTTTGAAAACATAGTGAGCAAGTACCTAAGAGCCCGTGGATAACCACTGATAGAAAGGGTGCTAACACATTCCCTTTCTATAAATCTACCTCCCGAACCGAGAGACATCTCGAAAAAGGAATTTTGTTGTGCTTTTGTCCTTTCCCTGTTGGAGAACATAAAAGACGGTGGCGACTCTTGCTTACTGCGACATTTCGCGAACCTGCTTTAAAAACAGTCAGTTCTATTTCCACCTATCACACTCAAAAATGCTAAGATACTTGGCAACATTGCTATCATGGTTATACGAGGACCCACGCTCGTCCCGTTTACATCCAAAGATAAGGTTGCTTACCAAATCAATGGTAAGTCAACAATGTTAAAGGAATAGAAAAATGCACAAGAAAGACATTTGAGTATGTAGATAGCTTCTAAGTTACTTGCTCCATTTCAAACAACAATCCTTGCTATTTTCAAAAACAAACACACACACACATTTCAAAACATCTTACAAAACATTGAAAACATTTTTTTCAAAAGACAAACATCTTTGTATACATTCTTACGAACGAGAATCATTACAAAGATTGCCTAAACGAATGGCCTCTTTTACAAAATACTTTCAAAACCACACCAAACACCATTTCAAACAAACCAAAGCAAGTGATCTAAGCAAGTAACTAAGAGCCCATGGAAAACCATGGATGAAAAGGGTTCTAGCACCTTTCCTTTTCATGATCTACCCCTCGAACTCAAGAAAACATCTCAAAGGTCTTTCCTGTGCTTTTTCACCTTTACTTTTGGATAAAAGAAAAGTCGGTGGCGACTCTTGCTAACCGTGACATTTTGCGATAAAACACAAATCCTCAAGTCAGTTCTCCCACCGTATCACAGAACTGGCGACTCTGCTAGGGATATTATTATAAAAGTGGGGTTACCTTAGGGTTTAGATCATATTTATTTGCTTACCTTGTTTGCTTTACATTTTGGTTCTATTGTTTGGGTTTGAATCCTCCACACGGATTTGGGAAATATTATAGGTAAATAGCAATACGTTGTGGAAACTGTATGGGGTATACCGACACGGTATAAGCAATAGCTATGTTAGTGTGACATATTTGTGGGTATCGGTGGCCTTTGAGTCAATCAAAGAATACGGGGCCGCTGAGTGATGTCATGAAGCACTAATGAACTTCTAGAACCCTTTACTTGACCAACTTGGCCTTTTAGGATGTAGTGAGATGACCGGCTTTGGTGCAGTCCGAAGTTGGTAGATACTCGATACTACACTCATTGAGGGTTGGTTTCTTTGGATATTTTGGTCGCCAGTAAAGAGGCTTGAACTGAAACAATGAACAAGGAAACAATCCAGTGATATTGAGCTCCTTAGAACCTGGTTACTATTACTAGGACAGGTTGAGCCAACTAAACTTCAAGAGGGTACTTACCTATGAAACCCCATGCAAGCCTAAACTAGGAACTTGTTTGATTTTCTTGTACATATATACTTGTGCATAACATCATGGACATCATGAGCATCATATACATCCACTAACCATTTCAAGGATTTTGGAAATTCATCTTTGTTCTTGTTTTGTAGGATATGGATTCACTTCGCAGGAAAACTATCCAAGTCAACCTTGTAAGAATTCCTCCACAACTCAAGGAGCTAGCTTCAAGGATTCCCAAGAACTCTCCATTCACCGAGAGGCATGATCGTCTACTCAACTTGGTCACCTCCAACACAGAAGAAGACATGATGAAGGTTCTCTTCCAGTATTTTGACCCTTTGCATCACTGTTTCACATTTCCTGACTACCAGCTTGTGCCTACTTTGGAAGAATTCTCTCAACTCTTGAGGATTCCCATTCTCAATCAACTACCCTTCAACGGTACGGAAAGAGATCCAAAGCCAGAAGAAATTGCTCAAGCCCTACACTTGTACTCATCTGATGTCACAACCCATTGGGAAACTAGAAGTGGTATCAAAGGCTTCTTGGCAAAGTTCTTGTTTGAGAAGGCCCAAAGCTGTTGGAAATCCTTGGACTTGCAAGCTTTTGAGGAGATTGTGTCTCTTCTTATCTATGGGATGGTCTTATTTCCCAACCCTGACCAACTCATAGATGTGAGTGCTGTCAAAATCTTCATGTCACACAATCCGGTGCCTACATTGCTTGGAGATATCTTACACCCTTTTCACACTCGTACAATGAGGAAAAGAGGTGTTCTTATGTGTTGCACTCCTCTCCTGGCAAGATGGTTTATTTCTCATCTTCCCCAATCAGTCTTAAAGAATGAGCAAGGTTTGAGGTGGTCACAAAGGTTGATGACACTTAAACATTCAGATATTCATTAGTGTTCTCGATCCAAAGAGAATGTTATCATTGTTGACCATTGTGGGGAATTCCCTAATATCCGTATACTGGGCATTAGGGGAGGCATCACCTACAACCTGTGCTTGGCTCTAAGACAGTTTGTTTATGCCCGAAGGGATTACCCACATGATATGCTGATTCAAGGCTTGGTTTTCGACTACGACAATAACGATCAAGGTCTTCGCCAGAGATTCATCCGAGCTTGGAGGATGCTAAACAAGGTGGATAGCAAGACTTTGGGACACAAGAATTCCATCCCTCTTGAGCCTTACCTCAAGTGGGTACGAACCCGCGCTCAAAGTCTTATGATGCCTTATCCTTCCATTCTCCCAGTGATTATTGAGCCTGTTAAGGAGGGAGAAGTTCCATACACTATCCTACATCCTGACATGCATACATCACTCGAAGACCTACAAAGAGATTGGATACATCTCAAAGGAGAGCGCGATACTTTCGAAGCCCAATTTTACGCAAGCGAGAAGAAGGTTTTGGAACTCACTCGGTTACTTCATGAAGAGCAGACTCCCAATACCTACATTGCACCAAAGAGGATGCGCAATGTCTTTTTATCTTAGAATTTTGTATTATTTTGCCCTAGGGGCATTGATGTACTCAAATTCTATCTTATTAATATAACGTGTGTTTATTTTTGTTTGAAACAAATTTGAATTTTTAAATCCTTGAAAGCATTGCATGAATACATATCATTCATCATAAACATAAACAGGTCTTCGCAACAAGTTTCCTCATCCCTCTACTGTTTATTTCAGCAAGATGGATCTCGAACAGACGGTTAAAGACCTTCAAGCTCAAAATACACAATTTCAACAATTACTCATGACCTTAGCCAAGGGGCAAGAGGAGCTGAAGACTCTGCTAGAAAAAGAGAAAGATAAAAAGAAGAAGAAGCCAGCTGGTGTGGTAATCATGGGCAGAAGGTTTCAGGGACAAGCTAGAAGGACCTTAGATTTTCTAACAACATCTGATGAAGGGGAAAGAAAAGGAAAAGAAACGACAGTACCATCAGAATCTGAAGAAGAAGAAGAGGAAGAAGAGGACTACTCTGAACAACAATACCCTCCAGCTGATGACAAGTACAAACACCTGGAAAAGCGTCTAACCGCTATGGAAATACAGAGAGTACCGGGGCTAGATTTTGAAGAGTTTGGGTTGGTGTCAAGAATTGTGATCCCGTTAAAGTTTAAAGTGCCATTATTTACCAAGTATGATGGGGTGTCTTGTCCTAAAATTCACCTCCGATCATATGTCAGGAAGATTCAGCCGCACTTTGCCGACAAAGACTTGTGGGTCCATTTCTTCCAAGACAGTTTATCAGGAACGCTACTTGATTGGTTTTACCAATTAGAAAGGGCCGATGTCCATAATTGGGAAGACCTGGAAGCAACTTTCTATAAACAATACCAGTAACACACCGATTTGGCGCCTACCCCTACTCAACTTCAGAGTATGGCTATGGTTTTAAATGAGGGCTTCAAAGATTACGCGCAAAAGTGGAGAGATTTAGCCGGAAGAGTGCAACCCCCTCTGTCTGAAAGGGAGTTGGTGGACATGTTCTTGGGAACTCTATCGGGCCCTTTCTTCAATCATCTGATTGGGAGCTCCTCTGTAGGGTTTACCGAATTGATTTTAACCGACGAGAGGGTGGAAGCTGGTATAAGAAGTGGGAAGATTCAGAAAGACATGTTTGCCTCTACAGTTGTGAAAAAGCCCTTCACTAGGAAGAAGGGGGTATCTGCTGTTTATTCACAGAGGAATCAGGGAAGAACTGAACGCCGGCCAACGGTGGGGGCCATTATGATTCCAAAGCCTGCATCAGACCAGCCAAGAAATAACCATCCAAGGGTGGAAAGGCCAGTCCAGCAATTCACCAAGATTAACATGACTCTAGCCCAGCTTCTACCACATCTTCTGAAATTGAATCTGGAAACTTTAAAAGAGGCCCCAAAGAATCCCAATACTGTGTCTCCTCATTACCATCCAAATGCCAGATGCGCATACCATTCTGAAAGTCCAGGGCACGACACCAACAACTGTTGGGCTCTGAAGAACAAAATTCAAGACCTGATAGATGCGAAGGAAGTTGAGTTTGAAGCGCCTGAGAAACAAAATGTTATTTCCGCTCCAATGCCTAGGCATGGTCACAATGCCAATGTTGTTGAGGAAGATTTATTTGTTGCCACCGTGGATGAATTGTTGACTCCGCTCCCGATCATTAAGTTGAATTTGTTAAAAGCTGTTATATTCCCAGGTTGTGACAAAGACTGCCATATTTGCCTATCCTCATCATTTGACTGCCCTCTGTTGAAAAAAGGTATCCAACGACTGATTGATAACCAAGAAATTCTGTTTGAGAATGCTCCTATTTCACCCGTTCCAGTTAAAGACATTTCTATCATAACCATCTACGCCAATCCTTCCAGGGTCCCCAAAAGGCCCGTTAGGATTACATATGCTCCAAAGACTACTCCACTTAAGATTACAATGCACGGGCCGGTCCCGTACCAGTCAGATAAATCAGTACCATGGAATTACGGTGGAGAAATCTACTACCATGGTATCAAACAGGATGAACTGACTGCCGAAGAAGAGAGCTCCGAAGAGGACAATTCCGAAATTAGCAATATTGTCGGAACTAGCAAGATTACCCGTAGTGGTAGAATCTTCTCTCCAGAGATTGCCCCTCCAAAGGCAGTCTTTGGACCCGTGGCCATTCCGAAGATTACCTTTGCACCAGTGATTGTACCTGCAAGCGTACCTACCAACAAAGACGACACAATTCTTGTCCCTACTAGTACCTCAACTGCTGAGAATAAAGGGAAAAGCATTCAAGAAGAGCCTGTCCGGACGAAGGCTCAATCTATCCCTGAAACATCCAAGAAGAAAATGGAAGAAATCCTGAGGATAATAAAGGAAAGTGATTATGATGTGGTTGAACAGTTGGGGAAAACCCCCTCCAAAATCTCTATGCTAGCATTGCTGCTGTGCTCAGAAGCACATGCAGAAGCTCTGGTAAAATTTATGAAGACAGCTCATGTGCCGCAAGAGACGTCTGCTGACCAATTCCAAGATTGTGTGGCCAGTTTGACAGCTGATATCGGCCTGGGTTTTTCTGATGCTGATTTGACACCCAAAGGGAGAAAGCACAACGAGGCATTGCATGTCTCTGTAGAGTGTAGAGGAATGACCCTAACCCATGTCTTGGTGGAAACGGGATCATCTTTAAATGTCTTACCGAAAAAAGCTCTTGACAGATTGGATTGCGAAGGGCTGACTTTAAAACCTAGTAACATAGTGGTGAGAGCTTTTGATGGCTCGAAGAGGATGGTCCATGGGGAGGTGGACATCCCGATAAAGGTGGGAACTCAGACTTTCAATTCAACCTTCTATGTGATGGATATCCTTCCTTCTTATTCCTGTCTGTTAGGACGCCCCTGGATTCATAATGTCGGTGCTGTCACCTCCACTTTGCATCAGATGCTGAAGTACCCGGTCCAAGGAAAGATTATAACCGTCCACGGGGAGGAGGAGTACATGATTAGTCATCTGAATTCTTTCCGGTATGTAGAGTTGGATAGCGAGTTCATTGAAACCCCTTTCCAACATTTTGAAGAAGTCTCTCAAGAAATAGCGGCAACCAGGGCGGTATCCTTGATTCCTAAGATCACAAGACCTCCACTTTGGATGTCATCTCTAAAGGACGCAAAGGTAGTAGTGGAAGAGGGTGGATGCACCATCTGGGGACAGCTTCTAGACATTTCGTACATATCAGAAAAATTTGGCTTGGGGTTTACTTCAACTGCTCAGAAGGCTGTACGACGCGCCCGTGCCGGAGGGGCGCCTGTGAAGATTAGCAACCAAGGGGACAATGCGGTGGAAGACAGTGAAGAGGATGGCAGCTTGGAAGATTGGATATTTCCTACTGTCAATGGAGGACTTCGCAATTGGAAAGCCAAAGACTTTGTCCCAATAACTTTCATCTCTCAATAATTTATCTTTTTACATTTCTGTTAGACTTGTAATATTCACAAACAATTCGTACATTTTCAACCTTGTGTCTTACCCGAGGCACAATGGTCCATTTGTAAGGGTTTTTATTTCATCTTCATATATCATTCAATGAATCATGGACGCTTTTTCATATATAAACCTTTTGTGCTCATTGTATTTCTTTTACATTTTATTTTTTTAAGATGGCTATACCCTTACACACACACACACACACTCATAAATACAGGTACCCCTCCATTCCGGATCCCATGGGTAAGGATACTGCTATAGCCTTCAGTGACTCTGAAGATCTGATCTACCAAACCGAATACGAAGGTGAGGAAGATTGTGAAGTGCCGGGGGGAATTGGCCAGACTACTACAACAAGAGGAAAGAGCTATTCAGCCTCATGAGGAGCTGTTGGATACAATCAATTTGGGTACCGAGGAAGATAAAAAGGAAATCAAAGTAGGTGCCAATCTAGAGCCGAGTGTCAAGGAGCGCCTAATTCAGTTGTTGCATGATTATGTTGAGATCTTTGCATGGTCATATGAAGACATGTCGGGACTCGATATAGACATTGTGGTACATCGTCTATCCATAAGAGAAGATTGTCCACCAGTGAAGCAAAAAGTCCGCCGCGTGAGACCTGACATGTCAGATAAGATCAAAACAGAAGTCATGAAACAGTTCAATGTTGGATTTCTGGTTGTTACTTCCTATCCTCAATGGGTCGCCAACATTGTTCCCGTGCCTAAAAAGGAAGACAAAGTAAGAATGTGCGTGGACTATAGAGATTTAAACAGGGCCAGCCTTAAAGATGATTTTCCACTTCCACACATCGACATCCTGGTTGACAATACAGCCCAGCACAAAGTATTTTCCTTCATGGACGGATTCTCAGGATATAATCAGATTAAAATGGCACCTGAGGACATGGAGAAAACTACATTTGTCATACAGTGGGGTACGTTCTGCTACAAAGTGATGCCATTCGGACTGAAGAATGTTGGGGCAACCTATCAACGCGCCATGGTAGCTTTGTTTCATGATATGATACATCATGAGATAGAGGTCTACGTAGATGACATGATAGCCCGATCACAAACTAAAGAAGAACACCTTGATCACTTGCAAAAGCTGTTTATCAGATTGAAGGGGTACAAACTAAGGTTGAACCCGAACAAGTGCACATTCGGAGTCCGGTCCGGTAAAATCTTAGGTTTCATTGTCAGCAATAAAGGCATCGAGGTTGATCCTGCCAAGGTTAAAGCAATACAAGAAATGCTTGCTCCTCGCACTGAGAAGGAAGTCAGAGGATTCTTGGGACGCCTGAACTATATTGCCAGATTCATTTCTCACCTAACATCTACTTGTGAACCAATCTTCAAACTGTTGAAGAAAGATCAAGTAGCCAGATGGAATGATGAATGTCAGATTGCTTTCGACAAAATCAAAGAATATTTACAAGAGACTCCTGTCTTGATGCCACCAGTCGAGGGAAGACCATTGATCATGTATCTGACCGTTTTAGAGAACTCAATGGGGTGTGTATTGGGGCAGTATGACGAGTCTGGCCGAAAAGAGCATGCTATTTACTACCTGAGCAAAAAGTTTACCGACTGTGAAACCAGATATTCACTGCTCGAGAAAACTTGTTGCGCTCTGGTACAGGCTGCTCGCCGGCTAAGACAGTATATGTTGACTCATACCACTTTGCTGATATCTAAGATGGATCTGATAAAGTACATCTTTGAGAAGCCTTCTTTGTCTGGGAGGATAGCTAGATGGCAGATGATCCTAACAGAATATGACATACAGTACACGACCCAAAAAGCTATAAAGGGTAGTGTGCTGGCTGATCATCTTGCTCATCAAGCTGTAGAAGATTATCAGTCCATGAAGTTTGAATTCCCGGATGAAGACATCATGACATTAGACAACTATAAAGAAATCATACCATATGACGGACCCGGACAAGGATCCCGATGGACCCTATTCTTTGATGGGGCATCCAATGAACTTGGTAATGGTATCGGCGTTGTACTCATATCTCCGGAAGGATGCCATACTCCTTTTACTGCCAGACTTGCTTCAACTGTACGAATAACATGGCAGAATACGAAGCATGCATCTTTGGTCTCAAGGTTGCCATAGACTTGGGAATCAAATCTTTAGTTGTATTTGGAGATTCGGCTTTGGTCATCAGTCAGATCAAAGGAGAATGGGACACTAAGCACCCAAACCTTATCCCTTATAAAGAACATGTTTTGACATTGCTACCACATTTTGAGCAGATTACCTTCGAGCATTTCCCGCGAGAAGAAAACTAGCTAGCAGATTCTATAGCCACAATGTCATCTATGTTTAAACTTAATTAGGATAACGAAGCTCCCCATATCACCATTGAACGAATGAACGAACCAACACACTGTCACGAGATTAATACCGAAGAAGTAATGGACCAGCCTTGGTTTCATGAAGTCAAAAGGTATCTCGAGGCTCAAGAATATCCAGAAGGGGCTTCAATCAATGATTAAAAGTTCCTAAGGAGATTTTCCTCTAAGTTCTTCCTAAGTAATGGCATCCTGTACAAATGTAATCATGATTCTATTCTGCTCCGTTGTATAGATAAGATTGAATCTGAAAAGATCATGGCTGGATTACATGAAGGTACCTTTGGAACTCACTCTAGTGGACATACGATGGCGAAGAAAATGCTACGGGCATGCTATTATTGGTCTACCATGGAAGCAGACTGCTATCAACATTCCCGGACCTGTCATAAGTGTCAAATCTATGCAGACAAGGTGCACGTACCTCTGGTTCCTCTAAATGTCTTAACAGCTCCTTGGCCCTTTGCTATATGGGGAATCGATATGATTGGGGAGATCAAGCCTACAGCCTCCAATGGACACCGCTTCATTCTAGTGGCCATTGATTATTTCACAAAGTGGGTCGAAGCAGCTTCCTTCGCCTCCGTTACTAAGAATGTTGTTGCCCGCTTCATCAAACAGAATCTTATTTGCCGGTACAGTATCCCAGAAAGGATCATCATTGATAATGGTACGAACCTTAACAATATTATGATCACTGCCCTGTGCGAGCAGTTCAAGATTCAACATCCCAATTCATCCCCTATCGGCCAAAGATGAATGGTGTCGTCGAAGCTGCAAATAAAAACATTAAAAAGATCATACAGAAAATGACAGTCACTTGCAAAGACTGGTATGAGATGCTACCGTTTGCTCTCCATGGGTACCGTACCACGGCTCGCATATCAACTGGGGCAACACCCTATTCTTTGGTTTATGGCATGGAGGTTGTTCTACCTATTGAGGTTCAGATCCCCTCTTTAAGAATCATAAAGGATGCAAGTTTGAGTGAGGACGATTGGATTCAAACCTGACTTGATCAGTTGAACTTAATTGATGAAAAGAGACTTACTGTTGTTTGCCATGGTCAGATGTATCAAAAGCGGATGATAAAGCTTTCAACAAGAAAGTCCAACGCCAAGTATATCAAGTTGGAGATCTGGTGATCAAGCGCATCATCTTGCCACAAAGTTATCCCAGGGGCAAATGGACTCCTACCTATGAAGGACCATTTGTAATCAAGAACATCTTTTCTGGTGGGGCAATGATCTTAACCACCATGGACGGTGACGACCTGCCACACCCTGCGAACACAGACATAGTCAAAAGATACTACGCATAAGAGACCCGCTAGGTTGACACACCTAGGCAAAACAAGGGCATCCCGGCGAACTAAAAGGTTCGAGCAAAAATTAGGAATAAAATAAAAAAATCTGCACACCCGGCAAGTTGAAAACCCGAAAGGGTGACTTAGGCAAAAAATGGTTTCCCGGTGGATCGAAAACCCGAAAGGGAGGTTCAGGCAAAAGTTAGGGAATTAAAGCGTATGACTATGTCTCGTCGGATCACTTTAAGGACAATCTCTTCATGGACAAACTCGGAGCTTCTGATCAATTCAATCATCTTCGGACGAAGCGATAAATGGACAAGATATTCAGAGATACGAAGGCTATAGCAGAATAGGAACCCCATGGGATTATTACACATAGCTATCTTTCTTTGTATAAATTTTTCTTATTTTCATGACACCGTCCTCTTACTAGGATGTCTGTCTCCTTTGTACAAAATACTTATTCAAAGTAAATATAAAGATATCTCTTTAAAGTGCAGAAAACCATTTGTCCTTTTCTTTTTACACTTGTGTTTTATTTGCAAAAACGTCCAATGATTCATTAATGAACATATGCATTTGAACATAATTATTGTTTACAAATAAACAAAATGAAAAAGAACAATGACTGACAGGTTGAAAGAATAGGAAAACTTCTTTAGGCTATTCCATGAGCAATCCCTACAGTACGTCATTAAGATCCCCAGCGGAGCTGAAACTTCAAACTATTAATCCCCAGTGGAAACCATCCAGTTTCTTCAAATTCCCCAGCAAGTTGTCTTGAAGTCTGAAAAATCAACCGAATAACAGTTAACTTTTGTTTCTCCCCAACCTAGGATAACTCCCAGGTAGGGTGACAGACGACCAAAACTCCCGAACTTTTTCCAAACAAGGATAAACTTTTCCCCCATAGAGTTTTCATTATTCCCCAACAGAACGAAGTTTCCTTTTGTTAAATCCCCAGTAGAAGTCATCAAAATTCTCTGGATTCCCCAAGCAGTTTCCTCAAGAAGTATATGGCATTAAGCTCACAACGGAATTTTTATCAAATACTCCAACTTCGAGACATGAAAAATCCACATATCCTCAGCAATCAAGGATTTATTTTCCTTAACAATACAGCAAATCAGCTTACATGCGCATACATTACATCCATATATCATAAAAATTGATAAAGTACATATATTGCATCATACATTTCATGCAACATAACTTTGTGCTTAAGCTAACATTTTACCCTTTTCAGCATAAGATTATTAGCTACCATTAACAATGTTCAAAGATTCTAGATACAGTACATATACACTCCAGATACTGAAGTCATTCTGTTACTCATTCAGATTCAAGTTCAGATACGCTCCAGATACGGATGCCATCCTGATACTTATTCATATTTCAAGTTCATGATACGGTTCAGATACGTTCCAGGCACGGAATCCATTCTATTGCTCATTTAGATTCATCTTTCAGATACAATACGGATACGCTCCAGACAAGGATGCCATTCTGATACTCATTCAGATCTCAACTTCAAAATACAGTTCAGATACGCTCCAGACACGGTTGTCATTCTATCACTTATTCATATTCAAGTTCAGAATACAGTCCAGATACGCTCCAGACACGAATGTTATTCCATTGCTCATACAAATTCAGTCTCCAGATACAGCTCAGATACGTTGCAAATACGGACACCATTTTGTTGCTTATTCTTTTGATTTACAACAAACATTCTTGGATGGCATCTACAAGCCCATCTCCAACAAGATTATATCACCTCTCCAAATGGAATCTTTAAGCCCATTCCCTCAGCTACACTTCGTCGAGTGCAAATTTATGGGCACTCTAGTGTCCAATCATCTTTTACCTTCGAGTCACGAACGGCAAAACTCGCCAATCTAACTCTTCGGGTTCAAGAAGATTGAACAGGGGAAGTTGTTGTACCCCAAAATTTACCCTCTCATTTATCAAGACTTTTATCACAAGACTTCTTGGACTCAAGACAAGATTAGGGTTTGGTCAGCTCAAGACACATCACCTTGCACTGATAACCCAAAATTAGGGTTTGAGTTTGCACAAGGATTTTTGGACCACTAATGCTTCATGTGATTTTCATACATCATTTTGGACCCCTAAGATTGCTCATGATAAGTTGTAAGTCTTGAACCACATTTTTGATCAGTCAATTGGACAGTTAACCTAAAAGTCAGTTGTATTAGGGAAAAAGTCAACTATGACCAATTTACAGTCAAACTTCATAATTTTTTATCCACATCGACATTTTAGACTCATATGTATCATTTGATCAAGTTTGGATCACAACTCCTCAAGAAATTTGATCAAATCATCAAAAGGGCAAAATCATCAAAATTAGGGTTTTTGACTGAGAAAGGGAAATTTCTGATTTTTAACCTAGACAATGACCAATTGAGTTCAAGCATGATTTCAAGGATTAAATGTCATCATCTTGACCTAATTATATGGTTCAAAAGATCTCAAGTTCATTGGATTGACAGATGAAATTTGCAGTCAACTGATCAAAAGTCAATTGTATACTGAAAAGTCAAACTTTGACTTTTTGTTCAAAATCAAGTACCAAGAGTCATAATTCATCAAGATATGTCAAAATATGAAACTTGTTCACCAAGAAAACCAAATTTGAAAATTAGGGTTTTAATTTGAAATTTTTCATAACTTAGAATTTTTCTAAGTATAAAAATTTTCTTATTTTTTCCCAACTTTTCACCACTTTTTCACCATGATGCATTTTGATTCAAGAAAAGTTCCCAACATGAAATTTGTAGTCCTACATGAAATATACAACTTTTCTTCATAAACCTTTCCCTAAAGATGCTTGGATCTCAAGTTATAAATTTTGCCCTAGTTTAGGCAGGTTTTGGACCCAACTTCATGGAAACTTTTCACCTAGTTCCAAGAGGTATCTAAAAATTAATTTCAAATATGGATTATAGAGCACATTAAAAGCTTTTCAAAATGTCCAATAACGCTCCAAGATCATTTTTGAGTAAGGATAATCGAAGAGGGGAAGTTGGCATTTTCTCACTTTTGTTCAAGCCATTTTCATGAAGAATCAAGTTGCAAACCAAACCTATGCTGGCTATTTCTTGCTTTACAGGTCCTAAACTTTCTACACACTCCTTAATTAAATGCATACTCAGTTGACAGAGCCTTTATCCTTGCTTTTGAAACTTTACACAAGTTGTAATTCCATTTTGGGCAAAAAGGCTTCATTGCCATTTTCATAAAGATGCACTTTTGCAATTTTGTCAACTTGGAGCATTGAACTTGTCCCCTTGATACAAGCAAACTACACAGGTCTCAAGCAATTGGTACAAACTTATATCAACCCTAAAGCAAGCTGGTACAAGCATGTGGGATTGGTCTTGTCAACTTTACTTCAAGTACAAGAAAAGTTGCAAAAGGGCTAAGGCTTGCACATCTAGTAGGAAGCTGACTTTGGATCACTTCTATACTAATATGAAAACATTGTACAAGACATTACACGCTTGGCTTGGACTTAGAACTCTCTCAAACTCAAAAACACCAAAAATTTGCCTAAGCATACAGTTTCTGCAAAATCTCAACCAACTCTCATTTGGCTCGTGTGTTTTGTGTTTAACTGATTCAAACATCTTATACACTTGATACCTAGTCAATCCAAGCCATCACCCTGGTTCTGTAACCTATGTTTCACCATCTGCCATTTTCAACTGGTAAGCTTGTAGTTGGACTTGGTCAGGGAGTTCCAGCCATCCTCGGAGCAAGATAAAGGTTGGAATAGATTCAGGGAAGCTCAAGGAAGCTTAAGCAATCATCATGCCTCCATTAAAGTCCCTACATTGCCATACACGATTCCAGCTGAAAGAGGTATTTTCTTAAACTCTATCTCTTTATACATGCAACCTCAAGCCATGATTTGTGAAGAAAAAATGTAGTTCTCATCATAACGAAGTTGTACATATCATTACTTTGCATTTATATTGCTTGTGCTAAGAGAATTTGAAGCTTGAAATCTCTGAAATTTTTAGGTCATGATTTAGGGATTCCAAAATTCTCTTTGATCTTTGATAGTTAGGTTACATAATTTATATGGTTGGAATCGTAAGCTCAGATGCCACATTTTTCATGTTATGAGTTTTCATTTTTATGCAAGCATGAGGAAGATACAGGTTTGAACTGGAATGGAGTGAAGAAGATGAACGAAGGACAAGGATGAAGTCATTGGGCTTTTTGTTGCTGCTTGGCCTTTTTGTTTTTGCTAAACACCCCCCCCCCCCCCCCCCCCCGACTTGCTATTGCACCCCCTTGGCCAACTATTTTATATTTTTATATTTTTCTCATATTTTTATATTTAATACTTTCATTTATTTTTATTAATGATAAAAAATCCTAAAAAATGATTTATTTATTTTCACACTTTTATTTTATTTTTTTTATTATTTCTCACATAAAAAATTAATTTATTTTGATATAATAGAATTTATTTTCTTAATAAACTTACAAATATAATTAAAAATACTTAATATTTTTATTATACATTTTATACTTACAAATACCAATTTTTATACATATTTATTTTTTAATATTCATATACAATATTATTTTTTATTTTTTATACAAAAAACACACAAATAAATAATAACATAGAACATTATTTTCTTTTGAATAAAAACTAGGGTTTAATCCCCTTCCAAAATTAAATATTATTTTTTCCCTTTTTAGGTTTAAATTAAATATTTTTCTTACACAAAAACAAGACATAAAACATTTTTTCTAACATGAACATTGCATTGCATTTTAAATATTTGTATTATATTTATTTAATTCGTGCATATTCGATTTGGTTGTAATAATATATTTAGCTTTATATTTGTGCAAATCCCCATTCAAACTTGTATTCCCCCCTCCCATAAAATTGTTGTAATAGCTTAGTATATTTACATTACGCAATTTATCGCTTTATATACCATGACTAGTAATTAGGGTTTGCATGACAAGAACAAAACAAAAATAGAAAACCCTAAATACAAGACAAAAATCAAAAGCATGAAAATGATAAACTTTGCACACAAACACCCTTAGGGTTTCTCCCACTTGGTTGCCTAAAATAAAATGGCCATGTTACGCACGCGAAGTATCTTGGCAAAACAAAACAAATATAAGATCATAGTCCCTCTGTGATCGGTGGATCTGGAACTGACTGTTTAACGCTGGTTCGCGAAATGTCGCGGAAGCAAGAGTCGCCACCGTCTTTTATTTTCTCCAAATGGAAAGGACAAAAGCACAGAAAAATTCCTAAAAGAGATTGCTCTCGGTTCGGGAGGTAGGTTATAGAAAGGGAAGGTGTTAGCACCCTTTCTATCCATGGTTATCCATGGGCTCTTAGATACTTGCTCAATGTGTTTTCAAAAATGTTTGTTTGCTTTTCAATGTGGGTTTTAAAAAGTTTCTTTGAAAAATTTCAGTTCGACTCGTACGTCAGAGTGTTTGAAAAATTTGCTTTGAAAGCTTTTTGAAAATGTGTTGGTGTGAAAAGTATTTTTTTGATTTGTTTTGAAGTTTAGAGCAAGTATCTAGAGTTGTCTACCTACCCTAAGGAATTCGTCTGTGTAAATGTCCTTTAAAGTAGTGCCATCCCACCATTGAGATGTAGGTAGCACCACCGTTGGAGGTGTTCGGGTCAATTCGAAGTTCGGGACATGGTGATCACTAGAGCAATGGGAAGACACCTTAGAAGCTACCCTCATGCCAGGTTCCCGGATCATGAGGACTTACTAAGACATCCTCTACTCGACGATCACCTTTCGAGGCAAGGCAACAGTGAGGCGTACCCTAGGGGTGGTGTGTGATTTGTGTGTCAGATTCATTTATTTTTGTCTTGTCAGGTTATGGGTGATCTACGCTTGTTTTTATTTTTGTCCATACATTCTTTCATGCATTTATTTAATAGTTAAAAATATTGCGGGAAAGTAAAAATTCTAAGCTATTACAAAAGGCGCGGGTCCACATCGCCAAAATAAATCCAGGACCCGATTTGACAGAAAGTAAATAAAGAAGTGCGAGAAATAAAATGTCCGAGTTACATGGCTTTGGGAGAATTACATTAATATTTATAAGAAAATAAAATAACGTGCGAATAGGAATTAAAATTGGAAACGAGGGCGTTGGACCCTTTAAGTTAAATTGAAATTAAAAATTAATTAATTATTTATTGAAATAAAAGAAGTGTTTTTTAGGTTTTTTTTGTATTTATGAAATAAGAAAATTAAAATTAAAATTAAAAGAAACCCTAATTCTAAGTTATTTTTAATTATTTGAGAAAAATGTTAAAGTTTAACTTAATTTACTAAAGAATTTATGTACATGTTTATTTACAAAATATTTAGTAATTAATAATGATAATAATGATGAGAAAATTATTTATTAAAAAAAATGATGAAAAAGTTTAAAAACCTAATTTCTACATATTTAATTTATTAAAAAAAATATTAAAGTTTTGAAACCTAAATTAATCTAATTAATTGTTTAGAGTTTATTTACAAAAATAATAATAGTAAAATTAATATTAATAAAATAAACATTTTTTGATGTTTCTGTATTTTATATTTATTATGAAAATTATTTTATGGAATTAAAAGAAAACAATTAAAAAAACAATTAAAAGAATAAAAAGTAAAAACAAATAAAAATTAAAAATTGAGCAAACCATGGGGGTATTCAGACCCAAAGGGAGGTTTTTTGAACGGTCTGCATTCTTTGGCCATTGGATTGAGTTTCATGCATAAGTTGTTCTACTTTGGCCATTTGGCTTTTGGCTTTTGGCTTTTGGCCATTTGTGTTCTGGCTTCAACGTTCCCTTAATGTCTGGCTTAATGTCTGCCTCGCCATGTATTGGTGTCATGTGTAAAATGTTCTGTTTTGGCCATTTGGCTTCTGGCCTTTTGGCCATTTGGCCTCAACGTTCCTTAATGAACCTGCATGGAATCCTGTCTAAATCTGCAGTGTTGAACCTCATGAACACATTAAATAAAATCATAAAAATTCAAATAAAACCAACATATTAATGTTTAGGCACAATATGGCATGTATGAATGATTATACCCTTTTGATCATGGAGATCAAATCAATCTTACCCTTACTGGAAGATTAGTGACCTGAATGCTTTTATGCCTTACTGGAAGATTAGGATCATGGAGATCAAGCCAGCCTTATCATTACTGAAGAAGTAGTGAGGTATTGGTTTATAACTGTGATGGCTTGCTTGTAGTGAGAGAGAGATTTGTAATAAGGATTTCAAGGTTTTAGGGTTCTTGAAAGAGTTTGATATTCTAACAGTGTTGTGGCTAAGTTTTTTCTCTCTTTTTCTCTCTCTCCTTTTTTCTTTTTTTTCCCCCTGGTTTGTGTGACAAGAAGGTGATTATATAGTGGAAATTAGGGTAAAGAAAATGGGCTTTGAATGTGCAATTGGGCCTCCAATATTCACTTGAATTCGTCACTTTCCAGGCTAAATCGCAGGGACTTAAGTGCATTTTTTGAAGTTGAAATGTGAAAACAAAATGTAGCCGACATCGAGAACTAACTCCTGTCCGAAAATCGACTCAATCGGATAAACGGTGAATTAGTTATGAATTTTTGAAGTTTCAGCTCAGACAAACTTATTTTGGGCTCCAGTGTCGGCTCTGACACGTTCTTCAATAAAAAACTGGTATTGATCGGTGCATAATTTGGTCTCGACTTTTGAAGCAAAGTTGTAGATCTATGAGTCAGTGACCTTGTGTAAAAATATGAGTCCAATCCGATAAAAATTGACCGAGTTATGAATTTTCGAAGTTTCGGCTCAGATGAAATAATATTCAGCATTCAGGATTTTCAGCGTGTCACGCACTCTGAGCAAAAAACGAAGGCCTTTTGAATATCGTTTGAACTCAATACCTTCTGTGAAAATGTAGCCAACTCAATTTGTGAAATTTCGGCGCCAGAACCAGCTCGATACGATGAAAATCGACCAAGTTATGATTTTTTGAACATGACGCAAATAAACTTCTGTCACAAATTTTCTGCACGAAAATACCTGATAAATCCACATTTTTGAAGACCTTCTGATCGAAATTGGCTTCCAGCCGTGAGAGATGAAAACGTAGATAATGTCAAGACGGAATTTTGGCCACCGGAACGGGTTCAAAACGAGCCACGATCTTCAAGTTATGAATTTTTTAGCGCGTAAAAACTGCACTTTCAGCACACTTTTTCACCATATTTCTTCAAGAAAACTCGCATATTCGGATACCTTCTTTAAAGAATTGACTCTTGAGCCGAACCTGAAATTGAGAATATGTTATCAGAGATATCTTGGCGAAAGAACACCTGAATATAACGCGTCGGGTTGGTCTTGTGAATTTTTCTTGAAATATTTTAAGAAATATGGGAGGGCAAATTTTGGGGTACAACAGTTGCCCCTGTTCAATCTTCTTAGACCTGAGGATGCAGATTGGCTGACGTGCCTTTCGTAATCCGAGGGTAGAAGATGATTGGACACTAGAGTGCCCAGAAATTTGAGCTCACATAGTAGCAATGATGATGAGGGAATGGGCTTATAGATGCCATTTGGATGTTGCTTGGATAGGATGATGGGCTTATAGATGCCATCTGGACGTTGATCGCGTAGGAGATTCCTTAGCGAGAACCTGCATACCTGCAAAACAGAAAAATGAGTACCTGACACGTCACAGGAACTGATTTTAGATGCTTGATATAGATATGTCCTGACTGGTTACAGGAGTTGGGTCTGGAGCTTCAAACGCTGATGAATGAACCAGGGATGGTTACTGCCTTAGCATGAATGGTAAGAGAATCCTGAATGATTTCAACCTCAACAACGCTCGTTGAGAAAATCTTGGTGAGAATTACCATCTTCGTAGTGTCAGGAAGAGAACCGAAGGACATTATAATCTCAAAGGGAGTCACCTCACTCACCGTTGGAGAGGGAACTATAGGAAATTATAATCTGGAAGGAAATATCACCTCACTCGCCGTTGGAGAGGGGACCATAAGAGAATATCACCTCACGCTCATGTCGGAGAGGGGAACATCTGAAAAAGGAATTACCACCTCACTCGCCGTTGGAGAGGGGACCATAAGAGAATATCACCTCACGCTCATGCCGGAGAGGGAAACATCTGAAGAAGGAATTACCACCTCACTCGCCGTTGGAGAGGGGACCATAAGAGAATATCACCTCACGCTCATGCCGGAGAGGGAAACATCTGAAGAAGGAATTACCACCTCACTCGCCGTTGGAGAGGGGACCATAAGAGAATATCACCTCACGCTCATGCCGGAGAGGGAAACATCTGAAGAAGGAATTACCACCTCACTCGCCGTTGGAGAGGGGACCATAAGAGAATATCACCTCACGCTCATGCCGGAGAGGGAAACATCTGAAGAAGGAATTACCACCTCACTCGCCGTTGGAGAGGGGACCATAAGAGAATATCACCTCACGCTCATGCCGGAGAGGGAAACATCTGAAGAAGGAATTACCACCTCAGCAAGATGATGAAGGAATCTGAGACGATTACTACTCCAAATATATGATGAAGGAATCTGGGATGATTACTACCTCAGCAGGACGATGAAGGAATCTGAGACGATTGCTACTCCAAATATACGATGAAGGAATCTGGGACGATTACCACCTCAGCAAGATGATGAAGGAATCTAAGACGATTACTACTCCAAATATATGATGAAGGAATCTGGGATGATTACTACCTCAGCAGGACGATGAAGGAATCTGAGACGATTGCTACTCCAAATATATGATGAAGGAATCTGGGACGATTACCACCTCAGCAAGATGATGAAGGAATCTGAGACGATTACTACCTCAACGGGTAAAGACTTTTATCTGTTGATCATTCTTTCCTGAAAAGTAACGAATTAGTTGTATGCAATGTCAAAATGCATGAATTGCATGATTTTAAGATGTTCTCAAAAATGAATGAGATTGGGGTGATATGATGCGTCTATGCATGCTATAATGATGTATGTGACGTTTTATGAATGTGTTTTTCGTCTAGGAAAGTAAATCCTTGACGGGTGCCGGGAAGTTGTATCCTGGGCTGATGTTGAAGAATAGATTTTGCTTTCGCTGGGGATGATAGTTGCAGGTATACCGATAGGAGAAGACGACTCCGTTGAGGAATAAACTTGGCGAATGGAAGATTCGGCGGGGAGAAAAGATACTTTAGCGACCCTGCTGGGAAGCAATACTCTGTGGGGATAGAGATGCTTTGCTGAATGTTGATGATAGTTTGCTGAAGATATCTCTGCTGTATTGGAAGTGCTGATAGACTTCGCGGGGGATAAGAAGATTCTACCGACGACGATCTTTCCGTGGCCTTTGGCTGAGGATAACCCAGTTATATCCTGTTAAGGAAATAACTCTTTAAATAAAGCCGGACGACGCGTTCGTGCTCTGCGGGGGGATAAGCTTCCAGAATCAACTGGGGATACGCTTACTGCTTGGGGAGATGGATTCCAACTTTCCTGGGGAAGCTGGGTTGGATTCTCCTGGGGAGGTATTGAACTGTATTGGTTATGTTCTTCAACAGGACCTACCCCGGTACCTTGGAGGATAGAACAATCAGACTGCTCAGACCGCTCATTATTGCCCCTGTTTCTTGTGGGGTGCTGATAGTTGTTGATGGGCAAACCTTCTTCTGGTAGACAGATGATGAGAAGACGGGACATAGTCGTACGCTTTAATCCCTAACTTTTGCCTGGACCGCCCTTTCGGGTTTTCAGTCCACCGGGATACCCATTTTTGCCCAAGCCGCCTTTTCAGGTTTTCGACTTGCCGGGTGTACAGATGTTTTTCATTTCATCCCTTCATTTTGCCCGAACCCTTTTGGTTCGCCGGGAAGCCCTTATTTTTGCCTAGGTGTGTCAACCTAGCGGGTCTTTGATTTTGCGTAGTATTTTTTTCGACTATGTCCGTTCTCAGAAAGTAGGGAGTTGCCCCTGTTAGAAGTGTTTTGCCATGCCACCACAAGGGATTTGATCAGGCAGGATTCGTTGTTGGAATGCCCCAAGTGACTCAGGCGGAGATCTGCCCCAGGTTGTTTGGCCTTTGAGAGATTCTCCGAATCTTGATTGGATTGCCCCAGATGATGGACCATGGTCATGCCTGCCCCTTGGTTGGAGATACTCTCGTTCATTAGACTTTCATTGTGCGAATTTCCCTGCTGTTCAAACAAAAAGTCATATGCAAACAAAGTTATGTTAAAATGCAAAGCTTATGTCTGTCTTGAAGATTTTGAAAATGCATTCTTTTTCATAAACAGGTAAATGTTTGTAAAACGTAATGTCAACTCCGTATTTACCGTAGGCCTTCAGGAGTCAGGATACCTTTCGTAACAGTATGCTTTCGAACTAACCCATGCTTCAGCTAGGACTTTTAAGGGTTATATCGTGGCCTGGTTCACGGTTTAAGAAACAAAGGATAAAGGCTCAAATTTATTTGTACCCACCCGCTCTTCGTGATGTTCTTCAAACCTAAACTCAGTTGATCGTGCGTTAGACCTTGTTTTGAGTCCTTGCTTTGATATTCCAATAATGGTTCAGATGTTGATGACTTATTTTGAATAGGCAGTCATTTCCTTTTTTGCTGAGGGTTTGTAGGACCTCTTTCTTGATTTTGCTATCCCTTTCTTTTTTTTGCCTGAACTGTTTCCTTTTTTGGAATTACAGTCAGCGGGATGCCCCAGTTTCATACGTCCCCTTTGTAGGTTTAGACTTTTTTGGGCTTTTTCATTTATGAATTTTGATGATGACTGCCTGTCCTTTTGATTGTTCTGAACCATCACTGTCTTTGTTCATTTTGTAAAGATCTCTTCGGTGCCATTCGTTATGCACTGGGATCAACTGAGAGACTACCCTGCCCCAGGTTATGATTAAGGGTTTTGATTTTCGAAAATAAAAACTCCTACTTCTTTGGCTCTGATGGGTTGACGAGGGATTATCATCCTTATAACTCCAGTGTTTAGGGGTTGAAACAATGCCTGTACCTCATCAGCGGGGTCTGTTCAAAAGCATACTGTAAAGATCGTGGTATCATTTTCGTCATCCTCCCTCAAGAGGCTTAGAATTATTTAAGATCAAGAGTTGACATCAGAAAAAATATGAAAACAGTTTGCATATAGTGAATGCGAATATATTGATTCAAAATAGACATAAGCGATGCATTAATGGAATAACAATGTTTTAACATGAATAAATGTTTAAACAAAAGAAAATCACAACTTGAATTCGAATGAACAAAAAGTGCTTTCTATCCTAGCCATGTTTTGGCATGGGAGCAGTGATCACGTTGGGAGTCTTGGGTACTTCAAACTGAATCTCTCCAGCATCGATCATGCCTTGAATCTTGTACTTCAGCGCCCAACAATCCTCAGTATCGTGCCCCGGGCTACCAGAATGGTAAGCGCACCTTGCTTCTGGGTTGTAGCTTGGAGAGGAGGTCTTTGGATTTGCAGGAGGGTTGATCACTGCAATCAGATTCATCCTTAACATGTGTTGCAAGGCTCGTGACCATGGCATGTTGATATTGGTGAATTGTCTCTTAGGCTCGTCCGGCCTGTTCTGATCAACCCTCTGTTTCTGGCGAGGTCGTTGTTGAACCTGTGAAGTAGTAGCAACTCGGAGAGGTCTATTCACTGGACCCGACCTTTGCCCTCTTGGGAGCTGTTCCATGACCTGGTCCCTGATTTGGGCTGGTTGCTTCATGCCTTGAGGAAGCTGACTGACCATGGCTCTCAGCTCTCCTTGCTCCTGAGCTAAACCTTGAATGAGGGCCCTTTGCCCCAGCATCTGAGTTTTCAATGTGTCTACCTCAGCTTGTAGACGTTTCAGCTGTTCGTCCTTGTCATCTTCAGGACTTTTTCTGATCAGATTCCCCATGAGGAGCGCCCTCAACTCTTCCTGCCCCTTGGATAGACCTAAGAAGATTTCCCTGAACTGAGATTCTTGAGCGTGAAGGTCCTGGTTATCTTGTTGTGAGGCCATTGCTGAAATAAACAGCGAGAAAGGTAAGTGACCTGCAAAAGGGATACCTGTAATGCGATGATGTGTATGATATGCATGCAATGTTTTCAAGGACCTCACAGGGTAAACAGAGAAATTTGGTTAGCATTTGGAACCGGTAGCTTGACTGAAAGCACTGCATATTGTTGAGAGCCCTTCTTCAAGGGTCAAAGGCTCACCATATCCAGTGGGTCATAGCCCCTGACAACCTTGGCTAGAGGAAAATAAATCCTCTTTGCCCCTTGCTGGGATAATTGTTCATCATGACCTGCATCACAAGCCCTTGAGATCCTTGAAATGGGTTAGGATGTATGCAATGGTATGATGTCATGCTATGGATGGGATGATGTAGGTAAACTCTGCTACGAGTCCCAATTAAGGACTATAAACAGACCCTGCAAGAAATTCGGTATACTTTGTTATGAGTCCCAATTAAGGACTATAAACAAAACCTGCAAGAAATTTGGTAAACCCTGTCATGAGTCCCAGTTAAGGACTATAAACAAGACCTGCAAGAAACTTAGTACCCTGTTATGAGTCCCAATTAAGGACTATAAACAGAACCTGCAAGTGGTTAGTACACCCTGTTATAAATCCCAATTAAGGACTATGAACAAAACCTGCAAGACATCAAGGGTCAGATAACAAGCATGCAAGTAGTCAAGTACGAAGGCACGCAAGTCACACAAGAGAGAGCCCTTAGGTTTAGGCCAGCATGGGGTCTGGGTAGTACCCTCTTGAAGTTGGTGGGTTCAACCTGTCCTATCAAAGTAACCGGGTTCTTAGAGGATCCCAATATCATTGACTACCCTCAATCGGTCATAACTCCAGCATCGCAATCTTTTCTTGCGGCCAGAACCATCACGAGAGTTTAGCCTCAATGGGCGTAGCATACTGCTACTGTTTCTATTGGCCAAGGTGGGTCATTTAAGGTTCTAAGGTCTGTTGGTGCTTAATGACTCCTTAGAAGACCCATACTCTCCTCGTTGCAACACAAGGGATATCGGTACAGACTAAGGTGCCACACCAACGTAGCCACTGCTTCACCTGTGTCGGTCTACGCCGGACAGGTCCCTCACAGCTTATGCTACCTAAACAGGGTCTCCCCCGATCCGGGTTAGGATCTATGTATCTCCGATGCAACCCACAATAGTAAAGCAAGCAAAACAATACAAGTGAAAACACAGTTATGACTTAGCCCTAAGGTACACCTCACTTTAAGTTTTATCCCCAGCAGAGTCGCCAGTTCTGTGATCGGTGGATCTGGAACTGACTGTTTAACGCTGGTTCGCGAAATGTCGCGGAAGCAAGAGTCGCCACCGTCTTTTATTTTCTCCAAATGGAAAGGACAAAAGCACAGAAAAATTCCTAAAAGAGATTGCTCTCGGTTCGGGAGGTAGGTTATAGAAAGGGAAGGTGTTAGCACCCTTTCTATCCATGGTTATCCATGGGCTCTTAGATACTTGCTCAATGTGTTTTCAAAAATGTTTGTTTGCTTTTCAATGTGGGTTTTAAAAAGTTTCTTTGAAAAATTTCAGTTCGACTCGTACGTCAGAGTGTTTGAAAAATTTGCTTTGAAAGCTTTTTGAAAATGTGTTGGTGTGAAAAGTATTTTTTTGATTTGTTTTGAAGTTTAGAGCAAGTATCTAGAGTTGTCTACCTACCCTAAGGAATTCGTCTGTGTAAATGTCCTTTAAAGTAGTGCCATCCCACCATTGAGATGTAGGTAGCACCACCGTTGGAGGTGTTCGGGTCAATTCGAAGTTCGGGACATGGTGATCACTAGAGCAATGGGAAGACACCTTAGAAGCTACCCTCATGCCAGGTTCCCGGATCATGAGGACTTACTAAGACATCCTCTACTCGACGATCACCTTTCGAGGCAAGGCAACAGTGAGGCGTACCCTAGGGGTGGTGTGTGATTTGTGTGTCAGATTCATTTATTTTTGTCTTGTCAGGTTATGGGTGATCTACGCTTGTTTTTATTTTTGTCCATACATTCTTTCATGCATTTATTTAATAGTTAAAAATATTGCGGGAAAGTAAAAATTCTAAGCTATTACAAAAGGCGCGGGTCCACATCGCCAAAATAAATCCAGGACCCGATTTGACAGAAAGTAAATAAAGAAGTGCGAGAAATAAAATGTCCGAGTTACATGGCTTTGGGAGAATTACATTAATATTTATAAGAAAATAAAATAACGTGCGAATAGGAATTAAAATTGGAAACGAGGGCGTTGGACCCTTTAAGTTAAATTGAAATTAAAAATTAATTAATTATTTATTGAAATAAAAGAAGTGTTTTTTAGGTTTTTTTTGTATTTATGAAATAAGAAAATTAAAATTAAAATTAAAAGAAACCCTAATTCTAAGTTATTTTTAATTATTTGAGAAAAATGTTAAAGTTTAACTTAATTTACTAAAGAATTTATGTACATGTTTATTTACAAAATATTTAGTAATTAATAATGATAATAATGATGAGAAAATTATTTATTAAAAAAAATGATGAAAAAGTTTAAAAACCTAATTTCTACATATTTAATTTATTAAAAAAAATATTAAAGTTTTGAAACCTAAATTAATCTAATTAATTGTTTAGAGTTTATTTACAAAAATAATAATAGTAAAATTAATATTAATAAAATAAACATTTTTTGATGTTTCTGTATTTTATATTTATTATGAAAATTATTTTATGGAATTAAAAGAAAACAATTAAAAAAACAATTAAAAGAATAAAAAGGAAAAACAAATAAAAATTAAAAATTGAGCAAACCATGGGGGTATTCAGACCCAAAGGGAGGTTTTTTGAACGGTCTGCATTCTTTGGCCATTGGATTGAGTTTCATGCATAAGTTGTTCTACTTTGGCCATTTGGCTTTTGGCTTTTGGCTTTTGGCCATTTGTGTTCTGGCTTCAACGTTCCCTTAATGTCTGGCTTAATGTCTGCCTCGCCATGTATTGGTGTCATGTGTAAAATGTTCTGTTTTGGCCATTTGGCTTCTGGCCTTTTGGCCATTTGGCCTCAACGTTCCTTAATGAACCTGCATGGAATCCTGTCTAAATCTGCAGTGTTGAACCTCATGAACACATTAAATAAAATCATAAAAATTCAAATAAAACCAACATATTAATGTTTAGGCACAATATGACATGTATGAATGATTATACCCTTTTGATCATGGAGATCAAATCAATCTTACCCTTACTGGAAGATTAGTGACCTGAATGCTTTTATGCCTTACTGGAAGATTAGGATCATGGAGATCAAGCCAGCCTTATCATTACTGAAGAAGTAGTGAGGTATTGGTTTATAACTGTGATGGCTTGCTTGTAGTGAGAGAGAGATTTGTAATAAGGATTTCAAGGTTTTAGGGTTCTTGAAAGAGTTTGATATTCTAACAGTGTTGTGGCTAAGTTTTTTCTCTCTTTTTCTCTCTCTCCTTTTTTCTTTTTTTTCCCCCTGGTTTGTGTGACAAGAAGGTGATTATATAGTGGAAATTAGGGTAAAGAAAATGGGCTTTGAATGTGCAATTGGGCCTCCAATATTCACTTGAATTCGTCACTTTCCAGGCTAAATCGCAGGGACTTAAGTGCATTTTTTGAAGTTGAAATGTGAAAACAAAATGTAGCCGACATCGAGAACTAACTCCTGTCCGAAAATCGACTCAATCGGATAAACGGTGAATTAGTTATGAATTTTTGAAGTTTCAGCTCAGACAAACTTATTTTGGGCTCCAGTGTCGGCTCTGACACGTTCTTCAATAAAAAACTGGTATTGATCGGTGCATAATTTGGTCTCGACTTTTGAAGCAAAGTTGTAGATCTATGAGTCAGTGACCTTGTGTAAAAATATGAGTCCAATCCGATAAAAATTGACCGAGTTATGAATTTTCGAAGTTTCGGCTCAGATGAAATAATATTCAGCATTCAGGATTTTCAGCGTGTCACGCACTCTGAGCAAAAAACGAAGGCCTTTTGAATATCGTTTGAACTCAATACCTTCTGTGAAAATGTAGCCAACTCAATTTGTGAAATTTCGGCGCCAGAACCAGCTCGATACGATGAAAATCGACCAAGTTATGATTTTTTGAACATGACGCAAATAAACTTCTGTCACAAATTTTCTGCACGAAAATACCTGATAAATCCACATTTTTGAAGACCTTCTGATCGAAATTGGCTTCCAGCCGTGAGAGATGAAAACGTAGATAATGTCAAGACGGAATTTTGGCCACCGGAACGGGTTCAAAACGAGCCACGATCTTCAAGTTATGAATTTTTTAGCGCGTAAAAACTGCACTTTCAGCACACTTTTTCACCATATTTCTTCAAGAAAACTCGCATATTCGGATACCTTCTTTAAAGAATTGACTCTTGAGCCGAACCTGAAATTGAGAATATGTTATCAGAGATATCTTGGCGAAAGAACACCTGAATATAACGCGTCGGGTTGGTCTTGTGAATTTTTCTTGAAATATTTTAAGAAATATGGGAGGGCAAATTTTGGGGTACAACACCCTCGATGACGCTATTCAAAGGTTGCCTAAACTAAATGATCTTGGTCCCTCAAAAATGCTAAGATACTTGGCAACATTGCTATCATGGTTATACGAGGACCCACGCCCGTGCCGTTTACATCAAAAGATAGGTTTGCTTACCAAATCAATGGTAAGTCAACAATGTTAAAGGAATAGAAAAATGCACAAGAAAGACATTTGAGTAGGTAGATAGCTTCTAAGTTACTTGCTCCATTTCAAACAACAATCCTTGCTATTTTCAAAAACAAACACACACACACATTTCAAAACATCTTACAAAACATTGAAAACATTTTTTTCAAAAGACAAACATCTTTGTATACATTCTTACGAACGAGAATCATTACAAAGATTGCCTAAACGAATGGCCTCTTTTACAAAATACTTTCAAAACCACACCAAACACCATTTCAAACAAACCAAAGCAAGTGATCTAAGCAAGTAACTAAGAGCCCATGGAAAACCATGGATGAAAAGGGTTCTAGCACCTTCCCTTTTCATGATCTACCCCCCGAACTTAAGAAAACATCTCAAAGGTCTTTCCTGTGCTTTTTCACCTTTCCTTTTGGATAAAAGAAAAGTCGGTGGCGACAATTGCTAACCGCGACATTTTGCGATAAAACGCAAAACCTCAAGTCAGTTCTCCCACCGTATCACACTGATCTTCAAGGGTGGCCCTCCAGCACGGGCACGGCGTACAGCCTTTTGAGCATTTGAAGTGAAACCTAGGCCAAACTTGTCAGCCTTATATGGGATATCTGGGAGTTGTCCCCAGATAGTGCATCCACCTTCTTCTACCACTGCTTTGGCATCCTTCAGCAACGACATTCGGAGTTGAGGATTTGTAATCTTGGGAACAGCCTTGGTCACTGCCATCTCTTGGGGGACCTCTTTAAAGTGTTGAAATGGAGTTTGAATGAACTCACCGTCCAATTCCACATATCTGAAGGAATTGAGATGGCTGATCATGTATTCTTCCTCTCTATGAATGGTGATAATCTTCCCTTGAACTTGATACTTCAACGTTTGGTGCGATGTAGAAGTAATAGTGCCAGCATTGTGGATCCATGGCTGGCCTAGTAAGCAGGAGTATGAAGGGTGGATGTCCATCACATAAAAAGTTGAATTGAAGGTTTGGGTTCCAACCTTTATGGGAATGTCTACCTCCTCATGCACCATCCTCTTCGAGCCGTCGAAAGCCCATACTACTATGTTACTTGGCTTAAAAGTCAACCCCTCACAGTCAATTCTATCAAGAACTTTTTTGGGTAATACATTCAGAGATGAGCCAGTGTCCACCAAAACATGTGCCAAGGTTGTGCCCCTACATTCCACCGAGACATGCAATGCCTCATTATGCTTTCTTCCCCTTTGCGTCAGATTAGCATCTGAAAAACCTAAACCATTGTCCGCAGTTAGGCTGGCTACGTAGTCTTGAAATTGATCAGCAGATGTCTCTTGAGGTACATGGGCGATTTTTAAGAATTTTACCAAGGCTTTTGCATGTGCCTCGGAATAGAGCAGCAATGCCAGCATAGAGATTTTAGAGGGAGTTTTCCCAAGTTGTTCAACTACATCGTAGTCGCTTCTCTTTATAATTTTTAAGATCTCCTCCATTTCTTTCTTGGAGGTCTCAGGGATGGTCAATGACTAAGCCTTCGTCCAGACAGGCTCAATTAGAACATTTTTCCTCGAGTCTCGATCAACTCGGCAGTAGGAGTGTCAGTAAGAATGATTACAGGGGTTGTAACGGCTTTGTCAATTGGAGTATTATTGGAGATAAATGTAGGACCGGGAACAACTTTTAGGGGAGCAACAGCAGGAATGATTATGGGTCCAGAAATTGCTTTTGAGGGAGCAATTTCTGGAGAAAAGATCCTACCACTTCGGGTAATTTTGCTAGTTCCTGCAATGTTATTGATGTCGGAGTTGACCTTCTCGGAGCTTGAATCTTCGGCGGCTGGCCAGTCTTGTTTGATACCATGGTAATAGACATCCCCTCCATAATTCCATGGTATGGTTTTGTCTGATGTATATGGGACTGGTCTAGGCATTGTGATTATTAAAGGAGCTGCTTTTGGAACTAATGTAATTCTAACGGGTCTTTTGGTGGAGACTCTGGAAGAATTGGCGGAAATGGTAATGATAGAAACATCTTCAAAAGGAACAGGTGGAACGGAAGTCTTCTCAAATAAAATTTCTTTATTGTCTATTAGGCATTGAACACCTATTTTCAACAAAGGACAACCGGTTGGGGAGGACAAACAGAGATGGCAAACTTCATCACAACCCGAGAACACACCGGCATTCAAAAAATTCATTTTAACAGTCAGAAGTGAGGTCATGAGTTCATCAATTGAAGTAACAAACAAATCTTCTTCAACGACATTGGTATTGTGGCCATGTATGGGCATAGGGGCGGAAATGACATTTGGCTTTTCAGACGCATCAAACTCAATTTATTTTGCTTCAATGAGGTCTTGTATTTTGTTCTTAAAAGCCCAATAGTTATTAGTATCGTGACCAGGACTTTCAGAGTGATATGCACAACGGGAATTGGGATGATAAAGAGGAGATGTTGTATTGGGATTTTTCGGAGCTTCTTTCAAGGTCACCAAATTGGATCTTAGCAGATGCGGTAATACTTGAGACGGGGTCATGTTAATTCTAGTGAACTGCCTGACTGGCCTTTCCATCCTTGGTTGATTACTTCTTTGTTGATCAGACGTAGGCTTAGGAATCATAACAGCCCCCACCATTGGTTGGCTTTCGTCCCTATCTTGGTTTCTTTGTGGATATACAACAGCTACCTCTTTCTTCCTGATGAAAGGCTTCCTTACAGCTGTAGAAGAAGATGTATCTTTCTTAATCTTTCCACTTTTTATGCCGGCTTCTACCCTCTCTCCGGTCAATATTAGTTTAGTAAAGCCAGCGGATGAACTTCTGATTAAATGATTGAAGAAGGGACCAGATAAGGTGCCTAAGAACATGTCTACCAATTCTCTCTCAGACAGAGGGGGTTGAACTCTTCCAGCCAAATATCTCCATTTTTGCGCATAGTCCTTGAAACCTTCATTGGAAACCATGGCCATACTCTGGAGTTGAGTACGGGTTGGCGCCAAATCAGCATTGTATTGATATTGCTTATAGAAAGCTACGTCAAGATCTTCCAAATTATGAATGTTGGCTCTTTCTAGTTGGTAGAACCAGTCAAGTTGAGTTCTAGACAGACTGTCTTGGAAGAAGTGCACCCATAAGTCTTTATCAGCGGTATGGGGTTGGATTTTCCTCACATATGACCGGAGATGCATTTTAGGGCATGACACTTTGTCATATTTGGCAAATGTAGGTACTTTGAATTTCGGAGGAATTACAATCCCTAACACTAGTCCAAATTCTTCAAAGTCCAAGCCTGGCACCTTTTGGATTTCCATCGCGCTCAACCGCTCTTCGAGATGTCTATACTTGTCATCAGCTGGAGGGTATTGTTCCTCAGAGTAATCTTCCTCTTCTTCCTCCTTTTCTGATTCTGACGGGAGAACTGTTTCCTTTCCTTTCCCCTCTCCTTCACCGGATGTTGTTGCAAAGTTCAAAGTCCTTCTTGTCTGCTCATGAAATCTTCTCCCCATGTTTAAGACTCTGGTTACCTTATTTGTTTTCTTTTTTCCTCTCTTCAGCCAACAGAGTCTTCAACTCTTCTTGCCCCTTGGCTAGGGTCATGAGCAACTGTTGAAATTCCGTATTCTGAGCTTGGAGATCTTTCACTGTTTTCTCGAGATCCATCTTACTGAAATAAACAGTAGAGAGATGAGGAGACTTGTTGCAAAAGACATGTTTATGTTATGATGAATGATATATGCATATGCAATGTTTTCAAGGATTTCAAAGATTCAAATTTGTTTTAGACAAAAAAGGAAACACACGTTATATTAATAAGATAAAGTTTGAGTACATTAATTCCCCTAGAGAAAAATAATACAAAATCTCTAAGATAGAAAAGTATTGTGCATCCTCTTTGGTGCAATGTAGGCATTCAGAGTCTTCTCCTCATGAAGTAGCCTAGTGAGTTCCAAAACCTTCTTCTCGCTTGCATAGAATAGGGCTTCTAAAGTATCTCACTCCCCCTTGAGTTATATCCAATCCCTTTGTAGGTCTACAAGAGATGTGGGCATGTCAGGATGTAGGATAGTGTATGGAACATCTCCCTCCATGACAGGCTCAAAAATTACCGAGAGAATGGAGGGATAAGGCATCATAAGACTCTGAGCACGAGTTCATACCCATTTGAGGTAAGGCTCAAGAGGGATGGAATTCTTGTGCCCCAAAGTCTTGCTATCCACCTTATTTAACATCCTCCAAGCTCGGATGAATCTCTGGCAAAGACCTTGATTATCGTTGTCGTAGTCGAATACCAAACCTTGAATCAGCATCTCGTGCAGACCATCCCTTCAGGCGTAACCAAACTGTCTTAAGGCTAAACATGGGTTGTAGGAGATTCCTCCCCTAATGCCAAGAAAAGGAACATTAGGTAATTCTCCATAATGGTCGACAATGATAACATTCTCTTTGGATCGAGAGCACCAATGAATGTCTGAATGTATGAGCGTCATCAACCTTTGTGACCACCTTGAACCTTGATCATTTTTTAATACAGATTGGGGAAGATGAGAAATAAACCATCTTGCCAAGAGAGGAGTTCAACACATAAGGACACCTCTTTTCCTCATTGTGCGAGTGTGAAAAGAGTGTAGGATATCCCCTAGCAATGTAGGCAGTGGGTTGCGTGATATGAAGATTTTGACGGTGTTCACATCTATGAGCGGGTCAAGATTTGGAAACAAAACCATCCCATAGATAATGAGAGCCACAATTTCCTCAAAGGCTTGCAAGTCTAAGGAATTCCAACAGCCTTGGGCTTTCTCAAACAGGAACTTTGCTAAGAAACCTTTGACACCACTCCTTGTTTCCAAATGGGTTGTGACATCAGATGAGTGTAAGTGTAGAGCTTGAGCAATCTCTTCTGGCTTTGGATCTCTTTCCGTACCGCTGAAAGGTAGTTGATTGATAATGGGAATCCTCGAGAGTTGGGATAATTATTCCAAAGTAGGCACTAGTTGATAGTCGGGGAATGTAAAACAATGGTGCAAAGGATCAAATAACTGAAAAAGCACCTTCATCATGTCCTCAATTGTGTTAGAGGTGACCAAGTTGAGTAGCCAACCATGTTTCTCGGTGAATGGAGAGTTCTCAGGAATCCTTGAAGCTAGCTCCTTAATTTGGGGAGGGATCCTCACAAGGTTGATTTGAATAGTTTTCCTATGAAGTGAATCCATATCCTACAAAACAAGAACAAAGATGAATCCCAAAATCCTTGTGTTGTACCCCAAAATTTTCCCTCCCATTTCTCTCAATAATTTCTCATCACAAAGCCCTTGGAGCTCAAGATCCAGTTAGGGTTTCATCTGCTCAAGACTTCTCCTTGCACTATTGACCCAAATTAGGGTTTGTGTTTGCACAAAGATGTTTTGACCTAAAATGCCTAAGATGAATTTCATGCTTCATGTTGGACTCCCAAGTTTATCCACATCAAATTTCAAGCCTTGATTCCAAGTTTTGCCCAGTCAATTGGACAGTTGACCTAGAAATCAACTATATTGGGGAAAAAGCCAACTGTGGCCAATTGACAGTCAAATCTCATGAAAATTGACCCACATCAACATTATGAACTCACATGGACCATTTGATCAAGTTTGGATCACAATTCCACAAGAAATTTGATCAGATCACCAAAAGGGCAAAATGGTCATTTTTAGGGTATGACTGCACAAAGGCAATTTTTGACTGTTTGACCTAGCCAATGGCAAAACAAGCTCACATATGGACTCAAGGACCCCATGGAATTGTCTTGACATACTCAACAAGTTCAAAAGATCCCAAATACACAAGATTGGCAGTTGAATTTCCCAGTCAATTGATCAGTTTTGACTGTATACTGAAAAGTCAAACTTTGACTTTTTGGTCAAAATCAAGTGTCAAGATTCATTTTTCATTAAAACATGACAAATCATGAAACTTGTTCATCAAGAAATCAAGAATTGCAAATTAGGGTTTGAAATGAAGATTTTTCATAACTTAGAATTTTTCTAAGTTATGAAAAACCCTAATTTTTTCCTAACTTTGCCCCACTTTCTCACCAAGATTCATTTGGATTCAAGCAAAAGTCAAAACATGAAAGTTGTGGCCTATTGTAAAATCTACAACTTTGATTCACAAAGTTTTCCCAAAAGAAGCTTGTAGCTCAAGTTACAAGTTTTGGAACAAGGGTACCAAACCATTCTTAACTTAGAGAAAATTTGACCTATTTTAGGCAGGATTTTTACCTAACTTCAAGACCATTTTTCACATACTTCCACTTGGAATTTCAATTTGCATTTCAAATATGGATTAAAGTACACATTCCAAGCTTTCCAAAATGTCCAAGAACTCATCAAACAACCTCATGGTTAAAGAGAATCGAATTTGACAATATGGAAAAAACTCACTTTTGTTATGGCCAATTTCCATGTTCATACACTTAGGCAATTTTCAAATCAGCATGCATTTCTTGATTACAGGCCCTAAATCTCTTTTACACTCATAAATTTAATGCAAACTCATTGTGCCAAGACCATATTTTTTGTGTTCAAGCATTGCATAATGGTTTAGTCCCAAAATAGATAAAGCATTTTAACCATTTTTGCAAAAGTGAACTTTATATCAATTAACAATCCAAGCAAGGACAGTGCAAATCTCTTTGGCACAAGTTATTAGACTAATTACACTGAGCAAGGCCAAGGTTTGCATCACATTAGGGGGGCCTCTATCAGTCTAGAACTCCACTTGACCTTTTCTTGCTTAAGTGTGAAGAAGCATAGTATTTTGTACACAACTCTCATTTTCCTGTAAACCAAGCTAGCAAACTTGTCAAACACTTTCTAATCATCAAACCCAAGCTGAAACATGAGCTATCCACCTCCATTGCCCTCTCAAACACAGAATCACTCTCAAACTGTCCAAACAGAGCACCTGCTGCAAATTGAATCCCACAACTCATTTCCATCGTGCATTCTTGCTAAAACCAGTTCAAACACTTTCCTTACCATCAATCCAAACTATCCAAAGCATTAGAAGTGGACTGTAACTCCTCTAACCAGTTTGGCCATTTTCATTTCTTCCTCTTGCAGGTGGACTTCTGCAGCTTGGTATAGAAGGTTTCAAAGCATACCAAGTATTGGAATAGCATCCTCACACTCCAAGGAAGCTGTACAAATCATCATCTTGCCCTGAAAGCTCCCCCATTGCCAGACACGATTCCAGCTGAACAGGTATATTCTTGAACTTCTATCTCCCAATGTAGGCATCATTAGCTCTAAGTTTGTGAATAAAAAGTGTTCTACTCATGCCCCTGAAACTGTACATACCTTTACTTTTCATTTATTTTGCATAGGCTGTGAGAATTTAAGGTCTGAATATTGATAAAAAGTTAGGTTAAGATTTGGGAATGGAGAAATTCTCTCTCATTTCTGAGAGTTAGGATGAGTTCTTTACATGTCCAGAATCGTGGCTTGATGCTTAACATTTCTTATGTTGTAAGTTTGTGCTAAAAGTCCAGGAATCCAGATGTTTGAATCATGGTGCAAAACGCGCGTTTTTGACAAAGGTTCTGGCCAGAGGTTGAAGAAGGTCCTATTGGGCTGGGCTTGTTCTATTTTTCTTATTTGCACCTTGCTTTTGCTCTTGAACCTCCCTGGCCCATTTTGAGTTTTGTTTTCCATTTTCATTTTTTTTTCTTTTTTATTCTGGTTTGTTATTTTTCATTAAAATATAAAAAATACTAAAAACATTTTTTCACATTTTTTTGCATTTTTATTTGATATTTATTAGCTTTAGTTATATATATATATATATATATATATATATATATATATATATATATATATATATATATATATATATATATATATATATATATATATATATATATATATATATATATATATATATATATATATATATATATATATATATATATATATATATATATATATATATATATATATATATATATATATATATATATATATATATATATATATATATATATATATATATATATATATATATATATACTTATTACTTTTGTTTAGAATATTAGAAATAAAACAAAATACATTCATTTTCTAATTTTATTTTATTTTTATCTTCTGAAAATATTTTATGTAAAATATACTTTTTTTATAAATATTAAATATTATTATTTTGTATATATAATACATATTTAGTAAATAATACAAATATTTGTATATATATATATTAGTATATTTAGGTTAAAAATACAAAATATATACATTTTTATTTTTATTAATATTTGACATTAAAAAATACATTTTTTATAAATATACTTCTTTTTTATTTTATTTTTTTGTATATAATTATTAAATATTGTATATATTAAATAATTAATGCATTTATTTAATAAAATTAGGGTTTTGCCCTAAACATAAAAAACTCCAAAAAAAATAATACTTTTTATTTTTGTTTATTTGACATAAAAAATACTTTTTTTTCATACATATAAAAAGCCTTTTTGCATCTTGCATATTCATTTTATTTAATTTGTGCAATTAATTACCTTGTATAATTCCAAATTGATGTAATAGTTAGATTTAAACTTCTTGCTAAAATATCCCCATTTGAACATTTGTACCCCCTTTCCCATATATTGTGTTGTAATAACTTAGGAACTTTATTTTTTTCGCACTTTAATGCTTTCTAATTATGCCATATTAGAATTAGGGTTTGTATGCAAATAAAAACAACAAAATAGTTTGACCTAATTTCAAGATAATCTAGCATGAAAATGGACAACACCAATCACACTTGCACCCCTAGGGTATTCCACTTGTTGCCTTCAATAATGGGCCATATTGCATGTTAGGTCTCTTTGGGCAAAACAAACACAAATTCAAATGATCATAGTCCCTCGATGACGCTTTCGAAAAGTTGCCTAAAAATGATCAAGTCCCTTAAAGGAAAATTGCCCAAAGATACTTGGCACCATTGCAATTATGGTCTAAACGATGACCCGCGCCCGTCCCTTTCACATCCTAACACAAGATTGTCCACCAAATGCAATGGTGGAACAAAATTGTTAAAAGGGTTAAAAAATAGCAAAAATCTTTGAGAACTTTAGGGTAGATAGCTCTTAAGTACTTGTCACCTTGCAAAACAAAAACACTTGCCTATTTTTCAAACCACACTTCACAAACACTTTTAAAACAACTTTCAAAAAAACCTTGAAACATCTTTTCAAAAAGACAAACACCTTTTGTAAAACATTCGAGTAAAGAATTGTTACAAGGGTAGCCTAGACAAGGCATCTTTTTCAAAACATTTTCAAAACCACACACAAAGCACCATTTCAAACAATTGAAAACCAAGGCAAGTTGATCTAAGCAAGTACCTAAGAGCCCATGGATAACCATGGATAGAAAGGGTGCTAATACCTTCCCTTTCTATAATCTACTCCCCGAACCCAAGAAAATATCTCAAAGGTTTTTGCTGTGCTTTTTAAACCTTTCCTTAGGATAAAATAAAAAGTCGGTGGCGACTCTTGCTCAACCGAAACATTTGCGAAAACAAACGCAAAACCATAGTCAGTTCTCCCACCGTATCACAGAACTGGCGACTCTGCTGGGGAGAATTTTAAAAGTGGAGTAACCTTAGGGCTTAGATCACCCTCTTGCATGATTAATTGTTTGTCTTGATTGCTTTATATCTTGGCTCTCTTGTTTGGGTTTGTAATCCTCCACCCGAATTTTGGGAAACATTTCATAGATAGCAATACGTTATGGAAATTGTGCGGGGTATACCGACACGGTCGAAGCAATAGCTATATTAGTGCGACATATTTGTGAGTACCGGAAACCCTTGAGTTCAATCAAGGAGAGTACGGGGCCGCTGAGTGATGTCACTAAGCACTAATGACCTAGAACCTTACTTGACCATCTTGGCCTTTCATTAGGGGTAGTGAGATGACCAGCTTTGGTGCAGTCCGAAGTTGGTAGATACTCGATACTACACTCATTGAGGGTTATTTTCTTGGAATATTTTGGTCGCTAGTTAAGTGGCTAAACCAAAACAATGAACAATGAAAACAATCCAGTGATATTGAGCTCCTTAGAACCCGGTTACTATTTATAGGACAGGTTTTTAAGCCAACTACACTCAAGAGGGTACTTACCTATGAAACCCCATGCAAGCCTGAAACTAGGGTTTGGTGTGATTTGCTTGTACATATGTTTGTGCATACATCATAAACATCATAAAGCATCATATGCATTCACTAACCATTTCAAGGGTTTAGATCTTCATCTTTGTTCTTGTTTTGTAGGTCATGGAAATTCCTCGCAGAAAAACCATCCAAGTCAACCTTGTGAGAATCTATCCTCAACTCAAGGAGCTCACCTCAAGAATTCCAGAAAGCTCATCCTTCAGTGAAAGACATGGTAGACTGCTCAGCTTAGTCAACACCAACATTGAAGAGGATATGATGAAAGTGCTATTCCAGTTCTTTGACCCCCTTCACCACTGTTTCACTTTCCCCGATTACCAGTTGGTGCCCACTTTGGAGGAGTCTTCTCAACTCCTAAGAATCCCTATCCTTAATCAACTACCTTTCAATGGTACGGAAAAGGAACCAAAGCCGGAAGATGTTGCTCGAGCATTACATCTACAACCATCCGACATCAAGGGGCATTGGGAAACCAGAAGCGGCGTCAAAGGATTCCTAGCAAAATTCTTGTTTGAGAAGGCACAAGAATGTTGGAATTCATTGGACCTACAAGCCTTTGAAGAAATTGTGGCACTCCTTATCTATGGGTTGGTCTTGTTCCCAAATCCTGATCAGCTGGTAGATGTCAACGCCGTCAAAATCTTCTTGTCCAGAAATCCAATACCAACATTGCTTAGGGACATCCTTCACTCATTTTACACACGAACAATGAGAAAGAGGGGTGTTCTCATGTGCTGTACTCCCCTCCTTGCAAGGTGGTTTATTTCGCACCTTCCACAATCTGTCTTGAAGAATGACCAAGGCTCAAGGTGGTCCCAACGGTTGATGACTCTTACTCACTCTGATGTATATTGGTGTTCTCGGTCCAGAGAAAATGTCATCATCGTCGATCGTTGTGGAGAGTTCCCTAATGTTCCATTACTTGGCATTAGAGGGGGTATGTGATCGGTGGATCTGGAACTGACTGTTTTTAGCTGGTTTCGCGAAATGTAGCGGTAAGCAAGAGTCGCCACCATCTTTTATTTTCTCCAACATGGACAGGACAAAAGCACAGCAAAATTCCTTATGAGATAGTTTCTCGGTTCGGGAGGTAGATTTATAGAAAGGGAAGGTGTTAGCACCCTTTCTATCCATGGTTATCCATGGGCTCTTAGATACTTGCTCATTTGTGTTTTCAAAATTGTTTGTTTTCTTTTCAAGGTGAGTGGGTTTGAAAAAGTTTCGTTTAAAATTTCAGTTCGACTCTTGTATCAGTCCTCAAGAGTGTTTGAAAAGTTGTTTTTGAAATCTTTTTGCAAAGTGTCAGTGTGAAAAGAAATTTTTGATTTGTTTGGAATTAGAGCAAGTATCTACGAGTCATCTACCTACCCTAAGGAATTCGTCTGTGTAAATGTCCTTAAAGTAGTGCCATCCCACCATTGAGAGGTAGGTAGCACCACCGTTGGAGGTGTTCGGGTCAATTCGAGGGTTCGGGACATTGTGGTCACCAGAGCAATGGGAAGACACATTAGAAGCTACCCCCATGCCATCTTCATAGACATGAGGACTTACTAAAACATCCTCTACTCGACGACCACATTTCGAGGGGCAAGGCAACAGTGAGACGTACCCTAGGGGTGGTGTGTGAATTGTGTGTCGTTTTCAATTATGTTTATCTTGTCATGCATTGGTGATCTACGCTTTGTTTTTATTTTTGGCATTCATTCTTTCATGTGGTTATTAACAGTTTAAAAAGGTGCGGAATTAAAAGTCCTACGCTATTACAAAGGCGCGGGTCTACATCGCCAAATAAATCCAAGACCCGATTTGAAATAAAAATGCGGAAAGATAAATGTCCTAATTAATCTATTACAAGGCTTTGGGATAAATACATTACATTCACAAAAGAAATAAAAATAAAAGCGCGAGAAGGAACTATAATCAAATGCAAGGGCATTGGACCCTTTGAAGAAGTTAAATTAAAATTATTAGTGAATTGATGATTAAAGAAAAAGAAGAACTTATTTTTTTATGTTTTTTTGTATTTATGAAATTAAGGAAAATTAAAATGGAATTAAAAGTTAATTAAAATCCTAGTTCTAAATTGTCTTTAATTTATTAAAAAAAATATTTTAGTTTGACCTAATTTACATTAATTATTTACATGGCATATTTATTTATAAAAATAATTAATATTTAATAATGGTAAAAAAGAAAAGAAAAAAGAATAAAAGCATCAAAACCTTAATCTCTTTATTTTTAGTTTATTAAAAAACATTGAATTAAACCTAGAATTAAAACTAAATTAGTTAACAAAATTTATTTACAAAATAATATTAATTAATGTTAACAAAGCATATTTTTTATTGTTTCATGATTTTCTGATTTTTTTGTATTTTTATATTATAAAATTTATTTTATGAATTAAAAGAAAATAATTAAAACAAATAAAATAAAAATAAAGAAAAAGAAAAAGGGAAAGAGATACAAACAAGAGGGGTGTTGACCCAAAGTTGGAGGTGAATTCCCAGCAATTTGGCCCATTTGAGGAAGGCCCTTTTGACTTTTGATGGTCACGTGTAGACCCCTGGACTAAGGTGCATGATGGAACTCATATCTTGGCTTTTGGATGGATCTCAGGGGCCATGTGGCAAGCACCAGCGCTGGACGTTTGGTGGGCTATAGGAGAGTCAGTGTACCTGATCATGTTGCAAGAAAAAATATCAAGAGTATAGGGGGCCTGGGAATCGAACACAGGTCCCAATGTTCAAAGGACAACGCATCAACCAACCAACCAAGTGCGTTTGTTTGTAAGATTACTGGAACGTGAATAATATGAGAGAGAATATATGCCATTGATAAATATGAAAAAAAAATGCGCGAACGTTTGAATGTCCCTATCACGTGAGGACACCTAATCTTCTTCTTCATTTTCCTGTAACAAAACACGTTAGATAGCGGAGGTTTTAAACCCCCACTAAATGAAGCCACGAATAATAGCGAATAGGGCCTGGTTCATCATAAATTGAGCGCGAGGCATGGCTTTGAATCGTCATGAGCTTCTGGTTTCAATGGTGCCATTTAGGTTGGCCAATTTTTCCCCAAGCGTAAAGCCCCAATTCATGGTTCCTGAAACCCTAAAAAATAGCCATGGCAATTTTCTATACAAGTAATATTAATTCAATTCAATGATACCATGAGTTTCGTTGAGTTCATATTAGTGCAAAACAATCATTAGAATGCATTAATATGGCATGGAAAGGCAAATACGAATATGCAAAATATCAAGAACAGGGCGGCTTCGTTCTACCTGTTCTTTGTGTATGGAGATGTGATTTTGATTAGGTTATGATCAGAGAGGTCCCAGCAAACTTTTGAGGTACTTTCCACGCCTTGAAATTCCTTGCAACCAAGAAAACAGGTTTGAAGTTTTTAAGGAAAAAGTGAGTTTGTGTTCTTAGGTTCTAGCGCAACATTCAGGTCTTGAGCATTAGGGTTGTGATCTGTATATGTATGTGAGTGTTTTAGGTTTGCAAAACAAGTCCAAAACCTTTGTAATCATGAATCAAATATTTGATTTTTAATGGTATCTTTTCCAATCTTTTCCATGTGAAAATCATGCCAATCATTGCAAATTCTTTCCATATTGAGTGTGCACAAAATCTTGGAGTTATGATGAGTAGAAATGCTGTATAAAAAGATTTGCAAGGTGGCATTGAGTATTTTTTCATATTTAATTTGAATTAAATGAATTAATAGATTTAAAAATTCAATTAATAAATTAAAAATAAGAAAACAACTTCCCTTTGGGCCAATGGGTCGTGCATAACTTTTGAATAATGATTCTTGGAAGAAATTGAGGCCCATTAGCAATTTTGAGGCATTTGAGGTAAAGTTGACTTTTCAAAATTCCCAAAAATTTCCCAACTTCCACAAGGCATATCTTGCTCAATTTTAAAGCTTTGATCATGTTCTTGGACATTTTGGAGAGGCCTTGAAGTCCTCTAACCAATGCCTTTGGTCCCATGTCATTTTGATTTACCAATCTCAAGTTATGGTCTTTGACTTAAAGTCCCTTTTTGTTGACTTTTGAAAATGACCTATAATGTTGAGATTGATAACTTTTTGTGAGAGCATTTCTTGGACTTGAAGTGTGAAGAGGAGTTGTAGGAAATGTCATTCTCTTCAAAATGAGCTTTGGATGGAATTTTTATGATAAACCATGTGGAAGTTATGCCCTGGTCAATTTGCAGTTGACGTTTTCAACTGTCCAAATATGGAAACTTTTGCATCTTGAGACTTTTTGAGCCATGCCTTGAGAATCATGATCAAGAATTGATCAAATGATGTTTGTGGCTTCAAAATAAGATGTTGACCAAAAATTTGGACTTTTGACTGTCAAATGACCATTTTACCCCTACAGTTGACTGCTGAGCAATTAGGGTTTTTGACTGTGCAATTCTGTGTTGTAAGTCTTGAAACTTGGCATATGGATGCTTGACCATGTTTGTAGGCATGTGGGACTTGATTGTACCCTTGGAAACTTCAACTTCTTTGCTAGAATCAAAACCCTAGTTTTTGACTGTTAGGAGGCCATTGAACTGTGCAACCCTTGGGAGATTTTGAAGCATGCTCTTTGCAAATTTTGAAGAATATGGGAGGGAAAATTTTGGGGTACAATAGTTGCCCCTGTTCAATCTTCTTAAACCTGAGGATGTAGATTGGATGACGTGCCTTTCGTAATCCGAAGGTGGAAGATGATTGAACACTAGAGTGCCCAGAAATTTGCGCTCACATGTTGGCAGTGTGATGTGGGGAATGGGCTTACAGATGCCATTTGGAGATTGATGGATAGGAAGATGGGCTTATAGATGCCATGTTGAGAGGTGATGGATAGGTGGATGGGCTTATAGATGCCATCTGGGTGTCGATCGCGTAAGAGATTCCTTAGCGAGAACTTGCGTACCTGAAAAAGAAAATGATTACCTGACCTGTTACAGGAGTTGCTCTTCAAACTCTTATGTAGATTTGCCCTGACTGGTTACAGGAATTGGGTCTGGAGTTTCAAAAGGTTATGAATGAACCAGGGATGGTTGCTACCTCAACGGGACGGTGAGAGAACCTTGGGCGATTACTACCTCAACAGGAATGCTGAGAGAACCTTGGACGATTACTACCTCAACAAGAACGCTGAGAGAATCTTGGAGCGATTACTACCTCAACAAGAACGCTGAGAGAATCTTGGGTGTCTTCTACTGGGATAAGAATCAGGGAGATCTTAGGGTCGATATGACTGAACCGGAGAAGACCTTTGACTGGATAAGAATCAGGAAAATCTTAGGGTCGATTTAACTTAACCGGGCAAGGTCTTGGAATATCTTCAACTGGATAAGAATCAGGGAGATCTTAGGGTCGATCTGACTGAACCAGAGAAGGCCTTTGACTGGATAAGAATCAGGAAAATCTTAGGGTCGATTTAACTGAACCGGACAAGGTCTTGGAATATCTTCAACTGGATAAGAATCAGGGAGATCTTAGGGTCGATCTGACTGAACCAGAGAAGGCCTTTGACTGGATAAGAATCAGGAAAATCTTAGGGTCGATTTAACTGAACCGGACAAGGTCTTGGAATATCTTCAACTGGATAAGAATCAGGGAGATCTTAGGGTCGATCTCACTGAACCAGAGAAGGCCTTTGACTGGATAAGAATCAGGAAAATCTTAGGGTCGATTTAACTGAACCGGGCAAGGTCTTGGAATATCTTCAATTGGATAAGAATCAGGGAGATATTAGGGTCGATCTGACTGAACCAGAGAAGGCCTTTGACTGGATAAGAATCAGGAAAATCTTAGGGTCGATTTAACTGAATCGGGCAAGGTCTTGAAATATCTTCAACTGGATAAGAATCAGGGAGATCTTAGGGTCGATCTGACTGAACCAGAGAAGGCCTTTGACTGGATAAGAATCAGGAAAATCTTAGGGTCGATTTAACTGAACCAGACTAAAGTCTTGAAATATAGCTGAAAACTTAACTGGATCTTTCCTGAAAGGTCAAGGTCAGTCATATGCAATGCATGATATGGATCGAGCAATGATGTTCTCAATATAAATGAGATTTGTAAGATATGATGCGTATATGCATGCTATAATGTATGGAAATGCGATGTTTATGAATGTGTCTGCGTCTAGGAAAATAGATCCTTGACGGGTGCCGGGAAGTTAAATCCTAGGCTGATGTAGAGCTTTTGTTTCCACTGGGGAGTGATGGTTGCAAGAATACCGGTAGGAGAAGATGACTCTTTTGGGGAATAAACTTGGCGAATGGATTACTCTGCGGGGAAGAATTACTCTAGCGACCTTGCTGGGGAGCAATACTCTGTGGGGAGAGAGGTACTTTGCTGGAATGTTGATGGTAGCTTCGCTGGGGATACCATTGTTATGTTGGAAGTGTTGATAGACTTCGCTGGGGATAAGAAGACTGCGCCGAGGACGATCTTTCCGTGGCTTGGCTGAGGATAACCCAGTTATATCCTGATAGGGAAATAACCTTTGAATAAAGCCGGGGGACGCGTTCTGGCTCTGTAGGGGACAAGCTTCCAGAATCTACTGGGGATAAGCTTCCTGCTTGGGGAGATGAATTCCGACTTTCCTGGGGAAAATGGATTGGACTCTCCTGGGGAAACTTGTTTTTTGAGATGTATTGGGGAAGTGGCTCCGCTGAATGTCTGGTATACTGTCGGGGAACAACCTTAGATCAAGACTGTCGGGGATACTTGTTAAGAATGTCCGTATATTGTGCTAGGGAATGTTGAGATCTGCGGGGGATACCCAACTTCCTTAAGGCTGATTGTATAGCTTTGCTTGGGGGGAGAGTGCATGGACTTGCTGACTCACTCTCTGGGGAATTAAGGCATATTGGTTATGTTCTTCAGCTGAACTCACCTTGATACCTTGGTGGACAGAGCAATTAGATCGTTTGGACAACTCATCATTACCCCTGTTTCTGAGGTGGGAGAGGAAGACCTGTGGGGTGCTGATAGTTGTTGATGGACAAACCTTCTTCTGGTGGGCAGGTGACGAGATGTCGGGACATAGTCGTACGCTTTGATCCCTAACTTTTGCCTGGACCGCCCTTTCGGGTTTTCAGTCCACCGGGATACCCATTTTTGGCCAAGTCACCTTTTCAGGTTTTCGACTTGCCGGGTGTACAGATTATTTTCATTTCATCCCTTATTTTTGCCCGAACCCTTTTGGTTCGCCGGGAAGCCCTTATTTTTTCCAAGGTATGTCAACCTAGCGGGTCTTTAATTATGCGTAGTATTTTTTTTGACTATGTCCGCGCTCTCAGAATGTAGGGAGTTGCCCCTGTTAGAAGTGTTTTGTTGCCATACCACCAGAAGATCTTCGTTTGATCGTCCAATGCCCCAAATGATCCGGATGGAGATTTGCCCTAAGTTGGTTGGCCTTTTGAGAGATTCTCCGAATCTTGACTTAACTGCCCCAGATAATGGACAATGATCATGCCATGCCCCTTGATTGGAAGTGTTTTTCCATTTGAGGTGACTCTTTTGTGGAGAAGACTTTTGTTCATAAGATATTCACCGTGCGAACTTCTCTGTTGTTCAAACAAAAAGTCATATGCAAACAAGGTTATATAAAAAATGCAAAGCTTATGTCTGTTTCGACGTTTTTGAGAATGCATCCCTTTTTAATAAAAACAAGTGAATTTTGTAAAACGTGATGTCAACTCGTTATTTTACAGCGAGCCTTAAGGAGTCAGGATACCTTTCGTAATAGTATGCTTTCGAACTAACCCATGCTTCAGCTAGGACTTTTGAGGGTTGTAGTGTGGTCTGGTTCATGGTTTAAGAAACAAAGGATAAAGGCTCAAATTATTTGTACCCACCCGCTCTTCGTGATGTTCTTCAATCCTAAACTCAGCTGATCGTGCGTTAGACCTTATTTGAGTTTTTGTCCTGATATTCCCGTGATGGTTCGGATGTTGATAGTTTATTTTGAATAGGCAGTCATTCCTTTTTGTTATTAAGGGTTTGTGTGACCTCTTTCCTTTTTTTTTTGATTTCGTTATCCCTGTTTTTTGCCTGAACTGTTTCTTTTGTGATTACAGTTAGCGGGATGCCCCAGTTTTGTAAATCTCCTTCATAGGTTTTGACTTAATGGGCTTTTTGATTTTGGTAATGACTGCTGGTTTTTATGGTTATTTGGAACCATCACTGTCTTTTGTTTCAGAAGGACTTCTTTTGATGCCATTCGTTGTGCACCTGGATCAGCTGAGAGAACTACCCTGCCCCAGGTTATGATTAAGGGTTTTAATTTCGAAAAGAAAAACTCCTACTTCTTTGGCTCAGAGGGGTTGACGAGGGATTATCTTCCTTATAACTCCAGTGTTTAGGAATTGAAACAATGCATGTACCTCATCAGCGGGGTCTGTTCAAAAGCATACTGTAAAGATCGTGGTATCGTTTTCGTCATCCTCCCTCAAGAGGCTTAGAATTGTTAACCGAGCATTGAACATCACAAAAATATGAAAACAGTTTTAAGCATAATAAATGCGAATATATTGCTTCAAAACAGACATATGCGATGCATTAATGAAATAACAACGTTTAACAATGAACAAATGTTTGAACAATCAAAAGAGAATTACAACTTGAAAAATTCTAATGAATAAAAAATTTCTAGTTTGAGATAGTTATCTCAAATGGAGAATTCTCAGCGGAAGATTTTCATCTCGCCATCCGGCATGAACTCTATCACCCCTTCGTCAATCAAGTCCTGGATTTTGTTCTTCAAGGTCCAACAGTCGTCTGTAGTATGCCCCGGGCTGTCTGAATGATAAGCGCAGCGGGTGTTGGGGTTATACCTTGAAGGTGTCATATTCGGATTCTTAGGAGGGTCCTTTAGAGTGATCATATTGACCTCCAGCAAGCGCTTCAGTATAAAGGATGATGGTATATCAGTTTCAGAGAAATGTCTTCCAGGCGTATTTCGCTTACGCTGACTACTCCGTTGAGGCTGGGCTCGTGACCCTGAAGCAGGTTGAGGGGATTTTCCCTTGTCTTCTCGCCCCGCCTGTGGTTGAATGATGACTGGGACTTCAACCCTAGTTGTTGGAGCTACTTGATCATTTGGAAGCAGCTTGGTGACGAGGACCCTGAGCTCTTCTTGCTTTTGAGCTAAATCCTGAATGAGAGTCATCTGGCCCATCAACTGCCCCATCATTTGGATCTTCATGGTTTCCAACTCAATTTGTAGCCCTTCCAGCTAATCGTTCCTGATGCCCCCTGCATTCCCTAAGGTCAAGTTCTTGGTGAGGAGAGTCTTTATTTCTTCTTGCCCCCTGGATAGGTTCAAGAACATTTCTCGCAGCTGGGCGTTTTGAACCTGGAGATCTTGGTTGTCCGGTTGGAAAGCCATTGCTGAAATAAACAGCGAAGATGGTGAGTGAACTGTCAAGAGGATACCTGTAATGCAATGATATGTATGATATGTATGCAATGTTTTCAAGGACCTCGCAGGGTAAACAAGACGATTGTTAGCATTTGAATTTGTAGCTTGATTGAAGGGACTCCATGTTGCTGAGAATCCTTCTTCAAGGGTCAAGGCTCACCATATCGAGTGGGTCATAGCCCCTGACTCCCTTGGCCAGAGGAAAATAAATCCCCTTTGCCCCTTGCTAGATAACTGGCTCATCATGACCTACATCACAAGCCCTTGAGATCCTTGAAATAGATTAGTCCTTATGTAGGATGTATGCAATGGTATGATGTTATGCTATGCATGGGGTCACGTAGGTAAACCCTATTATGAATCCCAATTAAGGACTGTAAACAAAATTTGCAAGAAACTCAGTAAACCCTGTTATGAGCCCCAATGAAGGACTATAAACAAAACCTGCAAGAAACTCAAGTGTCAGATAACAAGCATGCAAGTAGTCAAGTTGGAAGGCACACAAGTCACACAAGAGAAGCCCTTAGAGTTTAGGCCAGCATGGGGTCTGGGTATTACCCTCTTTCAGTTTGTTGGTTCATACCTGTCCTATCAAAAGTAATCGGGTTCTTAGAGGATCCCAATATCACTGACTACCCTCAATCGGTTATAACTCCAGCATCGCAATCTTTTCTTGCGGCCAGAACCATCACGAGAGTTTAGCCTCAATGGGCGTAACATACTGCTACTGTTCTATTGGCCAAGTTGTGTCATTTAAGGTTCTAAGGTCTGTTGGTGCTTAATGACTCCTCAGAAGACCCATATTCTCCTCGTTGCGACACAAGGGATATCGGTACAGACCAAGGTGCCACACCAACATAGCTACTGTTTCACCCATGTCGGTCTACGCCGGACAGGTCCCTCACAGCTTATGCTACCTAAACAGGGTATCCCCAGATCCGGGTTAGGATCTATGTAACTCCAAAGACAGTCCCACAATGATAAAGAAAACAAGTCAAAGCAATTGAAAACACAGTTATGAACTATCCTAAGGTACACCTCACTTTTAAAGATGTCCCCAGCAGAGTCGCCAGTTCTGTGATCGGTGGATCTGGAACTGACTGTTTTTAGCTGGTTTCGCGAAATGTCGCGGTAAGCAAGAGTCGCCACCGTCTTTTATTTTCTCCAACATGGACAGGACAAAAGCACAGCAAAGTTCCTTATGAGATAGTTTCTCGGTTCGGGAGGTAGATTTATAGAAAGGGAAGGTGTTAGCACCCTTTCTATCCATGGTTATCCATGGGCTCTTAGATACTTGCTCATTTGTGTTTTCAAAATTGTTTGTTTGCTTTTCAAGGTTAGTGGGTTTGAAAAAGTTTCGTTTAAAATTTCAGTTCGACTCTTGTATCAGTCCTCAAGAGTGTTTGAAAAGTTGTTTTTGAAATCTTTTTGCAAAGTGTCGGTGTGAAAAGAAGTTTTTGATTTGTTTGGAATTAGAGCAAGTATCTACGAGTCATCTACCTACCCTAAGGAGTTCGTCTGTGTAAATGTCCTTAAAATAGTGCCATCCCACCATTGAGAGGTAGGTAGCACCACCGTTGGAGGTGTTCGGGTCAATTCGAGGGTTCGGGACATTGTGGTCACCAGAGCAATGGGAAGACACCTTAGAAGCTACCCCCATGCCATGTTCATGGACATGAGGACTTACTAAAACATCCTCTACTCGACGACCACATTTCGAGGGGCAAGGCAACAGTGAGACGTACCCTAGGGGTGGTGTGTGAATTGTGTGTCGTTTTCAATTATGTTTATCTTGTCATGCATTGGTGATCTACGCTTTGTTTTTATTTTTGGCATTCATTCTTTCATGTGGTTATTAACAGTTTAAAAAGGTGCGGAATTAAAAGTCATACGCTATTACAAAGGCGCGGGTCTACATCGCCAAATAAATCCAAGACCCGATTTGAAATAAAAATGCGGAAAGATAAATGTCCTAATTAATCTATTACAAGGCTTTGGGATAAATACATTACATTCACAAAAGAAATAAAAATAAAAGCGCGAGAAGGAACTATAATCAAATGCAAGGGCATTGGACCCTTTGAAGAAGTTAAATTAAAATTATTAGTGAATTAATGATTAAAGAAAAAGAAGAACTTATTTTTTTATGTATTTTTGTATTTATGAAATTAAGGAAAATTAAAATGGAATTAAAAGTTAATTAAAACCCTAGTTCTAAATTGTCTTTAATTTATTAAAAAAAAAATTTAGTTTGACCTAATTTACATTAATTATTTACATGGCATATTTATTTATAAAAATAATTAATATTTAATAATGGTAAAAAAGAAAAGAAAAAAGAATAAAAGCATCAAAACCCTAATCTCTTTATTTTTAGTTTATTAAAAACATTGAATTAAACCTAGAATTAAAACTAAATTAGTTAACAAAATTTATTTACAAAATAATATTAATTAATGTTAACAAAGCATATTTTTTATTGTTTCATGATTTTCTGATTTTTTTGTATTTTTATATTATAAAATTTATTTTATGAATTAAAAGAAAAATAATTAAAACAAATAAAATAAAAAGAAAGAAAAAGAAAAAGGGAAAGAGATACAAACAAGAGGGGTGTTGACCCAAAGTTGGAGGTGAATTCCCAGCAATTTGGCCCATTTGAGGAAGGCCCTTTTGACTTTTGATGGTCACGTGTAGACCCCTGGACTAAGGTGCATGATGGAACTCATATCTTGGCTTTTGGATGGATCTCAGGGGCCATGTGGCAAGCACCAGCGCTGGACGTTTGGTGGGCTATAGGAGAGTCAGTGTACCTGATCATGTTGCAAGAAAAAATATCAAGATTATAGGGGGCCTGGGAATCGAACCCAGGTCCCAATGTTCAAAGGACAACGCATCAACCAACCAACCAAGTGCGTTCGTTTGTAAGATTACTGGAACGTGATTAATATGAGAGAGAATATATGCCATTGATAAATATGAAAAAAAATGCGCGAACGTTTGAATGGCCCTATCACGTGAGGACACCTAATCTTCTTCTTCGTTTTCCTGTAACAAAACACGTTAGATAGCGGGGGTTTTAAACCCCCACTAAATGAAGCCACGAATAATAGCGAATAGGGCTTGGTTCATCATAAATTGAGCGCGAGGCATGGCTTTGAATCGTCATGAGCTTCTGGTTTCAATGGTGCCATTTAGGTTGGCCAATTTTTCCCCAAGCGTAAAGCCCCAATTCATGTTTCCTGAAACCCTAAAAAATAGCCATGGCAATTTTCTATACAAGCAATATTAATTCAATTCAATGATACCATGAGTTTCGTTGAGTTCATGTTAGTGCAAAACAATCATTAGAATGCATTAATATGGCATGGAAAGGCAAATACGAATATGCAAAATATCAAGAACAGGGCGGCTTCGTTCTACCCGTTCTTTGTGTATGGAGATGTGATTTTGATTAGGTTATGATCAGAGAGGTCCCAACAAACTTTTGAGGTACTTTCCACGCCTTGAAATGCCTTGCAACCAAGAAAACAGGTTTGAAGTTTTTAAGGAAAAAGTGAGTTTGTGTTCTTAGGTTCTAGCGCAACATTCAGGTCTTGAGCATTAGGGTTGTGATCTGTATATGTATGTGAGTGTTTTAGGTTTGCAAAACAAGTCCAAAACCTTTGTAATCATGAATCAAATATTTGATTTTTAATGGTATCTTTTCCAATCTTTTCCATGTGAAAATCATGCCAATCATTGCCAATTCTTTCCATATTGAGTGTGCACGAAATCTTGGAGTTATGATGAGTAGAAATGCTGCATAAAAAGATTTGCAAGGTGGCATTGAGTATTTTTTCATATTTAATTTGAATTAAATGAATTAATAGATTTAAAAATTCAATTAATAAATTAAAAATAAGAAAACAACTTCCCTTTGGTCCAATGGGTCGTTCATAACTTTTGAATAATGATTCTTGGAAGAAATTGAGGCCCATTAGCAATTTTGAGGCATTTGAGGTAAAGTTGACTTTTCAAAATTCCCAAAAATTTCCCAACTTCCACAAGGCATATCTTGCTCAATTTGTAAGCTTTGATCATGTTCTTGGACATTTTGGAGAGGTATTGAAGTCCTCTAACCAATGCCTTTGGTCCCATGTCATTTTTATTTACCAATCTCAAGTTATGGTCTTTGACTTAAAGTCCCTTTTTGTTGACTTTTGAAAATGACCTATAATGTTGAGATTGATAACTTTTTGTGAGAGCATTTCTTGGACTTGAAGTGTGAAGAGGAGTTGTAGGAAATGTCATTCTCTTCAAAATGAGCTTTGGATGGAATTTTTCTGATAAACCATGTAGAAGTTATGCCCTGGTCAATTTGCAGTTGACTTTTTCAACTGTCCAAATATGGAAACTTTTGCATCTTGAGACTTTTTGAGCCATGCCTTGAGAATCATGATCAAGAATTGATCAAATGATGTTTGTGGCTTCAAAATAAGATGTTGACCAAAAATTTGGACTTTTGACTGTCAAATGACCATTTTACCCCTACAGTTGACTGCTGAGCAATTAGGGTTTTTGATTGTGCAATTCTGTGTTGTAAGTCTTGAAACTTGGCATATGGATGCTTGACCATGTTTGTAGGCATGTGGGACTTGATTGGACCCTTGGAAACTTCAACTTCTTTGCTAGAATCAAAACCCTAGTTTTTGACTGTTAGGAGGCCATTGAACTGTGCAACCCTTGGGAGATTTTGAAGCATGCTCTTTGCAAATTTTGAAGAATATGGGAGGGAAAATTTTGGGGTACAACAGGGTATCACCTACAACCCTTGCCTAGCTTTGAGACAATTTGGATATGCACGGAGGGATGGCCCTCACGACATGTTGATTCCTGACCTAGTTTTTGACTTCGACAACGATGCACAAGGACTTCGCCAAAGATTCATCAGAGCTTGGGGGAGGCCCAACAAGGTTGATAGCAAGACACTGGGACACAAGAACTCCATCCCTCTTGAGCCTTATCTCAAGTGGGTACGAGCCCGAGCCCAGAGTCTAATGATGCCTTATCCTCATGTTCTCCCTGTGATTAAAGAGCCTGTTAAGGAAGGAGAGGTTCCCTACACCATCCTATATCCTGACATGCCTACATCGTGGGAGGAAATGCAGAAAAGTTGGATTCAGCTCAAGGAGGAACGGAACACTTTTGAAGCCAGCTTCTACGCTAGCGAGAAGAAGGTTCTAGAGCTTACCCGCCGACTCCATGAGCAAGAGGCCCTTAACACCTACATCGCACCAAAGAGGATGCGCAATGTCTTTTTACCTTGAGAAGTTGTTTTTGTAATATTTGGCCCATGGGGCATTTATGTACTAACAAATTTCTTCTTATTAATATGACGTGCGTTTTTCTTTGTCTGTAACAATTTTGAATGTTCTAAATCCTTGAATGCATTGCATACATAAGCATATCATTCATCATGTGCATAAGCAGGTCTCACTCCAGGTTTCCTTATTTGTCTGCTGTTTATTTCAGTAGGATGGATCTTGAGCAAACAGTCAAAGACCTACAAGCTCAAAATGCACAGTTTCAGCAACTCCTGATGACCTTGGCTAAGGGTCAGGAGGACCTAAAGACCTTGCTGGGGAACAAAGACCCAGTGAAAAAGAAGAAAAAGAGACTCGGGGTGGCTACTTTAGGGAGAAGATTTGAAGGAGAGGCCAGGAGAGTGCTTGAATTTCCTCCTACTTCTGATGAAGGAACCAGTAAAGGAGGTGGGGCTGCGATACCTTCTGAGTCCGATGTGGAAGAAGAGGAGGTCGAAGAGGATGAAGACTACTCTGATCAACAATACCCTCCAGCTGATGATAAATACAAAGGTTTAGAAGACAGGTTGGCCGCCATGGAGCTACAGAGAGTACCGAGTTTGGATTTTGAAGACTTGGGTTTAGTTGCCGGGATTGTGATTCCCCCAAAGTTCAAAGTGCCAGTTTTTGTGAGGTATGATGGGCTGTCCTGTCCAAAAATGCATCTCAGGTCCTACGTAAGAAAGATCCAACCTTATACGGAAGATAAGAACCTTTGGATCCATTTCTTTCAAGATAGCCTTTCTGGGGCTCAACTGGAGTGGTTTTATCAGCTAGAGGGAACCAGCGTCCGAAACTGGGAAGACTTAGCCACCGCCTTTTACAAACAATATCAATATAATTCTGACCTTGCTCCCACACGTACCCAACTTCAGGGTATGTCACTGCGAACCGGCGAAGGATTCAAAGAATATGCACAAAAATGGAGGGATTTGGCTGGCAGGGTGCAGCCACCTTTAACCAATCGTGAACTTGTTGATATGTTTCTAGGGACCTTATATGGGCCATTTTTCAATCATCTGATTGGTAACTCTTCCGCGGGGTTTACCGATTTGATCTTAACAGGCGAAAGAATAGAAGCTGGCATCAAGTCAGGAAAGATTCAGAAGGGTGCCGCTGCAAGTGTTGAGAAGAAGCCTTTTAAGAAGGAAACGACTGTAGTATACTCCCAGAGAAGAGCAGGGAAGACTGACCGCCGGCTAACTGTGGGGGCCGTAATGATTCAAAACCCTTCAAGTGAGCAGCCTCGCTATAACCAGTCCAGACCAAATCAACAACGGGTGGAACGGCCACAACGGCAGTTCACTCGCATTAATATGACGCCAGCGCAAGATCTTCCCCATCTGTTGAAGTTGAATCTCGCCACTATCAAAGAGGCACCAAAAAATGTGAATACGTCCTCTCCGCATTATCATCCTAATGCTAAATGCGCCTACCATTCTGACAGTGTCGGGCACGACACCAACGATTATTGGGCACTCAAGCATAAAATCCAAGACCTGATAGAGGCAAAGGAAGTGGAGTTCGACGCTCCGGAGAAGCCTAATGTGATATCTGCTCCAATGCCGAAGCACGGCCGAAATGTCAATGCCATTGAAGAAGATTTGTATGTTGCTGATGTTAATGATCTGATAACTCCATTGTTAACCATCAAGTTGAATCTGTTAAAGGCCGGGATTTTCCCGGGATGTAAAGAAGACTGCTATTGTTGTTACTCTCTGCCATTTGATTGTCCGTTACTGAAAAAAGGCATCCAAGGCCTAATGGACAATCGACAAATTTTGTTTGAAAAAGTTTCTGCTATTCCAACCCATACTGAAGATGTCTCAATCATAACCATTCACGCCAATCTTTCCAAGGCCGTCAAAAATCCTGTTAAGATTACACCAGCTACGAAATCTGTTCCTCTAAAGATAACAATGCCAGGGCCTGTCCCCTACATTTCTGAGAAGTCAATACCATGGAACTACGACGGTGACGTCTACTACCATGGTATCAAACAAGTTGAAGTAACTGAAGAAAGTTTGGATGAAGAAGAAGCCAGCATTGGAAACATTGCAGGCACGAGCAAAATCACCCGGAGCGGGAGAATATTTTCTCCAGAGATTGCCCCTCCAAGAGCAATCTTTGGACCCTCATCTGCTGACAAGGTCATCCCTACACCAATAAAACTCTCCGCTAGAAACCCATTGATTGAAGATGTTGTTGTTCCTAGTATTGTCCCTCCTACCGCTGTTGATAAAGGTAAGGGAATATAAGATGAGCTCGTTAGGACGAGGGCTCAACCCTTGGTCATCCCGGAAACCTCCAAGAAGGAAATGGATGAGATCTTGAAGATAATCAAAAGGAGTGATTACGATGTGGTAGAACAGCTGGGGCAAACCCCCTCAAAGATCTCCATGCTGGCACTACTACTTTGCTCGGAAGCGCACGCTAAAGCTCTGATAAAATTCCTGAAGGCAGCCCATGTGCCCCAGGAAACCTCTGCAGATCAATTCCAAAATTGCGTGGCTAGCCTTACTGCGGACAATGGATTAGGTTTCTCTGATGCCGACCTAACTCCTAAAGGTAGAAACCACAATGATGCGTTTCACATCTCAGTCGAGTGCCGAGGAACTACTCTCGCACATGTCTTGGTCGACACTGGTTCGTCGCTGAATGTACTGCCTAAGAAAGCTTTGGACCGACTAGATTGTGAAGGGTTAGAGTTGAAGCCGAGTGATATTGTTGTCAGAGCTTTCGATGGTTCAAAGAGGATGGTCAATGGGGAGGTTGAAATTCCCATCAAGATAGGCACTGAGGTGTTTAAATCTACTTTCTATGTGATGGACATCCGTCCGTCATACTCTTGCTTGTTGGGTAGGCCTTGGATACACCATGCTGGGGCAGTCACCTCCTCCTTACATCAGATGTTGAAGTATCCTATCAAGGGAAAGATTATAACCGTCCATGGCGAAGAGGAGTACATGATCAGCCACTTGAATTCCTTCCGGTATATGGAGGTAGAGGGGGAGTTCATTGAGACGCCTTTCCAGCATTTCGAAGAAGTCCTTCCTGAAATAACAGTAGCAAGGTTGGCAGCTGAAGTACCGAGGCAGATGGCCAGGATGGCATCTCTGGAGGACGCAAAAGCCGCAATAAAAGAGGGGAAGAATTCAGCATGGGGGCAGTTGCCTGATATTACACATAAAACAGACAAATTTGGATTAGGGTTCACTACCGTGGGCCAGAAAGCTATGCGCCGTTCGAAGATTGAAAGAGCGCCAGTCAAAATTTCTCCCTACGGAATCAACGCTTTGGAGGACGAAGACAAAGAGAGCAACATCGAAGACTGGATTTACCCAATTGTCAAAGGAGGATTGTGCAACTGGGAGGCAAAAGACTTTGTCCCCATCACTTTTATTCATCAGTAATTTATCTGTCAAACATTTCCTATTGGTCTGTAATATTTATTTTCGAATAATCCGTACACTACCTTTTCACCTCATGCCTTGCCCGGGGCATGTAGGTCCGTTTGTAAGGGTTTTGATTATTTTTCATATCCATATGCCATGTTTAATGATTCATTGGACGTTTTTCATTTGATAAACTGCTTGTGTTCATTTTATTTCCTTTTGCATTTTTTGTTTAAGGATGGCTATCCCTTACACACACCCACACTCACAAATGCAGGTACCCATCCACTCCGGATTCCATGGGTGACTATTCTGCTATATCCTTCAATAACTCTGAAGATCTGGTCAATCAAGCCGAGTATGAAGATGACGAAGGTTGTGAAGTACCAGGGGAACTAGCCAGACTTATACAACAAGAGGAAAGGGCCATCTTACTGCACGAAGAGTCATTGGAAACTGTCAACTTAGGGACCGAGGAAGACCGGAAGGAGGTGCAAGTGGGTGCCAATCTGGAACCAAGTGTCAAGGAACGCCTGATACAGTTGTTGAATGAGTATGTTGAAATCTTCGCTTGGTCTTATGAAGACATGCCGGGTTTAGACACAGACATCGTGGTTCACCGTCTCCCCACAAGAGAGGATTGTCCACCGATCAAGCAAAAAGTCCGCCGAATGAGGCCTGGCATGTCTGAAAAGATCAAAGCAGAAGTGATGAAGCAATTCGACGCTGGCTTTCTGGCTGTTACGTCCTATCCTCAATGGGTCGCTAACATCGTGCCAGTACCTAAGAAAGATGGCAAAGTCAGGATGTGTGTGGACTACCGGGATTTGAATAGGGCCAGCCCCAAAGATGATTTTCCACTTCCACACATTGACATTTTGATCGACAACACAGCTCAGCACAAAGTGTTTTCCTTCATGGATGGATTCTCGGGCTACAATCAAATCAAAATGGCCCCCGAGGATATGGAGAAAACAACTTTTGTCACACAATGGGGCACTTTCTGTTACAAGGTGATGCCGTTCGGGCTGAAGAACGCAGGGGCAACTTATCAACGCGCCATGGTAGCTTTGTTTCATGATATGATACATCATGAGATTGAAGTTTACGTAGACGATATGATAGCTCGGTCACAAACAGAGGAGGAGCACCTTGAACATCTAGAAAAGCTGTTTGCCAGATTGAAAGAATACAAACTCAGGCTGAATCCAAGTAAGTGCACTTTTGGAGTTAGGTCTGGTAAACTTCTAGGATTCATTGTAAGCAACAAAGGCATTGAAGTCGATCCAGCAAAAGTGAAAGCAATACAAGAGATGCCTGCTCCCCGTACTGAAAAGGAGGTTAGAGGGTTCTTGGGGCGCTTGAACTATATTTCCAGATTCATCTCTCATCTGACTTCTACCTGTGAGCCAATTTTCAAACTCTTGAAGAAAGATCAGGTAGTCGAATGGAACGACGATTGCCAAGCTGCTTTTGATAAGATCAAGGAGTATTTGCTAGAACCTCCTATTCTGATGCCACCCGTCGAAGGAAGACCATTGATCATGTATCTGACCGTCTTGGATAACTCAATGGGGTGTGTTTTGGGCCAGCATGACGAGTCTGGTCGAAAAGAGCATGCTATTTATTACCTTAGCAAAAAGTTTACCGACTGTGAGACTCGCTACTCACTGCTCGAGAAAACTTGCTGCGCTTTGGTATGGGCTGCTCTCCGACTAAGGCAGTACATGTTGACTCATACTACCTTGTTGATTTCCAAAATGGATCCTATCAAGTATATCTTCGAAAAGCCCGCTTTATCTGGAAGAATAGCTAGATGGAAAATGATCCTAACTGAGTATGACATCCAGTACACCACCCAAAAAGCTATAAAAGGGAGTGTACTAGCTGACCATCTGGCTCATCAAGCTATCGAAGATTACCAACCCATGAGATTTGACTTCCCAGACGAGGACATCATGAATTTGGACAACATTGAAGGTAACGGACTGTATGACGGACCCGAAAAGGGATCCCGATGGACCCTGTACTTTGATGGTGCTTCAAATGCACTTGGAAACGGTATCGGCGCAGTACTCATTTCTCCGGAAGGCTGTCACACACCTTTCACGGCCCGACTTTGCTTCAGCAGCACAAACAACATGGCTGAATATGAAGCTTCCATCTTTGGTCTCAAGGCTGCTATAGACTTGGGGATCAAATCTTTGATCATATTTGGGGACTCGGCTTTGGTTATCAGTCAAATCAAAGGAGAGTGGGATACCAAGCACCCTAATCTTATCCCATACAAAGAACATGTCTTGACATTGTTGCCTCATTTCGAGCAAATTACCTTCGAGCATTTCCCGCGAGAAGAGAATCAGCTAGCAGATGCTCTAGCTACAATGTCCTCCATGTTTAAACTCAACTGGGATAACGAGGCTCCCCAAATCACCATCGAGCGAATGGATGAACCTGCACATTGTCACGAGATTAATACCGAAGAAGTAGTGGAACAACCCTGGTTCCATGAAATCAAAAGGTATCTCGAGACTAGAGATTATCCCGAAGGAGCTTCCATAAATGACAAGAAGTTCTTAAGGAAATTCGCTGCTAAGTTCTTCCTGAGCAATGACATCCTTTACAAACGAAACCATGATTGTGTATTACTCCGATGTGTAGACAAAGCTGAAGCAGAGTTGATCATGACTGAGATACACAGCGGCACATTTGGCACTCACTTGAGCGGGCATACAATGGCTAAGAAGATCCTAAGGGCAGGCTATTACTGGTCTACCATGGAAGCTGACTGCCATCAACATTCCCGTACTTGTCACAAATGTCAAGTCTACGCTGACAAAGTTCATATCCCTCTGGTTCCTCTCAACGTTCTGACTGCTCCTTGGCCATTTGCAATGTGGGGCATTGACATGATTGGAGAGATCAAGCCCACGGCTTCCAACGGACATCGTTTCATCCTGGTTGCCATTGACTATTTCACCAAATGGGTCGAAGCAGCTTCCTTCGCCTCTGTTACTAAAAATGTGGTCGCCCGCTTCATCAAGCAAAATATCATATGTCGGTATGGTGTTCCAGACAGGATCATCACAGACAACGGTACAAATCTGAATAACACGATGATCACCACATTGTGCGAATAGTTCAAGATTTATCATCACAATTCATCTCCCTATCGGCCGAAGATGAACGGTGTTGTTGAAGCTGCGAACAAAAACATTAAGAAGATCATTCAGAAAATGACAGTCACTTACAAAGACTGGCATGAGATGTTACCGTTTTCTCTACATGGATACCGTACGACGACACGTACTTCAACCGGGGCAACCCCATTTTCGTTGGTATATGGCATGGAAGCTGTCCTGCCTATGGAAGTTCAGATTCCTTCTCTAAGGATTATGAAGGACACAGGTTTGAATGAAGATGATTGGATTCAGACCTGACTTGATCAACTCAATTTGATCGACGAGAAGCGACTCGCTGCTATATGCCATGGTCAGACGTATCAAAAATGGATGATCAAGGCCTTCAATAAGAAAGTCAGACGTCAAGTGTATCAAGTCGGAGATCTCGTAATCAAGCGGATTATCTTGCCGCAAAGTGATCCCAGGGGAAAATGGACTCCTACATATGAAGGACCATTTGTGATCAAGAGCATATTTTCTGGTGGTGCAATGATTCTGACCACCATGGACAGCGACAATTTGCCGCACCCTGCGAACGCAGACATAGTCAAAAGATACTACGCATAAAATAACCCGACAAGTCGAAAACCCGAAAGGGCGGCTTGGGCAAAAATGGGCATCCCGGTGAACCGAAAACCCGAAAGGGCGGTTCAGGCAAAAATTAGGGATAAAAACAAAAAAAATCTGTACACCCGGCAAGTTGAAAACCCGAAAGGGCGGCTTGGGTAAGAAGGGGTTTCCCGGTGGATCGAAAACCTGAAAGGGCGATTCAGGCAAAAGTTAGGGAATTAAAGCGTATGACTATGTCTCGTCGGATCACTTCAAAGACAATCTCTTCATCAACCAGTTCCAGGTTTCTGATCAATCCAGTCATAGGCAGACGAAGCATTGAATGGACAGATATTCAGAGTTGGGAAGGCTATAGCGGAATGGAATCCCATGGAATTATTTCACATAGCCATCTTTCTTTTGTATAAATTTTTCAATATTTACGACGAAATCCTCTTACTAGGATGGTTGTCTCCTTTGTACAAATATACTCATAGAAAGTTAATACAAATACTTTTCCCAGAAATTTGTGTCGTTTCCTTTTTCTTTTCTCTTACACTAGTTGTTTTATTTTGAGAAACGTCCAATGCTTTGTTAAATAGGCATATGCATTTGAACATAATCATTTCCTTATGAATCAAGAAAAAAGGATTACTGATAGGTTGAAGGTGCAGTTGGATATCTTGATACCTTTTCAAAGGAAATCCCCAGGAGATTTGGAATCCATATCCCCAGCAAGCCTTGAAGCTTATCCCCAGTAGATTCCGGAAGCTTATCCCCTGCAGAGTACGGACGTCTCTCCCGAGCTTTATTCAAAGTTATTCCTCACAAGGGCTTATAACTGGGTTATCCTCAGCTTATTGCCACGGAAGATCGCACTCGGCAAATTTCTTCCTATCCCCAGCGGAGTTCATCAGAGTTCCCCAACATAACTTATCAATACAATCCCCAAAGGAGTTTATCTTTGTTATCCCCAGCCAGAGAATCCTCCAGAACTCAATTCCCCTCAGAGTTTAAGTTTCAGTATCCCCAACAGAGCTAAAACTTCAAACTATCAATCCCCAGTGGAGCCAGACTAGTGAACCTTTTCCCCACATAAATGCTTCTCACTAGACTAGAGATTCTCAGTCTTATCTCCCCAGCTTAAGTCTGCCAGGTTCTAAAATCCCCAGTAGACATCATCAGAAATTCTCTTACCCTGCAAGTCACCAAGGAAATTCCAACTCCCCGCAAGTGGTTCTAAGGCCCCTCGGAGTTCGAAGGTCTGGTATTCCCCAAGCAAATCTGAAGACTTTCAATTGTCAGTTCCTCATTGTATTCGAAAATTCTCCAGTGAAGATCTCCTCAAGACAGGGATTCCCCAGAAGATTGGTATACAACCCAAGCTCCTTATTCCCCAGCAACAACCAGGAATTTGTCTTCCCGGCAGCAGTCAAGATGCTTTTATCTTCAGCCATCTCAGATTCATCTATCCTTTGCAAGACAGCTCTCCAGCTTACATGCGCATTCATTTACATTCATATCATATAACATACATTGCATCATGCATCATGACATTGCATACAACTAACCCTTTACCTTTTCAGAGATTCTTTCCAAGAATAGTTCAGATGTGACCCAGACATGGCAACATTCTGATGCTTATTCCAGATTCATCCAGATGCAGCTTTATACGAGCACATCATCAGGAAACCCTACACCGGTTCCTCTTCAACTTCAAGATTTCTGAAAACAGTTCACGGGTTCTCCAAGTAACGGATGTCAACCTATCGCTTGTTCAGATTCTTCTCAAGACTTCTGAAAACAGTTTATGGATTCTTCCCAACAACGGATGTTAATCTATCGCTTGTTCAGATGCAACTTTTGAAAACAGTTTACGGACGCTTCCCAACAACGGATGCTGCTCTATTGCTTATTCAACTCCAAGATTTCTGAAAACAGTTCACGGGTTCTCCAAGTAACGGATGTTAACCTATCGCTTGTTCAGTTTCTTCTCAAGACTTCTGAAAACAGTTTATGGATTCTTCCCAACAACGGATGTTAATCTATCGCTTGTTCAGATGCAACTTTTGAAAATAGTTTACGGACGCTTCCCAACAACGGATGCTGCTATATTGCTTATTCAACTCCAAGATTTCTGAAAACAGTTCACGGGTTCTCCAAGTAACGGATGTTAACCTATCGCTTGTTCAGTTTCTTCTCAAGACTTCTGAAAACAGTTTATGGATTCTTCCCAACAACGGATGTTAATCTATCGCTTGTTCAGATGCAACTTTTGAAAACAGTTTACGGACGCTTCCCAACAACGGATGCAACTCTATTGCTTATTCAACTTCAAGATTTCTGAAAACAGTTCACGGGTTCTCCAAGTAACAGATGTTAACCTATCGCTTGTTCAGACGATTCTCAACTTTTGAAAACAGTTTACGGATGCCTCCAGATACGGATGTCAATCTATTGCTTGTTCAGACCCCCAATTCGGAGATGATCCAAAGCATGGACACCTTTCTGATACTCATTCCAGATGGCATCTTTAAGCCCATCCTCGACAAGTTTCTGTCACTCCTCCCGATGGCATCGTTAAGCCCATCTCCAAATGGCATCTCTAAGCCCATTCCCGCATCCATTGCTTTGACGAGTGCAAATTTAAGGGCACTCTAGTGTCCAATCTCCTTTTACCCTCGAGTCGCGAAAGGCAAACTTGCCAATCTAACTCTTCGGATTCAAGAAGATTGAACAGGGGCAACTGTTGTACCCCAAAATTTGCCCTCCCATTTCTCTCAATAATTTCTCATCACAAAGCCCTTGGAGCTCAAGATCCAGTTAGGGTTTCATCTGCTCAAGACTTCTCCTTGCACTATTGACCCAAATTAGGGTTTGTGTTTGCACAAAGATGTTTTGACCTAAAATGCCTAAGATGACTTTCATGCTTCATGTTGGACTCCCAAGTTTATCCACATCAAATTTCAAGCCTTGATTCCAAGTTTTGCCCAGTCAATTGGACAGTTGACCTAGAAATCAACTATATTGGGGAAAAAGCCAACTGTGGCCAATTGACAGTCAAATCTCATGAAAATTGACCCACATCAACATTATGAACTCACATGGACCATTTGATCAAGTTTGGATCACAATTCCACAAGAAATTTGATCAGATCACCAAAAGGGCAAAATGGTCATTTTTAGGGTTTTGACTGCACAAAGGCAATTTTTGACTGTTTGACCTAGCCAATGGCAAACCAAGCTCACATATGGACTCAAGTACCCCATGGAATTGTCTTGACATACTCAACAAGTTCAAAAGATCCCAAATACACAAGATTGGCAGTTGAATTTCCCAGTCAATTGATCAGTTTTGACTGTATACTGAAAAGTCAAACTTTGACTTTTTGGTCAAAATCAAGTGTCAAGATTCATTTTTCATTAAAACATGACAAATCATGAAACTTGTTCATCAAGAAATCAAGAATTGCAAATTAGGGTTTGAAATGAAGATTTTCCATAACTTAGAATTTTTCTAAGTTATGAAAAACCCTAATTTTTTCCTAACTTTGCCCCACTTTCTCACCAAGATTCATTTGGATTCAAGCAAAAGTCAAAACATGAAAGTTGTGGCCTATTGTAAAATCTACAACTTTTATTCACAAAGTTTTCCCAAAAGAAGCTTGTAGCTCAAGTTACAATTTTTGGAACAAGGGTACCAAACCATTCTTAACTTAGAGAAAATTTGACCTATTTTAGGCAGGATTTTTACCTAACTTCAAGACCATTTTTCACATACTTCCACTTGGAATTTCAATTTGCATTTCAAATATGGATTGAAGTACACATTCCAAGCTTTCCAAAATGTCCAAGAACTCATCAAACAACCTCATGGTTAGAGAGAATCGAATTTGACAATATGGAAAAAACTCACTTTTGTTATGGCCAATTTCCATGTTCATACACTTAGGCAATTTTCAAATCAGCATGCATTTCTTGATTACAGGCCCTAAATCTCTTTTACACTCATAAATTTAATGCAAACTCATTGTGCCAAGACCATATTTTTTGTGTTCAAGCATTGCATAATGGTTTAGTCCCAAAATAGATAAAGCATTTTAACCATTTTTGCAAAAGTGAACTTTATGTCAATTAACAATCCAAGCAAGGACAGTGCAAATCTCTTTGGCACAAGTTATTAGACTAATTACACTGAGCAAGGCCAAGGTTTGCAGCACATTAGAGGGGCCTCTATCAGTCTAGAACTCCACTTGACCTTTTCTTGCTTAAGTGTGAAGAAGCATAGCATTTTCTACACAACTCTCATTTTCCTGTAAACCAAGCTTAAGCAAACTTGTCAAACACTTTCTAATCATAAAACCCAAGCTGAAACACGAGCTATCCACCTCCATTGCCCTCTCAAACACAGAATCACTCTCAAACAGAGCACCTGCTACAGATTGAATCCCACAACTCATTTCCATTGTGCATTCTTGCTAAAACCAGTTCAAACACTTTCCTTACCATCAATACAAACTATCCAAAGCATTAGAAGTGGACTGTAACTCCTCTAACCAGTTTGGCCATTTTCATTTCTTCCTCTTACAGGTGGACTTCTGCAGCTTAGTATATAAGGTTTCAAAGCATACCAAGTATTGGAATAGCATCCTGACACTCCAAGGAAGCTGTACAAATCATCATCTTGCCCTGAAAGCTCCCCCATTGCCAGACACGATTCCAGCTGAACAGGTATATTCTTGAACTTCTATCTCCCAATGTAGGCATCATTAGCTCTAAGTTTGTGAATATAAAGTGTTCTACTCATGCCCCTGAAACTGTACATACCTTTACTTTTCATTTATTTTGCATAGGCTGTGAGAATTTAAGGTCTGAATATTGATAAAAAGTTAGGTTAAGATTTGGGAATGGAGAAATTCTCTCTCATTTCTGAGAGTTAGGATGAGTTCTTTACATGTCCAGAATCGTGGCTTGATGCTTAACATTTCTTATGTTGTAAGTTTGTGCTAAAAGTCCAGGAATCCAGATGTTTGAATCATGGTGCAAAACGCGCGTTTTTGACAAAGGTTCTGGCCAGAGGTTGAAGAAGGTCCTATTGGGCTGGGCTTGTTCTATTTTTCTTATTTGCACCTTGCTTTTGCTCTTGAACCTCCCTGGCCCATTTTGAGTTTTGTTTGCCATTTTCATTTTTTTCTTTTTTATTCTGGTTTGTTATTTTTCATTAAAATATAAAAAATACTAAAAACATTTTTTCACATTTTTTTGCATTTTTATTTGATATTTATTAGCTTTAGTTATATATATATATATATATATATATATATATATATATATATATATATATATATATATATATATATATATATATATATATATATATATATATATATATATATATATATATATATATATATATATATATATATATATATATATATATATATATATATATATATATATATATAAATACTTATTACTTTTGTTTAGAATATTAGAAATAAAACAAAATACATTCATTTTCTAATTTTATTTTATTTTTATCTTCTGAAAATATTTTATGTAAAATATACTTTTTTTATAAATATTAAATATTATTATTTTGTATATATAATACATATTTAGTAAATAATACAAATATTTATATATATATTAGTATATTTAGGTTAAAAATACAAAATATATACATTTTTATTTTTATTAATATTTGACATTAAAAAATACCTTTTTTATAAATATACTTCTTTTTTATTTTATTTTTTTGTATATAATTATTAAATATTGTATATATTAAATAATTAATGCATTTATTTAATAAAATTAGGGTTTTGCCCTAAACATAAAAAACTCCAAAAAAAATAATACTTTTTATTTTTGTTTATTTGACATAAAAAATACTTTTTTTTCATACATATAAAAAGCCTTTTTGCATCTTGCATATTCATTTTATTTAATTTGTGCAATTAATTACCTTGTATAATTCCAAATTGATGTAATAGTTAGATTTAAACTTCTTGCTAAAATATCCCCATTTGAACATTTGTACCCCCCTTCCCATATATTATGTTGTAATAACTTAGGAACTTTATTTTTTTCGCACTTTAATGCTTTCTAATTATGCCATGTTAGAATTAGGGTTTGTATGCAAATAAAAACAACAAAATAGTTTGACCTAATTTCAAGATAATCAAGCATGAAAATAGACAACACCAATCACACTTGCACCCCTAGGGTATTCCACTTGTTGCCTTCAATAATGGGCCATATTGCATGTTAGGTCTCTTTGGGCAAAACAAACACAAATTCAAATGATCATAGTCCCTCGATGACGCTTTCGAAAAGTTGCCTAAAAATGATCAAGTCCCTTAATTGAAAATTGCCCAAAGATACTTGGCACCATTGCAATTATGGTCTAAACGATGACCCGCGCCCGTCCCTTTCACATCCTAACACAAGATTGTCCACCAAATGCAATGGTGGAACAAAATTGTTAAAAGGGTTAAAACATAGCAAAAATCTTTGAGAACTTTAGGGTAGATAGCTCTTAAGTACTTGTCACCTTGCAAAACAAAAACACTTGCCTATTTTTCAAACCACACTTCACAAACACTTTTAAAACAACTTTCAAAAAAACCTTGAAACATCTTTTCAAAAAGACAAACACCTTTTGTAAAACATTCGAGTAAAGAATTGTTACAAGGGTAGCCTAGACAAGGCATCTTTTTCAAAACCACACACAAAGCACCATTTCAAACAATTGAAAACCAAGGCAAGTTGATCTAAGCAAGTACCTAAGAGCCCATGGATAACCATGGATAGAAAGGGTGCTAATACCTTCCCTTTCTATAATCTACTCCCCGAACCCAAGAAAACATCTCAAAGGTTTTTGCTGTGCTTTTTAAACCTTTTCTTAGGATAAAATAAAAAGTCGGTGGCGACTCTTGCTCAACCGAAACATTTGCGAAAACAAACGCAAAACCATAGTCAGTTCTCCCACCGTATCACACCTTGAAATAGTTAGTGGATGTATATGATGTTCATGATGTCCATTATGTTATGTACAAGTATGCATATACAAGCAAAGCAAACAAGTCCTTAGTTTAGGCTTGCATGTAGTTTTATAGGTAAGTACCCTCTTGAAGTTTAGTTGGCTCAACTTGTCCTAGTAATAGTAATTGGGTTCTAAGGAGCTCAATATCACTGGATTGTTTCCTTGATCATTGTTTCAGCTCAAACCTCTTTAATGGCGATAGAAATATCCCAAGAAACCAAACCTCAATGAGTGTAGTATCGAGTATCTACCAACTTCGAACTACACCAAAGTTAGTCATCTCACTACATCCTAAAGGACAAGTTGGTCAAGTAAAGGTTCTAAAAGTTCATTAGTGCTTCATGACATCACTCAGCAACCACGTATTATCTTTGATTAACTCAAAGGCTACCGGTACCCACAAATATGTCGCACTAACATAACTATTGCTTAGACCATGTCGGTATACCCCGCACAGTTTCCACAACGTATTGCTACTTACCTATAATGTATCCCAAATTCGGGTAGAGGATTCAAACCCAAACAAAGAACCATAATGTAAATCATACAAGTCAAACAATGTAAGCAAATAAATGTGATCTAACCCTAAGGTAACCCCACTTTTAGAATTTTCCCCAGCAGAGTCGCTAGTTCTGTGATACGGTGGGAGAACTGACTTGATGGTTTTGCGTTTGATCGCAAATGTTGTGGTTAGCAAGAGTCGCCACCGACTTTTCTTTTATCCAAAAGGAAAGGTGAAAAAGCACGGGAAAGACCTTTGAGATTATTTCTTGAGTTCGAGGGGTAGATTATGAAAAAGGAAGGTATTAGCACCCTTTTCATCCATGGTTTTCCATGGGCTCTTAGTTACTTGCTAGATCACTTATTTTTGTTTTAAATTGTGCTTTGTGTGGTTTTTGAAAGTATTTTTGTAAAGAGGACATTGTTTAGGCAATCTTTGTAATGATTCTCGTTCATAAGAATGTATACAAAGATGTTGATCTTTTGAAAATGTTTTCAATATTTGTAAGATGTTTGGAAATGTGTGTTTGTTTTGAAAATAGCAAGGAGGTTTATTTTGAAATGGAGCAAGTAACTAAAAGCAATTTACCTACTCAAATGTCTTTCTTGTTCATTTTCTTTTCCTTTGATATTGTTGTCTTACCATTGATTTGATAAGCAACCCTATCTTTGGATGTAAATGGGACGGGCGTGGGTCACCGTATAGCCATGATTAGCAATGTTGCAAAGTATCTTAGTATTTTTTAGGGACTAAGATCATTTTTGTAAGGCAACTTTGAATAGCGTCATCGAGGGACTATGATCTTGTATTTGTTTGTTTTTGCTAAGACACCTTACATGCGTAATATGGCCATTTTGTATAAGGCAACCAAGTGGGGTAACCCTAGGGGTGCTTGTGTGCAACTGGTCATTTTCATGCTTGATTTTGTCTTGAATTAGGGTTTTCTATTTGATTGGTTTTATTCTTTCCATACAAACCCTAATTACTAGCATATTATGTAAAAGCGATAAATTGTGAAATTTAAAGTTACTACGCTATTACAACATTTGTGGGAGGGGGATATACAATTCATGAATGGGGATTGCAATAATATAAACCTAATTAATCTATTACAACCAAATTTAATATGTATAAATAAATGGAATAAATAGTATACAAGATGAATTAAATATGCAAAGATATGTAAATGCAAAGAAGATTTTTGCTTGGTTTTCATGTGAAAAAGTTTTAACCTAAACCTAATTAGAAAAATAAATAAATCAAGATTAACTTTAAATTAATTATAAAAAAAAGAAAATGATTAAGAAATTTTTTTTTTTAATAAAAACCCTAATTCTATTTGATTAAAAGAAAATAAGTTTTCTAAGAAAAAACTATTTTTGTATTTTTTTTTTGTCTTGAAAATAATATATGGCATTATGAGATATTTTTGGTCCTTTTTATATTAAAATAATTTATTTAATGGGTATAAATAAAAAATTAATAAAATAAATATTAACTTGGTTCTAATTTAATTTACAAGTTTATTTAATAAGAATAGATAATATATGACTAAATAAAAATATTTTATGTGAGAAAGATAAAATAAAATAAGCCAAAATATAAATCTATCATTTTTTATATTTTTTATGATTTTTAATATTAAGAAAAATATATTTAAGAAAATAAAATGAAAATAAAATAAATAATAAATAAAATGATATGGGCAAGGGGGAGCACAAGCAAACAGGGTGCAGAATGTTAGAAAAAATCATAGGCCCGTGAAGTAAAAAAGTCCAGCGCTGCAAAGAGATAAAAAATGGAAAAATGTGAGAAAATGCAAAAGGCAGTGCGTTGAGGCTCGAACCCATGACCTCTAGTATTTACGCGCGCTTCCTTACCACTCAGGTGGCTGTACATCCGTTTATATAAACAAAACCACAAATATATATTAGAAAACTCCTCCTGAAGGCAACTTCATCTTCAACCTTGAGCCATGGCCGGACCACCTGTATCTTCTTCATTTCTCTATAAAAATGGAAAGTTCAAACATGAAAGTTATGGTGTTTCTTCCCACGAGTTCAACCATATAATTTATGTAAACTAAAAGTCAAAGATAAGATCTAATTTTACTGGCCCTAATTTGAAACCTAATTTTTGCAGAAATTTCAAATCCAAAATTCTCTATACACAGCTAATATAAATAAAAACTATGAACATGGTTAACTTTAGAGTAAGGATATCTACATTTTGCTTTCACAAACCAGGACCAAATGATGCTTGTATAAAGAGATAGAAGTTTGAGTTTTTACCTCTTGCACTTTGGATCGTGAATGGAGTTTGAGCAAGTTTTGAGAAGGCCTGAGGATCTGCTTAGCTTGCCTGGACCTCCTTGAGTGTATTCTAATCCTTACTTTGTCCTGAAAGTCCCTGAATCTCTCTACTCAAGTCAACCTGCAAGCTTGATATTTGAAAATGGTGGATGGTGGAGGAGGAGCTACAGTCCTGAAACAGGGGTCTGGATCACTTAGACATGATGTATATTAAGTGTTTGGGTGGTTAAGACTCAATACGCACGAGTGGATATGGAGATGTCTATGTAAGGTTCAAAACTGTCAAGTTATGGCAAATTCTGAGTTGCAAAGTATTTGGGAGTGTTTTTGAGTCTTAGCATTCGTGTCTTATGTTGCAATACACTTGTGTATATGTATGGAAAAGGTTAGAGATCAGATTCACTCCAGGTTTCTGAGCTCTAGCCTTTTGGCTCTTTAACTTGCTTTTGAAGAAAAGTGAGGAGACAAGTCTCAAAGTATTATACAAGCATGATCTGAGTTGGTAGAGGCTTTAGACAAGTTTATTTTGGTTTTAACTTTGCTTGTATGCAGAGAAAACATTTGAGAGGCTCAAGAAGTTTACAATTGCAAAAGTAATGCTTTATCAAAATGGAAATGGCAACTTTGTGCCAAAAATAGAATTGTAACTTGGATAAAGGCTCAAGTGTTTGGATTAAAGCTCTAGCAGCTGTGTAAACATTTAATTATGGAGTGAGAAAAAATTTTGAGGCCTTCAAAGCAAAGATTATGCATCCTAGGCTTGGATTTGAATTTTTGTTCATCATGAAATGGCTTGAAATCAAAGTGATAAATCACTAACTTCATCTCTTCGATTCTCCCTACTCAGGAATGATATCAAGGATTCCTTGGACATTTTTGAAAGCTTGCAATGTTCCCTATAACTCATATTTGAATTTTTTTGAAAATTATCTTTGGAACTATGTGAAAAATTGTCATGAAGTTAGGTCAAAAATCTGCCTAACTAGGGCAAAATTTCACTAAGTTATTTTAGTTCATGAGCATGTATTCACAAAATCATATCTTGAGATCCAAGAATTTTTAGGAGAAATTGTGTGAAGAAAAGTATTAGATTTCATGGGGATCTACAACTTTCATGTTGGATGTTTCCTTTGAATCATCTTGCATCATGGTGAAAAATTGGCTCAAAGTTGAGGAAAAAAAAGAAATTTTCTATACTTCGAAAAATTTCTAAGTTAAGAAATTTCAACTTTTCAAAACAAAATCTTGAATCCTTGATTTCTTGATGAACAAGTTTCACATTTTGACATGTTTTGATGAATTATGATCTTTGGCACTTGATTTTGACCAAAAAGTCAAAGTTTGACTTTTCAGTGTATAGTTGACTTTTGATCAGTTGATTGAAAAATTTATCTGTCAATCCAATGGATTTGTAATGTTTTGAATCATGTTATTAGGTCAAAATGATGCAATTGAACTCTTAAAATCATGCTTCAAACCAATTGATCATTTGCTAGGTCAAAAATTAGAAATTGCCCCTTCCCAGTCAAAACCCTAATTTTGACCATTTTGCCCTTTTGATGATTTGATCAAATTTTTTTGAGGAACTGTGGTCCAAACTTGATCAAATGATACATATGAGTCTAAGATGTTGATGTGGATCAAAAATTATGAATTTTGACTGTAAATTGGCCATTGTTGACCTTTTCCCCAATACAGCTGATTTTTAGGTCAACTGTCCAATTGACTGATCAAAAGTGTGATTCAAGACTTGAAACTTGACATGAGTAATCTTAGGGGTCCCTAATGATCCTTTAAAGTCATATGAAACATTGATAGTCCAAAAATCCTTGTGCAAACTCAAACCCTAATTTTGGTCATCAGTGTATTAGGAGATGTTTTGAGCTGGTCAAACTCTAATGCAGTCTTGAGTCAAAGAGATCTTGTGAGGAAATTATTGATAAGTGAGAGGAAAAATTTAGGGGTACAACAACATTGATTCCGCCTCAAGAACAACCCTAGTATTTCACATGGTACTACAATCATCCTTAGATTTTGTATAGCATGAAAATTTACTAAATAAAAGCACTTCAATTTATTACATTAAATTAGGAATATATGTCATCCCTTTAAGTGTCTCAGGTGCACTCTTATCTTTAGAAACTTTTTCATTAAACCAATTTATGAAATATTTGGTATGCACTATCAACATCCATTTTACACTCATCCGGGGGATTTTTTCCTTGATAAGTCTTTTGTGAGGGATAAGTAAGGTTGATCTTCATGAATATTATTCAATATATACAAATGTGTTTAAAGAAATACATATCATTTCATTTTCTTAACATTTAAACCTTGAGTACTTTTACCCTCATATCTTTCATCATAACGATACTTGGGAATTCGATAGAGTCTGCTTCTGACAAATAGTTTGAACAAAACTCAATATCTTCTTTTATGATGTACCTTTCAATGATCAAATCTTCTTGCCGGTGATGATTCTTTGTATACCTTTTAAAGATCCTCATATATTTCTTTACCTGATATGTCCACCTTAAATAAAATAGGCCACAAAATCTAATCCCTCTGACTAGATAAACAATTAAGTGAACTATAATATCCAAAAATGATGGCAAGAAATACATCTCCAATTGACACAAGATATTTTCAGCCTCATGTTCTAACTAATCTAAATTTCATAGATCATTAATGATTTGATTACAAATATCATCAAAGAATAAACACAATCTAGTTATAGTTTTTCTTACCTTTCTTTTTTGGCAAAATGCCATAAACAGCCATTGGGATATGTTGTTGCATCAAGACATAAAAATCATGAGATTTTAATCCAATTAATTTGAGATATTTCATTGATATAAGTTTCTTGACCTTTGAAGAGTATCATTGGAAAAAATTTATACCTTGCAAACACTCGCAAATTTTTTTCCTACATAGAGTGTGACACGTTGGACGCAAATATATTATTTTACCTATTTCTTTTGGGGATAACTCTTGTCTTATACTCATCTCCATCAGATCTAGACAAACATTCTTACCATCTTTCGTCTTTCCTAAAATGTTGAGTAGTATTCAAATTAAACTATCACACACATTTTTCTCCAAATGCATCACTTCAAGACAATGTCTTACATCGAGACTACACCAATATGAAATGTTAAAGAAAACCAATATCTTTTTCCATATATTTTTCTTCACAATCCCTTTTTTTTCTTTCTAAGCACAACATTAATATGTGATTATTTTTTTAAAACTAATTCCCCGAGTAATAGCTTTGGAGCAATACCAAACTTCTGTTCACCATTAAAGACCTTCTACAATCTACGATATGGATGATTGAGTCTTAGAAATTTTTGATACTTAAGGTAAATTAAAATTAAAATTAAGAAGCGTAATAAATGTGATTGTACCTCGGTTGGTGGGTTGATCGAGGTAAAAATTTGTTAGAAAATGTAACACTTATAGTTAGGGATAGTTAGGGGTTGATAACATGTGGGTTCAAGCGATTTCAGCTCTAAAATATTAAATCGACTCAAACTGTAATTGACATTTGAGAGCCCAATTTCGCCCTGTTTCTTGAAACAATTTAGACGGTTTATGGTTCTACAGGTTTGTGGGAGGATTATAACAATGAATATAAATCATAAAAGAAAATAGATTTGTTGAAAAAAGAAGAAAAAAGAGTAAAGAAAAAGAGAACAACTAAGAAGGAAGAGACGATTTAATCATACATTATTGTCTTTTTTTATTGCATAAAAGAGATGAGAGAAAACAAGAAAAACTCATAGTTGTAATGAAGTCTGATTTTTTTTTTAAAGTTCATCTCAATTAGGTTGAAGAAGAAATGAGATAGATTGAGTTTGTAGAAGCGCATGACATACATATCCCAAAAGAAAAATTTAAATCTTTTTAACATAAATAAATAAATAATAAAGAGATAGAATTGTATACAAGGAAATTGATCTTTATAGCCTATACCCATAACTGATTATCTATATCCCAATAAAAACCAGTAAGTATGATAATAAAATATGAAAAAAGAAACATGTCTTTATAGCCTATAACTAAAGCATTGATTATCATAGTAAGTAATGTTTATTATATTTAATATCTCAATAAAAACTAGTAATGTTTATTATATTTAATATCTCAATAAAAAAATTGAAATCATTTATCAAAGATCTTTTCTTCTTTTTAAATAAACCACTCAAACAACTTTGCTACATATAGTCCTCTTTTTATAAAGAGATTTGACTCGTTACATTTGAGAACTTGATCCACTAAAATTAAGTATTATTTACTCTTCCTCTCTAGAAAACATTAGTATTTTTTTCTATTCCTCTTCAGAAAAAACACTGTAATTCATAGTCATCTCAACAATTTATGGATAATGTATTATACTAATAAACAAAGTATTTTGCATATATTTTTAGGACTTTTCTTTTTTATAAAAGGTTTTCTGTCATTATTCAAAACTTTTATAGATTGTGAGTTTGTATTTAAATTGATACAAAGTCAAGATTGATATTTTATCTATGAAAGAGAGGATGTTAAAATTCAAATTATATGTCAATTAAAATTTATGAAAATAACTTGATTGGTTATATCATGATCTAATAACTCTTAACAAAAAGGATTTTCATTATATATTTTTAATAAGTTCTGAGATCTTTCTAAGTATATCATTTTATTCTAGAAATTTCCTTTTATTTTACTAGTCTCTTTTTCTTATATTTGCATCATAACCATCTCACAGTGATTTCTCTCATATGATTTTTTGTGTATTTGACACCATTATTGAAAGGTTATTCTTTGAAATACCTTTTCAAAATATAGTTGATGGAGTCGTAGATAACGTATGATATTTGTACAATTAGTCATTTGAAAAATGTGTATTATTCTAAGTTGTATTGTACTTCAAGAGAAATGAAATATTAGTTTATATAAGGTGTTGATTATAAAATGCATTACTTGACTTGTTTAGAAATCTATAACTAGAAACTCATAATCAAATATATTATTGATCATTATGATTAGACATTTTATACCATAAACATACTTGACCACTCTGACCAAACACTCTATATTATAGGCACAATTGATCTTTTTTATAAGACATTATATACTAGAGACACACCTGAACATATTGATATGTGTATCATAGGTTGGTTTGAACAACATGATAAAAAACTTTGCACAAGAGTCATGTTGTTTGATTCACATTGTTGAGTTCACCATATTATTATTGTTTTCTCATTGACCAGAGTCAACTGTCTAAATTAATGAAGGATCAGACTCTTATGTATACCAAAGCTATGTAAGATGTTTTTTAAGAGTTTTTTTTTTGGTATATAGTCTTGATTCTTAAATATTGAGAAAGAGAACCAAATTACGTTTTATGTTCTATAGAATTCAACCAACACCCTTTTTTATTTTGAGAGAGATAAAATTATTTGTCGAAAGAAATTGGGTGGCCTGGGGGATTCAACCAACTAGAGATGCCAACACATCCCTTCTCAGCAAGTTAGTTTGGATATACTTTAAAATATTAAAAAAACTTTAGGCACGCCTCATTTCTCACAAATATTTGTCTGGTGTCAGCTCACTCTACATATTTGTCACTACATGTTCTTTCACCTAGAATTCTATTGTCAGACTGAAGAATATGATAAAAGAGAGATTTTGTTGGAGGGGGTTGGGTCATGCTCTTCTTCATTTTGATATAACCATTAGACTTTTGTCACACTCTTAGTTTCTATTGTTGAGTATGTAAACATACATGACCTTAATATCACAACTAAATTTTTTTATTCTTGTATACTCAACTCCCTCTCAATATCATCATTGAATTCACCTATAAATTTTTTATTTTTAAATAGAGAAGATATCTTTATTTAGTATGATCACATAAGTGATATTTAAACTACTAAGAGAGACTACAATTGAATTCTTCAGAACAAAGAAGATTTACTTAATTCTAACATTGAACCTTAATCTTGACATTGGATCTAGAAACTCTGTCTAACAGGAAAAAAAATCAATTTCCTCTTTTGTCTGGATAGTCACAACTTTGTTCATACTATTTCTTTGTTTCACCACAAAAACATGGTCTCCTCATCTATATGCTCTATATGTGGACTAGATGAATAATCATTCTTTTGTTGTGTTCGTAATTGTACAGACTCTATAAACCTTTGGTTGTGCCTTGGTTTTAATCATCAAGATTTTTTCTCGACTCGTAATGGAAATGTTGGATCAAAAGCAAGAATCAAGATACCATCAATAACATTTTTGCTGCATGAATTTGGTGTGCCTGGTGAAATAGTTACTCTACATACACATCTCATAAAACCATCAATAAGTGTCATCTTTCCTTGGGTGCCCACTTTATGGCACACTCTTTTCACATTTGCTTCATTAAATCTAAAACATTGCAAACACAAAATCATTTAATCAAATGAAACTCTCTCAACTACTCATGCAATACTATCAATGTTGAAGGAAGTTGTAATGACACTTAAATTCATACTGACTTTGGTGGTATCTTTCGCACCTCATATGGTGACATGGCAATGTAAGCATGCAGTATTAGTTTATAAACATGCCTCATCAAGAAAACCTTGAAAAAGTATCATAAACACGCAGTATTAGTCTATTTAAAACATATTTATTTATTTTAGTATCACTACAAGAAAAGAACTCTTCAGCCATATGATTTTGTGACGTGAAATTCACATGGCTAAAAAGGAAAGTTGCGACGTGAAAAAAACAACACTAAATATTTAAAATAATGAACATAAAGTTTTCACATGGGGAATTTTAAATTTTTATAAAATGTTTTTATGACGTGTAAAACACGTCGCTAATGAAATTTCAAAAAATAAAAAATCTGAGTGTGAAATGTTGACCGATGGAATTGATTGAGGTGCAGGTGGACTAACAACTTTATGCTTGCGTTATGCTTTCCACATCGCTAATACTTTATCATTCAGACACACAGGTTTAGTGACATGGTAATCATGTCGCTACCATATGACACACGGGTTTCGCAATATGATAATCACGTCGCTACCTAACGTTTACTTTATTTACGACATGATTTCCACAATGTTGAAATAGCTATTTAATACGCTAGTTGCACTGCTTCCCCACATGTTATCTGTAACGCTCTGAATATTATATTTATTTTGATGTTGATAGTGTGGAGTAGTTTCGGATTAAATAATAATGAGAATTGTTTTTGATTTAAATAATTTAGTTATAATTATTTGGATTTAAGAATAATTGTTTAGAATTTATTTATTAAATAAATAGAATAAAATATGTAGAAAAGGTAGAGGGAAATGTGGTAATTGTCATGAGGTTTAGTGATGGTAAGGAAGGAATGACATATTAGGGGTTTAAGGGCTAATCTAGTAAAAAAGGAAGAATAAAGAGTTGAATCGTATCAATTAAAACGAACGTACTCTGAGAGAAGTAGAAGCACGAAGGTGAGAAAGAGCTAGGGAAAGAGAAAGTCATTGTTGAAGCTTGGGAACCATAAATCTAAGGTAAGGGTGGATTCCAACATTCTAAGGATATCGTATAATGATGGGTATGTTAGGGATTATGACTGACATAGTTGTTGCGTGTTCTTGTTCATGAAATTGTTTTTGTATGATTGAATCTGTGTGATAATATGATGATTTGGTGATGAAATTGATAAAAATCTATTGTTGAGATACCATGATTTGATGTGTATAACATGTATGTTGATGGTTTGTTATTGATCTGTGATAATATGGTGAATTTCTAAGTATTTTGGACTGATTTGGATTTAAATTGTATGAAAAATTAAGGAGGAACTATGCAGGAATCACAACAACAATGTTGATTTCAGGAAGCCAGCATTGGGCAAGCCATAAGCTTCGTTGGGCGAGAGTTTTCGCCCAAGAAGCGCCGGGAGAGACAGATGGCAAGGGCAAGGGAAGAAATTGGGTGCTCCTAGTTTTTAAGTGAAGTGCCTCAGCTTCGTTGGGCGAGCACGGGACGAGCAAGTCGCCTCTGCACCAGCAGGAGAGCACGGGGTGAGCCCATCGCCTCATATTTTTTGGGCGAGCATCAGACGATGCAGTCTGAACAGATGTTTTTAAAAACTTTAAAAATCCATAACTTTTGACTCGAGTGTCTGTTTGACGCACCGTTTGAACCTACGGAAAGTTAAAAAAAATTCTATCATATAAAAATAATTTCAAACACAGTAGGTGATTATTTTTTGGGGGATTATGCCCTTCTGTATGTAATTTTATCTATTATGTTGAGATATGTGCATGGAATTATGTGTGATGACGTTGTCTGATGTTGTTGGGGTCGTATGATTTGTATGTTGCATGTGTGGAAAGTTGATGTCCTTAATGGAGTGTCATATTGTTGGATATAGATAACAATGTGCAGTATTTTGTTGCATAATTATGTCGCATACATTTCATGTTGTAGTCTTTAGTCCTATTTGTTGGCTCTGATCCTAGATGGCGTGGATCAGAATCGATATGAACCTCATTGTTCACGATGTTGGTTGGCTTTGATCCTAGATGGCGTGATCGGGAGCAAGGTGAACCAAATTGTTCACGATATTGGTGGCTCCGGTCCTAGATGGCGTGGATTCAGGAGTGATATTGATACCATATGCATTGAGTATGTGAGTCGTTCTCATTATATTGCATTATTGTTAACATGATGTTTGGGTTGTATGGTTGGTGTATGTACTATATGATGATTGTTGATATGTGAGAATGATTATGTGTGATTGTATAAGTAATATGTAATATAGTTGGTGTCGACGGTGTGAATGTGTGATATGTGGAATGTATGATTATACATGATTATATTCACTGTATACTTATTATTATACATTCTCTTATATTATTGTGATATCTCACTCTTATGTAGGAATGATGCTTTATACGGCATTGTATAGATAGTCGGGAGTAGTCTGAGACTATAGAGTTTGGAAGAGGTTGTTCTTCATTTTATTTGAGTTGGCGTTATTGCTCTGATACGTAAAATCGAGGGGAATGAACGCTTATTTATTTTGTTGTTTTAGTAATTTGTTCAAAGTCTTAGAAACTCCTCATTATTGAATAAATGTTAATTTGTTTTGGTTTAAAATTGTTTTGATAATATGTATAATTCTTTTTCCGCTACGTAATAAAAGTGAATTTAAAGACTATGATGCTTTGTTTTAGTTCATCTAAAAACTTGTGTTATGTATCTTATACTATTTATGAGCATGTATAGCTTGATTTGAAAGTGTAGCATCCTAAATATTTGTTATTTGTTTTAAAAACTACTCTGATTTTAATTATTATTCTTTAGGGGAATTTAGGGTGTTATATTATCATAAGAGAAAAATCATTCATCTTCCTCTCCCTCAAAATACACAATCATCCATCAATTTTTCCTCCCTCCCTTACCATTTTTGCAAAGCTCCATTTTATCTAGTTTCTTCACTCAAAGGTATGTATTACTTTTTATTTTTCTTTTGATTAAGCTTCTCCATTCTTGATTTTTCTCTTATTTTATTTTTCTGTTTTTGTTGATCAAGACTCAACAATCTTTATACATTGATTAAAGATTTTTCATTTTATCTAGTTTCTTTATTCAAAGGTATGTATTATTTTTTATTTTCATATATAAATACATATTGAGTTGTGGGTTGTTTGATATTTTTGTATATATTGTTTATATATCTTTGTAAAATAAAACATATAAATAGGTTTAATAATTTTTTATTTTAAAAATAAAAAATATTAAATCCAAAAATATTTTATAATTTTATAATTTTTTTTGTGCTTATAATATTTTTGTGTATATAGTATATTATTAAATCCGAAAAGATATTTTTTTATTTTTTATAATATATATGTTTATAAAATATCTATTATATATATATATATATATATATATATATATATATATATATATATATATATATATATATATATATATATATATATATATATATATATATATATATATATATATATATATATATATATATATATATATATATATATATATATATATATATATATATATATATATATATATATATATATATATATATATATATATATATACATAATTATATAATTAGAATTTTTTTTTTTTGTAAGTGTATATATATTTATTTAAGTAAGCATTTTTTTTATCTAAGTAAACACAATTGACCAAAATTGGTGTGAAATGTAGTTTGTATGAAATGTTGTATAAATTAAATTAGTATGAATAGTAGTTTTTATGAAATGTATATTTTGTATGAAATGTATAGTTTGTATAAAATGTAGTTTGAAATAAATTTAATATAATTCAATTAATTTGTATGAAATATAGTTTGTAGCTAATATAAGTTTATGTTTAAAACAACGTCTAAAAAATATTATTAAGTATTTAGTTATTAAGTTTGTTAATATTTGTACTAAAATGTTTGATCAAAATTTCTATTTAAGTATTTAGTTATTAAGTTTGTTAATATTTGTAGTAAAATGTTTGATCAAAATTTCTAAAATTGGTCGATAGATTAAAATCACTTTTGTAATTAAAATGACAATAATTTTGTAAATGTGCAGTATGAAATATTTTTAATACTACTGTAGTTGGATGTACAATAGAATGTATGCAGAAAGACATAGACTCAAACTAAATTTTGAGGAAGGAGTTAAAGGGTTTATCACGTGGGCATGCTTGAGAATGTTGTCTAAGTGAAGGAGGAGTAAGATATCTTTATCTTATATGTGAATGTAGACCTATAATTTTTTACCCGGAGAAAGTAGAACGGTATTTGAAGAGGATGCGTTTCATTAAAAAAATATTGGGTTTGGACATATAATAGAGAAAAATTGTCGAGTAATGTATCAAGGACTACTAATCCATATGCTTCAAGCATTTGATCACATATGGAATATGAGGATTAATTTGATTTGGTCGATGACATGTTTGGCGATGCTTTTAGGGTGAACGTGACTTATAATAAAAATCAAGATTTTGATGGGGAAGAGTTGTCGAATGAGGAAGCATAATATTTTTATCAGTTGTTGAAAGAAATGAATACACCGTTGTCTGAGGGATCGTCAGACTCAAAATTATCAATGGATGTGAGATTATTGGTCGCTAAGTCAAATTAGAATATTCCTGATAAGTGTTTGGAATTCTTTGTAAAAATGATGTTGGACGCCACTCCTACGAAGACAATTCACATACAAGTTTTTATGATGAAAGCAAGTTGGTGACGAAGTTGGATTTAGAAGTAAGAAAGATTGATTGTTGAATTAGTGGTTGCATATTGTTTTATGATAATGAGTTTGGTACTAATGTTGTTTGAAGAGGTTGTGGATTAGAAAATGGACTTACGGTATATCTTGTAAACAAAACTTTAACCTTCAACTTGCTTTAATATGGGATATTAATTACTTTACTACATATGGCATGTGTCTTGTTTGGGTACACATGGTAGAATGTGATGTTCGTATTACATGGAATACACAAAGGCATTTACGTTGGAAAAGGGGGGGGGGGGGGGGGGGGGGGGAGTTTGTGGTTTGACTGTCAGCGCATATTATTACTAGAAGTTTGTGTCTTTAGAAGAAACAAGAATGATTTCAAAAAAGACGAATGAGTAACAGGTTTTCCTCCCCCTCGATTGTCACCAGGTGAAGTATGGAACCGAGTTTGTGAACTACCAAAATTCACAAATTATGGTAAAGCATGCAGAATTCAAGGATATGGGGACACTCACAATTGAATAAAAAGAAGTATTTTCTAGGACCTCTTATATTGGAAAGATAATTTGTTGCGAAATAGTCTTAATGTTATGCACTCTGAGAAAAAAAATTGATAATGTATTTAACACATTGATGGATGTCCAAGGATAAACAAAAGATAATGAGAATGCTAGAAAGGACATAGAACTTTTGTGGAATAAAAAAGTCTTGGAGTTGAAGTTTCAATGTAATGGAAAATTATTAAAATCCAAAGCTAATCACAGTCTAACTTCCCAAGAAGCTAAAGCGGGTTGTTGATGGTTAAATGAATTGAGAATTCCTGATGGTTATGCTTCAAACTTAGCAAGGTGTGCTGACGTCAATACTAGGAAGTTATATGGAATGAAAAGTTATAATTGTCATGTTTTCATGGAACAATTTCTTCCAATTGCATTCAGTTCACTACCCAAACATGTCCTTAATCCACTAACTGAAATTATTTAATTTTTTTGGATATATCTGTGCGTCAACTTTAAGAGTGGATGAAATTGTTATATTGGACCAAAATATTCTAATTATTATATGTAAGTTGGAACAAGTTTTCTATCTGGTTTTTTCGAATCTATGGAATATCTACCTCTTCACCTTGCATATGAAGCATATCTTGGAGGCCATTTCCAATATAGATGGATGTATCTGTTTGAAAGAATCACGGGTGATTCAATGTGATCAGTGAAAAATAAAACTAAAGTTGAAGGATCAATATGTGCATATTACTTGCATCAGGAAACATCATATTTTTGTCATCATTATTTTAATCACTTGATGTTAAATCAATAATCATAAGAAATGAAGTTAATGTTAACGAAAGAAGTCAATTTACCTTGAAATTCTGGCACATACAATATCAGAAGTCAAGACTGACATCTTAATAACACACAATATCATGACAGATGTTATAACATTTACTGATAGAATAACGACAATAACAACAATGCAGAAATAAAACTTGCATAAAGTAAAGAACACAACAATATGTTAACCCAAATCGCTGCAACTCACCTACTCTAGGGGCTACCAAGCCAGGAAGGAAATCCACTATCAGCAGTACTAGTTCAAAGTTAAACTCTCTCGTTTACAACTTCTCGCTTAATCCCTACCTAGTGAAACTTCTACCTAGTCACCTCCTAGATATGATAAATCAACATCCCACTTCCAATCACCGCAGTGATAAAAGACTTGTCCCATACCCAGTGACAATCTCTAACCAAGTCACAATCACAAAAACTTGAAACGAAACCAAAATCGAAGTTTGCACTTCAATCACAATACCCAACCTCTTGCTTAAAAGCTTCGAGTGAGAACAATAACTTGATAAACTGTCAAGCATAATCAATTAACTCGAATGTATCAGAGATACATGAGGACGTACAATAAAAAACCAGAAACTCCCTTGAAGAACCCTCAAACACAAAACTAAGAAAAATTTGGTTTCCCCTTTTTTTTTACAATGTTCTTGATGATATTAGGTCTAGGTAGTTTCTTTAAATACTACTTAACAATTCTTGGGCCTTGCAGTTATGCCCAAATATTCCTTGTTGTCCATGATGAGGGCTGCACAAATCAGTGCAGAAAAATCTCCATGAATCTTGGAACAAAACACAAGGTTTCCTAATTAATCTCAATCAACCCATTATAGCAACTTGTGTATAAGTAGAGATATTATTTTTTTCAATTTATAATTCTTGATCTGCGATAAATCAGTGAGATATAAACAACTTAATTCTCACAGAATTAATTAATGATCTGTCAAGAATAAACCAAACTGCAGCACCACCTGCACCAGACCTAAGATGTCATGACATTGTCTTAGACACCTGGCTGAAAAACTCATAACAGCAATCCTATTATGGCAGACCGTGTTTTTGACAAAGTTTAGCCAATCCCAAAATAATGGTATTAACAATCTCCCCCTTTGTAAAATTTTAGCTAAAACACTTTTAGCACAAAAGATCCAGGAGAGAGGAATAAAACCACAAACAAAATAAACTACATCTAAAAGTATACAAATCAGAGTATAGAAGCTACATATCATACAGGTACATTACTCCCTCTGTCACACATAATAAGTTCCACCCTAAATGGAAAAACCCTCACCAGAGCACCTGCAGCGGAACAGCAGAAGCAGCAGCAGCTTCAACACACACAACCATGAACAAGCATGATCCCCCTTAATGATTGCATGAGAAACCTGTAACACCCTAAAAATATAGATTAATTAGTTATTTAATTAATTTAGTGTGAATATTGGTGATTATTGACGAATATATAAATTATTGTGATTTATATGATTCGTTGAGGTGTGTCGGTGATACAATGTTGAGGGGTAATGTTTGGAATAAGAGAAATATGAGGATTTCTTAATTAATTTATAATTTTTTAGAATTTAAATAATTATTTGGGATTAATTAGATTTAATAATAATATTTAGAGTTAATATTATTAATAAAATAAAGGAATAATGGTGTATAGACAATAAGGGTTCAATGGTAAAGTTATGTGGATTAATTGAGGGCAAGGAAGGAATAACATATTAAGGGTCCTACGGGTAAGATGAAGAAAAGGGAAGATTTGGGTTTTGTGCATTCACTTGTTACGATCGAGTTTTGGAGAAAAGTGAGAAGCGGCTAGGGCACATAGAGAAGAGAAGAGGAATTCATTCAGCAGAGATTGAAAGAGATCGATTGCTAAGATATAAGGCAAGGGGTTTAATCGCGTTTATTATAATTGATATCGGATTAAGTTGTTGGTAGGTTTGTGATTTGTGCGATGATTTTTGATGAAGGTTGATGAAATTGGTGAAAACCATGCATTGAGTAAATGAACGAATGAATCTTTGATGAATGTATGATGTTAGGACCTATAAATATGTATCATAGGCTGTTATAAATGTTATATAATCGTAGGATTTTGAATTCTGAAACTGAGACTTTTTACGAAATCAAATTTGAAGGTCCGAAAGGCCTCCAACCGCGAAAAATCGCAGGCCGAGGAGTGTTGTTCCGCAGGCAGCACCTCAGCAGCCTCGGGCGAGCCTCGGGCAAGGTAGTCCGGTAGAAACATTCAAAACATCATAACTTGAGTTTCATGATGTTGTACCCCAAAATTTGCCCTCGCATTTTTTCAAGACATCTCAGCTTCAGGCATTTCCTGACTTTTCAAACTGGCCCAAGAATCGGACAAACGGACTTTTCTCGTCAGTCAAACAAAAATTAGGATTTCATTGATTTTTCAGGGCTCTGGATTTTCTCACACAGTTGGCTTAGGGTTTTGGTTGATTCTGGCTCATTTTTTGATCAGGCGAATGCTCTTTGGCATTTAATCAGGAATTAAGGTTTTTGTGGGCATATTCTCAGAAGGATTTAAATTCCACAGCACTTTGCAAGTTATTCCAAGATTCGGGTTGAATTCGCATTGTTTTGATTTAATCAGTAAAAGAGGCAGTTGGTTTGAATTCACGTTGGTTTGTTTGAGCCAGTCAAAAGAAATATGCAGTTTGGATTTACAGTGCTTGGTAAGAAATCAGTAAGAAAGGATTGCGTCTGATCAGTTATTGCGTTTAACTGTACGTTGCTTTGGATGATGGAGACGTCAAGTTCATTTATTTTGATCAACGAAGAATCAATGTTTAGTTGATTATTTATGGTTCTAAGAATTAAATATCTGGAATTTAATTTTCATTTATTTTAATTTAAGGAACCATGAATAATAAGTAAATAATTGAAAAGGAATTGAAAAGAATTAAATGAATCAATAGAATTTTTATTTCATATTTAATATTTGTTACAATTATTATTTGGATACAAGTATTTATTTACGAAGTATTTAAAATAATAATAGTTTACAATAATTAAATTGAAAATAAAAACTATCCTATTTTTTCTAAACATTTTCTAAGTCACTAATTCTTCACTTCGCTCCGGTGCCCCATTTTTCACCTGCAAAAGAAAAGGAGAAAAGTCAGAAAGCAGATAAAATAATAAACGACGGGAGAAATTCATCATTAAAGGCCACTGATTGGGATCAGTTAACACTCTCTGCAAATCACGGGATTTCTCCCGGTTCACAAAGAGGGAAGAATTTTATTTGATCATGAATGCAAAGTTGAGAAAAAATGCAAAGTGCCAAACTACATAAATTCAAAAATCTCAAGCAAACTACACAGTTCAAACCCAACTGAAAAGAAAATCCAATTTGCAACTTTATGTCAAAATGCAAAGTGTCAAACTTGCTGCCAAATGCCAAAAGGTACAGGTTATTGCACAAAGCTGTCAAAGAAAAGATAAAATATGCAGAGGAAGTCTTTATGCAAGTCAAATTTTCTTTCATCATTTCCCAACAAGTAGCCTTTTCAGAAAGTACACAAGGAAAACAGTTTAATATTCTTTGAAGTGTACCAAAGAGAGAGAAAGAAAAGAGGAGAAGTGAGGGCTTACTGTTTGGCTTTAGGCATAAGGAAAATACAGAAAATAAAACTGCAATAAGACAGTAAGGCAAAAGGCTAAAAGAAGCATTATTTCAGTGTTACTCAAATTAGACAGAAGTACACAGCAGGATTAATCACCAAAACAGAAAAATGCCAAAAACCTTGCAAGTCTGCCCAGTAACTTGGTTCAAGAAGAGATGCCAAAGTTTGAAAAAGTCTTAGGCGCCAAAAGACAAAGAGGCTGGAAGACAAAAGAAACAAATATAAAATTGCAACAGCAGGGATAACAAAGATATATAGAGACTAACTGCATAAACTCTAAAACAACAACAAAAAGAAGAGACCACTGAGCTTCAGAAAACCTGATTGAGCCATAATACCAATATCACCAAAATACAAACACATAACCTCAAACCTGAAACCAGTCCAGAACCTGCTACCTCAAGCAAGAACCATAACCTGCACTAGCTTTATTTCCAAAAGCCTCATCATACCTGTTAAGGCCATCAACCAGAAGCCAACCATTCTTACCTGCAAGCATAACCAGTTAAACCTGAAGCCAAACCATTAACCCCTGTCAAACACTAAACCTGCCTAAACTTTGAAGCAAGCACAAAACTTGTCCTAAACCAATATACAAACCAGCTGAAGCTATCAAACACCTTAAACCTGCATCAGTCAAAACCTATTCAAACCCATCCCAAAAGAATAACCTATCAACAAGTTCAGATACCAGGCCAAGCCTCACAACAAAACACAAATAATGCCTGCATCAGCCTTACCTAAACTCGAACCTCAAGCCTAATACCAAAATCTGGCCAAAACCATTCAATCCAAACATAAACCATCAAGCTAAAGTATCCAGCCTAACCAACTCTAGACCCTCAGAATCTCTTCATCATCGGGCCATCAAACCAACGTACGAAGCAAATTAATCCAGGCATCCAACTCAAGGCAATAAGAGAAGAAGAGAGAAAGTATTCAGGGGCAACATAAACCAAAATTCGTTCAGAAGCAACAACAACATTTCAAGCATACAGGCGAGGCCCCCCTCAGAATTCTGAGTTCATCATTGGGTGGAAAAGAGGCAACAAGCATACAGTGGTAAAGAAGAAGAAGAAAGAGGCAAATTCAAAGATAAGGTCTTCAGTCAAATCAACATCATCATAAAACCCTCACACGGCAAGAAAAGAAAGAAGTGAGAACGAAATACCAGGGTCTCAAAGCGCGCCTCCGCCGTTCTCCTCGCCGTCCTGGCCTCCTAGCCTTCTTCACCTTCCTTCCTCCTTCTCCAGGTAGTATTTCATCCTCACTTTTCTTTCATGATGCCTCAACAATCATTGCAATAAGAATAAAAATCAGAAATGAACATAAATCGCGACATGCATGACCTTAACAAACCCTAGCGAATTAAGATTGAGATTTGTTACCTAATTCTGTCACCTTAACGTTGCCGATGGAGGGAAGAAGGAGGCATAGAAGCTGATGGCCTGGGGCTGAAGAACTCAGAAGCTTGCAAAGATGAACAAAGAAGAATACGAAAACGAACCACGAACGGCGCTTTGCTCACAAACCCTAAAGCCAATTGTCCCAACTGAAAGCAAATTAACAAAACCCTAAAAAATCGTCTCAAGCAAAATGGGCCTAACCCTTCTATCCAACGCCCAAGCCTTTTTCGTTTTACCTAACGCACCTCCCTTTTGTTATGTCTCATTTAATTCTGTTTGGGCCCATAATCCACCCTTGAGCCCATTCTCTTTTTTATATACATAATTTAATTTCTTTTTTTTTCCTAATAACAAACATTACTAACACTCTTCATTAATATAAATTACATTAATGTATAAAACTTAAACCCTTTTTAGAATATAAAAAATACGTTATTTTCTTTTGTTCATAAGTTAATATAATTCCTTTTACAATATAATTCTAATCTTGGAACACAATGTATTTTATTCCTCAAAAATTAAAACATTTTCTTCCAAATTAAAAAAAGCAATTTTGTTCATAACACAAATAATACATAATGGAATTTTAAAACATTTTTTCTTCTTCTTATTAAAATACTTTTGTACATAATAAGTAAATATATATTTTTGCATAATTTAACTTCTTAAAATATTTTTGTACATAACAAATGAAAAAAATACTTTTTGTATACATAATTAAAACTTAGAAATATTTTCTTTTCTTAAAACATCATTTTAATACATAATTTAATTAGAACTAAAAACTTTCAATTAAAAAAACATTTTCTTTTTATACATATCAAGAAAATACAAAGTCACTAATTGATTAAATAAACATTTTTTCTTTAGGTTAAAACAATACCCTAATACACATTAATTCCACATTGTCGCACATGTAAATAATTACATATATAAACACACGCATATGCACGTACACTTACACAATATACTTGCATTTTGATACATTATACATTTGCTTATGTTGATACTCATTTACACTTGATTGGTTCGATTTGGTTAATTTATTGGACACTATGATCCTAAGTCTCATCCCCATTCATAAATTTGTACCCCCACTCCCGGACGCTTATTCTGTAATAGCGTAGATTTTACATTTTCGCAATTTACCGTTTTCAATTATACCATGGTTAGATCTAGGGTTTGCATGTACATAAAATCAAATGCTAGATAACCTAATACAAGACAAATACATGAAATCAATACACAATCACACTTGCACCCTCTAGGGTAATCCCACATGTTGCCTTCTAAAATGGGTCATGATTGCACGTCGAGTATCTTTGGCAAAACAAAAATCAAATGATCATAAGTCCCTCGATAAAACTTTCAAAATGTTGCCTAAACAAATGATCAAGTCCCTCAAAGCAAATTGCCAAAGACACTTGGCATCATTGCATTCATGGTCCATACGATGACCCGCGCCCGTCCCGAATAAACTTCCTAAACGCAAGATTGCCCACCAAATTCAATGGTGGAACAAAATTGTTAAAAAGGGGTTAAAACATAACAAAAACCTTTGAGTACAATAGGGTAGATAAAACTCTTAGTTACTTGAGATCAATTTGCAAAAAACACTTGCCTTCTTTTCAAAAACCACAATCCACGAAACTTTCAAACAAACTCTCAAAACATTTTGAAACATCTTTTCGAAAAGATACACGCCTTTGTAAAATATTCGAGTAAAGAATTGTTACAAGGTTAGCCTAAGACAAGGCATCTTCTTCCAAAACATTTTCAAAAACACTCACACACACACCATTTCTCAAGCAATCAAAAATCAAGGCAAGTGATCTAAAAAACCAAGTAACTAAGAGCCCATGGATAACCATGGATGAAAAGGGTGCTAATACCTTCCCTTTTCATAATCTACCCCCCGAAACCACGAAATATCTCAAAAGGTTTTTGCTGTGCTTTTTTAACCTTTCCTTTAGGATAAAATAAAAAGTCGGTGGCGACTCTTGCTCAACCGCACAAGTGCGAAAACAAACGCAAAACCATAGTCAGTTCTCCCACCGTATCACAGAACTGGCGACTCTGCTGGGGAAGAATTTAAAAGTGGGGTTACCTTAGGGTTTTTAGATCACCTTCTTGCATGATTATTTTGTTTGCTTTGCTTGCTTTACCTCTTATGGTTCTCTTCTTTGGGCTTGAAATCCTATACCCGAATTTGGGAAACATTCATAGATAGCAATACGTTGTGGAAACTGTGCGGGGTATACCGACACGGTCGAAGCAATAGCTATATTAGTGCGACATATTTGTGAGTACCGGTAACCCTTGAGTTAAATCAAGGAGAGTACGGGGCCGTTGAGTGATGTCACTAAGCACTAATGACCTAGAACCTTACTTGACCATCTTGGCCTTTTATTAGGGGTAGTGAGATGACCGGCTTTGGTGCAGTCCGAAGTTGGTAGATACTCGATACTACACTCATTGAGGATTGTTTTCTTGGAATATTTTGGTCGCTAGTTAAGTGGCTAAACCAAAACAACGAACAATGAAAACAATCCAGTGATATTGAGCTCCTTAGAACCCGATTACTATTTATAGGACAGGTTTTTAAGCCAACTACACTCAAGAGGGTACTTACCTGTGAAACCCCATGCAAGCCTGAAACTAGGGTTTGGTGTGATTTGCTTGTACATATGTTTTGTGCATACATCATAAACATCATGAAGCATCATATGCATTCACTAACCATCTCAAGGGTTTGGATCTTCATCTTTGTTCTTGTTTTGTAGGTCATGGAAATTCCTCGCAGAAAAACCATCCAAGTCAACCTTGTGAGAATCTCTCCTCAACTCAAGGAGCTCGCCTCAAGAATTCCGGAAAACTCATCCTTCAGTGAAAGACATGGTAGACTGCTCAATTTAGTCGGCACCAACATTGAAGAAGACATGATGAAAGTGCTATTCCAGTTCTTTGACCCTCTTCACAACTGTTTCACTTTCCCTGATTATCAGTTGGTGCCCACTTTGGAGGAGTTTTTTCAACTCCTGAGAATTCCTATCCTTAATCAACTACCCTTCAACGGTACGAAGAAGGAACCAAAGCCGGAAGATGTTGCTCGAGCATTACATCTACAACCATCCGACATCAAGGGGCATTGGGAAACCAGAAGCGGCGTCAAGGGATTCTTAGCAAAATTCTTGTTTGAGAAGGCACAAGAATGTTGGAACTCATTGGATCTACAAGCCTTTGAAGAGATTGTGGCACTCCTTATCTATGGGTTGGTCTTGTTCCCGAATCCTGACCAATTGGTAGATGTCAACGCCGTCAAAATCTTCTTGTCCAGAAATCCAATACCAACATTGCTTGGGGACATTCTTCACTCATTTTACACACGAACAATGAGAAAGAGAGGTGTTCTCATGTGCTGTACTCCTATCCTTGTAAGGTGGTTTATTTCGCACCTTCCGCAATCTGTCTTGAAGAATGACCAAGGCTCAAGGTGGTCCCAACGGTTGATGACTCTTACTCATTCTGATGTGCATTGGTGTTCTCGGTCCAGAGAAAATGTCATCATTGTCGATCGTTGCGGAGAATTTCCTAATGTTCCTTTACTTGGAATTAGGGGAGGTATCACCTACAACCCTTGCCTAGCTTTGAGGCAATTTGGATATGCACGGAGGGATGGCCCTCATGATATGCTGATTCCTAGCCTAGTTTTTGACTTCGACAACGATGCGCAAGGGCTTCGCCAAAGAATCATCCGAGCTTGGGGAAAACTCAACAAGGTTGATAGCAAGACTCTGGGACACAAGAACTCCATCCCTCTTGAGCCCTATCTCAAGTGGGTACGAGCCCGAGCCCAAAGTCTAATGATGCCTTATCCTCATGTACTCCCAGTGATTAAAGAGCCCGTCAATAAAGGAGAGGTTCCCTGCACCATCCTGCATCCAGACATGCCTACATCATGGGAGGAAATGCAGAAAAGTTGGATTCAGCTCAAGGAGGAACGGAACACTTTTGAAGCTAGCTATTACGCCAGTGAAAAGAAGTTTCTAGAGCTTACATGCCGACTCCACGAGCAAGAGGCCCTCAACACCTACATCGCACCAAAGAGGATGCGCAATGTCTTTCTGCCTTAAGAAGTTTATTTTGTAATCTTTGGCCCATGGGGCATTTATGTACTAACAAATTTCTTCTTATTAATATGACGTGCGTTCTTCTTTGTCTGAAATAATTTTGAATGTTCTAAATCCTTGAATGCATTGCATACATCAGCATACCATTCATCATGTGCATAAGCAGGTCTCACTCCAGGTTTCCTTATATGTCTGCTGTTTATTTCAGTAGGATGGATCTCGAGCAAACAGTCAAAGACCTGCAAGCTCAGAATGCACAATTCCAGCAACTCCTGATGACTTTGGTTAAAAGTCAGGAGGATATCAAGACTCAATTGGGGAATAAGGACCCAGTGAAGAAGAAGAAAAAGAGGATTGGGGTGGCTACTTTGGGAAGAAGATTTGACAAAGAAGCTCGGAGAGTGCTTGAATTTCCTCCTACTTCTGATGAAGGGACTAGTAAAAGAGATGGAGTGGCGGTGCCTTCCGAGTCTGATGCGGAGGAAGAAGAGGTTGAAGAAGATGAAGATTATTCTGACCAGCAATATCCTCCAGCTGATGATAAATACAAGGGTTTAGAAGACAGATTGGCTGCCATGGAATTACAAAGAGTACCGGGTTTGGATTTTGAAGACTTGGGCTTGGTCGCCGGGATCGTGATTCCCCCAAAATTCAAAGTGCCAGTGTTTGTGAGGTATGATGGGTTGTCCTGTCCCAAAATGCATCTCAGGTCCTACGTGAGAAAGATTCAACCCTATACGGCGGATAAAAACCTCTGGATTCATTTCTTTCAAGACAGCCTTTCGGGAGCTCAGTTGGAGTGGTTTTATCAGTTAGAAGGAACCAGTGTCAGAAATTGGGAAGATTTGGCCACCGCTTTCTACAAACAATACCAGTATAATTCTGACCTTGCTCCTACTCGTACCCAACTTCAGGGTATGTCACTAGGAACAAGTGAGGGATTCAAAGAATATGCACAAAAATGGAGGGATTTGGCTGGCAGGGTGCAGCCTCCTTTAACCGATCGTGAACTCGTTGATATGTTTCTAGGGACCCTATCTGGGCCGTTTTTCAATCATTTAATTGGTAACTCTTCCGCGGGGTTTACCGATTTGATCTTAACAGGCGAAAGAATTGAAGCTGGCATCAAGTCAGGAAAGATTCAGAAGGGTGTTGCTGCAAGTGTTGAAAAGAAGCCTTTTAAGAAGGAAACGACTGTGGTATATTCTCAGAGAAGTGCAGGGAAGACGGAGCGTCGGCCAACTGTGGGGGCCGTAATGATTCAAAATACACCGAGTGAGCAGCCTCACTACAACCAGTCCAGACCAAATCAGCAACGGGTGGAACGGCCACAACGACAGTTCACCCGTATTAATATGACTCCAGCGCAAGTGCTTCCTCATCTGTTAAAGTTGAACCTCGCCACCATCAAGGAGGCACCAAAGAATGTGAATACGTCCTCTCCTCATTATCATGCTAATGATAAATGCGCCTACCATTCAGACAGTGTTGGGCACGACACCAATGATTGTTGGGCACTCAAGCATAAGATCCAAGACCTGATAGAAGCGAAGGAAGTAGAGTTTGATGCTCCGGAGAAGCCTAATGTGATATCTGCACCCATGCCGAAGCACGGCCGAAATGTCAATGCCATTGAAGAAGATTTGTATGTTGCTGATGTCAGTGATCTGACTACTCCACTGTTAACCATTAAGTTGAATCTGTTGAGGGTCGGGATCTTCCCGGGATGTAAGGAAGACTGTTATTGTTGATACTCTCTACCGTTTGATTGTCCGCTACTGAAGAAAGGTATCCAAGGCCTTATGGATAGTCGACAAATTTTGTTTGAAAAAGTTTCTGCTGTTCCAGTTCATACTGAAGATGTCTCAATCATAACCATTCACGACAATCTTTCCAAGGCCGTCAAAAAGCCTGTTAAGATTACGCCAGCTACGAAATCTGTTCCCTTGAAGATAACAATGCCAGGGCCAGTCCCCTATGTTTCCGAGAAGTCCATACCATGGAACTATGGCGGTGACGTATACTACCATGGTATCAAGCAAATCAAAATAACCGAAGAAAGTTCGGATGATGAAGAAGCCAGCATTAGTAACATTGCAGGCACTAGCAAAATCACCAGGAGCGGGAGAATATTTTCTCCAGAGATTGCCCCTCCAAGAGCAATCTTTGGACCCTCATCTGCGAAGGTCATCCCTGCACCAATAAAACTCTCTGCTAGAACTCCTTTGATTGAAGAAGTTGTTGTTCCTACTGCTGTCTCTCCTACCATTGCTGATAAAGGGAAGGGAATACAAGATGAGCTCGTCAGGACGAGGGCTCAACCATTGATTATCCCTGAAACCTCCAAGAAGGAAATGGATGAGATCTTGAAGATAATCAAGAGGAGTGACTACGATGTGGTAGAACAGCTGGGGCAAACCCCCTCCAAGATCTCCATGCTGGCACTATTACTTTGCTCAGAAGCGCACGCTAAAGCTTTGATTAAGTTTCTAAAGGCAGCTCATGTGCCCCAGGAAACTTCTGCGGATCAATTTCAGAATTGCGTGGCTAGCCTGACTGCGGACAATGGATTAGGTTTTTCTGATGCCGACCTAACTCCTAAAGGCAGAAACCACAATGATGCTTTGCATATTTCAATCGAGTGTCGCGGAACCACTCTTGCACATGTTTTGGTTGATACCGGTTCGTCGCTGAATGTATTGCCTAAGAAGGCCTTGGACCGACTAGATTGTGAAGGGTTGGAGTTGAAGCCGAGTGATATTATTGTCAGAGCTTTCGATGGTTCGAAGAGAATGGTCCATGGAGAGGTTGAAATTCCCATCAAGATAGGCACTGAGGTGTTTAAATCCACTTTCTATGTGATGGACATCCGTTCGTCATACTCTTGCTTGCTGGGTAGGCCGTGGATACACCATGCTGGGGCAGTCACCTCCTCCTTGCATCAGATGTTGAAATATCCTGTCAAGGGAAAGATCATTATTGTCCATGGCGAAGAAGAGTACATGATTAGCCACTTAAATTCCTTCCGGTATGTGGAGGTTGAAGGAGAGTTCATTGAGACACCGTTTCAACATTTCGAAGAAGTCCTTCCTGAAATAGCAGTAGCAAAGTTGGCAGCTGAGACACCGAGACAGATGGCCAGGATGGCATCTCTAGAGGATGCAAGGGCCGCAATAAAAGAAGGGAAGAATTCAGCATGGGGGCAGTTACCCGACTTTCCGCATAAGACTGACAAGTTTGGATTAGGGTTCACAGCCGCTGGCCAGAAAGCTATGCGTCGGTCAAAGATTGAGAGGGCGCCGGTCAAAATTTCTCCCTACGGAATTAACGCTTTGGAGGATGAGGACAAGGAGAGCAACATCGAAGAGTGGATTTACCCGACTGTCAAAGGAGGATTGAGCAACTGGGAGGCAAAAGACTTTGTCCCCATCACTTTTATTCATCAGTAATTTATCTGTTAAACATGTTCAATTTGGTCTGTAATATTTACTTTCAAACAATCCGTACATTATCTTTTCACCGCATGCCTTTGCCCGGGGCATGTAGGTCCACTTGTAAGGGTTTTTGATTATTTTTCATATCCATATGCCATGTTTAATGATTCATTGGACGTTTTTCATTTGATAAACTGCTTGTGTTCATTTTCTTTCCTTTTGCATTTTTGTTTAAGGATGGCTATCCCTTACACACACCCACACTCACCAATGCAGGTACCCATCCACTCCGGATTTCATGTGTGACTATTCTGTTATATCTTCCAACAACTCTAAAGATCTGGTCAATCTAGCCGAGTATGAAGATGACGAAGGTTGTGAAGTACCCGGGGAACTAGCCAGACTTCTGCAACAAGAGGAAAGGGCCATCTTACCGCATGAAGAGCCATTGGAGACTGTCAACCTGGGGACCGAGGAAGACCGGAAGGAGGTGCAAGTGGGTGCCAATCTAGAACCAAATGTCAAGGAACGTCTGATACAGTTGTTGAATGAGTATGTTGAGATCTTCGCTTGGTCTTATGAAGACATGCCGGGTTTAGACACAGACATCGTGGTTCACCGTCTCCCTACAAGAGAGGATTGTCCACCAATCAAGCAAAAGGTTCGCCGAATGAGGCCTGACATGTCTGAAAAGATCAAAGCAGAAGTAATGAAAAAATTCGATGCTGGCTTTCTGGCTGTTACGTCCTATCCTCAATGGGTCGCTAACATCGTGCCAGTACCGAAGAAAGATGGCAAAGTCAGAATGTGTGTGGACTACCGGGATTTGAATAGGGCCAGCCCTAAAGATGATTTCCCGCTACCTCATATTGACATCTTGATCAACAATACAGCTCAGCATAAAGTGTTTTCCTTCATGGATGGATTCTCGGGCTACAATCAGATCAAAATGGCCCCCGAGGATATGGAGAAAACAACTTTTGTCACGCAATGGGGCACTTTCTGTTATAAAGTGATGCCGTTCGGGCTGAAGAACGCAGGGGCAACTTATCAACGCGCCATGGTAGCTTTATTTCATGACATGATACATCATGAGATTGAAGTTTACGTAGACGATATGATAGCTCGGTCACAAACGGAGGAAAAGCACCTTGAGCATTTGGAGAAGTTGTTTGCCAGGTTAAAAGAATACAAGCTCAGGCTGAATCCAAGTAAATGCACTTTTGGAGTTAGGTCTGGTAAACTCCTGGGATTCATTGTAAGCAATAAAGGCATTGAAGTCGATCCGGCAAAAGTAAAAGCAATACAAGAGATGCCTGCTCCCCACACTGAAAAGGAGGTTAGAGGATTCTTGGGGCGCTTAAACTATATTGCCAGATTCATCTCACATCTGACTTCTACCTGTGAGCCAATTTTCAAACTCTTGAAAAAAGATCAGGTAGTGGAATGGAACGACGATTGCCAATTTTCTTTTAATAGAATCAAGGAGTATTTGCTAGAACCTCCTATTCTGATGCCACCCGTCGAAGGAAGACCATTGATCATGTATTTGACCGTCTTGGATAACTCAATGGGGTGTGTATTGGGCCAGCATGACGAGTCTGGTCGAAAAGAGCATGCTATTTATTACCTTAGCAAAAAGTTTACCGACTGTGAGACTCGCTACTCACTGCTCGAGAAAACTTGCTGCGCTTTGGTATGGGCTGCTCACCGACTGAGACAGTATATGTTGACTCATACTACCTTGTTGATTTCCAAAATGGACCCTATCAAGTATATCTTCGAGAAGCCCTCTTTATCTGGAAGGATAGCTAGATGGCAAATGATCTTAACTGAGTACGACATCCAGTACACCACCCAAAAGGCCATAAAGGTGAGTGTACTAGCTGACCATCTGGCTCATCAAGCTATCGAAGATTACCAACCCATGAGATTTGACTTCCCAGACGAGGACATCATGAATTTGGACAACATTGAAGGTAGCGGACCGTATGACGGACCCGAAGAGGGATCCCGATGGACCCTGTACTTTGATGGTGCTTCAAATGCACTTGGAAATGGTATTGGCGCAATACTCATTTCTCTGGAAGGCTGTCAAACCCCTTTCACGGCCCGACTTTGCTTCAGCTGCACAAACAACATGGCTGAGTATGAAGCTTGCATCTTTGGTCTCAAGGCTGCTATAGACTTGGGAATCAAATCTCTGGTCGTATTTGGGGACTCAGCTTTGGTCATCAGTCAAATCAAAGGAGAGTGGGATACCAAGCATCCTAATCTTATCCCATACAAAGAACATTTCCTGACATTGTTGCCTCACTTCGAGCAAATTACCTTCGAGCATTTCCCACGAGAAGAGAATCAGCTAGCGGATGCCTTAGCTACAATGTCCTCCATGTTTAAACTCAACTGGGATAACGATGCTCCCCAAATCACCATCGAGCGAATGGATGAACCGGCGCATTGCCACGAGATTAATACCGAAGAAGTAGTGGAACAACCTTGGTTTCATGAAATCAAAAGGTATCTCGAGACTAGAGATTATCCTGAAGGAGCTTCAGTGAATGACAAGAAGTTCTTAAGGAAATTTGCTGCTAAGTTCTTCCTGAGCAACGGCATCCTTTACAAACAAAGCCTTGATTGCGTATTACTCCAATGTGTGGACAAAGCTGAAGCATAGTTGATCATGACTGATATACACAGCGGCACATTTGGCACTCACTTGAGCGGGCATACAATGGCTAAGAAGATCCTAAGGGCAGGCTATTATTGGTCTACCATGGAAGCTGACTGCCATCAACATTCCCATACTTGCCACAAGTGTCAAGTCTATGCTGACAAAGTTCATATCCCTCTGGTTCCTCTCAACGTCCTGACTGCTCCGTGGCCCTTTGCAATGTGGGGCATTGACATGATTGGAGAGATCAAGCCCATGGCTCCAAATGGACATCGTTTCATCCTGGTCGCCATTGATTATTTCACCAAATGGGTCGAAGCAGCTTCCTTCGCCTCTGTCACTAAGAATGTGGTTGCCCGTTTCATTAAACAAAATCTCATATGTCGGTATGGTGTTCCAGATAGGATCATCACAGACAACGGTACAAATCTGAATAACACAATGATCACCGCGTTGTGCGAACAGTTCAAGATTTATCATCACAATTCATCTCCCTATCGGCCGAAGATGAACGGTGCTGTTGAAGCTGGGAACAAAAACATTAAGAAGATCATTCAGAAAATGACAGTCACTTACAAAGACTGGCATGAGATGTTACCGTTCGCTCTGCATGGATACCGTACGATGACACATACTTCAACTGGGGCAACCCCATTTTCTTTGGTTTACGGCATGGAAGCTGTTTTGCCTATGGAAGTCCAGATCCCTTCTCTAAGGATTATGAAGGATGCGGGTTTGAATGAAGATGATTGGATACAGACCCGACTTGATCAACTCAATCTGATCGACGAGAAGCGACTTGCTGCTATATGCCATGGTCAGACGTATCAAAAGCGGATGATCAAGGCCTTCAATAAAAAAGTCAAACGTCAAGTGTATCAAGTCGGAGATCTAGTAATCAAGCGGATTATCTTGCCGCAAAGTGATCCCAGGGGAAAATGGACTCCTACATATGAAGGACCGTTTGTGATCAAGAGCATATTTTCTGGTGGTGCAATGATTCTGACCACCATGGACGGCGACGATTTGCCGCACCCTGCGAATGCAGACATAGTCAAAAGATACTACGCATAAAATAACCCGGCAAGTTGAAAACCCGAAAGGGCGGCTTGGGCAAAAATAGGCATCCCGGTGGATCGAAAACCCGAAAGGGCGGTTCAGGCAAAAATTAGGGATAAAAACAAAAAAAATCTGTACACCCGGCAAGTCGAAAACCCGAAAGGGCGGCTTGGGTAAAAAGGGGTTTCCCGGTGGATCGAAAACCCGAAAGGGCGATTCAGGCAAAAGTTAGGGAATTAAAGCGTATGACTATATCTCGTCGGATCACTTCAAAAGACAATCTCTTCATCAACCAGTTCCAGGCTTCTGATCAATCCAGTCATCGGCAAACGAAGCATTGAATGGACAGATAATCAGAGTTGGGAAAGCTATAGCAGAATGGAATCCCATGGAATTATTTCACATAGCCATCCTCTATTTTGTATAAATCTTTCAATGTTTACGACAGAATCCTCTTACTAGGATGATTGTCTCCTTTGTACAAATATACTCATAAAAAGTCAATACAAATACTTTTCCCAGAAATTTGTGTCTTTTTCGTTCTTTTGCATTAATTGTTCACTTTGAGGAACGTCCAATGTTTTGTTAAATAGGCATATGCATTTGAACATAATCATTTCCTTATAAATCAAGAAAGAGGATTACTGATAGGTCAAAGGTGCGACTGGATATCTTGGTACCCTTCAAAGAAAATCCCCGGGAGATTTGGAATCCATATCCCCAGCAAACCCTGAAGCTTATCCCCAGTGGATTTTGGAAGCTTATCCCCTGCAGACCACGAACGGCCTTCCCGAATTTTATTCAAAGTTATTCCTCATAAGGGGCTTATAATTGGGTTATCCTCAGCTTATTGCCACAGAAGATCGCACTCGTCAAATTTATTCCTATCCCCAGCGAAGTTCATCAAAATTCCCCAGCAATAACTTGTCAGTACAATCCCCGGAGAATTTATCTTTGTTATCCTCAGCCAGAGAATCCTCCGAAGCTCAATTCCCTTCAGGAGTTAAGTCTCGCATCCCCAGCGAAGCCAGACTAATGAACCTTTTCCCCACAGAGTTTTAGGAAGGAAAATCTTGAGTTCCCAAGTGAAATTGTCAGAGATACTTCCCTCCAAGCTGAAGAGTCTCAATCTCACCTCCCCAGCATGAGCCGACTAGATTGGAACTCCCCAATAGAAATCGTCAAGAATTCCTCAGAAGATTGGTATGCAACCCAAGCTCTTTATTCTCCAGCAACAACCAGGAATTATCCTTCCCAGCAGCAGTCAAGATATTTTTATCTTCAGCCATCCCGGATTCATATATTCTTCGCAAGACAGCTCTCCAGCTTACATACGCACCCATTCACATTCATATCATATGATATATATTGTATCATGCATCATGGAATTGCATATAACTAACTCTCCACCTTTTCAGGTAAGATCAGTCGACAGACTAAAATCGTTATCTTTCAAGATTTCTGAAAACAGTTTACGGGTTCTCCAAGTAACGGATGTTAACCTATCACTTGTTCAGACTCTTCTCAACTTTTGAAAATAGCTTACGGACGCTTCCCAACAACGGATGCTGCTCTATTGCTTATTCAACCTCAAGATTTCTGAAAATAGTTTACGGGTTCTCCAAGTAACGGATGTTAACCTATCGCTTGTTCAGTTTTCTTCTCAAGACTTCTGAAAACAGTTTATGGATTCTTCCCAACAACGGATGTTAATCTACCAACTTGTTCAGATGCAACCTTTGAAAACAGTTTACGGACGCTTCCCAACAACGGATGCTGCTCTATTGCTTATTCAACTTCAAAACTTCTGAAAACAGTTTATGGATTCTTCCCAACAACGGATGTTAATCTACCAACTTGTTCAGATGCAACCTTTGAAAACAGTTTACGGACGCTTCCCAACAACGGATGCTGCTCTATTACTTATTCAACTTCAAGACTTCTGAAAACAGTTCACGGTTTCTCCAAGTAACGGATGTTAACTTATCACTTGTTCAGTTTTCTTCTCAAGATTTTTTGAAAACAGCTCACGGATTCCTCCCAACAATGGATGTCAATCTATTGCTTATTCAGACCCCCAGTGCAGAGATGGTCCCAAGCATGGACATCTCCCTGATACTCATTCCAGATGGCATCTTTAAGCCCATTCCCCGACAAGATTCTGTCGCACCCGATGGCATCTTTAAGCCCATCACCAAATGGCATCTTTAAGCCCATTCACATCTACCATCACATCACTGAGTGCAAATTTTCTGGGTACTTTAGTGTCCAATCTTCTTTTACCTTCAAGTCGCGAAAGGCAAGCTTGCCAATCTAACTCTTCAGGTTCAAGAAGATTGAACAGGGGCAACTGTTGTACCCCAAAATTTGCCCTCGCATTTTTTCAAGACATCTCAGCTTCAGGCATTTCCTGACTTTTCAAACTGGCCCAAGAATCGGACAAACGGACTTTTCTCGTCAGTCAAACAAAAATTAGGATTTCATTGATTTTTCAGGGCTCTGGATTTTCTCACACAGTTGGCTTAGGGTTTTGGTTGATTCTGGCTCATTTTTTGATCAGGCGAATGCTCGTTGGCATTTAATCAGGAATTAAGGTTTTTGTGGGCATATTCTCAGAAGGATTTAAATTCCACAGCACTTTGCAAGTTATTCCAAGATTCGGGTTGAATTAGCATTGTTTTGATTTAATCAGTAAAAGAGGCAGTTGGTTTGAATTCACGTTGGTTTGTTTGAGCCAGTCAAAAGAAATATGCAGTTTGGATTTACAGTGCTTGGTAAGAAATCAGTAAGAAAGGATTGCGTCTGATCAGTTATTGCGTTTAACTGTACGTTGCTTTGGATGATGGAGACGTCAAGTTCATTTATTTTGATCAACGAAGAATCAATGTTTAGTTGATTATTTATGGTTCTAAGAATTAAATATCTGGAATTTAATTTTCATTTATTTTAATTTAAGGAACCATGAATAATAAGTAAATAATTGAAAAGGAATTGAAAAGAATTAAATGAATCAATAGAATTTTTATTTCATATTTAATATTTGTTACAATTATTATTTGGATACAAGTATTTATTTACGAAGTATTTAAAATAATAATAGTTTACAATAATTAAATTGAAAATAAAAACTATCCTATTTTTTCTAAACATTTTCTAAGTCCCTAATTCTTCACTTCGCTCCGGTGCCCCATTTTTCACCTGCAAAAGAAAAGGAGAAAAGTCAGAAAGCAGATAAAATAATAAACGACGGGAGAAATTCATCATTAAAGGCCACTGATTGGGATCAGTTAACCCTCTCTGTAAATCACGGGATTTCTCCCGGTTCACAAAGAGGGAAGAATTTTATTTGATCATGAATGCAAAGTTGAGAAAAAATGCAAAGTGCCAAACTACATAAATTCAAAAATCTCAAGCAAACTGCACAGTTCAAACCCAACTGAAAAGAAAATCCAATTTGCAACTTTATGTCAAAATGCAAAGTGTCAAACTTGCTGCCAAATGCCAAAAGGTACAGGTTATTGCACAAAGCTGTCAAAGAAAAGATAAAATATGCAGAGGAAGTCTTTATGCAAGTCAAATTTTCTTTCATCATTTCCCAACAAGTAGCCTTTTCAGAAAGTACACAAGGAAAACAGTTTAATATTCTTTGAAGTGTACCAAAGAGAGAGAAAGAAAAGAGGAGAAGTGAGGGCTTACTGTTTGGCTTTAGGCATAAGGAAAATACAGAAAATAAAACTGCAATAAGACAGTAAGGCAAAAGGCTAAAAGAAGCATTATTTCAGTGTTACTCAAATTAGACAGAAGTACACAGCAGGATTAATCACCAAAACAGAAAAATGCCAAAAACCTTGCAAGTCTGCCCAGTAACTTGGTTCAAGAAGAGATGCCAAAGTTTGAAAAAGTCTTAGGCGCCAAAAGACCAAGAGGCTGGAAGACAAAAGAAACAAATATAAAATTGCAACAGCAGGGATAACAAAGATATATAGAGACTAACTGCATAAACTCTAAAACAACAACAAAAAGAAGAGACCACTGAGCTTCAGAAAACCTGATTGAGCCATAATACCAATATCACCAAAATACAAACACATAACCTCAAACCTGAAACTAGTCCAGAACCTGCTACCTCAAGCAAGAACCATAACCTGCACTAGCTTTATTTCCAAAAGCCTCGTCATACCTGTTAAGGCAATCAACCAGAAGCCAACCATTCTTACCTGCAAGAATAACCAGTTAAACCTGAAGCCAAACCATTAACCCCTGTCAAACACTAAACCTGCCTAAACTTTGAAGCAAGCACAAAACCTGTCCTAAACCAATATACAAACCAGCTGAAGCTATCAAACACCTTAAACCTGCATCAGTCAAAACCTATTCAAACCCATCCCAAAAGCATAACCTGTCAACAAGTTCAGATACCAGGCCAAGCCTCACAACAAAACACAAATAATGCCTGCATCAGCCTTACCTAAACTCGAACCTCAAGCCTAATACCAAAATCTGGCCAAAACCATTCAATCCAAACATAAACCATCAAGCTAAAGTATCCAGCCTAACCAACTCTAGACCCTCAGAATCTCTTCATCATCGGGCCATCAAACCAACGTACGAAGCAAATTAATCTAGGCATCCAACTCAAGGCAATAAGAGAAGAAGAGAGAAAGTATTCAGGGGCAACATAAACCAAAATTCGTTCAGAAGCAACAACAACATTTCAAGCATACAGGCGAGGCCCCCCTCAGAATTCTAAGTTCATCATTGGGTGGAAAAGAGGCAACAAGCATACAGTGGTAAAGAAGAAGAAGAAAGAGGCAAATTCAAAGATAAGGTCTTCAGTCAAATCAACATCATCATAAAACCCTCACACGGCAAGAAAAGAAAGAAGTGAGAACGAAATACCAGGGTCTCAAAGCGCGCCTCCGCCGTTCTCCTCGCTGTCCCGGCCTCCTAGCCTTCTTCACCTTCCTTCCTCCTTCTCCAGGTAGTATTTCATCCTCACTTTTCTTTCATGATGCCTCAACAATCATTGCAATAAGAATAAAAATCAGAAATGAACATAAATCGCGACATGCATGACCTTGACAAACCCTAGCGAATTAAGATTGAGATTTGTTACCTAATTTTGTCACCTTAACGTTGCCGATGGAGGGAAGAAGGAGGCATAGAAGCTGATGGCCTGGGGCTGAAGAACTCAGAAGCTTGTAAAGATGAACAAAGAAGAATACGAAAACGAACCACGAACGGCGCTTTGCTCACAAACCCTAAAGCCAATTGTCCCAACTGAAAGCAAATTAACAAAACCCTAAAAAATCGTCTCAAGCAAAATGGGCCTAACCCTTCTATCCAACGCCCAAGCCTTTTTCGTTTTACCTAACGCACCTTCCTTTTGTTATGTCTCATTTAATTCTGTTTGGGCCCATAATCTACCCTTGAGCCCATTCTCTTTTTTATATACATAATTTAATTTCTTTTTTTTTCCTAATAACAAACATTACTAACACTCTTCATTAATATAAATTACATTAATGTATAAAACTTAAACCCTTTTTAGAATATAAAAAATACGTTATTTTCTTTTGTTCATAAGTTAATATAATTCCTTTTACAATATAATTCTAATCTTGGAACACAATGTATTTTATTCCTCAAAAATTAAAACATTTTCTTCCAAATTAAAAAAAGCAATTTTGTTCATAACACAAATAATACATAATGGAATTTTAAAACATTTTTTCTTCTTCTTATTAAAATACTTTTGTACATAATAAGTAAATATATATTTTTGCATAATTTAACTTCTTAAAATATTTTTGTACATAACAAATGAAAAAAATACTTTTTGTATACATAATTAAAACTTAGAAATATTTTCTTTTTTTAAAACATCATTTTAATACATAATTTAATTAGAACTAAAAACTTTCAATTAAAAAAACATTTTCTTTTTATACATATCAAGAAAATACAAAGTCATTAATTGATTAAATAAACATTTTTTCTTTAGGTTAAAACAATACCCTAATACACATTAATTCCACATTGTCGCACATGTAAATAATTACATATATAAACACACGCATATGCACGTACACTTACACAATATACTTGCATTTTGATACATTATACATTTGCTTATGTTGATACTCATTTACACTTGATTGGTTCGATTTGGTTAATTTATTGGACACTATGATCCTAAGTCTCATCCCCATTCATAAATTTGTACCCCCACTCCCGGACGCTTATTCTGTAATAGCGTAGATTTTACATTTTCGCAATTTACCGCTTTCAATTATACCATGGTTAGATCTAGGGTTTGCATGTACATAAAATCAAACGCTAGATAACCTAATACAAGACAAATACATGAAATCAATACACAATCACACTTGCACCCTCTAGGGTAATCCCACATGTTGCCTTCTAAAATGGGCCATGCTTGCACGTCGAGTATCTTTGGCAAAACAAAAATCAAATGATCATAAGTCCCTCGATAACACTTTCAAAATGTTGCCTAAACAAATGATCAAGTCCCTCAAAGCAAATTGCCAAAGACACTTGGCATCATTGCATTCATGGTCCATACGATGACCCGCGCCCGTCCCGAATAAACTTCCTAAACGCAAGATTGCCCACCAAATTCAATGGTGGAACAAAATTGTTAAAAAGGGGTTAAAACATAACAAAAACCTTTGAGTACAATAGGGTAGATAAAACTCTTAGTTACTTGAGATCAATTTGCAAAAAACACTTGCCTTCTTTTCAAAAACCACAATCCACGACACTTTCAAACAAACTCTCAAAACATTTTGAAACATCTTTTCGAAAAGATACACGCCTTTGTAAAATATTCGAGTAAAGAATTGTTACAAGGTTAGCCTAAGACAAGGCATCTTCTTCCAAAACATTTTCAAAAACACTCACACACACACACCATTTCTCAAGCAATCAAAAATCAAGGCAAGTGATCTAAAAAACCAAGTAACTAAGAGCCCATGGATAACCATGGATGAAAAGGGTGCTAATACCTTCCCTTTTCATAATCTACCCCCCGAACCCACGAAATATCTCAAAAGGTTTTTGCTGTGCTTTTTTAACCTTTCCTTTAAGATAAAATAAAAAGTCGGTGGCGACTCTTGCTCAACCGCACAAGTGCGAAAACAAACGCAAAACCATAGTCAGTTCTCCCACCGTATCACACATGAGTTCTTTTGACGCACCGTTCGAAGCATTGGGAAGCTGACGTGATGAACTATGTTATGATTGAATTATATGAGTGTTTTGATGCATGATTCCAATATCTATGTGTTTATGATATTGATTTCTTACATATTGTTGTACTATGATGTGATATTTTGATGATAAACATGATGTTGATTATGATGTTCTCTTGTAGTGATATGTTAATGATGTTGTTGTGATGTAAATGATGTGATTCATAATGATGATATGGTCATGTGCGTGTGCAAATATAATAAATGCTATTATGATAATTTTATGATGATTTATGATGTTGAAATATTATAATTTGGTGTAAGTAATGAGAATTAGGATGTGTTATTGTTTTATTGTGAAAACATGTTAAATCATATGAGTTTTGGACTGAATGGGTATTGAAATACTATGAGGTTTGAGACTGATCTGGTGCAGAAATTGTAGCAAGAAGTTGTTGTCATGAGTGCAGTGTTAGGCAAGTCGTATGCACCATCGGGCGACATGTCTTTTCCCAGGCAACACCGGAGGAGAGCCTGGTGATGGGAACTGGAAAATAACACACTCCTATAAAATAAGTGAAGCGCCTCAGCGTCGTCGGGCGAGCGGGAGGCGATGAAGTAGCATCGGGCGAGCCTTCTGCTTCGCGGGCGAGACTCGATTTTTACGTCTATTTCATCGGGTGAGCCTCGGGCGAGTAGACTAGGACATATTTGTTTTAACTTTTAAAATTCATAACTCGAGTTGTGAGTGTCTGATTGATGCGTGGTTCAGATTGTTGGAAAGCTGGTTTAACGTACTTTCTCTTAAAAATATTTTTAGTACCAAAATTCCAACCATTCAACGCGTGTATGATTGTTTTGTACTGTCAAATTATGTCATTTTGTAAAAATGAAAACAAATGTTTTGCGTAATTGTTAATTGGTGATGTATATGTCTAATGATAGCAATGATGTTGTTGTGAAATTAATTAGGATTATTTTGATGTTGACGTAATGTGATAATTGCTACTTGTGATGATGTTTGATGACGTGCATGATAACTATACATATACATGTTATGTGATGATGATTATGTGATGGTGAATATGAGATGTGTTAAATGAAGTTGATGTTAAGTATGTTTTAATGATGAACTTAATACTGATGTGGTGATGCTATGTTGTACTATGATGTATTTTATGTTGTTATGATGATGCCATGTGTATTGTGAAGTATGTGAAAATATTATGATGATGTGTTTTGACTAGCAGTGGTCAGGTGTTATTTATGTTATTGCGCATCATGTATTCATGGTATATATTAGGAAATTGGTCCAGTGATGTTGTTAGGACGTTGGTCCAGTGACGTCCTCAATCCCATGGTGTGGGTTGAGTGCATTTGTGTGAAGTGTTTTGGTTCCAAGCAGGAATCGATCCTAAGGTGGGGATCTTGGAGGAAAGATGACTCGGTCATCAATGAAGTTTGGTACCACATGCATGACTCAATGAAGATGCATTACATTCTTTATGTCATTGCATGACTATTGATTAAGTGAGGTTGATGATATTGTGACTTAAGTGATGTTTGGTGGTGAATGTGGATTCGATGATTTTATGACAAATATGTGTATATGTTATTATGGTGTAAATGTGTGAGTATAATACTTGGTAAATGATGATGTATGGATTTCATGATGACGTTGTTTGTAACTACTATATCTTTTCCTTATATCTTTTATAATGAATTGTGATTACTCACCCTTTTGTTAGAATGTTGCCTCCACGTGGGTAACGCGTAGGTGATTATGAATAGCTCGTAGAATTGTGAGGATAGCTTTGGAGTCTTAGTGTGTTTCGTTTGAAAAAAAGGGTCTTGCTCTGATATGTAACATCGGGTTTTGGGAAACGTTTGACTTGAAACTTATGCTCCTTTTGTTGACATTATGTATAAGTTATTTTTAATTGTTTAGGTTGTTTTGAATCATGACTTATGAGTGATGAAGTGTGATGGAGTCTTCTTTGAAATTTTATAACGAAACTATGTTGATATAATGATTCCGCTGCGAAGTTTTGAAGTTATGAGTTGATGTTACAAAAGATATAATTGTTTTAATTTTTGAAAACTCGTGTTACAGAGTAGGATATTTGATTAAGATGTTTTTATGAAGCATGTGACACTCTTGTTAGTGTTTTACTTTGATTTAATTATTGAATTATACATAAATATTAATGGGGGTTTAGAAGGATGTTACACAACCATACACACAACGACTCTCATAGAAGCAGTAGCACATAGTCCTATCATAATGCTAAATCAACATGTCAAGATATGTGATATAACATCAAGACACAACACTTTACTCCCCCTTTTTAGCCAAAATATTGACAAAAAGAAACAGTAAATGTACACATAGCTTAAAAATATGGATCCACAAGATGCAAAAGGCACATATTGCATACAGTCAACATACAAACATGGAAGCACAAATGGAAAGAAAAGCTAAACACATATGGAAACAAACAATTAACAAGCACCAGATGGAAGCACACACGATTTGGAACCTAAGGCTCCTAAAAAATACAGACACCAAGGTCACCCCTAAGCTTTTCAAATTGATTTGCATCGAAAGCTATGGTGAAAATACCAACCAATTGTTTTTCAGTGGCTATATGCTCCAGAGTGACCACTTTATCTTTAACAAGATTTCTGATAAAATGATGACGGGTGTCAATATGCTTAGTTCTTCTATGTTGAATAGGATTTTTAGAAATGTTGATATCACTAAAATTGTCGCAGTATAATGTCATAACATCTTGATTGACACTATATTCCTTCAACATTTGTTTCATCCATACGAGTTTCGAGCAACTACTCCCGACTGCAATATACTCAGCTTCAGCTGTAGACAAGGACACACAATTATGTTTTTTACTAAACCAAGAAATCAGATTAGTTCCTAAGAAGAAACAACCTCCTGAGGTGCTTTTTCTATCGTCAGCATTTCCTGCCCAATCTGCGTCACAATACCCTACCAGCATGGAATTTGATCCATGAGAGTATAACATGCCATAGTCACTTGTACCATTGATATACTCAAAAATCCTCTTTACTTGATTGAGGTGACTAGTCTTCGTTTAGCTGATATCTTGTACAAACCCCAACATCAAAGGTGATATCATGTCTGCTAGCTATAAGATACAGCAACCTACCAATCATGCTTCTATATAAGCTTTGATCAACAGCAACACCTTTGTCATCTTTTATCAATTTCAAGTGTGTAGGTCCAGGTGACCTTTTATGACTAGCATTTTCCATTCCAAACTTCTCGACTATATTTTTTGCATACTTAATTTGAGAGATAATGATAGAATCATCCATCTGTTTGACTTGAAGTCCAAGAAAGTACGTCAGTTCACCAACCAATCTCATCTCAAATTTTGACTGCATTTGTTTAACAAAATGATTGACCATATGATCTGACATTCCTTCAAACACTATGTCATCAACATAAATTTGAGCTATCATGAGTTTTCCATATTTCTCCTTAACAAACAAGGTCTTGTTTATTCCTCCTTTTCTGCATCCATATAGAGTATTTGAGGTATCAGTCCTTAAAGTGACTCTATTATGAATATAGCACACAATATTCATGGCTTCTGTCCAGAAATGGTATGGTAATTTTTTAGCATGAAGCTTAACTCTTGCGGATTCTTGGAAGGTTCTATTTTTCCTTTCCATGATCCCATTCTATTAAGGAGTTATATGAGATGAGAATTCATGACTAATACCTTCAGAGGCACAAAATTCAATAAATTTGTTGTTCTCAAATTCCCTACTATGATTGCTTATGATCCTAACAATGTTGCTTCCCTTTTCTCTTTGTAGTTTTTGACACATATCCTTGAAAATGTCAAAAGCTTCTGATTTTTATTTGATAAAATTTATCCAGGTGAATCTAGAAAAACCATCAACAACAACATAAGCATAACTTTTTCCTCCAAGACTTTCAACCCGCGTAAGACCCATCAAATTCATATGAAGGAGTCCAATGGTTTTGAGGTGGTTAGATGTTGAAGCTTTGGGTGTGAAATATTTGTTTGCTTCCAAATTTGAAAATCCCCACAGACTCCTCCTTCTTCAATTTTGACATTAGGAATCCCTCTGATTGTTTCCCTGGACACAATCTTCTTCATACCTCTTAGATGTAAATGACTCGGTTTTTGGTGCCACAGATTGACCTCATCTTCTTTGAACAACATACATGTGGATATGCAACTAACTCTTTGAGGTGTCTATAAGTAGAAATTATCCTTAGATCTATCTCATTTCATCAAAACTTTATTCTCTTTGTTATTGAACACACATTCAGATTATATGAAATGAACCATGAGACTTTGATCACATAGTTGACTGATGTTAATTAGGTTGTCAACCAGAACTTTTACAAACAGAACTCTATCAAGTTTAGGAGATCCTTCACAAGATAGTCTTCCAATACCTTTAATTACTCCCTTAGCACCATCTCCAAAGGTCACATAACTAGTTGTATGAGGTTTAACATCCATCAATAGGTTCTCCACCCATGTCATATGTCTAGAACATCTACTGTCAAAATACCAGTCTTCACTAGATGAGACTTTCAGAGAAGTATGTGCAATGAGACTCTTGACAACATCTTTAACTTTCCATTCCTTCCTTGTTTTGATCACAAACAAATTCAAACTGAGTTGAGGCAAATTTTTGTGATATACACGAAGCCTATCACGAACCTATTTTGTGTGACTATATCTGCCACAAATAAGACCTCTTAATGGTTGCATCTGGACTTTTGTCTGAGCTTCTTGTGGTGTGGCAGGATGTTGTGACATTTGATCAGACATCTCACTTTCTTCTTCAGCTGGGAATAATTTTGTCTCAAAAATTCTTCTTTTGTTTTTCAAGTATTGATAGTTAAACCCTATGCCAGTACGTCTTCTGCCTTCTTCTACTTCTTGCATGATTTCATCCAGCACATCAGATCCATTGTTTAACATTCTAACACCTTTGATTAAGTTATCAAGTTTAGATTTTAGCAACGTTACCTTTGCTTGAAGGTTAGCAATGTCAGCTAGGTATTCACCCATTTCAGTCTGAAGTTTGGCTATCATCATTCTTTGCTTCACTCCTATTTGACAGACTTCCTCTACCCTTTTATACAGATCTTTGTAGGACGCCAACAGTTCAAAATAAGCGATATCTTGTATCATAGAAATGCACCATCCTGTTAGGGAAGTAACAGAATTGACAAGCTCTTTCACAGGAGATTTATCTCCTTCATAGTTTGTCTTGAGAATATCCCAAGCATCTTTAGCAGTGGTGCAAATAGCTATCCTTTTGAGATAATCCTTGTATAATCCATGAAGTAGAGCATCCAGGACTTGGGAGTTTGCAGAAGGTAAATCGTTTTCCTATTTGAACCAATCCTCCACTCACTTGAAGGACTCAATCACATCTTTGTTTTTCACTACAGGATGACTTCATCTCTTTCATCATAACCTTCCAAGATTTCCTGTTCATGGCTTTTAAAAAAACTATTATCCTATCTTTTCAAAAAGCGTAATCTCCATCCTTTAACATAAGTGGTTTATCCAACCGTTCACCTTTGTAATCTATAGAACCAGAAAATATATCCATGAATATTACCAGTAACCAGAATAGGGTGTCTTCTCTTGATGCCAATTGAAATTATGGAACACACAGTATCAGAAGTCAATACTGATGTCTTAACAACACACAATGTCATGACAAATGTTATAACATCTACTGATAGAACAACAACAATAATAATAATGCATAAATAAAACTTGTAGAAAGTAAAGAACAAAAAAATATGTTAACTCAGTTCGGTGTAACTCACATACTCTAGGGGCTACCAAGCCATGAAGGAAATACACTATCAACAGTACTACTTCAAATCTAAACTCCCCCATTTACAAATTCTCGCCTAATCCCTACCCAATCAGCAGTGCAAATTCTACCTAGGCACCTCCTAGATATGAGAAATCGACATCCCACTTCCAATCACTGCAGTGATAAAAAAAATTGTCCCATTGACAGTCTATAACCAATTCACAATCACAACAACTTGAAATGAAACCAAAATCAAAGTTTGCAGTTTAATCACAATACTTAACCTCTTGCTTAAAAGCTTCGAGTGAGAATAATAACTTGACAAACTGTCAAGTACAATCAATCAACTCAAATGTATTAATGCATTTGAATTATATCCAACATCCAATACATCACCTTAATTCAAATTCTCAACATTCTTCATACCTAAACTCCTCACAAGCTTCTTGAACACATCATTTGCCACGCCCTTCGTCAATGAATCTGCAAGTTATTGTTCACTTTGACAGTATCGTAACTTCAGCTGGCTTTCACATACCAACTCCCTCAAGTAATGAAATGTCATCTCTATATGCTTGCTCCTCCCATGTGCAATGGGATTCCTTGCAAGGTTAATAGCTGAAATTTTGTCAACCAAGAGCGTAACAACTTTCCCTTCATTACTGCCCAGCTCCCTTAGCAAATTCATAAGCCACGTCCTTACACGCACACATCGGTGCAGCGATATACTCGGCTTCACAAGAAGAGAGTGCAACCACAAGTTCCTTTTTAGAGCACCAAGAGATTGGATCTCCTCTGAACATAAATACATAACCAGCAATTGACTTTTGATCATCCTTATCTCCAAACCAATTGGAATCCGTATAACCGAGTAACTCACAATTACTGCCTGTATCAGCTGTGGGAAAGAGAATTTCACAGCCAAGAGTTCCTTTGATGTATATTAGGATCCTCTTAACTGCTGCCAAATGAGAAACCTTTGGTTTCTCTATGAATCTACTTGCAATACCAACACTAAACTCCAAATATGGTTGTGTATTGCACAAGTAACACAATTATACAATCAACCTCCTATATTGAGTTGGATCCACACCTTGATCATCTTCACTTTTGGACAGCTGCAACCTTGCTTCCACCAGTGTTATGGTAGCATTATAATGCTCCATATCACACTTTTTCAAAATCTCAAGAGCATACTTTCTTTGATGCATAAGTAGTCCCAATTTTGAATTATTGAAATCTATGCCAAGAAAGTAAGTCATGATTCCAAGGTCGCTCATTTCAAACTCTTCCATAAGCCCACTCTTGAACTTAGAAATATTCACTTTATTTCTTCCCATAATTAATAAGTTGTCCACATAAAGAAAAGTATAATCACTTCTTTGCTTGCATCCGTATTTACATAAACACCATGTTCAGATACACACTTCTTGAAGCCAACCTCAACTAGAAATGCATATATGCATTTGTTCCAAGCTCTAGGTGCTTATTTCAAATCATAGAGTATATTCTTCAATTTGTAGACTCTTCCCTTTTGATTCTTTACCATAAAACAAGGGGGCTGCTCTACATAGACTTCCTCCTCAAGTGGACCATTCAAAAATGCAGATTTTACATTCATTTGATACATAGACCAATTATTGTTGTTCACAATATCAACTACTAGCCGTATAGTTTCCAAACTAGCCACAGGTGCAAACAACTCATCATAGTTTATGCATTCTCTTTGTAAAAATCCCGTCGCAACTAATCGAGCTTTATGCTTGACAATTTCTCCTTTTGGATTTGCCTTCACTTTATAAACCCATTTCACTCCTATTGGCTTTTTTCCGTTCCGGTAAATCGACCAGCTCCCAAGTACTATTTTTCTAAATCAATTCCAGCTCCTCTTTCATCATGCATACCCACTTTGAATTCCTTAATGCCTCCTTCGTACTTACAGGCTCGGATTCGATCATAAGCATAAAGTGAATAAGATCACCATCATTGTTGATCAAATTATCATGGAATACTTCACAATCTCAGAGCCTTTGAGGTAGACCTTTGTGTCTTGTTGGTCGTCTATTGGATTCACCATTTTCAAATTCGACTGGTTGTGGAACTATTTATGCAGGCTGCTGACTTTCTGCATTTTCTACATTTTCTGGTGGAAACCGGTTTCCAGGAACAGGGGAACCAGTTTCTGCTTCTAGAAATTCAATTCCAACAGCTTCAAAATGTAAAAATCGCAAAGGAAGCTGATTTCCTTCTGTTGGGAAACCGGTTTCTGCTACTGAATTGTGAGTTTTTCTACTGTTAAACAGCCTCAACTCATCCACGATCACATCTCGACTTATTACAATCTTCTTGCTACTCACATCAAACAATTTGTAGCCACCGGTAGGATGATAACCAACGAGTAACATCATCTCTCCTTTTTCGTCCAACTTCTTTTGAAGCTGACCCAGAATATGTTGAAATGCTACCGAACTAAAAACTTTTAAATGACTCAAACTTGGTTTATGACCAGAACATACCTCTTATGGAGTCACTTTGTACAGCTTCTTAGTAGGGAACCAATTCAACAAATAGGTGGTTGTAGATACGGCTTCACGCCATAGCTTTTTCGGTAAATTTTTGCTCTTCAACATGTTACGAACCATATTCATTATCAAACGGTTTCTTCTCTCTGCAACACTATTTTGTTGAGGTGTATAAGGTGGTATAACCTCACACATTATACCATCAACATTACAATAATTCCCAAACTCACTCGAGGTATACTCTCATCCATCATCGGTTTTGAGAATTTTCAACTTGTGATCACTTTGCCGCTCCGACATGGATTTAAAACGTTTGAACACATCAACCACCTCATATTTCCTATTTATTAGATAAATCTATAGCTTCCTACTAAAATTATCAATAAAAGTGACAAAGTACCTATTTCCACCATACGAGTCAACTTGCATTGGTCCGCAAACGTCCAAATACACCACCTCGAGATGACGTTTGGTTCTATGCCTTGCATCGTTGCTGAAACTACCCTTGTGTTTATTCCCTTGAACACACTTATCATATATCTCAGCTGGAACATTGATCTTTGGCAGCCCAGTAACCATATCATTCCTTTGCAACGCATCAAGATCACGAAAGTTGAGATGTCCAAGACGGTAATGTCACAACCACTCATCACGACTTGTCGTTGTAGCAAGACACTTGTGCTCCATCACTTTCATTTCTATCATGAAAGTACGATTTGCATCCATGGGTGCTCTAAGAATTAAGACTCCGTTTTGGTCCAAAATGCACAAAATCTTGTTTTCCATGCGAATTATGTAATTCTTCTCAAGCAATTAGCCAATGCTCAAGAGATTACATTTAATTATAGGAATGTATAACACATATTTGATCAAGGAGTGACTCCCATGCTTCTTCGTGATTAAAACATCACCCACACCATCGGCCGCTAAAGTGGTCTCATCCGTGAATTTTACTCTATTCTTCGTGGCTTGATTGATTTTGAAAAACCAATTTCTTCTATCGGCCATATGTGTTGAACAACTAGAATCCAAGTACCACTCTGTTAGCTGGAAATTTTGACTAAGGATTTTAAAGTTAGACTTGAATATACTTCAGAATATTCCACTACTTTATTTATGTGAAGCCACAAAGGTTGAGATTCGAATTGAGTAAAATTCGTTGGAAAGGTTTACCAATTCGAATTATTGAATAAAGATTGTTATTCGAAATGTGGCTAAGGTTTCAAACATTTTTTTGTTCGACCATCTTCAGAGATGGCGCTCAAGATAAGAAGGAGATTCGAACTCAAATATTTTGATCTTATCCGAAAAGACGCATGGAAGGCTCTAAGTTCGTCGAAGACATGCAAACAGAAACGTGGCATTAGTTCGTGTAGAAAACCGTTAGGGTCGAAGTAGTATAAATAGTGGCTTTAGTATTTTGATTTAGGTGGTGAACATCTTTGTACAAATTACTCAGAAATTACTCAAAGTACCAAGTGTTAAAGAGAAACGAGTTTATTGAGGATGTACGTATGATACACCCATTTAATATAAATGCATTTACTTTCTGCAGAATTTCCAGTAACATTTACTTAAGTCTTTTACCATTTCAAGTTTAGAAGTAATTTTACTTTCACTTTATATGCATTTTAATTCTACATTTGAAGCCATTTGTCTTCATATACAAAACATATTAAATACAACAATCAAGTTAAAAGATTAATAAAGACACTCGTGTCCTGAGATCAATCTGATCGATCTCGCAAGTAACTGGATCCGTGTAAGGATTTGGAAGATCAGCGGTTGTTTATCAAAATTCGAGGGTAAACAAATTGACACACCCGGTGGGACCTGTGTCTTTATCCATCTTAGTTTTAACTTGTTTATTGCATGAGATTGAGAAGTGGAAAACTAGCCAATAATAAAAATCCTAGACCAAAAGGACAACACATTAGGGGAATGTCTAACCCACCCACTAGTGATGCGCAACAAGTTCACCCTCCTGTGGGAGGAAATACTAGCGCTTCTAATACAAATGAAGTGATGACGGCGAGTCAAGGGACTGCAACGATCCCTTCGACAACAAGTGTTGCAGTTATACCCCAAAATACAAACGCTTCAACTATATCATCAAACACCCATAACGAATATACCATTGTGTCTATGGCCAATCAAAATACACCATTAACACCCAGGCCTTCGATAGGTATGTCTAGAACTTTTCCACCAGGATTTACAATCCCAACATCAGATCCTATATATGGCATGCCAATTTTGTTAATGATGGCATTTCAAAATAATACATCGACATACACTTGTCCTGTAACATCTACTTTATCACCATTGCAAGGATCAGGGTCTAGGATAAACCATATGGCTAGAAAGAATTCACAGCTAATCCAAATACCTGTTATCGCCACAAATACACAAGAAATCATAAGGCAACTGTGATACGGTGGAAGAACTGACTTGAGGTTTTTTGTTTGTGTTTGCAAATGTTTCGGTTTAGCAAGAGTCGTCACCGACTTTTTATTTTATCCAAAGGAAAGGTCAAAAAGCACAGGAAAGACCTTTGAGATGTTTTCTTGGGTTCAGGGGGTAGATTATGAAAAGGGAAGGTGCTAGCACCCTTTTCATCCATGGTTTTCCATGGGCTCTTAGTTACTTGTTTAGATCACTTGCTTTGCTTTTTCAATTGTTTGAAATGGTACTTTGTGTGATTTTGAAAGTATTTTGAAAAGAGGCCATCGTTTTGGCAATCTTTGTAATGATTCTTGTTTGAAGAATGTATACAAAGATGTATGTCTTTTGAAAAATGTTTCAATGTTTGAAAGTTTGTTTTTGGGAAATGTTTTGAAATTGTGTGTGTGTTTGTTTGAAAATAGCAAGGATGTTTGCAAATTGATCAAGTAACTAGGAGTTGTCTACCCTAATCAAAATATCTTTCCTACACATTTTTAACCCTTTGACATTGTTGTTTTACCATTGTATTTAGTAAACAACCTTGTATTTATATGTTAAACGGGACAGGAGCGGGTCATCGTATGACCATGATAACAATATTGCCAAGTATCTTTAGCAATTTTGAGGGACTAGATCATTTTTGTTTAGGCAACCAAGATAGCGTCATCGAGGGACTATGATCTTTTTGTTTTGTTTTTGTTTTGCCAAGATACCTAGCATGCATACCATGTCCATTTTAAGGCAACAAAGTGGAAGAAACCCTAGGGGTGCTTGTGTGCATTGTGTTGTCATTTTCATGCATTTTTGTCTTGTGTTTAGTCATGCTATTTGTTTTGATTTTTGGTCTTTTGCATACAAACCCTAGTTTTACTATCATGCACAATGAAAGCAATAAATGTGTAAAAAGTAAATCTAAGACTATTACAACATTATTATGGGGAGGGGGTACAAGTTTGAATAAGAGGATATTGCTCAAAATAAAACTCTAAAACTATTACAACCATATTGAATTTATTTATACAAATAAATAAACAAACAAATATTTAAATGTGTAATTAAATATAAATATGCACAAATGTTTTTGTATTTATTTTATGTATGTAAAATAAATTTATTTATGTCCTAAAAATAAGAAAATAAAAATGATTATTTTTGGAAAGGGTGAAGAAACCCAAATCTTTGTTTTAAGAAAATATATTCTATATTATTTATTTATTTCATTTATGTACAATAAAATAAATATATATATATATATATATATATATATATATATATATATATATATATATATATATATATATATATATATATATATATATATATATATATATATATATATATATATATATATATATATATATATATATATATATATATATATATATATATATATATATATATATATATATATATATATATAAATGTTAAAAAATAAAATATGTGAGAAAATATTATTTTAAGTGTACAAATGATAAAAAATAAAAATATATAATATTTTTGTATTATTTACAAATTTTATTTAGAAAAATAAAAGTATTTAACCTAATAAACTATTTTTTGTCATAAAAAATAATAAAAATAATAAAATAAAAATGTAAAAATTAAGAAAATATTTTTGGTGACTTTTAATATTTTAGAAAAAAATAATAAAGTCAGAAATCACAAAAAAAAATAAAAAATAATACAAAATATAATAAATGGGCCAAGGGGGTGCAAAACGTAAGCAGGGGGTGTCAAAAGTCAAGCAAGCCAGGCCCATCCCATGTCCCACTTCGTTCCTAACCTTCAGACAGAAAAAACACGTGCGCCATGTACAAACTTGTAACTCCTGCATACGTGCTTAAAAACAAAATCTTGCAACATGAAAGTTATAGCTCATCATCACACGATTCTAATGATATAAAAAACTTGATCTAACTCTCAAAGACCAGAGAGAATTTCATTGGCCCTATATTTTGACCTAGTTTTTTCAGCATGTTCATCATCCAAATTCTCCTATCTTAGTTAATATAAATACAAACTATGCATATGTACAGTTCAAGGAACTTAAGGACTACATTTTTGCTTCACAAACCTAAGCCTAATGATGCCTAAATAAGGAGATAGAAGTTTAAAAATTACGTGGTTCAGTCAAGTTCGAATATGGCAATGTAGAAACTTGGAATGAGGCCTGAAGGTCTTTTGAGCTTGCTTGATGTTCCCTTGACCTTTCCCAATGCTTAGCTTACTTTGAAATGGCCTGAATCTCTCTATAGAACTCAACCTGCAAACTCAGAAATTGAAAATGGTGAAGCTTGAAAATGAAGTTACAGTTGCTTGAGAAAGGTTTGTATAGTTCAGGTGTGATGTTTAGAATGTGTTTGAAATGATTCCAAGCAAAACGCACGAGGGAATATGGATTTGGCCAAGGTTCTGCAGTGGTTGCCCTGTTTGGGAAGAAAATGGAGCTTTTGGTGTATTTGGGTGTTTACAATGCTATGAGCTCGTGTTTCTGGCTTGGTATATTGTGCTGAACTTGTTTCAAATGGTCTCTAGTCTTGGTTTTAACAGATGCACAAGTTATGGAACTTTTGCAAGGTTTCTTGTTTTTGAAGCAAAAGGTGAGTTGACAAAAGCCAAGGTTGTACAAGCTAGATTGAGGACTACTGAGAGTTGGTGAGCTTTTCCTGATGTTTGTGGATATTGTTTGTACAAAGAGATCAGGTCCATGGCTCAAGATAAACCAAATTGCAAAAAGTGTGCTTTATGGAAATGGTATTGCAACCTTTATGCCATTTTTGGAATAAATCAATGTGTAATGCTCCATAACTCAGAAAAATGCCTTTGTCCAATGTATTTGCATTTAATTAAGGAGTGTGGAAAGGTTTAAGGCCTGTAAAACAAGTACAAGCATGCTTAGGACATATTTGCAACTTGTAGCAATGTGCAAAATGCCATGGACAAAAGTGATGATTTGCCATTTTCAAACTTTCGATTCTCCCTAACCATAAATGATCTTGGAGATTTCTTGGACATTTTGGAAAGCTTGTAACATGCTCTACAATCCATATTTGAAATGAATTTTGAGATTCCACTTGGAACTAGGTGAAAAGTTGCCATGAAGATAGGTCAAAATCCTGCCTAAACTAGGGCAAAATTTCACTAAGTTAAAAGTTTCATGGACCCCTATTCACAAAATCATAACTTGAGATCCAAGCATCTTTTGGGAAAAATTTGTGAATCAAAGTTGTATATTTTATGGAGTACTACAATTTTCATGCTGGAAGTTTTCTTTGAATCCAATTGCATCATGGTGAAAAAGTTGGGCAAAGTTGGGAAAAAATTCCAAAATTAGGTTTCTTGGTCAACAAGTTTCATGTTTTGACACATCTTGATGAAAAATGACCCTTGGCACTTGATTTTGACCAAAAAGTCAATGTTTGACTTTTCAGTGTATAGTTGATTTTTGATCAGTTGACTGGAAAATTCATCTGTCAATCTAATGCATTTGAGATCTTTTAAACCTTGTGATTAGGTCAAGATGATGCCATTGATTCCTTGAAACCATGCTTGAACCCAATTTGCCATTGGCTAGGTCAAAAATCAGAAATTGCCCTTCTACAGTCAAAACCCTAAAAATGACCATTTTGCCCTTTTGATGATCTGATCAAATTTCTTGAGGAGTTGTGGTCCAAACTTGATCAAATGGTTCATATGAGTCTATAATGTTGATGTGGATAAAAAATTATGAGGTTTGACTGTAAATTGGCCACAGTTGACTTTTTCCCAAATATAGTTGATTTTTAGGTCAACTGTCCAATTGACTGGGCAAAAATTTGATTCAAGGCTTGAAACTTGGTATGAGTAATATTAGGAGTCCAACATGAAGTATGAAAGTCACATGAGGCATTGGAAATCCAAAAATCCTTGTGCAAACTCAAACCCTAATTTCAGGTCATCAGTGCAAGGAGATGTCTTGAGCTGAGCAAACCATAATCCTTTCTAGAGTCCAAAGAGTCTTGTAAGGGGAAATCTTGATAAAATGAGAGTGAAAATTTTGGGGTACAACAACAACAAATGGATGATAGAAACCACGAGATGTTGGGCGTATTGGCCCAACAGATGGGTATGATTTTCAACCCTTTAATTCAAAGCACTACACAAACTAACTTGCAGAATGCCCAAGCAAACCAACAGATGGCAGTGCAAATAGGGCATCTTGCAGATTTCTTTGGTGCACCCAGAGAATCAGTTCGACAGCCACCCCCACAGCCCACATGGGTAATGGAGAATCAAGGCATCATATTCCAAGAAGAGCCAACCATAAACCAGGCCCAACCTTTGATTCACCCTGAATTCGAAGTCCAACAACCAATTCGAAGGGAGGAACCACCCATACCCCAACAGGCTATCCCTAGGGAGGAACCAGGGAGAAGAGTAGTTTTGGTGAATCGAAACCAAGATGCTGATGAAATCCTTCAGGGTTTTCGACATAATGATATGGTGGGAAACAATAACCTAGCAGCCTTAGTCGAAAGGATTATGGCACGAAATGGGGTAAACTTAGGTATGTGTAGACCAAATTATACATCCCCTTTGTCAGAATATATTCAACAAACTGAATTGCCAAGGGGATGGAAAGTACCCAAATCCACCAAGTTTTCTGGTGATACTAGCGAATCTACCATAGAACATATCGCCAGATACCTTACAGAGGCAGGAGATATAACAAATAATGAAAATCTAAGGATTAAGTACTTTCATTCTTCGCTGACAAAAAATGCTTTTACTTGGTTCACCACCCTCGCGGCGAATTCCATCCATGATTGGACTCGTTTGGAGAGGTTGTTTCATGAACAATTTTATGTAGGACAAACTAAGATTAGTCTAAGCGAATTGGTAAATGTAAAGCGAAAATTTAGTGAGCCCATAGATGATTACCTTAACAGATTCTGTTTATTGAAGGAAAGATGCTTCACACAAGTGCCAGAACACGAGTTGGTCGAAATGGCAGCAAGAGGTTTGGACTTTTCTATCAGGAAAAAATTAGATTCCCATTATTTGAGGGATATGGCGCAATTGGCTTATAGGGTTCGACAAGTTAAGCGTTTGAAGATCGAAAAGGCTAGGGCGAAACAAAGTCATAGAAAAGAAAGAGTGGCTTATATCGAAGCCTGCTCAGACGAAAGAGAAGTTGAAGAGGATTTCTCAGAAGTCGAAGAGCACAAAATAGATCTTGCAGAGTTGAAGCAAGGACCACCGTACCCTTGCAAAATGTTGACTCCTGCTAATGGGAAAAATTCTGTCGAACCAGAAAGGAGCGAGAAATTTCCAAGAAAATCTTATACGTTCGACATCACCAAGTGTGATGACATTTTCGACTTACTAGTTAAAGATGGTCAGATGATAGTGCCCCCTGGTGCTAAAATTCCTCCGTTAGAACAACGGAAGAAAAGGGGTTTCTGTAAGTATCATAATTTCTTAGGCCACAAAACCACACAATGCTTTCTTTTCAAGTATCTGATATAAAAAGAAATTCGGGATGGAAGGCTGATATTTGGGGAAAAACCCAAATCTCAAATGAGGATTGATGTTGACCCTATGCAGGTTGTCGAGACCAATTATGCTGAGCCTACTGCCATCAACATGGTGGACATTTCTAGAGTCGAAGGGTTGCAACCGGAACCAGGGGTCTGACAAAGCCTCAAATCCAGGGTTTGCTGATGATCTCGTGGCGGAGAAGGAAACAAGCGCTACTGATGGCGCAATGAAGAGTGCAATGAAGACCAAGACTATTGATGGTCTTAGGGTCAAGTTCGAAGGAATGAAACTTGTTGAGGGTCCAAAATTCGAAGTGAACATGGTGGACCTGAACCAATTCTCCCCAAAAATGGAGGAGATAGAAAAGCGACTCAAAATGGAGAATGAAAAGATGAAGGCAGACGACCAAAAGGTGAGTTTGGTGGATTACTTATTCCATTTTCACTCGAAGAACCCAAAGGGGCTTGTGTGCCTAAGGTGCAGCATCATGAATGATCAAGGAGAGACTGCTACCTACCAAGAAGTGAAAAACACAAGAAGGGGGGTTGAATTGTAAAACTTGAAATCAAAATACAGACAACACGATATTTTTATCCTGGTTCGTTTGATCTCAAACTACTCCAGTCCACCTGTCAAGGTGATTTCGCCTCTCTCCAACGAGGTCTTAATCCACTATATTCAACTGAATATTACAACTGCTTTAACAACTGCTAAAGCCTTCTTGAGTCTAAACCACAGACCGGTTTCTCAAGGAAATTATTTCTTACAGATAAATGAATACTGAGTATGTTGAATGTTTTCTACAAAAACTTTATATCACAATTGTGATAATACACAATTTAAGCTTATGTGAAACTAGGATGCTATAACTATAGAGTAAGCAACTTGAGAGATATAGCAAGTTGTATGAGTGAGGATGAAGATGATTAGCTTTAGGCGTGTAAAGAGTTGTAGAGCATTATCCAATTCATTTCTCACTGACTTGTTTATATAGCCTTGGACAAGATACGTTGTAGTCAATTATTCCATTTCAATGCCCATTACGTTCTTTCCATATTGAGAAGATCTTTCTCTTGGAATACAGCAGTTGGTAATAAAGTGTCTTGAATGCACAGTACCGTTGTCAATTAAGCGTGTCATTGGCTTTGGCTTATTCTGACGCTTCTAGGTGCTGATGATATTGTTTTGGTCTTGATCAGAGTTTAGAGTATGTTACGCGTAGATCTGTTCATCAAGCTTCAGCGTAAGCACATGCTTTGATCTTCTGATGCCGTCATAATATATTTCATCTTCTGATGCTGGCATATGATATTTCATCTTCTGATGTTGATGTTGACATTCTTATGCTGATATCCATCAGAGTTTCTGTAAATGCACAATATAATTTTTAGGTAGCATATATGTCTCATATGAATTATACAATTTATTTAATCTAGTATTTTGTTATCATCAAAACTTTAACTTAGGGTAGTAGATTCAAACTTTGTTCTAACAATCTCCCCCTTTTTGATGATGACAAAAACCAGATATTTTCAATTGAAATTTAAAGAAAAATATCAGAGATAACCAAATAATAAATTTGTATCAGCTATAAACAGAAAGGTATCAAAGATAAGAAGATAGGGAATAGAAAGGTATCAGAGTTAAGAAGATAAAAAATTGTCAGAGTTATGATCAGAAAAACTCCCCCTGAGTTTATTACTTCCCTTTTAATTCCATGAGTCCTTTAGCATCCGATCTTTATTGAACTTTCTTTGAGCATCAGATATTTCCTTTACTAGAGCAGAGCTTCAGTGTATCAGAGATAATTAAATTCTTGTACCTGTAAGCTTATGCAGAATAAAGAAACATTCAAGTATATCAGAGTGTTAGAATTTTTGAGACTTTTGTCTCAGCAATCCGTTATTGAAAAATATCATTCTTTCTCCCCCTTTTTGTCAGCAATCAAAAAGTGCAAATATTTGAAGTTAAAGACGATCAGTGCAGAAAAACGATTGTATTCAGTTCAGAGCTCAAAAAATATTAAAGATAACATGTAAAGAAAACAGTGAAAACATCAAGAATCAAAATCTAAGAATGGGGAGGAAGGCGTGTGAACAGAGCTTCTAGCATGTTCTTAATCTGATCAGTGGTTTCCTTCTGCTGATGCACCATGCTGACTACTGAGTCAATCTTAGTCTAAATTTCTGAAAGAAGATTGATCAGAAGTTCACAGTAAAATAAAACAAATTCTGAAGGTTAATATATAAAATTAAAACATTTTCACTCTGGGCAGAGCTTCATGCTGAGATGATTCAGAATGAAGTTGAACCTATCTTCAGAAAGTGGTTTTGTGAAAATATCAGCCCATTGATGGTCTGTAATAATAAATTTTAAGTTTAAAATGCCTTTCTGAATATAGTCCCTAATGAAATGATGTTTTATTTCTATATGCTTAGCCCTAGAATGCAAAATTGGATTTTTACTTAAGCAAATGGCAGAAGTGTTGTCACAGAGTATAGGAATGTTACTCTCAAATATCTGGAAGTCTTCAAGTTGACTTTTCATCCAGAGCATTTGTGTGTTGCATCCAGCTGCTGCTATGTATTCAACTTCTGTTGTTGATAGCGCAATTGTGGATTGCCTTTTGCTGGACCAAGAGATCAAATTTTCTCCCAGAAACTGGCAGCTTCCAGAAGTACTTTTACGCTCTACTCTGTCTCCAGCAAAGTCAGCATCACAGTAACCTACTAAGCTGTAATCACTAGATTTTATATAAAATAAACCCAGATTAGTGGTACCTTTCAGATACTTGAAAATTCGCTTAACAGCTGTTAAGTGAGATTCTCTAGGATCTGATTGGAATCTTGCACAAATGCATACACTGAATAAAATATCAGGCCTTGAAGTCGTCAGATAAAGAAGAGAACCAATCATACCTCTGTAGACCTTCTGTTTTACCTTTTTGCTTACCTTTTCTCTTTCCAGAATGCACGTGGGATGCATTGGAATCTTTGATGACTTACATTCTGAGAGATCAAATTTCTTCATAAGTTCTCTGACATATTTGCTCTGATGAATGTAAGTTCCCTCTGGAGTTTGATTGATCTGAATTCCCAGAAAGAATTCCAGTTCCCCCATGAGGCTCATCTCAAATTCTGCCTGCATACACTTAGCAAATTTTCTTCCAAGAGAAGGATTAGTAGATCCAAATATAATATCATCAACATAAATCTGACACACTAAGATGTCATTCTTAACTGTCTTACAGAATAAGGTTGTGTCCACTTTCCCTCTGGTGAATTCCTTTTCTAACAGAAAGTTACTTAGTCTTTCATACCAAGCTCTGGGAGCTTGTTTCAGACCATACAGTGACTTCTTTAGTTTGAAAACATACTCTGGATTTTTTGTACTTTCAAAGCCAGGGGGTTGGTGCAGATAAACCTCTTCTTCTATATAGCCATTTAAGAATGCACTCTTGACATCCATCTGATATAGAATGATGCCTTTATTAACAGCAAAAGAAATTAAAAGTCTGATAGATTCTAACCTGGCGACTGGAGAAAAGGTTTCTGTATAGTCTATCCCCTCTTGCTAACTATAACCTTGTGCTACCCGTCGTGCTTTGTTTCTGAGGACTTCACCTTGTTCGTTCAGTTTGTTTCTGAACACCCATTTTGTTCCAATGACGTTGAATCCTTTTGGTATGGGAACTAGATCCCACACGTCATTTCTGGTGAATTGATTCAGCTCTTCTTACATTGCTAGAATCCAGTCGTTGTCCAGAAGTGCTTCATCAATTGAAGAAGGTTCAATAAGAGAAACAAGTCCCATGAGGGATTCTTCAGAGTTTCTGAAGCTAGCTCTTGTTCTGATTGGATCTTCCTTTCTTCCTAAGATTGTTTCTTCTGGGTGATCCATACTGCTTCTGGATAGTCTTTTCCGAGGATGATCAACAAATGTTGTTGGATTGCTCGCAGTGCCTCTTTCTGATGTTGAGGGAGTGTCTTTGTTGAGAGCTTCTGATGACTTGTCTTTAGAACCTGTGAATTCAACTTCCATACCTGCAAAGACTTCATTCTGCTTTGACTTTTCAGAGTCAAGCTTATCATCAAAACGAACACTGATTGATTCTTCCACAATCTGTGTTTCTGTATTGTATACTCTGTACCCTCTTGAGCGTTCAGAGTATCCTAACATAATACACTTCTGTGCTTTAGAGTCAAACTTGTTCAAATAATTTTTTGTGTTTAACATAAAACAAGTACATCCAAATGGATGAAAATATGAAATGTTGGGCTTTCTGTTCTTCCACAATTCATATGGAGTCTTTTCCAGAATAGGTCTTATGGAGATTCTATTCTGAATGTAGCACGTTGTGTTTATTGCCTCTGCCCAGAAGATTTTAGCAACGTTTGTCTCATTGATCATGGTTCTGGCCATTTCTTGCAATGTTCTGTTCTTTCGTTCTACAACTCCATTTTGCTGGGGAGTTCTAGGACAAGAGAAATCATGCAGAATGCCTCTGTCATTAAAGAATGACTCAAAATCTTTGTTTTCAAATTCTTCACCATGATCACTTCTGACTTTAACGATTCTAAGATCCTTTTCATTCTGAACTTGATTACAGAAGGTGACAAACACAGAGTGTGACTCGTCCTTGTGTCTTAAGAACTTTACCCATGTCCATCTGCTATAGTCATCTACGATTACTAACCCGTACTTCTTGCCACTGACTGAAGTAGTTTTAACTGGTCCAAATAAGTCAATGTGCAGAAGTTCTAATGGCTTAGAGATGGAAACAACGTTTTTAGATTTGAAAGTAGGTTTTGCAAACTTGCCTTTCTGACATGCTTCACACAGAGCATCTGAATTGAACTTTAGATTAGGAAGTCCTCTGACCAGATTGAGTTTGTTAATCTGAGATATTCTTCTCATACTAACATGCCCCAATCTTCTGTGCCAGATCCATTGCTCGTTGTTAACAGACAGAAGACACTTTACATTTTGACTTTTCAGTTCAGAAAGTTTGATTTTATAAATGTTGTTTTTCCTCTTTCCATTAAATAGGATAGTCCCATTTTTCTGACTAACAACTTTACATGATTTTTGATTAAAGATTATATCATAACCGTTATCACTTAATTGACTTATGGATAACAGATTATGCATTAATTCATCTACTAATAGAACATTATTTATAGAGGGAAGATTTCCATTACCTACTGTTCCAGAGCCAATGATCTTTCCCCTCTGATTGCCTCCAAAGCCTACGTGGCCTCCAGGCTTAAGTTCCAGGCTTTGGAATGTTAGAACAAAGTTTGAATCTACTACCCTAAGTTTAAGTTTTGATGATAACAAAATGAAAAGATATATTAATTATGTGATGCATATAAGAATTATTTGCTACCTAAAATATTACCTTCTATTTTGCAGAAACTCTGATAGGTATCAGCAATAGTACATCGTAATCAGCATCAGAATATTGGATATCAACATCAGCATCAGAAGATGCTATATCAGAATACCAGAATCAGAAGAACAACTCACGCTTATGCTGAAGCTTGATGAACAGAACTGCGCTCAACACTCTGATAAAGACAACAACAGTTCATCAGCACTTAAGCAGAGTCAGAATGAGCCAAAGCCAGAACACGCTTTAAGTAGCAACGGTACTGTGCATTCAAAGCGAATTATTACCAACAGCATCATTCCAGACAAGATCTGCTTAATAAGGAAAGTTTGTTATTGGCATTGAATCAAGATTATTGCTCCAACGTTCATCAAATCCAATGCTATATAAACAAGACAATGAAGATTGAATTGGCTAATGCTCTACATCAATTTACACGCCTAAAAGCTATTCATCATCTTCTCATTCTCAGTTTGCTAAAAGCTTCAAAAATTCCTTACTCAATATTTTAGCAATCTAGTTTCCATAAGCTTAAGTTGTGTAATATCACAGTTGTGATAAACAGTTTTGTAGAAAACATTCACACACCTAGATTTCTCTTCTTTGTAAGAAAGTGTTTCCTTGACAAACCGGTTTGTGGTTTGCATCAAGAAGGCTTTAGCACTTGTTAAAGCAGATTGTAATATTCAGTTGAATATAGTGGATTAAGACCTCGTTGGAGAGAGGCGAAATCACCTTGACGGGTGGACTGGAGTAGTTTGAGATCAAACAAACCAGGATAAAAATATCGTGTTCATTGCATTGATTTTCAGTTTTACAATTCAACCCCCCTTCTTGTGTTTTTCACTTCTTCATGGAACATATGCCTTCTTCCCGTCATGTGTCGTGAGCAGCCAGAGTCCAGGTACCATGACTGGTGTTTCTGATTTGCTGCTAAATATATCTGCAACATGTATTATTTTATCCTTAGGTACCCATATTTTCTTGGCTCCTGATTTGTTAGTTTTACCAAAACTCTAGTTGAATTTTGGTTTCACAGAATAATTACTACTAGTATATTTAATGTCATGTGTGTGACCATACACGAAGTGTGAATTCAGAGGAGTGCGTTTAATAATTAGATCCATGGCATTCTTTGGTGTAGGTACCTTACCTTGGTATCCTATTCCCTTTCTGCCGTTTCTGCTAACTCCATAGATCATTGAAGCCATTTTGCTTCTATCTATGCTTTTAGCAAGGAACTTCTGAAAGCTGTGATCATACTCCTTGATGATCTCATCAGTGTTGCTGGGAGTTTCAGAAATTGTTTCCTTCTGAGAGTTTTGTAAAAGATTTTCTAATTTTGAAATTTTATTTTTCAACTCAGAATTTTCCAATTTAAGACTCACAGTTTTATCAGAGTCAGAATCAAAATTCCTTTTCAGGTTTCTGAATTTAACTCTGATCTGCTGATATCTTTCCAGAATTTCGTTAAGGCTTTCAGCAGGTTCAGCCTTAGTAAAATTAATTGCAAAGTCAGGGAATACCTCTTCGGTGTCTAATTCAGAGTCTGATTCAGAAGCTTCACTGTCTTCTGATATGTTAGCCATGAGAGCTATGTTTGCTCTCTCATCATCTGATTCTGAGTCAGCTTCAGACGAGTCAGAGTCATCCCATGTAGCCATGAGACTCTTCTTATTTTCCCTTCCAAACTTCTTTTTGGGCTTTTCCCTCTGAAGCTTTGGTCAGTCACTCTTGTAGTGTCCTTGCTCGTTGCATTCATAGCAGATGATGTCCTTGGTGTTTGGCTTTCTGCTTCCTGAAGAGCCTTCATATTTTCTGTAACCAGAAGAGGAGTCTAACCTTCTGTATCTGGAGGAGGACTCATTCTGATCGGATCTTCTGGTATTCCTAAACTTTCTTTGCCTCTGCTTCCATAGTTGATTCACTCTTCTAGAGAGGAGGGAAAGTCCGTCTTCTTCTGATGAGGACCCATCAGAGGTTTCTTCAACAGCCTGCAAAACTTTGGAGTCAGATTTTCTGTTAGATTTTAAAGCTAAAGGCTTACCTTGCTTCTGAGGTTCATCAGCTTCTAGCTCTATCTCGTGACTTGTGAGGGAGCTGATAAGTTCCTCCAGAGAGATTTTGTTGAGATCTTTAGCTAGCTTCAGCGCTGTAACCATTGGCCTCCACTGTTTTGGCAAGCTTCTGATGATCTTCTTGACATGATCAGCAGTAGAATACCCTTTGTCCAGAACTTTGAGACCAGCCACCAGAATTTGAAATCTTGAGAACATCGTTTCAATTGATTCACTTTCTTCCATTTTGAATGCCTCATACTTCTGAATGAGCGCAAGAGCTTTAGTTTCTTTGACCTGAATGTTGCCTTCATGCGTCATTCTGAGAGAGTCAAACATACTCTTTGCAGTGTCTCTGTTAGATATCTTTTCATATTCAGCGTAAGATATGGTGCTGAGAAGAATAGTTATGGCCTTGTGGTGATTTTTGAAGTCACGCTTTTATTGATCAGACATTGCCTTCCTGTCAATCTTCTGACCACTTGCATTCACTGGGTGCGTGTATCCATCTGTCACCATGTCCCACAGATCAGCATCATGTGCCAGAAAGAAGCTTTCTATTCTGTCTTTCCAGTAATCAAAATTCTCTCCATCAAATATTGGAGGTTTGCTGCTGAATCTGTCTCTATCTTCATTGTTGTCATTGCTGGTGTGTTGATATGTTCCTGCCATTGTGTTTTTCTGACGCTGGATCTTGTACTGACACGGTTAAGTGTTTTAGCTCAGAACCAGGCGCTCTGATGCCAATTGAAGAAGTGAAAAACACAAGAAGGGGGGTTGAATTGTAAAACTTGAAATCAAAATGCAGACAACACGATATTTTTATCCTGGTTCGTTTGATCTCAAACTACTCAAGTCCACCCGTCAAGGTGATTTCGCCTCTCTCCAACGAGGTCTTAATCCACTATATTCAACTGAATATTACAACTGCTTTAACAACTGCTAAAGCCTTCTTGAGTCTAAACCACAGACCGGTTTCTCAAGGAAATTCTTTCTTACAGATAAATGAATACTGAGTGTGTTGAATGTTTTCTACAAAAACTTTATATCACAACTGTGATAATACACAATTTAAGCTTATGTGAAACTAGGATGCTATAACTATAGAGTAAGCAATTTGAGAGATGAAGATGAGTGAGGATGAAGATGATTATCTTTAGGCGTGTAAAGAGTTATAGAGCATTAGCCAATTCATTTCTCACTGACTTGTTTATATAGCCTTGGACAAGATACGTTGTAGTCAATTATTCCATTTCAATGCCCATTATGTTCTTTTCATATTGAGAAGATCTTTGTCTTGGAATACAGTCGTTGGTAATAAAGTGTCTTGAATGCACAATACCGTTGTCAATTAAGCGTGTCATTGGCTTTGGCTTATTCTGACGCTTCTAGGTGCTGATGATATTGTTTTGGTCTTGATCAGAGTTTAGAGTATGTTACGCGCAGATCTGTTCATCAAGCTTCAGCGTAAGCACATGCTTTGATCTTCTGATGCTGGCATAAGATATTTCATCTTCTGATGTTGCATATGATATTTCATCTTCTGATGCTAATGTTGACATTCTTATGCTGATATCCATCAGAGTTTCTGTAAATGCACAATATAATTTTTAGGTAGCATATATGTCTCATATGAATTATACAATTTATTTAATCTAGTATTTTGTTATCATCAAAACTTTAACTAGGGTAGTAGATTCAAACTTTGTTCTAACAAGGGTCTATCAGGAGAAGGCCAGAAACAACTGGCAAAGGGAGAAGGAACTCTTACCTTACCCCCAGATGGGAGAGAGACTCATGGGATTCTTAGTTCGTTGTCACAAAATGGGTTCAAAAGTTCTTATGTGCCCATGGTGCAGCGCGCTATATGACGAAAGGACTGTTGAAGCTTACAAAAGGATTCCATATTCTCAGTGTTGGAACAATCAAAGCTGGAATAGGAAACTCTATGTCAATAATTCAAGAGGCATCCCCAAAAGGGCAGATAGCCCACACCCCGGGGCACGCAAACAGGCAACATTTAAGCCCCCAGCAAACATGCCAACAGAAAAATGGATGAAAGCAGGACAAAACAGAACTGAAGCCAAAGGAAAGTCAAAGCGAAGAAGCTTCGAAGAAGGGTGACATACTGCATGGGCCTTCAAGAGGCAATTTCACTCCAACAAGCAACAATCTCACGTGTTGGAGAACTACAAGGGGAAGAACCCCATGTCTAGGTCCCAATGGAGGCGACACCAACGAAACAAGAAAGCCCAAAGGGAGCTTAAAAACAAGGAAGTTGGCGAGTCAAGCACCAACCAAACTTCGACTGTCCCAACAATGGAAAATAATTCCCCAACGAGGAGGAAACTTTTCTCTCCTACCAAGATAAAGGTCCCTGGCGAAGGGGACAGCAACGAATTAGCCATCAATGGGCTAGTAGATGATGAAGATATGTCAACAAATAGCTTCAATTTCGATGGAGAATCTTCTTTGCAAATAAATTGCAATGTGGTTTCTGTCTTACCACATGAGTACGACCAGGTTACTGATGTCGAAGGCTCCGAAGAGGATGACGAATTGGAAATGACAAAACACAAACATGTATGTTACTATGTCATGAATAATGGCATCGTTGAAGAGAAGAACGCCTTCTTCAAAAGGCCAGATGCAGATATGAAAAACCACCTTAAGCCTTTATTTATTAGGGCTAAAATTGAACAGGTAGGCATCAACAAAGTTATGGTGGATGGTGGGGCAGCAGTGAACTTGATGCCTCAATTCCTATTGAAGAGGATTGGGATGTTCGACACCGATATCAAACCACATAACATGGTGTTGTCAAACTATGAAGGCAAAATTGGACAAACTCTAGGAGTGGTCCAAGTAGAATTAACTGTAGGTACCATAACAAGACCCACCATGTTCATGGTAATTGCGGCGAAGACGAATTACAATCTTCTTCTAGGCCGTGAATGGATACATGGAATAAGGGCAGTTCCATCCTCAATGGAGAGATGATGGGATTGTCGAAAACACAGAAGCAGACCAAAGCTATTTTATGGCTGAGGTTAATCATGTCGATAGAAGGAATTTCGACAGGAATTTGGCCAACACTGGGCCAGGCACTGCAGCGGAAGGTGCATCAGCACCAAGTAATAATGCAATGTATTTCCTTACCCTTCACCCAACACATGGATTTTATTGGGAAAAGGAAAACATGGGACCTGACGAAGACGTGCTTGGAGTCCCAGGAATGCGGCCAACTGGCTAGGAAGAAGAAGACCATGTCCATGTCTGAGTCTTCTTACTTCAAGAAGATTTCGGCCTATTTGGCTGAAAATAGGATGAAAACGGCTTTGGAAGCCTAAGTTAAAATTATGACTGTTGAAGCCAAGGCTGAAGGAATTCACAACAAGGGGCTAGGAATTTTCTTCAAACCTGAACCACCTGACAAAGACACACTTGTCGAATACAAAGACCAAAGGCTTGATGCCATCTATGGCGATGAGCCTTTGGGATTCGATAAGGATCCAGCCGCATCCAACACGAAGATGCTGGCGCAAGACCCTCTCGAGGAAGTGGATCTAGGAGATGGAACTCAAAGGAGACCAACATACGTCAGTGTGAAATTGAACCCAGAAGTAAGAGTAGAAGCGATCCAATTGCTCAAGGAGTATAAATATTGTTTCTCCTGGGACTATGACGAAATGCCTGGTTTAAGCAGGGAACTGGTCAAATTGAAGCTGCCAATAAAGGATGGCAAGAAGCCCATCAAGCAGAGCCCAAGGAGATTCGCGCCAAAAATCCTGTCCAAAATAAAAGAGGAAGTCGAAAGACTCCTAAGTTGCAAGTTCATCAGGACCACAAGGTATGTCAAATGGATAGCTAATATAGTTCTTGTAATTAAGAAAAACGATTCTCTTAGAGTATGCATAGATTTTCGTGATTTAAATTCAGCTACTCCTAAAGATGAATACTCAATGCTTGTGGATGAAATGTTAGTAGATTCTGCTGCTGGTTATGAATACCTTAGTATGTTAGATGGATATTCAGGATACAACCAGATTTTTATTGCAGAAAAAGATGTGCCAAAGACAGTGTTTCGATGCCCTGGCACAATAGGCACCTATGAATGGGTGGTTATGCCTTTTGGCCTAAAAAATGTTGGGCCAGCCTATCAAAGGGCAATGAATTAAATATTCCATGATTTCATTGAGACCTTTATACAGGTTTATATTGATGACATAGTGGTGAAATCTATATCAGAGCCAACCATTTGGATCACCTTCGATAATCATTCGAAAGAATGAGAAAGCATGGCCTAAAAATGAATCCCTTTAAGTGTGCATTTTTTATGCAGGCAGGTGATTTTCTAGGCTTTGTGGTCCATAAGAAGGGTATAGAAATCAACCAAAACAAGACAAAGGCAATTTTGGAGGCAAAGGCGCCATCGACAAAGAAAGAGTTGCAATCACTCTTAGGAAAGATAAATTTCTTATGAAGTTTATATCCAACCTAAGTGGTCGAACTCAAGCCTTTTCCCCACTCTTACGATTAAAACAAGAGGCCTTTGTCTGGAACGAAGAACATCAGAAGGCATTCGAAAGGGTAAAGCAATACTTGGTGCATCCACCAATTCTTTCGCCTCCAAGAAGAAACAAGTGCATGAGATTGTACATTTCAGCGTCAGACAAAACGATTGGAAGCATGTTGGCCCAAGAAGATGATAATGGTGTCGAAAGAGCCATTTACTACTTAAGTAGGGTCTTAAATGACACAGAAACTAGATATAGCAATATAGAAAAGATATGTCTTTGTCTATACTTCTCATGTACAAAATTAAAATATTATATAAAGCCAGTTGATGTTTTTGTTTCTTCACACTTTGATGTTATTAAACATATGTTGTCCAAACCAATTTTGCACAGTCGAATTGGTAAATTGGCTTTGGCTTTAATGGAGTACTCTTTAACTTTCATGCCTTTGAAAGCAATGAAGGGGCAAGTAGTCTCTGATTTCATTGTCGACCATGCAGTGGTCGGAATATCCCAAAACTTTGTGGAACCAGAACCGTGGAAATTATTATTTGATGGCTCTGCACATAAAAATGGAAGTGGGATTGGAATCTTGATTATTTCTCCAGATCGAATTCCAACAAAGCTCAAGTATAAGATAACTAGTTCTCGTTGCTTAAACAATGAAGCAGAGTATGAAGCACTCATAGCAAGACTTGAGACTTTATTGGAATTGAGGGCAACTAGAGTCGAAATAATGGGAGATTTTGAGTTAGTAATCAAGCAAATTACCAAAGAATACAAGTGCATAAAAGAAAACTTGATGTTCTACTTTGTGATGGAAAATAGGCTGCTTCGAAAGTTCGAATACGTAGACATCAAACACATCCCTAGACTAAAGAATCGAGAAGCAAATGTTCTGGCTCAGATAGCTTCAGGATATAAAGTGTCGAAGGAAAGACTAGAAGGCCTAATCAAAGTACGTGGTAAGGTACTAGCAACTAAACTTTCTCCAACAGATTTAAAGAATTCAAGGTTAGGTTATGTGAATGATGCATATTTTGAGGTTTTAGCCATAGATAGTTTAAAAGATATAGATTGGAGAAGTCCAATAATAAACTATTTGAAGGATCCAACAGTGGATGCAAAAAGAAAAGTAAAATATAGAGCATTCAGTTATGTGTTAATAGGAAACGAATTGTTTAAGAAAACCCCAGAGGGAGCTTTATTAAAATGTTTAGGGGAAAGTGAGGCTTACATAGCACTATCCAATGTACATAGTGGGGCATGTGGAGCACATCAAGCGGGTCACAAGATGAAGTGGTTGTTGTTTCGATATGGTATGTATTGGCCTACAATCTTGAAAGATTGTATATATTTCACCAAAGGATGCCAAAAATATCAGTTTCATGCAGGAATTCAACATGCTCCTGCAAGTGAACTTCATTCAATTATCAAGCCATGGCCTTTTAGGGGTTGGGCATTGGATCTGATTGACGAAATAAAACCATCATCGTCAAAAAATCAAAAATACATTTTGGTAGGAATAGATTATTTCACAAAATGGATAGAAGCAATACCTCTGGTGAATGTCGACCAAGAAGTCATTATCGAATTCATACAGAAGCATATTGTGTATAGATTTGGAATCTCATAAACCATTAGAATTGATCAAGGATCAGTGTTTACTGGTCGAAAGATGAAGGATTTTGCTAAAGAAATGGGTTTCAAATTGTTAACATCGACACCTTATTATGCACAAGCCAATGGGCAAGTTGAAGCAGCTAATAAGGTGATCATAGGGCTAATCAAAAGACATGTGGGAAGAAAGCCAAAATATTGGCACAAAATCCTAGATAAAGCTTTATGGGCCTGTCGAACATCTCCCAAAGAAGCAACGAATACAACTCCATTTCGTCTAACATTTGGGCATGATGCAGTCTTGCCAGTAGAAATTTATTTACAATCAGTCAGAATTCAAAGGCAAAATGAGATTCCTTCAGATCTCTATTGGGAAGCAATGATGAATGAACTAGTAGATTTGGACGAAGAAAGACTGTATGCTCTAGAAGTCTTGAGAAGACAAAAAGAAAGGGTAGCCAGAGCGTACAATAAAAGGGTTAAGGGTAAAATCTTTTCGAATGATGATTTGGTTTGGAAAGTAATTTTTCCAATGGATAGGAAAAATAAGTCGTTAGGAAAATGGTCCCCACATTGGGAAGGACCATTTTGAATCATCAGAACCTTTACTAATAATGCCTACGAAATTGAGGAATTGGCAGAAGACAAGAGAATCTTAAGAATTAATAGTATTTGAAAAAATATAAGCCTTTCATTCAAGATCTAAAGATTTTGACAGAGTAACAAAGATAAAATAACAAGTAACAGGGGCAAACATGGTATTGGAGTGCCAAACTGGCTTTGTTTGAAATTACAGCATAAGGCTCTTTGGCCTATACAAAAAACAAGAATCAAATTGGTCAAAATACAAGTTATCAGAAAGGTAGGTTGGTCTTCATCTTATCATATTTGGCCCTGGAGAAGCCTAGCCTGCAGACAATGGAGGCTTTTGCAATTCGAAGAGCAGTTACTTCACCTTCTAAGATCCTAGCTTCATCAATACATTGGATGCTTTGGTTCAGCTCTTCGCTGGCTCCGTCATTTTTCTCTGCTTCGAGAGCCTGATGATGTTTTTTAGCCTCAGAAAATTTCTTCTACAGCTCTTCAATCTGTTTTCTCCAGAGGCAATAGAAGAAGAAATCTTGTCTTGCTCCTTTTGGGAAAGTTCTTTGGATTTCTCGCGCTTCTCAACCTTATATGATAACTCAAAAGTGTGCGCCCACTTCAAGTCTTGAAGTTTTTTCTTCTCCGTGACTTTGGCATCCACATCTTTCTCTCTGAGAAAGTCAGATTCCAAGTTATTGATAAGCATGGTCAAATCAATCAGAACCTCAACAATCTCAGGGGGACATTTCCCCAAATCGACTTTATGGATAAGTTTCCTTATAATGATACCTGCAGTTGCATTTGTCTTCACCACTTCAAATAAATCTGCCTCAAAGACTGTGTCTTTGATTTTCTAAAGCAATGCTTCATTGGATTCGTCAGTCGAAGTATCACTTGAAGAAGTAGTTAGGCTAGGGCAAGAAATTTCTGTCATTAAGTCCTTTTTGGATCTAAAAAGTCTGATATACTACATAAGGTTCGTCTTCTTTAAAATCTCCATTTCTTAGACGGAAGGAATAGAATCTTCAGTAACTTTGGAGTTGGAAGGTTTTGCTGTAGGATTCTCAGCTTCAGATGAAGTTGGAATGTTTTGGATTTGTTGGCCTTGGTCCTCAGTGTCATCCATGTTGGTATCTTCGTGTGGAATGACGTTATCTTCATCAACACACTCATTGGCATCACTATTAGATTCTTCTTCATCAGATTTCCCCCTATTATCCTTCGGAGAAGCATCAGTTGAAGAAGGGGTTTAGAGGCAGCATTGTCTTTGTTTCATTTACCCTTTTTAGATTTGGTTTTGCTTTGAGACGCCATTGATGCAGACAAGAAAAGAAATTTGTTAAGAAATTTTTATTGAAGATTTGAGAAAGAAGAAGCTTGAAGGTTGAATAAGATTAAAAAAAGGAAAAAGAGATTAAAAATATTATTTATATGGAAGAAAGTGAACCGTTTTGATGAAAGAGAAATTAAAATTCTCAGGTTAGTGGGACACGTGTAGCATGATCCTGCGTGCTGATGGACGGTTTTGTGAGTTTCAATACAGGAACTAGTCATTGTAGCTAATGATGGAATTTATAGATACTTATGCGTGATTTGATATTTTGAGATTAAATATCATCATGAGGATGACATCAGAGTTGTTGAAAGATTGACAACATGTTCAGGGAGTCGATATTTTGAAGAGGTTGCAAAAAATATACATTTCTTGTTTCAAAATGAATATTTCTTGGGGGAAATTTGTTAGCTGTTGTTGTACCCCAAAACTTGCCCTCTCATTTTATCAACTTTTCTCATCACAAGGCTCTTGGAACTCAAGACCAAGCTAGGGTTTGCTCTGCTTAAGACATCTCCTTGCACTGTTGACCTAAATTAGGGTTTGAGTTTGCACATGGATATTTTGAACTACAATGCCCAAAGTGACTTTCATACTTCATGTCGGACTCATAAGTTTGTCCATGCCAAGTTTCAAGCCTTGAATCAAATTTTTGCCCAGTCAATTGGACAGTTGACCTAGAAATCAGCTGTATTAGAGAAAAAGTCGACTGTGACCAATCTACAGTCAAACCTCATGAATTTTGACCCACATCAACATTATGAACTCATATGAACCATTTGGTCAAGTTTGGACCATAATTTCATAAGAAATTTGATCAGATCACCAAAAGGGCAAAATGGTCATTTTTAGGGTTTTGACTGTACAAAGGCAATTTTTGACTGTTTGTCCTAGCCAATGGCAAATCAAGCTCAACCATGGACTCAAGGACTCAATGACATCATCTTGACCTACTCAACAAGTTCAAAAGATCTCAAATGCATAGGATTGACAGATGAATTTTTCAGTCAATTGATCAAAATTTAACTGTACACTGAAAAGTCAAACTTTGACTTTTTGGTCAAAATCAAGTGCCAAGGGTCATTTTTCATCAAGATGTGTCAAATTGTGAAACTTTTTCACCAAGAAACCCAAAATTGCAAATTAGGGTTTGAAATTGAAAATTTTCATAACTTAGAAATTTTCTAAGTTATGAAATTGAATTTTTTTTATTAATAACCATGTATTAAAAAAAATTCTCAAATAACCGTGTTTCGGAAAAAATTACGCAAATAACCATGTTTCAGATGACTCCCCAAAGGAGGAGCCATCTGAATTGGCGCATGCACCCATTTTTTAAGGGGATGCGCCATCTCACTTGGCGCCTATGTGCTTAGGGCATGCCCTAAGCCAAGTGAGATGGAGCCTAGGTGTTATTTTAGGGCAAAATGTGATTTTTTTTTTGTCCGGTGCGTTGCGTGTTGGATACAGGATCAACAAAATGGACTTTTTATTATAAAAATAATAATTACATCCAAATGTATTACATTAAAATAACAGATTAAAAAAAATAGATAAAAAAACGGATAAAAAAATACAGGAAAAAAAAACAGATAAATCAGTGATCCCCCGGAACACGGTAATGTCCCCCGGTTCCGCATCCCCGTCCTTGCCTTTCTCGTGCTAGGTGTCGTCGTGTTTCCTGATGCGGCAAGGTCGATGGCCCAACGAAGTCAATGCGGTCCGGATCCATAAAATCAATCAGATCTCCATATCTAGAAGATCCGCTTTGGTACAGTCGGTTACCCATACCCTCAAAGTTTGGTCGTGTTGGCAGTGGGTGGGGTTCCATAGTGGGTCTGTAGCATTGGTCGTCTGAGTACGATGGGTAGAAAGGAAATGGATCTTGGGGTGTTTGGTATTGAGGATGTTGGGTGGTTTGGTGATATTGTGGTTGATGGTAGGCTGGGTCGGTTTGTTCGTAATCTTCCGACATTCCCATATCAGGGCTAAGGCTGGATGTTGAGGGGCCCATATTGGGATATACGGAAGACTGAAATTGTGTATGGGGTATGCGGGTGTGATGGTATTGGGATTGGTATTGTGGTTGGGTGTGAGGCATATCGGCGTATTGGTAGTGTGGTGGTGATTGTGGTTGGTTGTGTGGCATTTGAGTGTAATTGTGTTGTGGTGGGGACTGTGGTTGGGTGTTTGTGGGTCTGTTTCTTCTTGGGGGTTGATGGGTTTTGGGTTTGTTGTTGGGGAAACGAGGGTTGTGCCCATTGTGTGCGTGGGTCAACCAAGTACCTTGGATAAGACACATGCATTTCAGGGTTACTAACCGACCTGTACCAAGACAAATATTGATCCGTGTGTCGCATATTACCTTGATTAAGGAAAACCGGGAATTGCAAGACATAGCGGTGACGCCTCTGCCACATCTTACACCATTCTGGAGCGAAGTCTTTCCAGTTGGTAAGACCCCACTGGGCGTCGACCCTTTTAAGATGCCATGGGGACAAACAAGTTGGATCACTTGGTATCTCTTGATGCATTCCGAACTGCATCTTTACACGGTCGCTGTGGTGCATCTCCACAATGTTGAACCAAATGATTGCAGTCTTCACGGTCCAAGTTGCTGCATCCTCCGGTTTTGGATCATGGCCCAAACCAAAATATGGTCTCCAGACGAACTGCGATAAAATTTAAATCAGGTTAACGCAAAAGTAATGTATAAATAATTTAAATGAAGAAAAGTTAAAAGCTACGACGTACGTCATCCGGGCCTAAGTGATCCAACAGATTGCGGTATAGTGCGACATTGAATCTTGGATTATTGTCGTAATCCATACCCCTCACGCAGTACCTAAAGGAAATGAAAAACATTTTATTCTTAGCATTTATTTGGGGAAGAGATGAATAGTAATAAATGCTATAACTTGATGACTTACTTTGTTGCGTACAGGAAACCGAAAGTGTTATTGTTAACGGGGTTTAAGGACTCCATCCTCCACCAACCCCAGGCTTGTAGTAAAAAAGCGCACCCATAAAATGTACATTTTTCCTTGACTGCATTTTTGCACAAGGAACTGTATAGGTGGGCTAAAACTGCAGAACCCCAACTATATTTTCTTGTTTTTTCAAAATTTCTTAGTAAATGTAAATACATAAAATTTACACTATTTCCCGTACTTTCGGGAAATAAAAAGGTACCAAATAGTATCATAAGATAAGTTCTGGCTTTTACTACCCTGTCATTCTCGGAGGAATTTTCGTTTAATTCCAAACTTGCATAATGACTTTTCAGCTCAGTGAGTAGTATTCCCTGACCTCTCGCACCACTACCTTCTACCATATCCTTGCCCAACAGTTCTTCACACTGAGAGTTGGGTTGTTGAACCGACCCGTTCACGGCCTTACCGTCGACAAGGAGACCTAGTAGCATGTACACATCCTCTAGCGTGATGGTACATTCACCTATTGGTAGGTGAAATGTATGGGTCTCTGGTCTCCACCTTTCCAACATTGCAAGAATGAACCTCGAGTCAATGGTGCAGTTGTAGATCTTTATGACATGTCCAAAACCTGCGTATTCCAGATATGGTACGATAAATGGGTCGGGAGCCAGGTAGTTGTGAGAACGGATTATGAATCTTTTTGTGTCATGAGTTCATAATGTAACATGTGTAAGATTAAGTAAGACGAATAACGCATTATCTGAAGTATGAAAAATATATAACCAAAATAGAAACTTACAAATGCGCCAATGTTTTCCCTTGTGCCTATGTGAGTATCGCCCATTGTTAGAAGAGCCATTGTTTAAAATGCTTGAGATTATGAAAGACTTAGGAAGAGATAGAGAGTATGAAAGACTTAGAAAGTGTAAGAGATTATGAAAGATTTCATAGCAGAGACTGAGACTTGTGTGGGTGTGAGAGATGTATGATATGCTATGTATTTATAGGCAAATAAATTTCATATAGTGGTTGCTGGTGCTTGCATGCATGCGAAGTGTCACTCTTGCAGGCTATGTGGCAGCCTAGGGGGTTACATATATGCATGCATGCATGTACAAAAAATGAAAGGTGTCACTCTTGCAGGCTAGGTGGCGGCCTAAGGATGTATCACGATTGGACAGTAAGGGAGGCGCCATTTGACTTGGCGAAAGAGTACAAAAATGAATGGTGTCGCCACCCCAATTGGCGAATAAGAGGTGTCCTTTGTTGCAGGCTAGGCTCAGGCTACGTGATAGCCTTTGGGATGTCTTGCATGTAAAACTATTGGCAGCCTTGGGGGTTGCATCCTTACTTAATTGAAATTTTTAGTCTTACGTTTATCATAACATTCATTCACTTAATCTGTCAAATCTTCCAACCTTCAAACGTTCTTACAATCAAACCTTCAAACCTTCAAACAATCAAACATATAAACTTTCGAATCACTCATAAAGTTCAAACATTCTAACCTTCAAACCTTACAGCATTCAAACCTTCATACAATCAATAAACCTCAAACATTCCAACCTTCGAATCACTCATAAAATTCAAACATTCCAACCTTCAAACCTTAAAATAATTCTACGCAATGGCCTCTGTACCACAGTTTGTCGTCAAAGCACATTTCAACGGTGAGACATACATTTGTCCCACCGCTGGGTTTTTGTTTAGAGACACAGACAACATCTGATTTCTCTTAAACGGGAAAGCCAATTTCTCGTACTTCAAAAAAAGATTGGAGGCCAAACTTGAACGAGGCTCAGTGTCCCAGATATTTTATCAGAATCCATTTTTCTTTGGAAACAACCAAGTAATTTTTTATAAGGTTGAAGTTCAAGATGACGAGGATCTCCAGAATATGTTTTCCAGCCATTTCTATTCTGGGTACGACTCTATTGAGTTGTACGTTATGCTACGAGAGCCTCAGGTGACACAAGAGGTTGATCATTTGGAGAATGAACAAGCTGAGGTAGATGCAGTTGATGATGAAGAAGAAGATAACGAGTTAGAGTTTGATGAAATGGTGAATGATGATTCCGACGATGATGGCATCCCTAGTATTCCTGCAAACAAAATCTACACACCACCTCCGCACATGACAAACTTCAACATGGGCGGAGATGAACCTTCTACTGACTTATTTTTCAATCCGTATATGCAGTCGGATGAAAATTTAAAAGAGAAGGGCAAGTTTCGTAACAGAGAGGAATGCATCAGGGCCATTAAAAAATTCCACATGCTCAACTCGGTTGATTTTAAGGTGGATCGTGTCAACCCGGAAAGGTACAAGATCAAATGTGTCCACCCTGACTGTATGTTCAAGCTGACCGCATCATACAGATTAAGGGGTGACTGTTGGGTCATAGGTTCCATGACTACCCACACTTGTGTAAGTTCCACTCAATCACAGGACCACCGAAAACTCAACTATGATCTCATCTGTCAAGAAATCCTACCCCTGGTCAGCAACGACCCATCTTTGAAGGTGAAAACAATCATCTCCCACATCACCATGGTTTTTAACTACACTCCGTCTTACCATAAGGCGTGGTTAGCAAAGACTAAGGCGATTGAAAGGGTGTACGGAAACTGGGAGGAGTTTGTAGCGGTGAAAATCGGAGATCGAGCTATTAATTAACTCGACTCGCAAAAGCAGGAGTCGCCACCGTGCTTTATTATTTCCAAGGGGAAAGGGAAAAGAGCGAAATAAAACCCTAAAACATGCAATGTAAAATAATACTTAAAAGTAATGAAAATACAATGCGTTTTTGAAAGAGATCAAGAGTTCGGGGGTTGGTTATACAATGGGAAGGTATTAGCACCCAATGCATCTGCGGTACTCCGCATGAACCTTTTAGAATATCTGTTTTTGGTTGAAATTGTTTGTTATATACAAGGGTGTATTTATCTACAACTATGTTTGCTTAAGGGGAAAGAAATGAGTTTTTATTATTGCGTTCGTGAGGGTTTCGCGAACCTTTACCTACGTATCTGTGATCGGTGGATCTGGAACTGACTGTTTAACGCTGGTTCGCGAAATTTCGCGGAAGCAAGAGTCGCCACCGTCTTTTATTTTCTCCAAATGGAAAGGACAAAAGCACAGAAAAATTCCTTATTGAGATTGCTCTCGGTTCGGGAGGTAGATTTATAGAAAGGGAAGGTATTAGCACCCTTTCTATCCATGGTTATCCATGGGCTCTTAGATACTTGCTCATTGTGTTTTCAAAAATGGTTTGTTTGCTTTTCAATTGTGGGTTTAAAAAGTTTCTTTGAAAATTTCAGTTTGACTCTTGTATCGGTCCTCAAGAGTGTTTGAAAAGTTGCTTTCGAAAGCTTTTTGAAAAGGTGTCGGTGTGAAAAGTATTTTTGATTTTTGTTTTGAGATTAGAGCAAGTATCTAGAGTTGTCTACCTACCCTAAGGAATTCGTCTGTGTAAATGTCCTTTAAAGTAGTGCCATCCCACCATTGAGAGGTAGGTAGCACCACCGTTGGAGGTGTTCGGGTCAATTCGAGGTTCGGGACATGGTGATCACCAGAGCAATGGGAAGACACCTTAGAAGCTACCCTCATGCCAGGTTCCCGGATCATGAGGACTTACTAAGACATCCTCTACTCGACGATCACCTTTCGAGGCAAGGCAACAGTGAGGCGTACCCTAGGGGTGGTGTGTGATTTGTGTGTCATGTTCAGTTATTTTGTCTTATTCATGTCAAGGTGATCTACGCTTGATTTTATTTGGGGCCATTCATTCTTGCATGCTTTGTTAACAGTTAAAATATTTGCGAGAAAAGTAAATCTAAAGCTATTACAAATGGCGCGGGTCCACATCGCCAAAATTAAACCGGACCCGATTTGACAGAAAGTAAATAAAGCAAAAGAAATAAAAGTGCGAGAAGTTAATGTTACAAAGCTTTGGGAGAGATACATAATTATTTAAACGAAAGAAAATAAATACGCGAATTAAATAAATTACGACCGAGGGCGTTGGACCCTTTTTGCAAAAAATTAAAGTTAATGAATTTAATTAACAAAAAAAAAAGATTAAATTAATGAGGAATTAAAATTAAAAATTAAAAGAAATTGTTTTTGGGTATTTTTATGTTTTTTAAGATTTAATAGAAAAAAGAATTAATTAAAATTAACTAACCCTAATTCTAATGGTTTTTAAGTTTGTTATGAAAATATCAAAATATAACCTAAATTAAACCTAAATTCTTTTATGTACAATTTAATTATGAAAATAAAATGAGTAATATTATTATTATAAAAAAAGAAAAAATTGAGAGGAATAAAATTAACAATTAAACCTAAATTCTATATTTTTTTATATTTTATTATGAAAAGAATTAAAGTTGCAACCTAAATTAATACTAAATTAATTTACATGTTAATTTATTTATAAAAATATTGAAATAAATAAATATTATATTTTGCTCTTTTCTGATTTTTTGTGATATTTTTGTGTATTTTGTAAACATAATTAATCAAATTAAAGCAAACAAACAATAATTGAAAAAATAAAATATAAAGCAAAATTGCAAACCAGGGGGGGTTCAGGCCCCAATTGTGAGGTGTAGGCCTTAGAATGCTGGCCCAAAACCCTGAGTTCATTTGACTTTTTGTGAGTAGCGTGAGGTGCGTTGAATGGGACTTAGGATGTTCCTTGAATCCATGCCCTTGCTTTGATCTCCCTGGACGCGTGGACGTCTGGATTATGGTGGTGTATCATGCGCTCCACCTTTGGAATTGCATAGGAACAAGTTTTGCAAAATATTATAGAAATAAATGTAGACCTGGGACTCGAACCCAGGTCACTAGCATCATCAACCAACGCCTGTACCACTAAGCCATGTTAACGTATTTGATATATAATTAACGAATAAATAATATAAAAAGAAAGCAACTAGTTAGTGGTTTAACGCGCCAATTTTCAAACCGGCGTATCATTCGTTGACAGCACATCATCTTCTACATCACCCCTGTAAAATAAAACACAAAGGCAACGTTTTTTCACGCGTTTCATTAGGTGGGATATTGGAAAATAGCGATTAACTCCTCAACGCTCATAAATTGAGCGCGAGGGTAGATTCCTCTTCGTCTCCATGTGCTGAGTCTAATGGTCATGGTTTTGAGGCTTAATTTTTCCTCTTTGCAAAAGCCCTAAATCCAAGCTCTGAAAACCCTAGAAAACTAACATGGTGAAATCGCGTTGGGAGCACAAAAATACAATTAAATGGTACAGTTAGCATCAGAAATCATCAATGAGTAATAATCCATAAAAAAAATGCAATGATTATGCTTCAAAATTAAAACACGATTAAGCAATTTTCTTGATGCAGTTTGCGTTCAATCTACCAATTCTTGGAGTTTGAGTTGATGTTTTGGATTGGAACGTGTTCAGGGAGACTTGAGGAAGCCAATGGAATGAATATTAGGGCTTGAATCGACCTAGAGCACTGATTTCAGTTTTGAGTTTTATGGAGTTTTTCCAAGTTTTTCAATGAGGTTTCTTGCGCAGTTTTTAGTGTAGCACGATTAGGTTTGTGTTCATGTATTTGTATGGAAGCTATTAGGTCAACAAAATTAGAGCAAATCCAATGAATTAATGGTTTTTGCAAATTTGATTTCATAAGATCTTCCCATATCTTTTTCAAGTGGTTTTTGTATCAATTAGGCTCAAATCAAACCAAATCTTTCCTAATTAGCCTATGCACGAAATCTTGATGGCAAAATGTGTACAAAAAGATTTTTTAGGTCAAGTTTTATATTTTCTACATATTTAAATGTTTTAAATGAATTAATATAAATAATAATTCAAATAAATAAATAAAAAATGAGAAAATACTTCCCTTTGGGCCAAGTGGTCGTGCATAGGCTTGGAATGATGAATCATGGAAGAAAAATGGGCCCATTAGCAATTTTAGGTCATTTGAAGTAATGTTGACTTTTCAAAATATCCAAAAATTTCCCAACTTCCACAAGGCATACCTTGCTCAATTTTTAAGCTTTTCTCATGTTCTTGGACATTTTGGAAAGGTCTTTGAGTCCTCTAACCAATGCCTTTGGTCCCATGTCATTTTTATTTACCAATCTCAAGTTATGGCCTTTGACTTAAAGTCCCTTTTTGTTGACTTTTGAAAATGACCTATAATGTTGAAATTGATAACTTTTTGTGAGAGCATTTCTTGGACTTGAAGTATGAAGATGAGTTGTAGGAAATGTCTTTCTCTTCAAAATGAGCTTTGGATGGAATTTTTCTGATAATCCATGTGAAAGTTATGCCCTGGTCAATTTCAGTTGACTTTTTGAACTGTCCAAATATAGTAACTTTTGCATCTTGATGATTTTCTGAGCCAAATTTTGAGAATCATGATCAAGCATTGATCAAATGATGTTTGTGGCTTCAAAATGATATGTTGACCAAAAATTTGAACTTTTAACTGTCAAATGACCATTTTGCCCCTACAGTTGACTGTAGTGCAATTTAGGGTTTTGACTGTGCAATTTTGAGCTGAATGTCTTGAAATTTGATGTGAGGATGCTTGACCATATTTGTAGGCATGTGAGACTTGATTGGGCCTTTGAAAACTTCCTTTTCTTGATCAGAACACAAACCATAGTTTTGACTGTATAGGAGACCTTTGCACTGTACAACCCTTGGGGAATTTTGTGACTTGGCTTGGCAATTTCTTGAGGGATATGGGAGGGCAAATTTTGGGGTGCAACAGCTGCCCCTGTTCAATCTTCTTAGACCTGAGGATGCAGATTGGCGGACGTGCCTTTCGTAATCCGAGGGTAGAAGATGATTGAACACTAGAGTGCCCAGAAATTTGCGCTCACATGTTGGCAGTGTGGTGGGAATGGGCTTATAGATGCCATTTGGAGATTGATGAATAGGATGATGGGCTTATAGATGCCATCTGGATGTTGATCGCGTACGAGATTCCTTAGCGAGAACCTGCATACCTGCAAGAGAAAAATGAGTACCTGACACGTTGCAGGAGCTGATTTTAGATGCTTGGTATAGATGTGTCCTGACTGGTTACAGGAGCTGAGTCTGGAGCTTCAAACGGCGATGAATGAACCAGGGATGGTTACTGCCTTAGCATGGATGATAAGAGAACCTTGGGCGACTTTAACTTCAACAACGCTCGTTGAGAAAAATCTTGGGTTACTTTAACTTCAACAACGCTCGTTGAGAAAAATCTTGGGTGACTTTAACTTCAACAACGCTCGTTGAGAAAAATCTTGGGTGACTTTAACTTCAACAATGCTCGTTGAGAAAAATCTTGGGTGTCTTCTACTGGGATAAGAATCAGGGAGATCTTAGGGTCGATCTGACTGAACCAGAGGAGGCCTTTGACTGGATAAGCATCAGGAAAATCTTGGGGTCGACTTAACTGAACCGGTCTAGGTCTTGAAATATCTTCAACTGGATAAGCATCAGGGAGATCTTAGGGTCGATCTGACTGAACCAGAGAAGGCCTTTGACTGGATAAGCATCAGGAAAATCTTAGGGTCGATTTAACTGAACCGGTCTAGGTCTTGAAATATCTTCAACTGGATAAGCATCAGGGAGATCTTAGGGTCGATCTGACTGAACCAGAGAAGGCCTTTGACTGGATAAGCATCAGGAAAATCTTAGGGTCGATTTAACTGAACCGGTCTAGGTCTTGAAATATCTTCAACTGGATAAGCATCAGGGAGATCTTAGGGTCGATCTGACTGAACCAGAGAAGGCCTTTGACTGGATAAGCATCAGGAAAATCTTGGGACGATTTAACTGAACCGGTCTAGGTCTTGAAATATCTTCAACTGGATAAGCATCAGGGAGATCTTAGGGTCGATCTGACTGAACCAGAGAAGGCCTTTGACTGGATAAGCATCAGGAAAATCTTAGGGTCGATTTAACTGAACCGGTCTAGGTCTTGAAATGTGATTTGAGAATTTAACTGGATCTTTCCTGAAAGGTAAAGGTCAGTCATATGCAATGCATGATATGAATCAAGCAATGATGTTCTCAACATAAATGAAAATTGTATGATATGATGCGTCTATGCATGTTATAATGATGTATGTGAAGTTTTATGTATGTTTTCGTCTAGGAAAGTGAATCCTTGACGGGTGCCGGGAAGTCGTATCCTGGGCTGATGCTGAAGAATAGATTTTGCTTTCGCTGGGGATGATAACTGCAAGAATACCGGTAGGAGAAGATGACTCCGTTGCGGAATAAACTTGGCAAATGGAAGATTCTGCGGGGAGAAAAGATACTCTAGCGACCATGCTGTGAAGCAATACTCTGTGGGGATAGATATGCTCTGCTGAATTATTGATAACTTGCTGGGGATACCCTTGTTGTTGGAAGTGTTGATAGACTTCGCTGGGGAATAAGAAGACTTTGTCGACGACACTCTTTCCGTGGCCTTTGGCTGAGGATAACCCAGTTATATCCTGTTAAGGAAATAACTCTTTAAATCAAGCCAGACGACGCGTTCGTGCTCTGTGAGGGATAAGCTTCCAGAATCTACTGGGGATAAGCTTATTGCTTGGGGATATGAGTTCCATCTTTCCTGGGGAACTGGATTGGACTTGACTCTTTTGGGGAAGTTTTGATATGTTGGGGAAGTGATCCCTTTGAATATCTGGTATGCCGCCGGGGAACAATCTTTAGACCAAGATTGTCGGGGATGCTTGTTAAGAATATATGCTGCTGGGGAAAGTATTGAGATCTACGGGAGGATACCCAACTTCCTTTTGATAGTTTTGCTTGGAGAAGAGTGTATTGTTTTGCTGAACCGCTCTCTGGGGATTTAATATGTACTTGGTCGTATTCTTTAGCTGAACCTACCTTAGTACCTTGGAGGATAGAGCAATTGGATTGTTTAGACAACTCTTTTATTGCCCCTGTTTCTAGTGTCACCTGCAATTAATCCCTTTGTTTCGTATGCAAATATTTATGAGTTAGCAAATTATTGTCAATACATATATCACAAATTGAACCTTGGACGTTCTTCGCAAAACAAAACAGAAAAAAGAAAAACACTTGGCACGTTTAACTGAAGATATATTTGTATTAATTTTTGAATGGCCTGAAAATAGGCGTTTTGTGTACAAGAGGCTGACGTCCTAGTAAGAGGAACGTCGCCGAACAAGAGAGTTTATACAAATTTTGTACAAAAGAAAATAAAACAGCTGTGTGAAATATGAATGATCCACTGGGTTTCAACTCTGCTATTGCCTTTATAACTCCGAGCGTCTCATCACTTGATGACCTTGGTTGAAGGTGAAGCTGACTGATCGATGCCGTCTGAACTTGATGTAGATACCGGATTCTGGATGCAAAGTGATCCAATGAGACATAGTATTACGCTTTATCCCTAATTTTTGCCTGGACTGCCCTTTCGGGTTTTCAGTCCACCGGGATACCCATTTTTGCCCAAGCCGCCTTTTCAGGTTTTCGACTTGCCGGGTGTACAGATTTTTTCATTTTCATCCCTTCATTTTGCCCGAACCCTTTTGGTTCGACGGGAAGCCCTAATTTTTGCCTAGGCATGTCAGCCTAGCGGGTCTTTTTTCATGCGTAGTATTTTTTTACTATGTCGGCATTGGCGGGGTGAGGAAGGTCGTCACCATCCATGTTGGTTAATATCATTGCTCCTCCTGAGAACACATGCTTAACCACAAATGGCCCTTCGTACGTAGGGGTCCATTTGCCCCTTGGATCACTCTGAGGAAGGATGATTCGCTTGATTACCAGATCCCCAACTTGATATTCCTGTGGTCTGACCTTTTTGTTAAATGCCCTGATCATCCGTTTCTGATACGTCTGACCATGACAGATAGCAACAAGTCTTTTTTCGTCAATGAGGTTGAGTTGATCAAGTCGTGTCTGGATCCAATCATCTTCGTTCAGATTTGCATCCTTCATTATCCGGAGAGAAGGTATCTTCACTTCGATCGGCAAGACTGCCTCCATGCCATAAACCAGAGAGAAAGGAGTTGCCCCGGTTGACGTCCTAGCTGAGGTACGATACCCATGCAGAGCGAACGGTAACATCTCGTGCCAATCTTTATAGGTCACTGTCATCTTTTGCACGATTTTCTTGATGTTCTTATTTGCTGCTTCTACAGCCCCATTCATCTTCGGTCTGTAAGGAGAAGAATTGTGGTGCTGTATCTTGAACTGTTCGCAGAGCTCAGCGATCATCTTGTTGTTCAGATTGGTACCGTTATCTGTAATAATCCGCTCAGGGACGCCGTACCGACAGATCAGGTTATGTCGAATGAACCGTGCTACCACAGTCTTGGTTACCGTAGCATAGGATGCTGCCTCGACCCACTTTGTAAAATAATCAATCGCCACTAGGATGAAGCGATGTCCATTAGATGTCGTAGGTTTTATCTCGCCGATCATGTCTATGCCCCACATTGCAAACGGCCAAGGCGCAGTCAGAACATTCAGGGGAACCGGAGGAACATGCACCTTGTCTGCATAAATCTGGCACTTGTGGCATGTCCTGGAGTGTTGGTAGCAGTCGGCTTCCATTGTGGACCAGTAATATCCTGCCCGTAGGATTTTCTTAGCCATAGTGTGCCCACTGGAATGTGTACCAAAGGTCCCTTCGTGTAGTTCTTCCATGATCCTTTCTGCTTCAGTCTTGTCCACACAACGCAGTAAGGTTGAATCATGGTTTCACTTGTACAAGATGCCGTTGCTAAGGAAGAACTTGGCTGCAAACCTCCTCAGGAATTTCTTATCGTTGACAGAGGCACCTTCAGGGTATTCCTGAGCTTCCAGATATCTCTTCACTTCGTGGTACCAAGGCTTCTCAGTCACCAATTCAGTTTCGAGATCACAACAGTATGCCGGTTCATCCAGTTTCCAGATGATGATCCGGGGAGCCTCATTATCCCATTTGACCTTGAACATTGAAGACATTGTAGCTAACGCGTCCGCTAACTGATTCTCTTCTCTTGGAAAATGCTCAAAGGTTATCTCTGTGAAGTGGGGAATCAGGGTCAACACACATTCTCTGTAAGGAATCAAGTTTGGATGTTTCGTATCCCACTCTCCTTTGATCTGATTGATCACAAGAGCGGAATCTCCGAAGACACTTAGAAATTTGATCCTTAGGTCAATCGCAGCTTGAAGACCCATGATGCACGCCTCATACTCTGCCATGTTGTTGGTACAGTTGAAACACAGCCGGGCAGTGAGTGGAGTATGAGTACCTTGTGGAGATATGATGATGGCGCCGATACCGTTTCCCAAAGTATTGGAAGCTCTGTCAAAGTGCATGGACCATCGGGATCCTGGTTCAGGTCCTTCATCCGGTCCAGGTACTTCACAATCAGTTACTATCATGATGCTTTCATCCGGAAACTCGAAGTTCATTGATTGGTAGTCATCTACAGCTTGATGTGCCAGGTGGTCTGCCAATACACTCCCCTTGATGGCTTTTTGGGTCGTGTACTGAATGTCGTATTCCGTCAAGATCATCTGCCATCTTGCAATTCTCCCAGACAGAGCAGGCTTTTCGAATATGTACTTTATAGGATCCATCTTTGAGATCAACAAGGTAGTGTGAGTCAGCATATACTGTCTCAGCCGGCGAGCAGCCCATACCAAAGCGCAACAAGTTTTCTCAAGCAGTGAGTATCGGGTCTCACAGTCGGTAAACTTTTTGCTAAGGTAATAAATGGCATGCTCTTTTCGGCCAGACTCGTCATGCTGCCCCAGCACACACCCCATTGAGTTGTCCAGTACTGTCAGGTATAGTATCAGAGGTCTCCCTTCAACCGGTGGCATAAGGATAGGTGGTTCTTGGAGATACTCTTTGATTTTGTCAAAAGCAGCCTGACATTCATCGTTCCAACGTACTACCTGATCTTTCTTCAGTAACTTGAAGATTGGCTCACAGGTAGCAGTCAGATGTGAGATGAAGCGAGCAATGTAATTCAGGCGTCCTAAAAAGCCTCTGACTTCCTTCTCCGTCCTAGGAACTGGCATCTCTTGAATAGCTTTGACCTTAGCAGGGTCCACTTGAATACCTTTATCACTGACCACGAAGCCTAGCAACTTCCCAGATCTTACCCCAAAGGTGCACTTGTTTGGGTTCAATCTCAGCTTGTACAGTTTCAACCGGTCAAACAATTTCTGCAGATGATCTAGATGCTCTTCCTCAGTCTGGGACCTAGCGATCATGTCGTCAACATACACTTCTATCTCATGATGGATCATATCATGAAATAAGGCAACCATGGCACGTTGGTAGGTTGCCCCAGCGTTCTTCAATCCGAACGGCATGACCTTGTAACAGAAGGTGCCCCACTGAGTAACAAATGTAGTCTTTTCCATGTCTTCAGGTGCCATCTTGATCTGATTGTAACCTGAAAAGCCATCCATGAAAGAGAACACTTTGTGTTGAGCCGTATTATCAACAAGGACATCAATGTGAGGTAAGGGGAAGTCATCCTTGGGGCTGGCCCTGTTCAGATCCCTGTAGTCGACACACATTCTGACCTTACCGTCCTTCTTAGGTACCGGCACTACATTAGCAACCCACTGAGGGTAAGAAGTTACTGCAAGGAACCCGGCATCAAACTGTTTCATAACCTCGGCCTTAATCTTCTCGGACATCTCTGGACGCATCCGACGGACCTTTTGCTTAACTGGAGGGCAGTCTTCCTTAGTTGGCAAATGATGGACCACAATATCGGTATCCAACCCGGGCATGTCTTCGTAGGACCAGGCAAAGATCTCCATATAATCATGTAACATCTTGGTTAACCGTTGCTTCACGCTGAGCTCTAGGTTGGCACCAATCTTTACCTCTCTCCTGTCTGCTTCAGTACCCAGGTTTATTGTTTCCACTGACTCTTCATGGGGTTGAATTGCCCTCTCTTCCTGAAGCTACAGTCTTGCAAGCTCGCCAGGCACTTCGCAATCATCTTCACCTTCGTCTTCGGCTAAGTTGATCGGATTTTCGAAGTCATAATTGGCAGTAGCAGAGTTGTTATCAGTGAGATCCAGAGTGGATTGAAACCTGTATGAGTGAGTGTGTGTGTAAATACAGCTGCTTTGAAAATTATGTAAAGGAAAAGAAAGACAGAAAAGGAGCACAATATTTGCAATGCGAAAAACGTCCAAGATTTTCATTCATGATGTATCAAATGACAGTTTGTATGCCCTCACAAATAGAACCACGGTGCCTCGGGTAAGACACCGGGCCATAGAGTTTATCATTGTTTATTACAAAATAAGGAAACAAAGAAATTTATTACTGCGTCACAAAGGTAACAGGGGTATGGTCCTTTGCACTCCAATTGTTCAATCCGTCTTCGGCCGTCGGATAGATCCAGCTGTTGAATTCAGCTTCGTCCACTTCATGGTCTTCCCCAACAGCATTCACTCCTGAACTTTTAATAAATACCGGAGGTCTTCCGATCTTTGCTTTCCTCATAGCTCTCTGACCTTCTGAGGTAAAACCCAGCCCAAGTTTATCAGTCTTCTGAGTAAAGTCTGGAAGTTTGCCCCAGTCGGCACATTCGCCCTTCTGAACCACAGCCCGGGCATCCTTCAGGGAAGCCATCTTCAAAGGACCACTTTCTTCTGTTGTTTCTGCTGCAATTGGAAACACCTCCTCAAAATGCTGAAAGGGGGTTTCAATAAACTCCCCATCCATCTCAATGTACCTGAAGGAATTCAGGTGGCTCACCATATATTCTTCCTCTCCTTGCACAGTGACAATCTTCCCTCTGACGGGGTACTTCAGCTTCTGATGCAAGGTAGAGGTCACTGCCCCAGCCTTATGTATCCAGGGTCGACCCAGCAGACAAGAGTAAGATGGACGGATGTCCATCACATAAAAAGTGGAGTCGAACACCTGAGAGCCCACACGAATCGGAATGTCAACCTCTCCATGGACCATCCTCTTTGAACCATCAAAGGCCCTGACGATGATGTTGCTGGGTTTCAGTTCCAGGCCTTCACAATCTAGACGATCCAGAGCCTTCTTGGGTAGCACATTCAAAGATGACCCAGTATCAACCAACACATGTGCCAGGGTGGTGCCCCTGCATTCAATTGAGACATGCAGAGCATCATTATGGTCTCTCCCCTTTGCGGTCAAGTCAGCATCTGAGAAACCCAAGCCATTGTCTGCCGTTAGACTTGCCACGCAATCAGTGAACTGGACTGCAGAGGTTTCATGTGGCACATGGGCCGTCTTGAGGAATGAGATTAGGGCCTTAGCATGGGCCTCGGAGCACAGCAATAAAGAGAGCATAGAGATCTTGGAGGGCGTGTGCCCAAGCTGTTCCACAACATTAAAATCGCTCTTCTTTATGATCTTCAGAATCTCCTCCATCTCTTGTGGGGAGGCCTCAGCAGCTATGGGTATGGGTGCCTCCATCTGGGCAGGCTCAACTTCAATTCCCTTGCCCCGGGCATTGGATGACTCGGCAGCAGGAGAAACAATCGGATCAGCAGTAGGAACAACAACTTGATCAGCAACAGGAATAGGTGTACTTGTAGGAATTATCAGGAGCGGTCTTCGAGCAGCAGGCGGTGCAATGTCAGGCGAGAAGAGCCTGCCACTGCGGGTAACTTTGGCTGGGCCAGTGATGTCACAAATGCTGGCGCCAGCGTTGAACTCTTGTTTAATCCCATTCACATATACGTCTGCCCCATAGTGCCAAGGGACAGCTTTATCAGATACATAAGGCAAGGGCCCTGGAACAGTGATAATAACAGGTGCAACGGTCATGATTTGAATGGGCTTCTTCGGGAGAGCCGGGATCGGATTATTGAAGATAGTCACCACAGAAACTTCTTCCGCTGGAACCAACCGAACAGCAGACTTCTTGAATAGAATCTCCTTGCTATCCATTAAGCTTTGGATGCCTAACTTTAGCAAGGGACAACCAGATGGGGACACAGCGCAGAACAGGCAACCCTCACTACAACCCGGAAATAAACCGGCCTGCAGTAGGTTCTTCTTGACAATCTTTAGAGGAGTGGCTAGATCATCCACAGAAACAGCATAAACATCTTCATCCACCGCATTTACCCCATGTTGAGGCATAGGAGCAGTAACTACATTCGGCTTCGCCGGCGCTTCGAACTGTATCTCCTTTGTGTCGATAAGGTCTTGCACCTTATTTTTTAACGCCCAACAGTCATCAGTAGAGTGCCCCGGGCTATCTGAATGGTAAGCACAACGAGCATTCGGGTTGTACTTGGGGGATGCAGTATTGGGGAACTTCGGCGCCTCCCTGACAGTCACTAAATTAGTTGAGAGTAACTGTGGCAGGATCTGCGACAAAGTCATGTTTAAACGGGTGAATTCTCTCCGGGGTCTTTCAACCTTCTGAGTATTGTTTGGCCGGGGAGCGGCAGCAGGCTTAGCAATCATTACCGCACTGACAGATTGGCGGTGTTCATGTCTCTCTGATCTCCTGGAACCATATACGGCGCTAGACTCCTTCTTGAATGGTTTCTTTTCTGAACTAGACGATGCGCCCTTCGGAATTTTTCCAGATTTTAACCCAGCTTCAATCCTTTCTCCAGTCAAGATTAAATCAGTGAACCCAGCAGAAGAATTTCCAATGAGATGGTTGAAAAATGGCCCAGATAGGGTCCCCAAGAACATGTCCACCAACTCCCGATCAGTCAACGGTGGCTGCACCCTGCCAGCCAGGTCTCTCCACTTCTGAGCGTACTCCTTAAAACCTTCGCTTGCACCTAGCGACATACCCTGGAGTTGGGTACGTGTAGGGGAAAGGTCGGCATTATATTGATACTGCTTGTAGAAAGCAGTAGCCAACTCCTCCCAGTTACGAACCTTGGTCCCATCCAGCTGATAGAACCATTCGAGATGAGTCCCTGAAAGACTCTCCTGGAAGAAGTGGATCCATAAATTCTTATCCGCAGAGTACGGCTGGATTTTCCGAACATAGGACCTCAGATGCAGCTTGGGACAAGACGCCCCGTCATATTTGGAGAAGGATGGTGCTTTGAACTTATGCGGGATAATCACACCAGTCAACAAACCCAGATCTCCGAAATCCAGCCCAGGTACCTGCTGAACCTCCATAGCCTTCAACCTGTCCTCCAATTGCTTATATCTGTCATCAGCAGGAGGGTACTGCTCTTCGTCGAAATCTGTCTCGTTGTCGGAGACTACCGGACTAGGGACCTTTACTTCTGCCTGAGAAGGACTCTTGCCGACAGAAGAACCAGCCTCTTCATGCTGCAGAGTATTACCAAATCTTCGGCCTGAGTTGAACAAAACAGTTCTTCTCTTCTTCTTTTTCTCCTTCTTCAGGAGCATAGTCTTCAGTTCTTCTTGGCCTTTAGCCAGACCCCTGATTAATTCTTGAAACTGCGCATTCTGCGCCTGAAGAGCCTTGATTGATGTCTCAGTTGATGCAGAGTCGGGATTCATGATGCTGAAATAAACAGCGAAGAACTGTAAGCAACCTGAAAAGGGGAAAACCTGCTATGCACATGATGTATGAAATGCGTATGAATTATGTTTTCAAAGACAATCGGGAATCAACTTTGTAAACAAAAAAGAACACACTTCATTAGATTCAACTTTGCAACTGAAATTATTCAACAAGTTGCCCTTAGGCGTTACATGAAAGGAAATACTGGAAAGGAAATAAAACTGTAAAAGCACATCTGGAGCTCCTTATTGATCCCATGGTCTCCTCTTCTCAGTGCGGATGTAGGCATTCAGAGCTCTCTCATTCTCCAACTGTTTTGTTAGCTTCTGGATTTTTGATTCCTGCTCGTTGAACTTTTCCCGGTAAGAATCCCGCTCTTCTTGCAGTTGCGACCAAGATCTCTTCAATGTCTCATAATCAGTAGGTATATGAGGAGGAAGGACAGTTGGAGGAACACCATCTTTATCAGGACACTCAAGAATGACGGGTCTGACAGCTTCATATGGCATACCTAACTTCTGAGCACAGATGCGAACCCATTTGTAGTAGGCTTCCATAGGTAAAGAAGTCTTTGGCCCTAACTCCTGTGGATCAGCTTTATGAACTTTGTCCCCAGCCTTGATGAACCTACGACGTAGCTCGTCACTATCCACCTGAAATTCAAAACTGATGTGAGGCACTAACATCTCATGGGGGCCTGCTCTTCTTGCTCTTCCAAACTGACGGAGTGCTAGACATGGATTGTAAGAGATCCCTCCTTGGGTGCCAATCAGAGGAACATTAGGATATTCCCCTCATCGATCAATAATACCTATCTCATCCAAACCTCTACAAGTCCAAATGATGTCTTTATCGGTGAGAGACATTAACCTATGAGCCCAACCTCTTCCTTCTTGGTTCTTCAGTACGAACTTAGGGAGGTGCGAAATAAACCACCTCACCAACAAAGGGATACAACACCATAGGGTTCCTCGTCTTCGGATAGTACGGGCGTGAAGTTGTTGCAAGATGTCGCCCAAGAGAGTGGGCACAGGATTCTGAGACATAAAGATCCTTATGGCAGTGACATTGATGAAGTTGTCAGGATTAGGAAACAGGACTAACCCATAGATTAGGAGAGCCAAGATGTCTTCATATGCCCTAAAGTCCAGGTCATTCCAGAAATTGTTAGCTTTACCAATCAGAAACTTGGCCAAGAAACCCTTAACTCCGCTTCTAGTTACCCAGTTGTCTGTTACCTCTTGATGGGTCAAAGGAAGAGCTGCAGCCACATCCTCAAGCCTGAGGGTCTTTTCCCAACCAGTAAAGGGAGTCTGATCCAAGATAGGGATACCAAGCAAATCAGAGAACTCTTCCAGGGTAGGGACCAGCTGGAAGTCTTGAAAGGTGAAGCACTGGTACTGAGGGTCATAGAACTGGGTCAGAACACTCATCAACTGTTGATCCCGCTTTGCAGTGACTAAACTGAGAAGAGAACCATGTCTCTGGATGAAGGAAGTGGTATTTGGAATTCTGCCAACCAACTCATCAAGCAACTCAGGTGAACGAACAAAGTTGAACCGGATAGTATTCCTTCGTACAGGCATCATAATGTCCTACAAAACAGAGCAAAGATGAAACCCTCTTGTCTTTGAAATAGTCAGTCCTTATGCAGGATGCATGCAATGCTCATGATGCTATGATGTTATGATAAAGCACACCACATACAGATACAAAGGCAAACATGGTAAGGCACACAAGTCACACAAGGCAAGCCCCTAAAGTTTAGGCCAGCATGAGGTCTAGGTACTACCCTCTTTTAGTTTGTTGGTTCACACCTGTCCTAATCAAAAGTAACCGGGTTCTTAGAGGATCCCAATATCATTGACTACCCTCAATCGATCATAACTCCAGCATCGCAATCTTTTCTTGCGGCCAGAACCATCACGAGAGTTTAGCCTCAATGGGCGTAGCATACTGCTACAATTCTAAAGGCCAAGTCGTGTCAATTAAGGTTCTAAGGTTGTTGGTGCTTAATGACTCCTTAGAAGACCCATATTCTCCTCGTTGCGACACAAGGGATATCGGTACAGACCAAGGTGCCACACCAACGTAGCCACTGCTTCACCTGTGTCGGTCTACGCCGGACAGGTCCCTCACAGCTTATGCTACCTAAACAAGGTATCCCCAGATCCGGGTTAGGATCTATGTATCTCCGATGCAACCCACAATAGTAAAGCAAGCAAATCATTACAAGTGAAAACACAGTTATGACCTAGCCCTAAGGTACACCTCACTTTAAAAATGTCCCCAGCAGAGTCGCCAGTTCTGTGATCGGTGGATCTGGAACTGACTGTTTAACGCTGGTTCGCGAAATGTCGCGGAAGCAAGAGTCGCCACCGTCTTTTATTTTCTCCAAATGGAAAGGACAAAAGCACAGAAAAATTCCTTATTGAGATTGCTCTCGGTTCGGGAGGTAGATTTATAGAAAGGGAAGGTATTAGCACCCTTTCTATCCATGGTTATCCATGGGCTCTTAGATACTTGCTCATTGTGTTTTCAAAAATGGTTTGTTTGCTTTTCAATTGTGGGTTTAAAAAGTTTCTTTGAAAATTTCAGTTCGACTCTTGTATCGGTCCTCAAGAGTGTTTGAAAAGTTGCTTTCGAAAGCTTTTTGAAAAGGTGTCGGTGTGAAAAGTATTTTTGATTTTTGTTTTGAGATTAGAGCAAGTATCTAGAGTTGTCTACCTACCCTAAGGAATTCGTCTGTGTAAATGTCCTTTAAAGTAGTGCCATCCCACCATTGAGAGGTAGGTAGCACCACCGTTGGAGGTGTTCGGGTCAATTCGAGGTTCGGGACATGGTGATCACCAGAGCAATGGGAAGACACCTTAGAAGCTACCCTCATGCCAGGTTCCCGGATCATGAGGACTTACTAAGACATCCTCTACTCGACGATCACCTTTCGAGGCAAGGCAACAGTGAGGCGTACCCTAGGGGTGGTGTGTGATTTGTGTGTCATGTTCAGTTATTTTGTCTTATTCATGTCAAGGTGATCTACGCTTGATTTTATTTGGGGCCATTCATTCTTGCATGCTTTGTTAACAGTTAAAATATTTGCGGGAAAAGTAAATCTAAAGCTATTACAAATGGCGCGGGTCCACATCGCCAAAATTAAACCGGACCCGATTTGACAGAAAGTAAATAAAGCAAAAGAAATAAAAGTGCGAGAAGTTAATGTTACAAAGCTTTGGGAGAGATACATAATTATTTAAACGAAAGAAAATAAATACGCGAATTAAATAAATTACGACCGAGGGCGTTGGACCCTTTTTGCAAAAAATTAAAGTTAATGAATTTAATTAACAAAAAAAAAAGATTAAATTAATGAGGAATTAAAATTAAAAATTAAAAGAAATTGTTTTTGGGTATTTTTATGTTTTTTAAGATTTAATAGAAAAAAGAATTAATTAAAATTAACTAACCCTAATTCTAATGGTTTTTAAGTTTGTTATGAAAATATCAAAATATAACCTAAATTAAACCTAAATTCTTTTATGTACAATTTAATTATGAAAATAAAATGAGTAATATTATTATTATAAAAAAAGAAAAAATTGAGAGGAATAAAATTAACAATTAAACCTAAATTCTATATTTTTTTATATTTTATTATGAAAAGAATTAAAGTTGCAACCTAAATTAATACTAAATTAATTTACATGTTAATTTATTTATAAAAATATTGAAATAAATAAATATTATATTTTGCTCTTTTCTGATTTTTTGTGATATTTTTGTGTATTTTGTAAACATAATTAATCAAATTAAAGCAAACAAACAATAATTGAAAAAATAAAATATAAAGCAAAATTGCAAACCAGGGGGGGTTCAGGCCCCAATTGTGAGGTGTAGGCCTTAGAATGCTGGCCCAAAACCCTGAGTCCATTTGACTTTTTGTGAGTAGCGTGAGGTGCGTTGAATGGGACTTAGGATGTTCCTTGAATCCATGCCCTTGCTTTGATCTCCCTGGACGCGTGGACGTCTGGATTATGGTGGTGTATCATGCGCTCCACCTTTGGAATTGCATAGGAACAAGTTTTGCAAAATATTATAGAAATAAACGTAGACCTGGGACTCGAACCCAGGTCACTAGCATCATCAACCAACGCCTGTACCACTAAGCCATGTTAACGTATTTGATATATAATTAACGAATAAATAATATAAAAAGAAAGCAACTAGTTAGTGGTTTAACGCGCCAATTTTCAAACCGGCGTATCATTCGTTGACAGCACATCATCTTCTACATCACCCCTGTAAAACAAAACACAAAGGCAACGTTTTTTCACGCGTTTCATTAGGTGGGCTATTGGAAAATAGCGATTAACTCCTCAACGCTCATAAATTGAGCGCGAGGGTAGATTCCTCTTCGTCTCCATGTGCTGAGTCTAATGGTCATGGTTTTGAGGCTTAATTTTTCCTCTTTGCAAAAGCCCTAAATCCAAGCTCTGAAAACCCTAGAAAACTAACATGGTGAAATCGCGTTGGGAGCACAAAAATACAATTAAATGGTACAGTTAGCATCAGAAATCATCAATGAGTAATAATCCATAAAAAAATGCAATGATTATGCTTCAAAATTAAAACACGATTAAGCAATTTTCTTGATGCAGTTTGCGTTCAATCTACCAATTCTTGGAGTTTGAGTTGATGTTTTGGATTGGAACGTGTTCAGGGAGACTTGAGGAAGCCAATGGAATGAATATTAGGGCTTGAATCGACCTAGAGCACTGATTTCAATTTTGAGTTTTATGGAGTTTTTCCAAGTTTTTCAATGAGGTTTCTTGCGCAGTTTTTAGTGTAGCACGATTAGGTTTGTGTTCATGTATTTGTATGGAAGCTATTAGGTCAACAAAATTAGAGCAAATCCAATGAATTAATGGTTTTTGCAAATTTGATTTCATAAGATCTTCCCATATCTTTTTCAAGTGGTTTTTGTATCAATTAGGCTCAAATCAAACCAAATCTTTCCTAATTAGCCTATGCACGAAATCTTGATGGCAAAATGTGTACAAAAAGATTTTTTAGGTCAAGTTTTATATTTTCTACATATTTAAATGTTTTAAATGAATTAATATAAATAATAATTCAAATAAATAAATAAAAAATGAGAAAATACTTCCCTTTGGGCCAAGTGGTCGTGCATAGGCTTGGAATGATGAATCATGGAAGAAAAATGGGCCCATTAGCAATTTTAGGTCATTTGAAGTAATGTTGACTTTTCAAAATATCCAAAAATTTCCCAACTTCCACAAGGCATACCTTGCTCAATTTTTAAGCTTTTCTCATGTTCTTGGACATTTTGGAAAGGTCTTTGAGTCCTATAACCAATGCCTTTGGTCCCATGTCATTTTGATTTAACAATCTCAAGTTATGGCCTTTGACTTAAAGTCCCTTTTTGTTGACTTTTGAAAATGACCTATAATGTTGAAATTGATAACTTTTTGTGAGAGCATTTCTTGGACTTGAAGTATGAAGATGAGTTGTAGGAAATGTCTTTCTCTTCAAAATGAGCTTTGGATGGAATTTTTCTGATAATCCATGTGAAAGTTATGCCCTGGTCAATTTCAGTTGACTTTTTCAGCTGTCCAAATATAGTAACTTTTGCATCTTGATGATTTTCTGAGCCAAATTTTGAGAATCATGATCAAGCATTGATCAAATGATGTTTGTGGCTTCAAAATGATATGTTGACCAAAAATTTGAACTTTTGACTGTCAAATGACCATTTTGCCCCTACAGTTGACTGTAGTGCAATTTAGGGTTTTGACTGTGCAATTTTGAGCTGAATGTCTTGAAATTTGATGTGAGGATGCTTGACCATATTTGTAGGCATGTGAGACTTGATTGGGCCTTTGAAAACTTCCTTTTCTTGATCAGAACACAAACCCTAGTTTTGACTGTATAGGAGACCTTTGCACTGTACAACCCTTGGGGAATTTTGTGACTTGGCTTGGCAATTTCTTGAGGGATATGGGAGGGCAAATTTTGGGGTGCAACAGTATCCAATGAAGGAATCAAAACACCATAGTTCCTCTAGAAAAAAGTTTATTTGTTTGTGTTTTTTAGTGGGCGACATTAACGCACGCATTCTAGCAATAGGCACAGTCGGTATCGCGGTAGAACGGAGATAAACATGCCCTTGGGGGGAGTTTTGATTTGTTGAGTGTTTTGCGGGTTTTAAGATATATTCAAGTAAGGATTAAAGAGTGTTTTTGGATTTTTTGGTTTGTTTACTTGTTGATTTTATCTTGCCATACACACCTAGTTACTAGCATTTGTACAAAAGTAATAAAAAGTGCAAAAAATAAATCCTACACTATTACAACCATATTGAAGTGCATAGAAAGTATGAAGGAAAAAATAAGATAAAAGTAAGAAAAATGAGTGTCTTTCGATTGGGGGGAAGCAGCCTTCGATTTGCATTCTGTTGGCCTCCTTCGATTGGGGCTGGCAACAGCAAAGTCACGTCTTTCGATTGGGCCTTGGCAGGGGCGAGGTCCTGTCCTTCGATTGGGCAAAGGCAGCAGCAAGTTGTATCCTTCGACTGGGGCCTGGAAGTCAGTGTATGGCGAAGCCTTCTGGTTCTGCCTTGTTAACTTCTTCGACTGGAGGTTGAATGTAGTGAGGGAATGCCTTTCGACTGAGCCTGGAAGTCAGTGTATGGTTTTCCTATTGTTTGTATCTTTCGTTCGACCTGGAGAAAGAGGATAGAAGACAGAAGCTTTGTTTCCTATTTCCTGTTTCCTGTTTCTTTCATTTCAAGCATTAAATGGCAACATGGCCTGAGGCCATGCTAATATTTGTCTTGTAAACAGTTTAATAGTTAAAGCAAGTTTAGGTAAACAGAAAGCAAAACGAAAGGGATAACTATGAAAAATATGTTAAAAGGGTGGAATCGAAAGGAACAATGGTATGTACATGTTTCAAACGAACGTAAAGATTATTTACATGTTATGCCATGAAACAAAAAGTTCAAAGGTAAGAATAACTTACCTTGCTTCAGGACTTGAATGGATGTGGGATTCGAACTTGAACTGCTACCTGGACGTTTTTGGAATTTGAAGAGTAGTCACAGGGGGTTTGCTTTTGGTTCAAAGAGTTGTCACACAAGGTTGTCTTTGAGTTTGAACAAACTTATATGTGTGGGATGTTCTTCAGAATCGAAAGAGGTGAGTGTTTGGGATTCTGGGTTTTTTTGATTTCTCAAGTGTTGATGAACTCGAGAGTTTTGTTGTGTTTGAGAAAATTTGGGGGATTCGTTCCTCTGGTCCAAAGATCCTCTCTTAAACATGTGTTGGAGCCTCTTATTTATAGGAAAAGTGGGCTGAAGCTTTTGGAGGGAAAACAAAATAATTTGAATAATTTGAGTAAACTGCTCTTTGTAGCCTTTGAGGGACAGTGCTTTATTGCCATTTCGGTGCAAGAATGGGGCAGTGTTTCAGGACTGCTATGCAGCAGTTTTGGCCAGTGTACCATGTCTGAACTTGGCAGCAAGCATCTTTGAATATTTTATCCTTTCATTTTGACCCTCCTTCGACCAGATTCTTCTTCCAACACATTGTTTGACTTTCCTCCAACAAGTGTCCTTCGAACGAATCATCTTTGTGCATCATTTGAAGGGGCAAAATGTGTGCTTCGAATGGACTTAGTGAAGTGGTGAAAAACACAAGAAGGGGGGGTTGAATTGTAAAACTGAAATCTAATGCAATGAACAAGATATTTTTATCCTGGTTCGTTTGATCTCAAACTACTCCAGTCCACCCGTCAAGGTGATTTCGCCTCTCTCCAACGAGGTCTTAATACACTATATTCAACTGAATATTACAGACTGCTTTAACAACTGCTAAAGCCTTCTTGATCCAAACCACAACCCGGTTTGTCAAGGTAACACTTTCTTACAAAGAGATAAAACTAAGTGTGTGAATGTTTTCTACAAAACTGTATCACAACTGTGATGTATACACAAATTGAAGCTTAGAAACTAGATTGCTAAACAATGATAGAATATCAGAATGTGTGGTTTAGCAAAACTGAGAGAAAGAAGATTTTGATTAGCTTTTGTGCGTGTAGAGATTTTGAGAGCCTTAGCCATTTCAATCTTCAAAGTCTTGTTTATATAGCACTGAGATGATGAACGTTGGATGCAATATTCTTGATTCAATGCTAATAACAAACTTTCCTTATCGAGCAGATCTTGTCTGGAATGAGGCCGTTGGAATTAATTTGCTTTCAATGCACAGTACCGTTGCTTACTTAATGCAAGTTCTGGCTTGGCTCATTCTGACTCTGCTTCGCTGCTGATGAACTGTTGTGTTTCTTTATCAGAGTGTTGAGCGCAGTCTTGTTCATCAGGCTTCAGCATGTACGTGAGTTGATCATCTGATTCTGTCATTCTGATATGGCAACTTCTGATGCTGGTGTCTGAAACCAAATTCTGATGCTGATTAGATGTGATCTTGCTTATCAATCAGAGTATCTGCAAGTCAGAACATAATAATTTTTAGGCAGCAGATAGTTCATATATGAATATCATAAATAATATATCTTTTCACTTTGTTATCATCAAAACTTAAATATAGGGTAGTAGATTCAAACTTTGTTCTAACAATCTCCCCCTTTTTGATGATGACAAAAACTAGATATTTCTAAATGAGAATAACGTGAAAAGGTATCTGAGATATGCATCAGAGTAAGAAGTAAAAGGATAAGGAGTAAAGAGATATCAGAGTTGAGAGATACTCCCCCTGAGTTTATTACTTCCCTTTGATTACACGTGTTCTTCAGGATCAGATCTTTTTGCTTTTCTTTGAACGTCAGAGTATCAGAGTCTTTGACTATCAGAAGCTTTATGTCAGAGCAGAGCTTCAGAGCTTTTCTTGTCAGAGCTTTGCTTTGGATCAGAGTATCAGAGCGGATCAGAGCTTCATAGTCTTCAGAGTGTCCAGGAGCTTCCTTGTACCTGTAGACTTTAAGCAAAACAGAAAAACATTTTCAAGTAATAGAGTTAGAATGTTTGAGAATTTCTGTCTAGTTAGCCGTTATTGTTTAAAATATCATTCTTGTTCTCCCCCTTTTTGTCAGCAATCAAAAAGTGTAAGTGATGTGCTAAAACAATTAAGATCAGAAAAACTAGTTATATTAAAAGAGTTCATAATCAAAACATGAAAATAGTACAAAACATATTCAAGTAGTACATCAGAAAATCAAGGAAAACATGAAAAAGGACATGAATGAAAAAAGACTAAGGTTGAGGAGGCAAGCGTGTGAACAGGTTCTCCAGCATGGCTTGGATCTTTTCAACAGTCTCATTCTGCTTGTGCACCATGCTGACAACAGTGTCAATATTGCTATCCTGCACATCCATTCTTTCTTTCATCTTCTGGTCGCTTTCATCCATCCGCTGCTGCAGACGCATGTCATTCAACCTTAGTTCTTCCAGAGTCTGCCTGTCCAAGGCAGCTTGGGAAGCATCAGAAGCAGGAAGCTTCTGAGAGCTTTCAGCAACATCTTCTGCTTGACTTTCTTCAGCTTGAATGGTCTTGTCTTCTTCTGATTGCACCTTTGCAACTTGCTGTTTCTCAGACCAAGGTTCACTATCCAGAGGGAGCACGTCTTCTTTCAGAAGCTGACTTCCAACTTCATTCAGAAGCTTGCTGAAATTTTGTTGTGCCTGCTCATAGTTGATATCCTGCAACTTGAGGGCTTCAGCACGTACCCAAAGTCTGAATTGTGACCAGAGCTGATCAGAAGCAGCTGGGTCAATCATTCCAGGACAGACTTGCTTCAAAGAAGCAATCCATTGCAGCACACCTGTTTCAAAATTCATAATACCAGAGCCAACATCTGGTTGTTTTGGTTTTGGGATGGCAATGTTATGTTTCAGATCAGCAAGACGGTCAAGACTGGTTAAGTCTATGAAAGTCCTGCTGGGGTTTTCGGAGGTTTTCTGGGCAGCTGTTTGTTTTGGAGATGGAGTATCAGAATCAGAGATTATGATTGGACTGGGTGGTGTTTTGGGAGTATTTGGTGGTGTAGATTCTGATGAGGATGGCAATTGTGCTAAGGTGATAGTTGTTCCACCTGGCAGCTGCATTGCCAAAGGTGATGGTTGAGGTGAATGAGGTTCAGATGGTTGAGGAGAAGGAGTTTCAGAGTGATGAAACTCTGGTTGAGGTGATGGTGGATTAATTTCTGGTTGGGGAGAGGGAGACGGAATTGCTGGTTGAGGAGAAGTTGTTGGAATTTCTGATTGTTCAGGGATAAGGGGTTCTTCTGGAATTGGTGAAAGTGGTTGTTGTTGTTGTTCTGGTTCTTCAGCAGATTGATGTTGTTCTGGTTGTGGAGGAGGGACAATTTGTGGTTCAGAGATTGGTTGATCAGAGGTGTGTTGATCAATGTCAGACAGCACTTGGTCAATTGCTGATGTTGTTGAGATTGTTGGTTGTTTGGGATGTTTGGTTCTGGGTCTTCTGAGTTTTAATGCCTCAGAAGGGTCCTCTTCTGGTACAGTTTCATCTATGGTAGGGATGGGGATTGAGATTCTATGAGAGGTTTGAGGAGGAATAGATGCTGGAATAGTAGAAGAATTTAAAACAGAAGCAGCAGATGAATTACCTCTTTTCCTGGGTGTCTGCTGGGATGATCCTTCTGATGGTGCCTTCCTCTTCTTCGTTTTCTTCAGAGTCACTTCTTGCTGAGGTTGATGCAGAGCTTTGATAATCAGATTTGGATCTGAACCATCTGCCTTGCACGCATCCAAGTATCTGAGAACCACCTCTGGTTTGGATTCTATTTCAGAAAATAACGGAAAGTCACTCAGAGGCACTCTTCTGCTGGTGATATCAGCAATAGGAGTAGCTCTGGGTTCCTTCTGAATATTCTCTATCAGCTTCATCTTCTTCAAGTTCTTTGCATTCAGAGGTTTCCCAACTGTTGGTTCAATAGTGCTTAGCTCTTGAGCTTCTATCAGATGCTCTATCAGCCTATTCTCTGTCAGAATATCTGATATCAACCTTCCAAAGGGTATCCAATCCCTCTTGGTTCTTTCTTCTTCCCTGGTTTCCTTCACACTTGTTCTGAGGTGGTTGAACAGGAAGTGAGCCAGATTGATCTTTACCTTCTGACCAATAAAGTAGATCAGAAACTGCTGATCCACATTTATGTAATCAGGAGAACTGGTTGGTTTCCTGTGGTTGAAGCACCCCAGAATTATCTTAGCCCAAACTCTGTAATGATCCTTCAGATCTTTAATCTTGATGTTGGGCACCCCATGAGTGAAAATCCTTGCAGCTATTACACCTACATCAGCACATCTTTCAGCCATGTCCACACAACGGACGCCACCGCCACTGTAACCGATTAGCCTTGCAATGTGATCCTCAGTGATCACAATCTTCTTCCCCATAACAAAGGAGGTGACTAGATGTGTTGAAGCCTTGGCGTGAATCCAGAATTCCTTGACTAGCATTGGGAATGTTGGTCCAACCAACATGTCAAAATACCTTTCCCACTTCTGTGCCCTAACTTCTTCAGTTAGCTCAAAACCGTTCTCCTTCAAGCTTCCAAAATCAATGATTAATTCAGAAAGCACTTCAAGATTCTTCACAGGAGTGAGGAGAGTTCTGAATGGCACTTGATATTGCTCAGATGATGCTTTCTTCTGAGGACCTGCAGAAGCACTGCTGGAGGTTGCCATGTTCACACTAAAAGGGTTTTGAGAATAAACTGAGGAAAATAGGTTTTGCAAGAGATGAACACAGAAATATGCAGAAAATGCTTGAGTATTAGTGAGAAAACGTAAAGAATGAGAATGAGAGATTAATGTGTTTAAATAGAGTTTCAAAAATATTTTGAAAAGGTAAACGTTTTTTAAGAGAGAGAAAAATCATGATTGCATTTTAAAAGCATGATTACTTTTCATTAAATGCTTGCTGATTTTGGGGGATTTGAGAAAGATACTTAAAAACGGTTACCAGACATGTGTCTCAATGCACCCAATCAGCGCTTTGCCTTCTCAGAAGCGTGCACGCGTTCTGCTTCAGAGATATGCTGATGATTGGATGACACTTGTTTGATGTAGTGATCAGCACGTCTGTCTTTGAGCTTAGACTCTCAGATCTTTAGACTTGCATCTGATACAATCTGCATGTTCTATCTTTCTGAAAGAAGATTGATCAGAAGTTCACAGTAAAACAATTACATTCTGAAGGTAAATATATTGAATTAAAACATTTTCACTCTGGACAGATTTTCATGCTGAGATGTTTCAGAATGAAATTAAACCTATCTTCTGAAAGGGGTTTAGTAAAGATATCAGCCAATTGATGGTCTGTATCTATAAATTTTAAGTTCAAAATACCTTTCTGAATATAGTCCCTAATGAAGTGATGTTTTATTTCTATATGCTTAGCTCTAGAATGTAAAATGGGATTCTTACTTAAGCAAATAGCAAAAGTATTATCACAAAGTATAGGAATGTTACTCTCAAAAATCTGGAAGTCTTCAAGCTGACTTTTCATCCAGAGCATTTGTGTGCTACATCCTGCTGCTGCTATGTACTCAGCTTCTGCTGTTGATAGTGCAATTGTTAATTGCCTTTTGCTGGACCAAGAGATCAGATTTTCTCCCAGAAACTGGCAGCTTCCAGAAGTACTTTTACGTTCCACTCTGTCTCCAGCAAAATCAGCATTGCAGTAGCCTACTAAGCTGTAATCACTAGATTTTCTATAAAACAAACCCAGATTAGTAGTACCTTTCAGATACTTGAAAATTCGCTTAACAGCTGTTAAGTGAGATTCTCTAGGATCTGATTGGAATCTAGCACAGATACAAACACTGAATAATATGTCAGGTCTTGAAGCAGTCAGATAGAGGAGAGAACCAATCATACCTTTGTAGACTTTCTGTTCTACATTTTTGCTTACCTCTTCTCTTTCCAGAATGCACGTGGGATGCATTGGAATCTTTGATGGCTTACATTCTGAGAGGTCAAATTTCTTCAGAAGATCTCTGATGTATTTGCTCTGATGAATGTAAGTTCCCTCTGGAGTTTGATTGATCTGAATTCCTAGGAAGAATTTCAGTTCCCCCATGAGGCTCATCTCAAATTCTGCCTGCATACACTTAGCAAATTTTCTTCCAAGAGAAGGGTTAGTAGAACCAAAAATAATATCATCAACATAAATTTAACAGACTAAGATGTCATCCTTAACTGATTTACAGAATAGAGTAGTGTCCACTTTCCCTCTGGTGAATTCATTTTCTAACAGAAAGTTACTTAGCCTTTCATACCAAGCTCTGGGAGCTTGTTTCAGACCATACAGTGACTTCTTTAGTTTGAAAACATGTTCTGGATGTTTTGTATTTTCAAAACCTGGGGGTTGGTGTACATAAACTTCTTCTTCTATATAACCATTTAAGAATGCACTTTTGACATCCATCTGATACAGAGTGATGCCTCTATTAACAGCAAATGAAATTAAAAGTCTGATAGATTCTAACCTGGCGACTGGGGCAAAGGTTTCTGTATAGTCTATCCCCTCTTGCTGACTATAACCTTGTGCAACCAGTCGTGCCTTGTTTCTGATGACTTCACCTTGTTCATTTAGCTTGTTTCTGAACACCCATCTTGTTCCAATGACGTTGAATCCTTTTGGTCTGGGAACGAGATCCCATACGTCGTTTCAGGTGAATTGATTCAGCTCTTCTTGCATTGCCAGAACCCAGTCATTATCCAGAAGTGCTTCATCAATAGAAGAAGGTTCAATCAGAGACACAAGTCCCATAAGTGTTTTTTCAGAGTTTCTGAAGCTTGCTCTTGTTCTGATTGGATCTTCCTTTCTTCCTAGGATAGTCTCTTCTGGGTGATCCAAGCTGCTTTTGGGTAATCTCTTCTGAGGTTGATCAGCAGCTGTTGTAGGATTGCTAGCAGTGCTCCTTTCAGACGTTGAAGGAATGTCTGTGTTGAGAGCTTCTGATGACTTGTCTTTAGATCCTGCAAATTCAATTTCTATACCTGCAAAAACTTCATTCTGCTTTGACTTTTCAGAGTCAAGCTTGTCATCAAAACGAACACTGATTGATTCTTCCATAATCTGTGTTTCTGTATTGTATACTCTGTAACCTCTTGAGCATTCAGAGTATCCTAACATAATACACTTCTGTGCTTTAGAGTCAAACTTGTTCAAATAATTCTTTGTATTTAATATAAAGCAAGTACATCCAAATGGATGAAAATATGAAATGTTGGGCTTTCTGTTCTTCCACAATTCATATGGAGTCTTTTCCAGAATAGGTCTTATTGAGATTCTATTCTGAATGTAGCACGCTGTGTTTATTGCCTCTGCCCAGAAGGTCTTAGCAACATTTGTCTCATTGATCATGGTTCTGGCCATTTCTTGCAATGTTCTGTTCTTTCGTTCTACAACTCCATTTTGTTGGGGAGTTCTAGGACAAGAGAAATCATGCAGAATGCCTCTGTCATTAAAGAATGACTCAAAATCTTTATTTTCAAATTCTCCACCATGATCACTTCTGACTTTAACGATTCTAAGATCCTTTTCATTCTGAACTTGGTTACAGAAGGTAACAAACACAGAGTGTGACTCGTCCTTGTGTCTTAAGAACTTTACCCATGTCCATCTGCTATAGTCATCTACGATTACTAACCCATACTTCTTACCACTGACTGAAGCAGTTTTAACTGGTCCGAATAAGTCAATGTGCAGAAGTTCTAATGGCTTAGAGGTAGAAACAACATTTTTGGATTTAAAAGAAGGTTTTGCAAATTTGCCTTTCTGACATGCTTCACACAGAGCATCTGAATTGAACTTCAAATTAGGAAGTCCTCTGACCAGATTGAGTTTGTTAATCTGAGATATTCTTCTCATACTAACATGCCCCAATCTTCTGTGCCAGATCCACTGCTCGTTGTTAACAGACAGAAGACATTTTACATTCTGACTCTTTAGTTCAGAAAGTTTGATTTTGTAAATGTTGTTTTTCCTCTTACCATTAAACAGGATAGTCCCATCTTTCTGACTAACAGCTTTACATGATTTTTGATTAAAGATTATATCATAACCGTTATCACTTAATTGACTTATGGATAACAGATTATGCATCAATCCATCTACTAGCAGAACATTATTAATAGAGGGAAGATTTCCATTACCTACAGTTCCAGAGCCAATTATCTTTCCCCTCTGATTGCCTCCAAAGCCAACGTGGCCTCCAGGCTTAAGTTCCAGGCTTTGGAACATATGCCTTCTTCCCGTCATGTGTCGTGAGCAGCCAGAGTCTAGGTACCATGACTGGTGTTTCTGACTTGCTGCTAAAGATATCTGCAACATGTATTATTTTATCCTTAGGTACCCAGATTTTCTTGGGTCCTGATTTGTTAGTTTTACTAAAACTCTGGTTGAATTTTGGTTTCACAGAGTGCTTACTGCTAGTGTATTTGATATCATGTGTGTGACCATATACAAAATGTGAATTCAGAGGAGTGTGTTTAATGGTTAAGTCCATGACATTCTTTGGTTTAGGAACCTTACCTTGGTATCCTATTCCTTTCCTGTCGTTTCTGCTAACTCCATAGATCATTGAAGCCATTCTGCTTCTATCTATGCTTTTAGCTAGGAACTTCTGGAAACTGTGATCATACTCCTTGATGATCTCATCAGCGTTGCTGGGAGTTTCAGAAATTGGTTCCTTCTGAGAGTTTTGTAAAGTGTTTTCTAATTTTGAAATCTTATTTCTCAGCTCAGAATTTTCCAATTTGAGACTCTCAGTCTTATTAGAGTCAGATTCAAGATTCCTTTTCAGGTTTCTGAATTTAACTCTAATTTGCTGATACCGTTCCAGAATCTCATTAAGGCTTTCAACAAGTTCAGCCTTTGTAAAGTTAACAGCAAAGTTAGGAAATACCTCTTCAGTGTCTGATTCTGAGTCTGATTCAGAAGCTTCACTATCTTCTGAGATGTTAGCCATGAGAGCTATGTTTGCCCTCTCATCATCTGATTCTGAGTCAGCTTCAGACGAGTCAGAGTCATCCCATGTAGCCATGAGACCTTTCTTCTTCTCTCTTCCAAACTTCCTTTTGGGCTTTTCCCTCTGAAGCTTTGGGCAGTCACTCTTATAGTGTCCTTGCTCATTGCACTCATAGCAGATGATGTCTTTGGTGTTTGGCTTTTTGCTACTGGAGGAGCCTTCAGATCTTCTGTATCCAGAGGAGGAATATGTCCTTCTGTATCTGGAAGAAGACTCGTTCTGATCAGATCTTCTCGGATTCCTGAACTTCCTTTGTCTTTGCTTCCACAGTTGATTTACTCTTCTGGAGAGGAGGGAGAGTTCGTCTTCTTCTGATGAGGATCCATCAGATGTTTCTTCAACTGCCTGCAAAACTTTAGACTCAAATTTTTTGTTAGATTTTAATGCTAAAGGCTTACCTTGCTTCTGAGGCTCATCAGCTTCTAGCTCTATCTCATGACTTCTGAGGAAGCTGATAAGTTCCTCCAGAGTGATTTTGTTGAGATCCTTAGCTAGCTTCAGAGCTGTAACCATAGGTCTCCACTGCTTGGGTAAACTTCTGATGATTTTCTTGACATGGTCAGCAGTAGAGTATCCTTTGTCCAGAACTTTGAGACCAGCTACCAGAATCTGGAATCTAGAGAACATGGTTTCAATGGATTCAGATTCTTCCATTTTGAACGCCTCATACTTCTGAATGAGCGCCAGAGCTTTTGTTTCTTTGACCTGAACGTTGCCCTCATGCGTCATTCTGAGTGAGTCAAAAATATTCTTTGCTGTGTCTCTGTTGGAGATCTTTTCATACTCAGTATAGGAGATGGCGCTGAGGAGGATGGTTCTGGCCTTGTGGTGATTCTTGAAGTCACGCTTTTGTTGATCAGACATTGTTTTTCTATCAATCTTCTGACCGCTTGCATTCACAGGGTGCGTGTATCCATCTGTCACCATATCCCACAGATCAGCATCATGTGCCAGAAAGAAGCTTTCAATTCTGTCTTTCCAGTAATCAAAGTTTTCTCCATTAAATACTGGAGGTTTGCCGCTGAATCTGTCTCTGTCCTCATTGTTGTCATTGCTGATGTGAGAATTGTTTCCTGCCATTGTGTTTTTCTGACGTTGGATCTTGTACTGACACGGTTAAGTGTTTTAGCTCAGAACCAGGCGCTCTGATTGCCAATTGAAGTGGTGAAAAACACAAGAAGGGGGGGTTGAATTGTAAAACTGAAATCTAATGCAATGAACAAGATATTTTTATCCTGGTTCGTTTGATCTCAAACTACTCCAGTCCACCCGTCAAGGTGATTTCGCCTCTCTCCAACGAGGTCTTAATCCACTATATTCAACTGAATATTACAGACTGCTTTAACAACTGCTAAAGCCTTCTTGATCCAAACCACAACCCGGTTTGTCAAGGTAACACTTTCTTACAAAGAGATAAAACTAAGTGTGTGAATGTTTTCTACAAAACTGTATCACAACTGTGATGTATACACAAATTGAAGCTTAGAAACTAGATTGCTAAACAATGATAGAATATCAGAATGTGTGGTTTAGCAAAACTGAGAGAAAGAAGATTTTGATTAGCTTTTGTGCGTGTAGAGATTTTGAGAGCATTAGCCATTTCAATCTTCAAAGTCTTGTTTATATAGCACTGAGATGATGAACGTTGGATGCAATATTCTTGATTCAATGCTAATAACAAACTTTCCTTATCGAGCAGATCTTGTCTGGAATGAGGCCGTTGGAATTAATTTGCTTTCAATGCACAGTACCGTTGCTTACTTAATGCAAGTTCTGGCTTGGCTCATTCTGACTCTGCTTCGCTGCTGATGAACTGTTGTGTTTCTTTATTAGAGTGTTGAGCGCAGTCTTGTTCATCAGGCTTCAGCATGTACGTGAGTTGATCATCTGATGCTGTCATTCTGATATGGAAACTTCTGATGCTGGTGTCTGAAACCAAATTCTGATGCTGATTATATGTGATCTTGCTTATCAATCAGAGTATCTGCAAGTCAGAACATAATAATTTTTAGGCAGCAGATAGTTCATATATGAATATCATAAATAATATATATTTTCACTTTGTTATCATCAAAACTTAAATATAGGGTAGTAGATTCAAACTTTGTTCTAACACTTAGTAAGGCGTACCCTTCGACAGGGACTCATATGTATGCCCCTCAAGTCCACCACTATATGTATTTTGAGGGGGCCATAAACCATGTGCTGAAGTTTGTCAAGGATGGAAATGCAGCATACTAAAGAGAAATGTTGTCCAGTCGAAGCTAGTACAAACATAGTCGAAGCCTACATGGAGGAGGTCTAAACTTTGTGACTCCAAGCAAGCACACAAAAAGGTCAATGCTCAAAAAAAGACTTGCACGAAGGGAGCCACATGCCTAAACGAATCTTGGATCGAAACAAATATATTGCCCAATCAAAAGCCCGTGTTCGAAGGAAGCAATGTTGTCCAATCGAAGCATATGGATCGAAACAAACATATTGCCCAATCGAAAGCCCGTGTTCGAAGGAAGCAATGTTGCCCAATCGAAGCATGTGGATCGAAACAAACATAATGGGAGTCATTTCCTTTTAGCGTGAGGGAAGTTCCTGAATCGAATGGTGTTGAATCGAAGGAGACCTGTCAGCATATGAAATCAAAGAAACAAAAAACACACATTTCGTGCTTGATTAGAAGTTAGTGATACATAGGCTAAGAATGTTCAAAACACTTGACAATTTCTGCATAGTTAATGCTCAAAGGTGAGAGGTTAAAACCGACTGTATTTAGTGACCTTGACTTTTGTATAAAAATGCAAAAATAAAAATGGGATCTTAGGTCAAAAATTGGGGTATGACAGCTGCCCCTATTTAAGTTTCTTCTATCCGGAGATATGAAGATTCGAATCTTCAATTCGGCGAGATTGAAGGGACTTAAATATAGAATACACAATTTTTGGCCTTAAGATACCGCAATTATGTTTATGATCTGATATGAATGTAATATTTTGAATTTAATGAGGAATGATGCCGTATGAGACAAACTACTGCTGGAAAAACCAAACACATTATATAGTAATCCCACAGGGGAACAGATTATAACTCCACCGGGGAAACAGAGTCATATACTTAAAATGAGAGACTCTTATTAGAGAATAACTTTGAGGGAAGAAATGAATGATTTACATCAGTGTTGAGACTGGAAAAGAAATGATTTACATCAGTACTGAGACTGGAGAAGGAAATGATTTACATCAGTATCGAAACTGGAAAAGAAAATGATTGACATCAGTACTTAGACTGGAAAATGATTGACATCAGTACTGAGACTGGAAATAAACATCTCTGACTTCTGAATTTCACCAAGAACGGTAACACATTTCTTCTTTAACCAAGATATCGCTTGAAAAGGATAAAATACAAGTTTCCCCATGGGACTTTTCCGAAGAGATGTCGTTTGCGGAGTAAACATTATTATTGGGGATACACAAGCTGCTCAAATAAAGAGGCCGCCACTTGCTATCTTTCAAAGGTGTCAATAACATACAAGTTGCTCATGAAGAGATCGCCGCTTGTTATTTTTTCAAAGGTATCAATAACATACAAGTTGCTCATGAAGAGACCTCCGCTTGCTGTTTTTCAAGAGATAACAATAACACACAAGTTGCTCATGAAGAGACCGCCGCTTGCTATTTTTTCAAAGGTATCAATAACATACAAGTTGCTCATGAAGAGACCGCTGCTTGCTGTTTTTCAAGAGATAACAATAACACACAAGTTGCTCATGAAGAGACCGCCGCTTGCTGTTTTTTTCAAAGGTATCAATAACATACAAGTTGCTCATGAAGAGACCGCCGCTTGCTGTTTTTTCAAAGGTATAAATAACACACAAGTTACTCATGAAGAGACTGCCGCTTGCTGTTTTTTCAAAGGTAACAATAACATACAAGTTGCTCATGAAGAGACCGCCGCTTGTTGTTTTTTCAAAGATATCAATAACATACAAGTTGCTCATGAAGAGACCGTCGCTTGCTATTTTTTCAAAGGTAACAATAACATACAAGTTGCTCATGAAGAGACCGCCGCTTGCTGTTTTTCAAAGATATCAATAACATACGAGTTGCTCATGAAGAGACCGCCGCTTGTTGTTTTTTCAAAGGTATCAATAACATACAAGTTGCTCATGACGAGACCGCCGCTTGCTGTTTTTTCAAAGGTATCAATAACATACAAGTTGCTCATGAAGAGACTGCCGCTTGCTGTTCTTTCAAAGGTATAAATAACATACAAGTTGCTCATGAAGAGACCGCCGCTTGCTGTTTTTTCAAAGGTATCAATAACATACAAGTTGCTCATGACGAGACCGCCGCTTGCTGTTTTTTCAAAGGTATCAATAACATACAAGTTGCTCATGAAGAGACCGCCGCTTGCTGTTCTTTCAAAGGTATAAATAACATACAAGTTGCTCATGAAGATACCACCGCTTGCTGTTTTTCAAGAGAACAATAACACACAAGTTACTCATGAAGAGACCGCTGCTTGCTGTTTTTCAAAGATACCAACAAAATATCGTGAAGATATTGCTGGAGGTGAGAATCAATAATTTCATCGGGGATGGATAAACTACTCATGAAGAGACCGCCATTTGTCATAACATAAAGAAATTCAGAAATAATCAAACTGCTCAAATAAAGAGTCAGTCACTTGTTGTCACGTTAATATTCCAGAAGAAGGTTATGATAACACTACTAGGGAATAAAGTTCATCTTCAATAGGGAACCATGAATAAATCCTTCCTGAGGAGACCAAGTATTTACATACACAAGATCAATGCACTCTCCATCTAGGTTTCACAGCTTAGAGAGATTCACCAAGCAACATTTGTAATAGACAAAATGCAATCCAAGAACAAACTGGAGAGAAACAGTCAAACAAGACCTTACCAGATGAAGAATAAACTCAACCGAGACTTATCCTATCCTGAGACAGAAAGGAAGGCTAAAGCAACAACTCTTCCATGAGGAATAAACTCAGTGGGGAATTAGAAAGGATACACTTTCTGCTTAAGTTGACACTCTATTTGAGAAGAGGAAATACGATAACCAAAGTATACAGATTAAGAACATCAACAAATATCAATGTGTGTGCATGATGCAAGTGTGAATGAATAAATGAATGTCATGTATATGCTGACAAAACAAATAGAGGAGATAGACAGAAGATGATAAGACATCACAACACAACCCGACACTCAGCTAATCTCAACAAGATGGTAACATTACTGGAGATAAAAACAAAAGCCATCATTGGAGCAAAGTCCTTTTACAAGGCTTAAATATCTATGGAGAGGAAGATATTTTCAGGTAGAAAACCCAAAGTCCAGTCTTCTATCGCAAACAATCCATTGAAAGGATAACAACACAAATAATGTTTCAGCTGGAAAAAGTCATGCTTAGCTAGAGATAATGGGAACACCACCCTCTGATAATGTGTGCAAAACATATCACATATCTTAACAAATCTGGATTGCCCCTGGGACTAATTTTGGATGCCCCAAGTTTACTGCTGATAAGCTGCATGTTGCACGACAATTCTTGCGAATAACTTCACTTCTAAAATGCCCCAAGCTATATGGTTGATGAGGAGAAATCGTCTCAAGAGGATTTTACAAAAGACTTGGCATTCACCATGCTCTGGTGTCTTCAAACTCTTAGAGAGATTCATCAAATCTCGACGTGATTGCCCCGGATTGACTGTAGTTGGCACAACAAAGTCTTCAAATTTTGCCCCAAAAGAGTAAACAAGTTGGGAAAGCATTAACTAGGAGAAGCAACATGTTCGTGCTTAAGGTCTTCATGTGACATGCCCCTGATATGATTTTTTCTTGAAATGATTCTCTAATTACTCAACATAGTTTCAGGCCTTAAAAGAATAAACTCATCACTAGTGCTTATATGTGAGCTTCCTTGATATCAAACAAATGTTTTGCAGTTAGAAAAAGTTTATTATGAGAATGAAAATTCTAATGCAACAGTTATGTAAGTCTTGAATATTTTGAAAAGATATCGCACAAATTTTGCGAATTAGAGCAACATTTATTTTTGTATAGCAAAAACATATGATACCAACATAACTATTTAGCAAACATTCATGGGAGTCAGGAACACTATCTCATTGAAGTATGTTTTCAAAATAACCTTGCTTCAATTAGGACTTTTGAAGGTTGTAACGTGGCCTGGTTCATGGTTTTTAGAAAAAAGATTTTTAAGGCTCAAAATTTATAGGTGCCCACCCATTCTTCATGATGTTCTCCAACCCTATGTTCAATTACTTCAACATGAGTGAACATCTCTCAAAAGGATTGTGTGACGGTTAAGGAAATGACGAGGCTTTCGGAGTAGAAACCACCCTTATGTCTTCGTGTTTGTAGTCACCAATTTGTTCTTTGCTGAGGACTTTTCTTTGTAGTCCTTTCTTTGCAATTTTTATTTTCCCTAACTTTTGCCTGAACTAATTCTTTTGAATTGATAGTCCAACGGGATGCCCTAATTTTTTCCTAAGTCACTTGTTTTCAAGTTTTTTGACTTAGCGGGCTTTCTCTTTTCTTGATTTTTGAACAAAATGTGTGACATTAGCTTGTCTTAACTTGTTGAAAAGATTGTGACTGCCTATTTTCTTGATGAATGAGGGATAACATTGTGGTTCCACATCTTCTAGATTCATTATACATGAAGGATAGCCCTCGTAGTTTCTCTTCAAAAATATCTTCCTTATGAATTTTGAACACTCAATCAGATTAACTGAAAACTACCCTGCCCCAGGTTAAAATTTGAGGGTTTTTTGTATAGAAAAGAAACTCCTACTTGAAGGCTCAAAAGGGGTTAGCAAGGGATTATCTTCCTTATATCTCCGGTGTTTAGGGATTTGAAACAATGTTTGTACATCGTCAACAAGATTTTATCCAAAAGCATGCAACCAGAGATTTTGTGTTTTTTAGATCATCATCCTCCCTTCAATCTCTGCTTAGGCAAGAGAATGGGCAACAAGTTGGTATCATAATGCAAAAAGATATTTAAAATTTGAAAACAAATATGAGTGAAACAAATGAATTTCTTCAAGACAAACATACTCATTGTATTAAGATAATCATTCAGATGCAAACAAGTTCTTACATGCAAACAATGTTTTGATAAACAAGAAAAATTACAAAAAGCATGAATAAGTTAATAATCTAGGAAGGCTTTCCATCTGGACTTGAATTACCGAAAACATCCTTCAAAACTCAAAGTGACCATCAATCGTGTTTACTCTTCGGCGCATGATTGATTTGAACTTCAAAACCAACGTCCTTGAATGACAAGATACCACTTCTGACCAACTTCTGAACCTCGATCTTCAAAGCAAAGCAACCCTCCAAGTCATGCCCAGGAGAACCTTGATGAAAGGTACAAGTCAAATCAGCTTTGTAGTACCAATGTATCTTCTCAGGAACCTTCGGTGGAGGTCGGGTCTGAACCAAATTCCTCGGCATCAGGATAGGGAACAACTCTGTATAGGTGATTAGAATTGGATCAAATTGAGTTTTCCTCTGATTAGGAACTTGCTGATTCTGTTGATAAATGGGAGAAACATGATGATTCTGATGATGATTATTTCTTCCTCTGGTTCTCTTCTTGGAAAAGTCATTATCAAACTTCTTCACACCATTAGCTGAGCTACCATCTTCATATAAACATCCCTTTCCGACATCTTCTTCTAGACGCACTCCCACATTCATCTTGTCAGGAAAGTCATTAGGTGCATTAACCATCACCTTCTCATGAGAGAATGATTTTAGAGTTTCACTGAAGACTTTTATCATCGCTTCCTCACTCCTAGAAGGATTGACTTGGGCGGCAACCAAAATTTCAACCAAACCAGTTAAGTGCTCCATACTAGCTTTCAAATTAGTCATCTCTCTACAGAGTTCAGAAACCTCTTGCTGGATATTCTCCATTGTTCTATTAGCGCGGGTGTTGTACTATTGAGACCAAAGGAAAAATTAATACTTGGAAATGACTTTTGAAAGTGAAACAAAAAAAATGTGTAATGATGTATGATATGCAAAAGAGAGTTTTTATTTGACTTTCAAGGAACTCAACATATTAAGTTGTAAACATCAAAGTATGAAGATAGAAGATGAATTTTAAATTGGATCAAAGTGTTGATCAAGTTATCATCAAGATCAATCATCCATTTTGGTGGATTAGGGTTTTCACCCCATCAACACCCAAGATCCATTGAGCTTGACGAAACTTGTGATGTTTACAAAGAAAGGCTTCCAAATTCCTTGAAAGTCAAGTGAAAAGGGTTTTATGGATGCATGAATGCATGGCTATGCAACAACCACAAGCAAGGTCACAAACAAAGTCGAAAGGTTCAACGTCACGAGCATGGAATCAAAGGTAAAAAACATCCCCAAGGTATGTACTAAAGGTTTAATCACACCTGTAAAACATGGTTCTAAAAGTTCCCATAGTCTACATTCCTCCTTCGGATATTACCAACGTCACGATTACTCAGTAATTAGCAATATTCTCAAGAGAAACTCGTCTGAGTGCAGCATCGCGTGACAACTACTTCCGGATTACTCTGTTATAGTCTCTGCACTACACCTAAGAGGCCAAGATGGGTTAAGGGTTCTACGGTTCTCAGCTTCCCTGGCTCCCAATTCGAAAGCAATAATAACTTCCCGATTACTCGGTAAACAAATACTACATTCAAAGGGGCTTCCACTGAGTGGGGGATTTCATACCTCCTTCTTCGGGATTACTCCCTCAAAGTTAACATGACTATACCGCCCGTCCTATTCCTAGGTGTAACTTAGTCCGGGTATAGGACTTGTCCTTTGCAAAAACCCAAATAACCACAATATAAACATATAATCAAACAATCAAATAATGATAAGACAGATAAACAAACTAGGCTTAACCCACTTAGGGATGGACCAGCAAGAGGTCAATCTTTCCCCAGCAGAGTCGCCAATTCTGTAGCGGTGAAAATCGAAGATCGAGCTATTAATTAACTCGACTTGCAAAAGCAAGAGTCGCCACCGCGCTTTATTATTTCCAAGGGGAAAGGGAAAAGAGCGAAATAAAACCATAAAACATGCAATGAAAAATAATACTTAAAAGTAATGAAAATACAATTCGTTTTTGAAAGAGATCAAGAGTTCGGGGGTTGGTTATACAATGGGAAGGTATTAGCACCCAATGCATCTGCGGTACTCCGCAGGAACCTTTTGGAATATCTGTTTTTGGTTGAAATTGTTTGTTATATACAAGGGTGTATTTATCTACAACTATGTTTGCTTAAGGGGAAAGAAATGAGTTTTTATTATTGCGTTCGTGAGGGTTTCGCGACCCTTTGCCTACGTATCCAATGAAGGAATCAAAACACCGTAGTTCCTCTAGAAAAAAGTTGATTTGTTTGTGTTATTTAGTGGGCGACATTAACGCACGCATTCTAGCAATATGCACAGCCGGTATCGCGGTAGAACAGAGATAAACATGCCCTTGGGGGGAGTTTTGATTTCTTGAGTGTTTTGCGGGTTTTAAGATATATTCAAGTAAGGATTAAAGAGTGTTTTTGGATTTTTTTGGTTTGTTTACTTGTTGATTTTATCTTGCCATACACACCTAGTTACTAGCATTTGTACAAAAGTAATAAAAAGTGCAAAAAATAAATCCTACACTATTACAACCATATTGAAGTGCATAGAAAGTATGAAGGAAAAAATAAGATAAAAGTAAGAAAAATGAGTGTCTTTCAATTGGGGGGAAGCAGCCTTCGATTTGCATTCTGTTGGCCTCCTTCGATTGGGGCTGGAAACAGCAAAGTCACGTCTTTCGATTGGGCCTTGGCAGGGGCGAGGTCCTGTCCTTCGATTGGGCAAAGGCAGCAGCAAGTTGTATCCTTCGACTGGGGAATGGAAGTCAGTGTATGGCGAAGCCTTCTGGTTCTACCTTGTTGCCTTCTTCGATTGGAGGTTGAAAGCAGTGAGGGAATGCCTTTCTACTGAGCCTGGAAGTCAGTGTATGGTTTTCCTCCTGTTTGTATCTTTCGTTCGACCTAGAGAAAGAGGATAGAAGCCAGAAGCTTCGTTTCCTATTTCCTGTTTCCTGTTTCTTTCATTTCAAGCATTAAATGGCAACATGGCCTGAGGCCATGCTAATATTTGTCTTGTAAACAGTTTAATAGTTAAAGCAAGTTTAGGTAAACAGAAAGAAAAACGAAAGGGATAGCTATGAAAAATATGTTAAAAGGGTGGAATCGAAAGGAACAGTGGTATGTACATGTTTCAAACGAACGTAAAGATTATTTACATGTTATGCCATGAAACGAAAAGTTCAAAGGTAAGAATAACTTACCTTGCTTCAGGACTTGAATGGATGTGGGATTCGAACTTGAACTGCTACCTGGATGTTTCTGGAATTCGAAGAGTAGTCACAGGGGGTTTGCTTTTGGTTTAAAGAGTTGTCACACAAGGTTGTCTTTGAGTTTGAACAAACTTCTATGTGTGGGATGTTCTTCAGAATCGAAAGAGGTGAGTGTTTGGGATTCTGGGTTTTTTTGATTTCTCAAGTGTTGATGAACTTGAGAGTTTTGTTGTGTTTGATAAATTTTAGGGGATTCGTTCCTCTGGTCCAAAGATCATCTCTTAAACATGTGTTGGAGCCTCTTATTTATAGGCAAAGTGGGCTGAAGCTTTTGGAGGGAAAACAAAATAATTTGAACAATTTGAGTAAACTGCTCTTTGTAGCCTTTGAGGGACAGTGCTTTATTGCCATTTCGGTGCAAGAATGGGGCAGTGTTTCAGGACTGCTATGCAGCAGTTTTGGCCAGTGTACCATGTCTGAACTTGGCAGCAAGCATCTTTGAATATTTTATCCTTTCATTTTGACCCTCCTTCGACCAGATTCTTCTTCCAACACATTGTTTGACTTTCCTCCAACAAGTGTCCTTCGAACGAATCATCTTTGTGCATCATTTGAAGGGGCCAAATGTGTGCTTCGAATGGACTTAGTAAGGCGTACCCTTCGACAGGGACTCATATGTATGCCCCTCAAGTCCACCACTATATGTCTTTTGAGGGGGCCATCAACCATGTGCTAAAGTTTTTCAAGGATGGAAATGCAGCATACTAAAGAGAAATGTTGTCCAGTCGAAGCTAGTATAAACATAGTCGAAGCCTGCATGGAGGAGGTCTAAACTTTGTGACTCCAAGCAAGCACATAAAAAGGTCAATGCTCAAACAAAGACTTGCACGAAGGGAGCCACATGCCCAAACGAATCTTAGATCGAAACAAATATATTGCCCAATCGAAAGCCCGTGTTCGAAGGAAGCAATGTTGCCCAATCGAAGCATGTGGATCGAAACAAACATATTGCCCAATCGAAAGCCCGTGTTCGAAGGAAGCAATGTTGCCTAATCGAAGCATGTGGATCGAAACAAACATATTGCCCAATCGAAAGCCCGTGTTCGAAGGAAGCAATGTTGCCCAATCGAAGCATGTGGATCGAAACAAACATATTGCACAATCGAAAGCCCGTGTTCGAAGGAAGCAATGTTGCCCAATCGAAGCATGTGGATTGAAACAAACATAAAGGGAGTCATTGCCTTTTAGCGTGAGGTAAGTTCCTGAATCGAATGGTGTTGAATCGAAGGAGACCTGTCAGCACATGAAATCAAAGAAACAAAAAACACACATTTCGTGCTTGATTAGAAGTTAGTGATACATAGGCTAAGAATGTTCAAAACACTTGACAATTTCTGCATAGTTAATGCTCAAAGGTGAGAGGTTAAAACCGACTGTATTTAGTGACCTTGACTTTTGTATAAAAATGCAAAAATAAAAATGGGATCTTAGGTCAAAAATTGGGGTATGACAGATTCATACCAAGAACTTCCCCGCTACCTGAATGCACTCAAGATGTATTCTCCAGGTAGTGTTTATGTTCTGGAAATAGTGCCAGCATACGCCCAAGATGGTAGTCTACTAAATGGCAACGAAATATTCAGTCGCGTGTTTTGGGCATTTCAACCATGCATCACAGGGTTTGCATCATGCAAACCAATTATACAAATTGATGGGACTTGGTTGTATGGGAAGTACAAAGGCACGCTACTGATGGCAGTTGCACAAGATGGCAACAACAACATTTTCCCCATTGCCTTTGCCCTTGTCGAGGGGGAGACCGGTGGTGCTTGGAGCTTTTTCCTGAAAAATCTACGGACACACGTGGCTCCTCAACTAGATCTCTGTTTGATCTCAGACAGACATGCCTCCCTTGAAAGTGCCTACAATAATCCAGCAAATGGTTGGCATGACCCTCCTTCTACGCATGTCTATTGCGTTAGGCATATCGTCCAGAATTTCTCGAGGGAGATCAAGGACAAAACATTGAGGAAAGCGGTTATGAATGCGGGATATGCATTGACACAACCCACATTCAAATATTACCGCAACGAGATCCGTTTGTCAAATCTGGAAGCCGGTAGGTGGATCGACAATATTCCGGTGGAAAAATGGATTAGGTCATACGATAATGGCCAAAGATGGGGGCATATGACAACGAATCTTATTGAATCAATGAATGGGGTATTCAAAGGCATACGAAACCTCCCAATCACTGCGTTGGTAAAATCTACGTATTTTAGGATGGCTGTGTTATTTGCCAAAAGAGGTGAAATGTGGAATGCGGTGTTGCAATCTTGACAACTATGGAGTGAAAGTTGCATGAAATACATTAAGGCTGAAAGTGCTAAAGCCAACACTCATATGGTTATACGGTTTGACCGACACAGCCACAACTTCATTTTGAAAGAGATAATCGACCACAATGAAGGCCTGCCAAGGCAAGAATATAGGGTCATGCTACCTTCTCAATGGTGCGATTGTGGCAGGTTTCAAGCATTTTATATGCTTTGCTCTCATGTCATTGCCGCTTGTGCTCATACCCATCAATACGCGCTGCAACTTCTGTCAAACATTTACAAATCTAAAACGTTGCTCAACGTTTACAACAACAACTTTCCTTTAGTAGCAAAACCAGATTATTGGCCTGCATACGACGGAGAAATAGTGTGGCACAATGACCAAATGCGAAGGAACAAGAAGGGTCGTCCCATAAGTAAGCTCATCACAACAGAAATGGACGATCTTGACAGGTTGGAAAGAAAGTGTGGTTTATGCTGTCAGGTTGGACACAATCGCAAAAACTGTCTGAATCAGGCGTCTGGCTCAACCACATAAATATTGTAATAAATAAAATCTTTTCTTAATTGTGTTGTAAACATTTGGGTTTTCCGTTAACAGATTTTGCTACAATTAATAAAACGCGTACAAGAATAATTAACGATATTCCATCTATGAAATTACAACTTTTAACACAATTTCATCTGACCCATGCATCATCAACATTACATCGCTGTCTGTTTTGACTTCCTCCAACCACACATTAGGTCTTCCTGTCGCATGTGAGGTTGTTGTTCGTTTTCGCTGGATCCTTCGAATTTTTCCCCCTTCGCAATGTCTCCATCTAGCCATCGCATCATCTCCCGCTTCAGATGCTCCATGGAGTGAATGTGCCAGAATTTCATTTTCATCGCAGGTTTCATGGCGGAGAAGATAATGTAATCATCTCTGCTAAAAATCATAGGCGACGTCATGACGCAAATAACATAGTACAAAATAAAAATACAGTGCGAGAAAGTGTGAGAAATTTCAGAGAAACGGACGAATTATTTATAAAACAGCATTTTGCCCTAGTTTTGCCCTAGGAGCCAAGTGAGATGGCGCCTCCTCTCACTTTTAAGGAGCATGCGCCATCTCACTTGGCTAAAAGCCAAGGGAGGCGCCAAGTGAGATGGCGCCTAGGGCAAAATTGTAGGTGCATGCGCCATTTCAGATGGCTCCTCCTTTGGGGAGTCATCTGAAACATGGTTATTTGCGTAATTTTTTCCGAAACCCGATTATTTGCGAAATATTATTTTAATACATGGTTATTAATAAAAAAAATTCTATGAAATTTTCTTAATTTTTCCTAACTTTGTCCCATATTTTCACCAAGATGCAAATGGATTCAAACAAAACTTACAACATGAAAGTTGTAGTCCTCCACAAATTCTACAACTTTGATTCACAAAGTTTTCTCAAAAGAAGCTTGGATCTAAAGTTATGATTTTTGGAACAAGGGTCCCTAAAACTTTTAACTTAGAGAAATTTTGCCCTAATTTAGGCAGGATTTTGACCCATCTTCTTAGCCATTTTTCACATAGTTCCACTTGGAGTCTCAAGTTGCATTTCAAATATGGATTATATTACATGTTGCAAGCTTTCCAAATTGTCCAAGAACTCCTCAAACACATTTGTGGTTAGGGAGAATCGAATGCTTGAAGTTGGAAAAAACTCACTTTGTAACCATGGCCAATACATGTTCATACAAGTTGCAAAATCTGACCAAACTAACTTTGTACTTAATTACAGGTCTCTAAACCAATTTACACTCAAAAATTGAATGCAAATACATTGGACATTGGTGTTATTCTGATCATTAGAGCTTGGCACAATGAATAATTCCATTTTGGGCATAAAGATAACACTTCCATTTACATAAAGCATGCTTTATGTCAAATTCCATTTCTTGAGCCATACACCAAGCCCTTTGTTGCAAACAAGGCTCCCTAATGTCAGGCAAAGCTCAACCACTTTGTGCAGCTAGGTTACAAGCCAGTACAACCCTTGCATTGACAACTCTCACTTTTTGCTTCAAAACCAAGTCATTGTGCCAAAAGGACATATCTGGCATATATGATAAAATCAACTTAAGCCAACATTTGAAACAAGTCTTGCATATCCTTGTAAGTCAGAAACACGAGCCTTTTACCCCTCAAACACCCTTGTACACAAAAACCACATTTTCTTGCAAAACAGGGCAGGTTCTGCAAATCACAAGCCATCTTCACATTGCCTCGTGCGTTTTATCCCAAACCAGTTCCAACACACTCCATACAACATACCTAAGCTATCCCAACCATTCTCAAGCCACTGTAACACCATTTTCACGCATCACCATTTTTGCTTTGAAGCTTTGCAGGTTGAGTTCTATAGAGACATCCAGGCCCTTTCAAAACAAATTAAGCATTGGGAAAGGTCCAGGGAACATCAAGCAAGCTTAAAAGAACCTCAGGCCTCACTGAAAGTTACTGCATTGTCCAACTCGAATCCAACTGAAATAGGTTTTTCATCAGCTTCTATCTCTTTATTTAGGAACATTTAGCCTTAGGTTTGTGAATGAAAGATGTAGTACTCATTTTCCTTAGGTTTGAGTTTTGTCAAAAGATCACAAATACAGGAGATACGATTTTGTACATAACAGGCGCGCGTTTTCAAAAGTCTGGAGGAAGAAGATGAAGCTGATGGGCTGGGCTTGGCTTTTTTGCTTCTAACACCTTCTTTTTCAGTTTCACACCCCCTGGCCCAAATTCTTGTATTTTTATTATTTTTGCATTTTTATTTCATTTCTGACTTTATTATTTTATTTCCAAACATAAAAAATGCTCAAAAAATATTTTCATGCTTTTTTACATTTATTTGGTATTTATTTTAATTATTTCTAACATTAAAACATTTTTTATACTTTTTGATTATTTGTTTAAATTTAATTATAATGCAAATAATACTTTTATTTTCATTTCTTATTTTTATTCACACCAAAAATATTTTCTTGAATATATTTTATTTTTGTAAATATTTTATTTTATTTTTATATATATTTAATATATTTAATATATACATATATACATACATACTTTATTTTATTAAAAACATGGAATAAAAATACAAAAAATGGTACATTTTATTTTTATTATTATCTTATACTAAAAAACACTTTTTTTCAATATATTTTTATTTTTGTACATATTAATATATTTTTGTATATGAATAATAGATAATATTATTTTCTTAAAGAAAATTAGGGCTTACCCCTTTAATAAATTAAAATCAATCTTTTTTTATTTACATATTTCTTTGTATTTCTTTACATTAAAAAATACTTTGCATACATAAAAACTCCTTTTTGCATAAATAAATTTTATTTAATATTTATTTATTGTGTTTATTTAATACATTTAAATATTGTTACATTGAGATTCAATTTGGTTGTAATAACTTAGGATTTATATTTCTTGTCAAATACCCCCTATTCAAAATTGTACCCCCTCCCTATATCAAAGTTGTAATAGCTTAGATTTATTTTTACGCACTTAAATGCTTTCAATTATGCCATGATTAGAGAATTAGGGTTTGTATGCAAAATCAAAACCAACAAATAGTTTGACCTAATCAAAGACAAAAATGCATGAAAAACAAACACAATGCACACTTGCATCCCTAGGGTTACAATCCACTTGTTGCCTTCAAAAATGGGTCATGGTATGCATGTTAAGTACTTTGGCAAAACAAAAACAAAACAAAAGATCATAGTCTCTCGATGACGCTATCTGAGTTGCCTAAACAAAATGATCAAGTCCCTCAAGAAAATTTCCAAAAATACTTAACACAATTGCTATCATGGTCTATACGATGACCCGCGTCTGTCCCGTTTAACATCCTAACACAAGGTTGTTCACCAAATACAATGGTGAAACAACACTGTTAAAAGGGTTAAAAACATAAGAAAGATCTTTGAATAAAATAGGGTAGACAACTCTTAGTTACTTGATCAAAAGCTTGCAAAAAACATCCTTGCTATTTTCAAACACACTTCACAACACAATTTCAAAACCCTACTTTCAAACATTGAAAACTTTTCAAAAGACAAAAACACTTTTGTATACATTCAAACAAGAATCATTACAAAGGTTGCCACAACGATGGCCTCTTTTCAAAACATCTTTCAAAACCACACACAAAGCACCATTTCAAACAATTGAAGAGCACTATTTCAAACAATTGAAAAGCAAAGCAAGTGATCTAAACAAGTAACTAAGAGCCCATGGAAAACCATGGATGAAAAGAGTTCTAATACCTTCCCTTTTCATAATCTACTCCCCGAACCCAAGAAAACATCTCAAAGGTCTTTCCTGTGCTTTTTGACCTTTCCTTAGGATAAAATAAAAAGTCGGTGGCGACTCTTGCTAAACCGAAACATTTGCGAACACAAACGCAAAACCTCAAGTCAGTTCTCCCACCGTATCACAGAACTGGAGACTCTGCTGGGGATTCACTTTAAAAGTGGAGTAACCTTAGGGCTTAGATCACTTTTTGCATTCTTATCTTGATTTCTTTGATTGCTTTACATTTGGTTCTCTTGTTTGGGCTTGAAATCCTCCACCTGGATTTGGGAAACATTCATAGGTAAATATCAATACGTTGTGGAAACTGTGCGAGGTATACCGACATGGTTGAAGCAATATCTATATTAGTGCGACATATTTATGAGTACCGGTAGACTTTAAGTCAATCAAAGAGAATACAGGGCCGCTGAGTGATGTCATGTAGCACTAATGAACTCTTAGAACCTTACTTGACCATCTTGACCTTTTATTAGGGGTAGTGAGACGACCTGCTTTGGTGCAGTATGAAGTTGGTAGATACTCGATACTACACTCATTGAGGGTTGTTTTCTTGGAATATTTTGGTCGCCAGTTAAGTGGCTAAACCAAAACAATGAACATAGAAAATAATCCAGTGATATTGAGCTCCTTAGAACCCGGTTACTATTCATAGGACAGGTTGAGCCAACTAAACTCAAGAGGGTACTTTCCTATGAAACCTCATGCAAGTCTGAAACTAGGGTTTTGTGTGACTTGTTTGTACATGTGTTTGTGCATACATCATGAACATCATAAAGCATCATATGCATCCACTAACCATTTCAAGGGTTTGGATCTTCATCTTTGTTCTTATTTTTTAGGTCATGGAATCTCTTTGCGGGAAAACAATTCAAGTCAACCTTGTGAGAATCCCTCCTCAACTCAAGGAGCTTACTTCCAAGATTCCAGAGAATTCTCTCTTCAGTGAAAGACATGGTAGACTTCTCAACTTGGTCAACTCCAACATTAAAGAAGACATGGTGAAAGTTCTCTTTCAGTTCTTTGACCCCCTACACCACTGTTTCACATTCCCTGATTACCAACTAGTACCTACTTTGGAGGAATTTTCTCAAATCCTGAGGATTCCTATTCTTCATCAACTACCCTACAACAGTACGGAAAAAGAACCAAAGCCTGAAGATGTTGCTCAAGCACTACACTTACAACCATCTGATATCAAAGGACATTGGGAAACCAAAAGTGGTGTCAAGGGTTTCTTGGCAAAGTTTCTGTTTGAGAAGGCACAAGACTGCTGGAACTCTCTAGATCTACAAGCTTTTGAGGAGATTCTAGCACTTCTCATCTATGGGTTGGTCTTGTTCCCAAACCCTGATCAACTTATAGATGTGAATGCTGTCAAGATTTTCATATCTCGGAATCCTGTGCCTACATTGCTTGGGGATATCCTACACTCATTTTACACACGAATAATAAGGAAAAGAGGTGTTCTCATGTGTTGTACTCCTCTTCTAGCAAGGTGGTTTATTTCTCACCTTCCACAATCAGTTTTGAAGAATGAGCAGGGTTTAAGGTGGTCACAACGATTGATGACTCTCACACATTCTGATGTATATTGGTGTTCTCGATCCAGAGAAAATGTCATCATCATTGATCGTTGTGGGGAATTCCCTAATGTCCCACTACTTGGCATTAGGGGAGGCATTACCTACAACCCCTATTTAGATCTAAGACAATTTGGATATGCTCGGAGGGATGGCCCTCGTGACATGCTGATCCCTGACTTAGTTTTTGACTTCGACAATGATGCGCAAGGACTTCGACAAAGGTTCATCAGAGCTTGGAGAATGCCCAACAAAGTGGATAGTAAGACACTGGGGCACAAGAATTCCATCCCCCTTGAGCCTTATCTCAAGTGGGTACGAACCCGCGCCCAGAATCTTATGATGCCATATCCTCACATTCTCCCCGTGATCAAAGAGTCTGTTATGGAAGGAGAGGTTCCATACACCCTCCTACATCCAGACATGCCAACATCATTGGAAGAATTACAAAATAGTTGGATCCAACTCAAAGAAGAATGGAATACTTTTGAAGCTAGCTTCTATGCCAGTGAGAAGAAGGTTTTGGAGCTTACCCGGCGACTTCATGAGGAGGAAACTCTCAACACTTACATCGCACCAAGGAGGATGCGCAATGTCTTTTTACATTATGAGTTTTGTAATATTTTTCCCATGGGGCACTTATGTACTAACAAATTTCTTCTTAATATGACGTGTGTTATTTTTTGTTTGCAACAAATTTGAATTTCTGAATCCTTGAATGCATTACATGGATAACATATCATTCATCATATGCATAAACAGGTCTTCACACCAGGTTTCCTTATCTTTCTACTATTTATTTCATCCAGATGGATTTGGAGCAGACGGTTAAGGATCTGCAAGCACGGAATTCTCAATTCCAGCAACTCCTCATGACCTTAACAAAGGGTCAAGAGGACCTTAAAGCACTGTTGGAGAAAGATAAATAGAAAAAGAAGAAAAGACCTGGTGTAGTCATCATGGGAAAGAGGTTTGAAAGCAATGCTAGAAAAGTTCTCGAGTTCCCCTCAACGTCTGATGAAGGGGATGGTAAAGGATAAGGAACTGCAATGCCTTCTGAATATGAAGTTGAAGGAGAAGAAGAGGAAGAGGAAGAAGACGAAGATTACTCTGAACAGCAATATCCCCCGGCGGATGTTAAATTTAAAAATCTTGAGCATCAGTTGGCAGCCATGGAGTTGCAAAGGGTACCTGGTTTAGATTTCGAAGAACTAGGGTTGGTCGCTGGGATCGTCATTCCTCCCAATTTCAAAGTTCCTAAATTTTCTAAGTATGTCGGTCTGTCCTGCCCAAAGATGCACCTGAGATCCTACGTCAGAAAGATCCAACCCCACTCATCTGATAAGGATCTTTGGGTCCATTTTTTCCAAGATAGCTTGTCAGGCACGCAACTGGACTGGTTCTATCAACTCGAGAGATCAGAGGTTCATAACTGGGAAGACTTAGTTGCTGCTTTCTACCGACAATACCAATACAACGCTGATTTAGCGCCTACTCGTACTCAACTACAGAGTATGGGTATGGCTTCTAATGAAGGATTTAAGGAGTATGCCCAAAAGTGGCGGGACTTGGCTGGAAGGGTGCAGCCACCATTGTCGGATAGAGAGCTGGTTGACATGTTTTTGGGGACCCTGTCTGGCCCATTCTTCAATCATTTAATCGGGAGTTCCTCTACGGGATTCACCGAACTAATTCTGACCGGTGAAAGGGTCGAGGCTGGCATTAAAAGTGGTAAGATTCAGACAGATGCCTTCGCGTCCACTGCTATTAAGAAGACCTTCCCAGCTAAGAAGGAGGCTTCTGCTGTTTATTCTCAGAAAAATCAAGGAAGGGGAGAGCGCCGACCAACTGTGGGGGCTGTGATGATTCAAAACTCTTTAAATGATCAACCTCGCAGCAACTAGCCAAGATCTAATCAGCAAAGGGTAGAAAGGCCACAACGGCAGTTCACCCGAATCAACATGACACCAGCTCAAGTACTCCCTCATTTGCTAAAGCTGAATCTTACCAATTTGAAGGAAGCGCCAAAGAACCCTAATACCTCTTCTCTATATTACCACTCCAATGCAAAGTGTGCTTACGACTCTGACAGTGTAGGGCATGATACCAACAACTGTTGGGCTCTTAAGAACAAAATCCAAGACCTGATCGATGCCAAGGAGGTAGAATTCGATGCGCCCAAAAAGCCGAATGTGATTTCTTCCCCAATGCCCAAGCACGGTCATAATGTTCATGCCGTTATGGGAGATCTTCATGTTACCAATGTTGCTGACCTTTTGACTCTGTTACCAGTGATTAAAGTGAATTTGATGAGAGCCGGGATATTCCCAAGCTGTGGAAAAGACTGTTACTTTTGTTTAAACATACGAGCTGACTGCCCACTGTTGAAATCATGCATCCAACGCCTGATGGATACCCAAGAGATACTCTTCCAAAAGACTCATGTTGATACCTTCACTCCCGTTACTCCTGCTACTGCTGCTACTTCAACCAATGACATTGCAATAATAACCATCTCCGACAATCTTCCCAAGGCTTGTAAAAGGCCTGTCAAGATTATGCCTGATCCTAAGTTTGTGCCGTTGAAAATCACCATGTCGGAGCTTGTCCCGTATCAATCTAACAAGACGATACCATGGAACTACGGAGGAGAAATCTTCTATCATGGTATCAAACAGATTGAATCAGTCCAAGAAGACTATGATGATGAAACCCCTGATATAGGGAACATTGCAGGAACAAGCAAGATAACTCGCAGCGGACGGATCTTCTCTCCGGAGATTGCTCCTCCACGAGCAGTCTTCGGACCCTCGAAAGTTTCTGTGCATGTTAAGCCATCTGTGCAAAGCCCGATAATTGAAGAAATTGATGTACCTGAAGTTAGACCCTCTGTTGATACTACCGATAAGGGTAAGGGGATACTAGAAGCGCCTGTCAGGATGAAGGCTCAGACTGTGGTAATCCCCGAAACCACCCAGAAAGAAATGGAAGAAATCTTAAAGATAATCAAAAAGAGCGACTACGACGTCGTGGAACAGCTAGGGCATACCCCTTCCAAAATCTCCATGTTGGCTCTTCTACTCTGCTCTGAGGCCCATGCTAAGGCCTTAATCAAATTTTTAAAGACGGCACACGTGCCTCAAGAAACTCCGGTTGACCAGTTTCAGGAATGCGTGGCCAGCCTTACTGCTGATAATGGTCTTGGTTTTTCCGATGCTGATTTGACTCCCAAGGGAAGGAAGCACAACAACGCGCCGCATGTCTCGGTAGAATGCAGGGGAACCACACTTTCCCATGTCCTAGTTGATACCGGTTCATCTTTGAATGTGCTGCCGAAAAAGGCATTGGATAGATTGGACTGCGAAGGATTGACCCTCAAACCCAGTACATCGTTGTTAGAGCCTTCGACGGTTCTAAGAGGATGGTCCATGGAGAAGTGGACATTCCTATCAAAGTGGGCACCGAGACCTTCAATTCTACCTTTTATGTGATGGACATCCGTCCCTCATATTTGTGCTTATTGGGAAGGCCGTGGATCCACTATGTTGGGGCAGTTACCTCCTCTTTACACCAAATGCTAAAGTATCCTGTTCAGGGTAAGATTATAACGGTGCACGGCGAGGAAGAGTACATGATAAGTCACCTTAACTCCTTCCGCTATGTGGAGTTGGATGGCGAATTCATAAAAACGCCTTTCCAACATTTTGAGGAAGTTTCTCCTGAGGTCACAGTTGCGAAGAAAATGGTTGATGTGCCTATCATTCCCAAGCATGTGTCTAGGATGGCATCTCTCAAGGATGCATAGGCTGTAATCAAAGAAGGAAGGAGTACAGTATGGGGGCAACTTCCTGATTTTCCCCATAAGACGGACAAGTTCGGACTAGGTTTTACTGCTGCTAGCCAGAAAGCTATGCGTCGCTCCAAGGCTGAAGGACCACCCGTAAAAATCACTCACCATGGAATTAATGCCTTAGAAGATGATGATGAAGAAGACAACTTTGAAGATTAGATCTTTCCAACCTTCGAAGGAGGATTAAGCAACTGGGAAGCAAAGGACTGTATTCCCATCACTTTCATCAACCAGTAATTTATCTTTGAACAATTTCCTATTTTGGTCTGTAATAACTAAACAATTCGTACACTATTTTCACCTTATGCCTTGCCTGGGGCATATAGGTCCATTTGTAAGGGCTTGATTTTCTTCATTATCATATGCCATGTTTTAATGAATCATTGGACGTTTTCATCTATAAACTGTTGTGTTCATTTTCTTTCCTTTTGCATTTTGTTTTATTTAAGGGTGGATATCCCTTACACACACCCACACTCACAAAATGCAGGTACCCATCCACTCCGGATTCCATGGGTGACTATTCTGCTTTAGCCTTCGGTGACTCTGAAGATTTGGTCAATCATGCTGAGTACGAAGTTGACGAAGACTGTGAAGTGTCAGGAGAGTTAGCCAGACTTTTGCAACAAGAATAGAGGGTTATTCTTCCCCATGAAGAGTTGCTTGAAACCATCAACTTGGGAACAGAGGAAGACAAGAAAGAGGTTAAGGTGGGTGCCAACCTGGAACCAAGTGTCAAAGAGTGCTTAGTGCAGTTATTGAACGAATATGTTGAGATATTTGCCTGGTCCTATGAAGACATGTCGGGGTTAGACACAGATATCGTGGTTCACCGTCTCCCTACAAGAGAAGACTGTCCACCGATCAAACAAAAGGTTCACCGAATGAGGCCCGACATGTCTGAGAAGATCAAAGCTGAGGTAATGAAGCAATTCAACGCTGGCTTTCTGGCTGTTACTACCTATCCATAATGGGTTGCTAATATTGTGCCCGTACCTAAGAAGAACGGCAAAGTCAGAATATGTGTGGACTATCGGGACTTAAACAGGGCTAGCCCTAAAGATGATTTTCCACTACCACACATCGACATCTTGGTTGATAACACAGCTCAACACAAGGTATTTTTCTTCATGGATGGATTCTCGGGATACAACCAGATCAAAATGGCCCCCGAAGACATGGAGAAAACTACTTTTGTTACGCAATGGGGTACCTTCTGCTACAAAGTGATGCCATTCAGACTGAAGAATGTCGGGGCAACCTATCAGCGCGCCATGGTAGCTTTGTTTCATGACATGATACATCATGAGATTGAAGTTTACGTAAACGACATGATAGCCCGATCACAGACAGAAGAAGAACACCTTGATCATCTGCAAAAGCTGTTTGTCAGATTGAAGGAGTATAAGCTCAGACTGAACCCAAGCAAGTGCACTTTTGGAGTCAGGTCTGGTAAACTTTTGGGATTTATTGTCAGCAACAAAGGCATTGAGGTTGATCCAGCTAAAGTAAAAGCTATACAAGAAATGCCTGCCCCCCGCACTGAAAAGGAGGTTAGAGGATTCTTGGGACGCTTAAACTATATTGCAAGGTTCATCTCTCACCTAACATCTACCTGTGAGTCAATCTTCAAGTTGTTGAAGAAAGATCAGGTAGTTGAATGGAACAATGATTGTCAAGTTGCTTTTGATAAGATCAAGGAGTATTTACTGGAACCTCCTATCTTGATGCCACCCGTAGAAGGAAGGTCGTTAATCATGTATCTGACGGTTTTGGATAACTCAATGGGGTGTGTGATCGGTGGGAAGAGAACTGACTGTTTTGGAATGTTGGTTTGCGTTTTGCGTTTGTTTTTGCAAAATGTCGCGGTAAGCAAGAGTCGCCACCGTCTTTCATTTTATCCAACAAGGAAAGGAAAAAAGCACAGAAAAATTCCTTTTTTGAGATGTTTCTCGGGTCTGGGGGTAGATTATAGAAAGGGAAGGTGTTAGCACCCTTTCTATCCGTGGTTATCCATGGTCTCTTAGGTACTTGCTCAAAGTGTTTTCAAAATTTGCTTTTCTTTGTGTTTGTGGGTTTGAAAGAAGTTTTTGTTTAAAATGAGTGTATGTGCGAAAAGTTTTGTTTTGTTTTAGAATGAGCAAGTACTTAAGAACCATCTACCTACTCGAAAAAGGGATTAATCTGTGCTAATGTCCTTTAGACAATGTTATCCCACTATTAAGGAGTAGGTAGCACCGTCGTTGGAGTTTAAGGGACATTTCGATTAAGGGACGTGTGGTCACTAAAGCAATGTTAGGACGCCTTAGTGGTAACCCTAATGTCTTAGATCATTTTATCCGAGGCAACCGTTTCGAGGCAACTTATGATCTTTGGACAAGAGGGCGACCTCTAAAACTTCCTATACTCAATGACCACGTTCGAAGGCAACCAAGTGAGGTGTACCCTAAGAGTGCGCATGTGCGAGTGTGTTATTTCAGTTAATTTATCTTTGTACATGTCATGGGTGAGCTACGTTGATTTTAGGTTAAAGAGTTGATCTTGTCATGCATTCCCTATTTATCAAACATCTAACAATTAATAATTTGTAGAAATTAAATTGCACAAATTAAGTCTAAACTATTACAAGGCGTCGGGTATTTACATCGCCAAAAACAAACCCTTTAATTTAAATTGCGGAAAGTAAAATAAAGCGATAAATAATTAAAGTCCTAATTAAAAGCTATTACATACCGGGAGCAATTACAATATTGGATAAAATAGATCGTGCGCGAAAAAATTAAATCGGCGTATTTTTTAGGGTTTTGACCCTTTTTGAAAGAAAGCATGTTTTTGTTATTATTTTTTGAATTAAATGGAAATTAAATTAGGTCAAAATTAATTAATTAATTAATTAAAATATTTTTGGTTTTTTGAATATTTAAGGAAATAAAATAAATTTGGTCAAAGTTATTAAAACCTAATATTCTAAATTAATTTTAATTTATAGCAAAAATATTAAAAGCTAAACCTATTTAAAACTAAATTAATTAAATTAGTATTTATTTACAAAAATAAAATAATGAAATTAATAAAAATAATATTTTTGTGTTTTCTGATTTTATTAAGAAAAATGTTAATTGGTTATTTTTAAATAATAATAATAATAATAATAGTTAACAAAATAAATAAATGTAATGAAGAGAAAAAGAAATAACCAAAAAAAAAGGGTGCTGGGCCTAGATCAGGGTGTTTGATAGCAATTGTTTGGCCCATTTACGTTCAAGCCTGTATGACTTTTCCTGCCTCCATGTGACACGTTGAATGGTGTATATGGTGGACGTCATCTTGTGACCATCAGATTTGGCCTGAAGGCCATCTGGCGCCTGGGATCTGAGGGAGCATGACGGGCCTACGCGCTTGAGTGAATACTGGAATACCTGAAATAAAATGACACAAAGTTTTGGGGGGACCTGGTATTCGAACCCAGGTCCCATTAGCTAATGCACTAGCGCTTCTACCACTGGGCCACTGTAATACTTTTGTTAATGGAATATGAAACAATTATTATATTGAAAATAAACCATTATGCCTGAAATAAAAAAAATAAGCGCGAATATTCAAAATCAGCCAATCAGGGGAAGACACCTAGTCGTCTTCTCCACAGGTTTCTGGTTATCTTACCTGCGGATTTTTATCCGCAGCAAGATCCGTGGGTTCGTCCTAAAATGCGCTATAGGCCATGTAAATGCAAACGGAGACCATCACCATGCTTGTATCTCCTCCCTGAATACAACCATGTCCATGGTTTGTTCCAATTTTACCTGCAAAGCAAATGCCCAAAAACGAACCTCCAAAACCCTAGATTTCCGATATGGTGCTATAGCTCACGAAAACAAAATCAAATGATGCAGAAAGACTGGAAATTGAATGTTAAGCATGATTGTACAAAAAAATTTCTCAAAGGATGCAGGAATATGGATTCACGATTTCATGTACAGGGCTATGTTCAGGACGACTTACAGTGTGTTTCAGGTGGTTTCAGAGCTTGTGAATGGTTGCAATCGCTTCAGTGGATGCCAGGCAAGAAGACTACGTTGAGCTTTTGCCTTGAATTGGTCTCCAAGCAAGATTTCAATCCCACACTTTTTAAGCTTTTTTTCAGTTTTGTATTTGTGATTTGGGCAGCTTTCAGGTCGTATTCTTGTATGCCTTGCCTTGTATATGTAACAAGGATTGTATTAGGTTAAATCTTGGGCTTGGAATCCTTGTGTATTGATAATTCAAGATTTGATATGTTTCCTCCATTAAAGGCTTCCAATTTCTTTCCAAATCCAAGATTTTGTGCATGATATGTCTTGGCACGAATTTGGTTGTGTTCATGATGTCAATTAAGACCTGTAATGATCAAAAAGATATCAAGTTATTAAGATTTGGATTTTATTTGGATTTAAATTGATTAAAAATGAATTAAATCAATAAAAATCAAATAAAATAGAAAAATTAATAATTGGACATAAAATTGAAGATAGGACACGTGTGTGGTGTGACAAGATCAAATCAAGTGGAAAACAGTGGGCTCTTTTGTCAAAAATTGGAGTTTTGGGGATAGTTGACTTTTGGCAATTTTGGAAAAATGCCCAACTTCAACAATGCATAACTTCTTCAATTTTGAACTTTTGGAGGTGTTCTTGGACTTTTTAGAAACCTTGAGATGACCTATAACCAACCCTTTTGGTCTCATATCATTTTGATATTCCATTCTCAAGTTATAAGCTTTGGAAAAAAAGGTGTTTTTGTTGACTTTCAAAAATGACCTATAATGTCCAAATTTGTAACTTTTTGTGAGTGCACTTCTTGATCTTGGGGTGTGAAGATGGATTGTAGGAAATTGAATCCTCTTAAAAATTAGCTTTATATGTGTCATTTCTCATAAAGTATGAGAAAGTTATGCTTGGTCAAATTTGAGTTGACTTTTCCTACAAAACCCTAATTTAGCAACTTTTAAATCTTGATGAATCTTGAGCAATCCTTGATGAATCATGATCAACCCTTGATCAAATGATGAATTATCCTTCAAACTGAGAATGTTGACAAAAAATTCTTGAGGTTTGACTGTTCATAGGTCACAGTTGACTTTTGCCCTAGCATAGACGATTTTTGGGCCTCTTGAGCAATTGACTGACCAAACTTCCTCTGCAAGGCTTGAAATTTGACATGGATGATATTAAGAACATATTAGGACATTGGGGAGAACTTGAGGTCATTTGGATGTCTTTGAGAAATATGGGAGGGAAAATTTTGGGGTACAACAGTTGCCCCTGTTCAATTGTCTTAAACCTGAGGATATAGATTGGCTTTCGGGCCTTTCGTGATCCGAAGGTGGAAGATAATTGAACACTAGAGTGCCCAGAAATTTTCACTCACATGAAGTAGTATCAGCATTGTGATGTCGGGAATGGGCTTACAGATGCCATTTGGAGATTGTTGGTAGATGGTTTTGTCTCTTTTGACGGGTTGTCTTTTTTGACGGAGGAAAACATCAAGATCTAGGAACTGACTAGTATTCAACGTAGTATACTGTTGAGGTTATAGCACTCGTCCACACTATGACGTAGGGAAACATCTTCATCAAGATCTAGGAACTGTCTAGTCTTCAATGGAGTATATCGTTGAAATTAGAGAACTCGTCCACACTATGACGGAGGAAAACATCAAGATCTAGGAACTGACTAGTATTCAACATAGTATACCGTTGAGGTTATAGCACTCGTCCACACTATGACGTAGGGAAACATCTTCATCAAGATCTAGGAACTGTTTGGTTTTCAACGGAGTATACCGTTGAAATTAAAGAACTCATCCACACTATGACGGAGGAAAACATCAAGATCTAGGAACTGACTAGTATTCAACATAGTATACCATTGAGGTTATAGTACTCGTCCACACTATGACATAGGGAAACATCTTCATCAAGATCTAGGAACTGTCTGGTCTGCAACGTAGTATACCGTTGAAATTACAGAACTCGTCCACACTTTGACGGAGGAAAACATCAAGATCTAGGAACTGACTAGTATTCAACGTAGTATACCGTTGAGGTTATAGTACTCGTCCATACTATGACGTAGGGAAACATCTTCATCAAGATCTAGGAACTGTCTGGTCTGCAACGTAGTATACCGTTGAAATTACAGAACTCGTCCACACTTTGACGGAGGAAAACATCAAGATCTAGGAACTGACTAGTATTCAACGTAGTATACCGTTGAGGTTATAGTACTCGGCCACACTATGAAATAGGGAAACATCTTCATCAAGATCTAGGAACTGTCTGGTCTTCAACGTAGTATACCGTTGAAATTACAGAACTCGTCCACACTTTGACGGAGGAAAACATCAAGATCTAGGAACTGACTAGTATTCAACGTAGTATACCGTTGAGGTTATAGCACTCGTCCACACTATGACGTAGGGAAACATCTTCATCAAGATCTAGGAACTGTCTGGTCTGCAATGTAGTATACCGTTGAAATTACAGAATTCGTCCACACTTTGACGGAGGAAAACATCAAGATCTAGGAACTGACTAGTATTCAACGTAGTATACCGTTGAGGTTATAGTACTCGTCCACACTTTGACGTAGGGAAACTGTCGAGATTGAGAACCTTATCTGAAATTCAACCGAGGATAATTCAATTGAGATTTAAGAACCGGTCAGGTCTTCGACGTAACTGAGAACTTTAACTGTATCTTTCCTGAAAGGTAAAGGTCAGTCATATGCAATGCATGATATGGATCAGGCAATGATGTTCTCAAAATAAATGAGATTGTATTCGTATGATGTGTATATGCATGTATCATGATGTATGGGAATATAATGTTTTAGCTGGGAAAAATAAATCCCGGAGCTGTTGGAGAATAGAGTTGAGTTCTTCGTTTCCGCTGGGGATTATGGACGAAGATGATTTGTGAGAATAAACCTGCAGGAGAAAAAGAACTCTGTTGGGGAATAAACTGATGAATATATTACTCCGAGGGGAATTACTTTGTGGGGGAGAGATGTTCTGCTGAAGATTTTAACGATAAACTCCGCTGGGGATTTCAACGATAGACTCCATTGGGGATGGATTACGGTTGCTGGTGATATTGAACCTGTTGAGGATTGAACTCATGTTTGGGGAAAGAAAGAACTTCGCTGGGGGATGATCTTTCGGTTGCAACTTGCTGGGGATAACCCCTGTTTAGACTTTTGTGGGGATAACCCTCGGAATTTGGCGGGGAATGATCCTTTGAACTTGGCTGGGGAGATTTATTCGTGTACTCCGTTGGGGATAAGCTTCTAAAGTCTAATGGGGATGATGCCTCAACTCCGTTGGGGAAGTCTTTTTTAGATTGCGCTGGGGAAATGGCTCCACTGGGGGTATCTTGTATTCTGCCGGGGAGCATTCTTATATTCTGTTAAGGAATATTAAGACTGTCGGGGATACTCTTATGCTTGTTGGGGAATATCTTTATACTCCGCTGGGGACTATTAAGACCTTCTGGGGATACCAAACCTTTTTAGCGCTGATGGTGGGTGAACTCTGCTTGGGGAGAGTATTGCTGATTTGTTCATAGTTGTAAGTCTCAGCTGAGAGAGCTACCATTACTCTCTTACTCTGCAGGGAGTGAAGGTATCTGAGCCATATTCTTCAGTTGAATCTTCCTTTATACCTGGTGGACAGAGCAACTATACAGTTCGGACAATTCTTATTGCCCTTGCTTCTGATATTACCAGTAATTCATCTTTTGTTTCGCATGTAAATACTTATGAGCAGCAATTAATGTCAAATGCATATATCAAAAATGAACCTTGGACATTCTTTGCAAAACAAAACATATAAAGGAAAAGCAGTTTGAAATTTGTCTGAAAATGAATTTGTATTGATTTTGAAGTTTGGCCTGTAAATAGGCGCTTTTGTACAAGAGGCTGACGTCCTAGTAAGAGAACGCCGCCGAGAAAATAGAATTTACACAATTTGTGAAAAGAAAACAAAACAGCTATGTGAATAATCCCACTGGGTTCCAACTCTGCTATTGTCTTTATATCCTCGAGCATCTCATCACTTTGCTACTGGTCAAAGATGAATCTGATTGATTAGTGTCGTCCGAGCTTGATAGTCGATATTGAAGTCTGGATGCAAAGTGATCCAATGAGACATAATGTTACGCTTTGATCCCTAACTTTTGCCTGGACCGCCCTTTCGGGTTTTCAGTCCACCGGGATACCCTTTTTTGCCCAAGTCGCCTTTTCAGGTTTTCGACTTGCCAGGTGTACAATTTTTTTTTCATTTTCATCCCTTATTTATGCCCGAACCCTTTTGGTTCACCGAGAAGCCCTTATTTTTGCCTAGGCCAGTCAACCTAGCGGGTCTTTGATTATGCATAGTATTTTTTCACTATGTCTGCATTGACGGGGTGAGGAAGGTCATCACCATCCATGGTGGTTAGAATCATAGCTCCTCTTGAGAAAATGTTCTTAACCACAAATGGCCCTTCGTAAGTAGGAGTCCATTTGCCCCTGGGATCACCTTGAGGTAGAATAATGCGCTTGATTACCAGGTCCCCAACTTGATACTCTTGTCATCTAACTTTCTTGTTAAATGCCTTGATCATACGTTTTTGGTACGTCTGACCATGACAAATAGCAGTAAGTCTCTTTTCGTCGATTAGGTTTAGCTGATCAAGTCGGGTCTAGATCCAGTCATCTTCACTCAAACCTGCATCCTTCATGATCCGAAGAGAGGGTATCTGAACTTCAATGGGCAAGACCGCCTCCATGCCATATACCAAGGAATAGGGTGTTGCCCCTGTTGACGTCTGTGCTGAGGTACAGTACCCATGAAGAGCAAACGGTAACATCTCGTGCCAGTCTTTGTATGTCACTGTCATCTTCTGCACAATCTTCTTAATGTTCTTATTAGCCGCTTCGACATCCCCATTCATCTTTGGCCGGTAGGGAGAAGAGTTATGATGCTATATCTTGAATTGCTCGCAGAGCTCAGTGATCATCTTGTTGTTGAGATTGGTACCATTGTCCGTAATGATCCTCTCTGGTACACCGTATCGACAGATCAGATTGTGCCGAATGAACTGTGCCACGATGTTCTTGGTTACAGTAGCAAAGGAAGCTGCTTCAACCCACTTCATAAAGTAATCAATAGCTACCAAGATGAAACGATGCCCGTTGGATGTCGTAGGTCTGATCTCGCCGATCATATCAATGCCCCACATTGCAAAAGGCCACGGAGCCGTCAAGACATTCAGAGGAACTGGAGGTATGTGCACCTTATCAGCATAGACTTGGCACTTGTGACATGTCCGAGAATGTTGATAATAGTCGGCTTCCATTGTGGACCAGTAATATCCTGCCCGAAGGATCTTCTTTGCCATGGTATGTCCATTGGAATGAGTTCCGAAAGTACCTTCATGTAATTTTGTCATGATTTTTTCTGCTCCATTCTTATCCACACAACGCGGTAAGGTCGAATCATGGTTACGCTTGTAAAGAATGCCATTGCTGGTGAAGAACTTTGCCGCGAACCTCCTCAGGAACTTTTTGTCATTAATAGATGCACCCTCAGGATACTCCTGAGCTTCAAGATACTTTTTCACCTCATGATACCAGGGTTTTTCTGTTACCTCTTCAGTCTCAATATCATAGCAATGCGCAGGTTCGTCCAATCTTTCAATAATGATCCGGGGAGCTTCGTTGTCCCAATTGACTTTGAACATAGAAGACATCGTAGCCAGCGCGTCCGCTAACTGATTCTCCTCTCTAGGGAAGTGTTCAAAGGTTATCTCCTCGAAATGGGGAAGCAACATCAATACATACTCCTTGTAAGGAATAAGGTTTGGGTGTTTCGTATCCCACTCGCCTTTGATCTGACTGATCACGAGAGCGGAATCTCCGAAGACACTCAGAAACTTAATCCTTAGGTCAATTGCTGTTCGAAGACCCATAATGCATGCTTCATACTCCGCCATGTTGTTGGTGCAGTTAAAACATAGTCGGGCGGTGAACGGAGTATGGGAGCCTTTAGGAGATATGATCACAGCGCCAATGCCATTACCCAAAGCGTTCGAAGCTCCATCAAAGTACATAGACCATCGGGATCCTTCCTCAGGTCCTTCATCCGGTCCAGGTGTCTCGCAATCAGTTACCAACATGATATTCTCGTCCAGGAATTCAAAGTTCATAGACTGGTAATCATCCACTGCCTGATGTGCCAAATGGTCTTCCAATACACTTCCCTTGATTTCCTTTTGGGTCGTATACTGGATGCCATACTCAGTCAAGATCATCTGCCATCTTGCTATTCTTCCGGACAAAGCAGGCTTTTCGAAGATATACTTGATTGGATCCATCTTTGATATCAATAGAGTGGTGTGAGTCAACATATACTGTCTCAGCCGACGAGCAGCCCATGCCAAAGCGCAGCAAGTTTTCTCGAGTAATGAGTATCGGGTCTCGCAGTCGGTAAAATTTTTGCTAAGGTAATAAATAGCATGCTCTTTTCGGCCAGACTCGTCATGCTGACCCAGCACACACCCCATTGAGTTGTCGAGTACTGTCAAGTATAAGATCAGAGGTCTCCCTTAAACTGGTGGCATTAGAATAGGTGGCTATTGGAGATACTCTTTGAACCTTTTGAAATCGGCCTGACATTCATCGTTCCAACATACCACTTGATCTTTCTTCAGCAGCTTGAAGATTGGCTCACAAGTAGCAGTCAGGTGCGAGATGAATCGGGCAATGTAATTCAGACGTCCCAGAAAGCCTCTGACTTCTTTCTCTGTCTTGGGAGCTGGAATCTCTTGAATAGATTTCACTTTTGCGGGATCCACTTGAATACCTTTGTCGCTCACGACGAAACCCAGTAGCTTACCAGACCTCACCCCGAAGGTGCACTTGTTCGGGTTTAACCTCAGCTTGTATAACTTCAGCCTGTCAAATAACTTTTGCAGATGGTCAAGGTGCTCCTCCTCAGTTTGGGACCTTGCAATCATATCATCGACGTATACTTCAATCTCATGATGGATCATGTCATGATACAAAGCAACCATGGCACGCTGATATGTTTCCCCAGCATTCTTCAGTCCAAAAGGCATGACCTTGTAGAAAAAGGTACCCCACTGAGTAACAAAGGTCGTCTTCTCCATGTCTTCGGGAGCCATTTTAATCTGATTATAACCGGAGAAACCATCCATAAAGGAGAAGACTTTATGATGTGCGGTGTTGTCAACTAGAACGTCGATATGAGGTAGAGGGAAATCATCCTTGGGGCTTGCCCTGTTCAGATCCCTATAGTCAACACACATTCGGACCTTACCATCTTTCTTCGGCACAGGAACCACGTTGGCCACCCACTGAGGGTAAGAAGTAACTGCTAGAAAACCGGCGTCAAACTGTTTCATAACTTCAACCTTGATTTTCTCAGACATCTCTGGGCGCATACGGCGAACCTTCTGTTTCACTGGAGGACAGTCTTCCTTGGTAGGCAGGCGATGAACCACAATATCGGTATCCAAACCAGGCATATCTTTGTAAGACCAGGAAAAAATCTCAACATAGTCATGCAGCATTTGAATCAACTGTTGTTTCACACTAGCTTCCAGATTTGCACCGATCTTGACCTCTTTCTTATCTGTCCCGGTACCCAGATTCACTGTTTCCACTAGCTCTTCATGTGGCTGAATGGCCCTCTCTTCTTGAAGTAACAGTCTTGCAAGTTCACCAGGAACTTCACAATCATCTTCACCTTCGTCTTCGGCTAAGTTGATCGTATTTTCGAAGTCATAACTGGCAGTAGCAGAGCCGTTACCAGTGAGATCCAGAGTGGATGTGGACTTGTATATGTGAGTGTGTGTAAAATAGCTATTTTGCAATATATAATAAAGAAAAACAAGGAGTGCAAGATTTGAAATGCAAAAAACGCCCAATGCTTTTATTAATGATATATGTAGATGACACACAAAAGCCCTCACAAATGAAGCCACGGTGCCCCGGGTAAGACACCGGGCCGTAAAGTTTCAAACATTGTCTGTTACAAATTCAAAACAAAAGTTTCATTACTGGGTAACAAAAGCAATAGGGATGAAGTCCTTTGCTGTCCAGTTGCTTGGTCCACCGTCGGTCGTAGGATAGATCCAGCTGTCGAATTCAGACTCTTCCACATCATCTTCAATGGCATTCACTCCTGGGTTGCTAATGAACACGGGGGGTCTTCCGATCCTTGCATTCTGAACAGCCCTTTGAGCTTCTGCAGTGAAACCCAAACCAAACTTGTTAGTCTTCTGTGTAAAATCAGGAATTCGGCCCCAATTTGCACACCCACCTTTCTCAACAACAGCCCGGGCATCCTTTAAGGAAGCCATTTTCATAGGAGAATCTTCAACCACAGTCTCAGCTGATGCCAGTGTCTGGGGAACCTCTTCAAAGTGCTGAAATGGTGTCTCAATGAACTCCCCATCCATCTCTACGTATCAGAAAGAGTTGAGGTGGCTCACCATGTACTCTTCCTCTCCTTGCACTGTCACAATCTTCCCTTTGACCGGGTACTTCAGCTTCTGGTGGAGCGTTGAGGTTACGGCCCCGGCTTTGTGGATCCATGGACGACCCAGCAAACAAGAATAAGATGGCTGAATGTCCATCACATAGAATGTAGAATTGAAGACCTGAGAACCAACCTTAATCGGAATATCAACTTCTCCGTGCACCATCCTCTTAGACCCATCAAAGGCCCTGAAAATAATGTTGCTTGGTTTCAACTCCAACCCTTTGCAATCCAACCGGTCTAGAGCTTTCTTAGGCAAGACGTTCAACGAAGAACCAGTATCCACCAATACATGAGCGAGAGTAGTGCCCCTGCATTCGATGGAGACATGCAGGGCATCATTGTGATTCTTCCCTTTAGCAATCAAGTCGGCGTCAGAGAAACCTAACCCATTATCAACCGTTAAATTGGCTACAAAATCTGTAAACTGATCAGCTGATGTCTCCTGTGGCACGTGGGAAGTCTTCAAGAAGGTAATCAGGGCCTTGGCATGGGCCTCTGAGCATAACAACAGTGACAACATAGAAATCTTGGATGGGGTTTGCCCCAATTGTTCGACTACATTATAATCACTCTTCTTAATAATCTTCAGAATCTCTTCCATCTCCTGTTTGGAAGCTTCAACAGTAATTGTCTTCGGTGCCTCCGTCTGGGCAGGCACATCAGTGGTGATCCCTTTACCCTGAGTGTCAGATGACTCGGCAACAGGGGTAATAATAGGAACTTGATCAGGAATAGTAGCAGGTATACTGGCAGGTGTAATAACAACAGGTCTTCAGGCAGTTGGCGGAGAGATATCTGGTGAGAAAAGTCTTCCGCTGCGGGTGACTTTAGCGGGTCCAACAATATTGCTGACGTCAGTATCAACATCTAATTCTTGCTTAACTCCATGAAAATAAACATCAACCCCATTGTGCCAAGGGACAGCTTTATCAGAGGTATAGGGGATGGGCCCCGGAATAGTGATGACCACAGGTGCGACTCTTGGAACAGATGTAATCCTAACAGGATTCCTCGAGGGAGCCTTGGAAGAATTGTCGAAAATGGTAATGATGGCAACTTCTTCTGAATGAACTACAGGAACAACAGTCTTCTCAAACAGAATTTCTCTATTATCCATCAGGCGTTGGATACCTGATTTCAGAAGCGGACAACCGGTAGGTAGAATAGGACATGTATGGCAACCTTCGTCACAGCCCGGAAATAAACTGGCTAACAAAAGGTTCTTCTTTACAGTCAACAGAGGGGTAACAATATCATCCACAGAAACCACAAACAAATCTTCTTCTATAGCATTTACTCCATGCTTGGGCATAGGAGCAGTCACAACATTAGGCCTCTCAGGCGCCTCAAACTCAATCTCCTTCGCATCAATTAAGTCTTGTACCTTGTTCTTCAAAACCCAACAATCGTCTGTATTATGCCCCGGGCTATCAGAGTGAAAAGCACAACAGGCATTAGGGTTATACCTCAGTGATTTGGTATTTGGATTCTTCGGGGCTTCCTTTAGAACCACCAGATTAGTCTTCAGCAACTGTGGAAGAATCTAAGATAAGGTCATGCTGAGACGGATGAATTGCCTTCGAGGTCTCTCATCCTTTTGTTGATTGTTGTGCTGTGGAGCATCAACATGTTTTGAAATAACAACCCCATTAACAACTTGGCGGTGTTCGGGTCTATTCTGTCTTCTTGCACTGTAGACAGCACTGGACTCTTTCTTAAACGGCTTCTTCTCGATGCTTGATGAAGCAACCTTTTGTATCTTACCAGCCTTAATACCAGCTTCTATCCTTTCACCGGTCAAAATAAGCTTTGTAAACCCAGACAAAGAGCTTCCAATTAGATGGTTGAAAAATGGGCCAGACAGGATCCCCAAAAACATGTCAACAAGTTCCCGGTCAGCTAAGGGTGGTTGTACTCTTCCGGCGAGGTCTCTCCACTTTTGAGCATAATCTTTGAATCCTTCACCCGTTCCCATTGACATACCCTGGATTTGGGTACGCGTAGGAGCGAGGTCGGAGTTGTACTGATACTGCCTGTAGAATGCAGTAGCCAAATCTTCCCAACTGCGGATACTGGCCCCGTCCAACTGATAGAACCACTCAAGTTGAGTCCCTGAGAGACTGTCTTGGAAGAAGTGGATCCATAGGTTCTTATCAGCTGTGTACGGTTGAATCTTCCTCACATATGACCGGAGGTGCAGCTTCGGACAAGAAACTCTGTCATACTTAGCAAAGGTTGGTGCCTTGAATTTGTGGGAAATGACTACCCCAGATGATAGACCTAGATCACCGAAGTCCAGACCAGGCACCTTTTGAACCTCCATAGAACTCAATCGGTCTTCCAGTTGCTTGTATTTATCCTTGGCAGGAGGATACTGTTCTTCATCATAGTCCGTCTCGTTGTCGGAGACCACAGGGCTAGGAGCCTTCCTTTCTTGTGGACTATCTTTCCCTCCAGATGAGGTGGTCAGATCAACTTCATTCTGTAGCCTGTTTCCAAACCCGTGCCCTGTGTTGAACAGGATGGTCCTCTTCTTCTTCTCTTTCAGAATCAGGGTCTTCAGGTCTTGCTGACCCTTAGCTAGACTCATGAACAGCTCTTGAAATTGGGCATTCTGGGCCTGGAGGGCCTTGATAGCTTGCTCAGTTGAAGGTTCAGCAGACATGATGAGTGAGTGCTGAAATAAATAGCGAAGAAAATAAGAGAATTGTAAAGGGTACCTGTTTATGAAGTACATGGGATGAAATGCATATGATTTATGATTTCAAAGACAATTGAGAGATTCAAATTTGTAAACAAGAAAGGAAACACACTTTATTAGATAAACTTTAGAATTCAAATTGTTCAACTGATGCCATTAAGGCGTTACATGAAAAGAAATACTGAAAAGTAAAAAAAAAACTGGAAAGGAAATCATCAAAGGCCTATCAATGCTCCCATGGTCTCTTCTTCTCAGTGCGGACATAGTCGTTGAGAATCCGCTCGTTCTCCAGTTGCCTAGTCAGCTTCTGGATCTTTTGCTCTTGCTCGTTGAACTTCTCTCAGTAAGAATCTCGTTCATCCCTCAGCTGCATCCAAGACCTTTTCAGTGCCCCAATGTCAGTGGGCATATAAGGATGGAGGATGGTTAGAAGAACCCCTTCTTCATTAGCAACTTCAAGAGTGACAGGCCGGACGGCTTCATATGGCATACCCAGCTTTTGGGCACGGATACAGACCCATCTGAGATATGGCTCCATCAGGAGTGAAGTCTTTGGACCCAACTCATGTGGATCAGATTGGTGAACTCTGTCCCAAGCCCTTATGAATCTACGATGTTGCTCGTCGATATCCCCTTGGAAATCAAAGATGATATGAGGCATTAGCATCTCATGAGGTCCTTCTCTTCTGGATCTTCCAAATTGATGGAGAGCTAAGCATGGGTTGTAATAAATTCCCCCATGGGTTCCTATCAATGGAGCATTAGGATACTCTCCCCAGCGATCAATGATAGTCACCTCATCCATACCTTTGAGAGTCCAAATGATGTCATTATGAGAGAGAGACATCACCCTATAAGCCCAGCCCATTCCTTCTTTGTTCTTCAGCACTGACTTGGGGAGGTGCGAAATAAACCACCTCGACAATAAAGGAGCACAACACATCAAGGTTCCCCGCTTTCGGGCAGTACGAGCATAAAGCTGATGAAGAATGTCACCCAAGAGAGTGGGTACATGGTTCTGAGAGATGAAGATCTTTATGGCATTCACATCAACAAAAGTGTCAAGATTCGGAAACAGTACCAAGCCATATATCAGGAGAGCCAGAATATCCTCGAACGCCTTAAAGTCTAGGCTATCCCAGAAGTAGTTAGCCTTGCCAACCAAAAACTTAGTCAGAAAGCCTTTTGCTCCACTCCTAGTCTCCCAATTAGCCATTACCTCCTCTTTGGTCAAATGAAGGGCTGCAGCAATCTCTTCGGGCCTAAGGGTCTTCTCCCAACCAGTAAACAGGGTCTGCTCTAGAACAGAGATACCGAGCAGCTCAGAGAACTCTTCTAGGGTGGGAACCATCTGATAGTCTTGAAAAGCAAAACAATGGTACAGTGGATCATAGAACTGGACTAGGACACTCATCATCTGCTCGTCCAATTTGGAGGTGACCAAACTGAGAAAAGAACCATGCCTCCTGATGAAGGAAGTAGTGTCAGGCATCTTGGCAACCAACTCTTTAAGCAAGGTGGGAACTTGGACAAAGTTGATCCGGATGGTATTCTTACGCATGGGCATCATGATAACCTACAAAACAGAACAAAGATGAATCCCTCTTGTCTTTGAAATAGGTTAATCCTTATGCAATATGTATGCAATGTTATGATGTTATGATGTCATGGTAGGAAGCACATCACAAGTATCCACAAAAAGCAAACATGGTAAAGGCACACAAGTCACACAGAGAGCCCTTAGATTTCAGGCTGGCAAGGAGCTTAGGTACTACCCTCTTTCAGTTCAGTTGGTTCAAACCTGTCCAAAAAATAGTAACCGGGTTCTAGAGGATCTCAATATCATTGACTACCCTCGATCGGTCATAATTCCAATTTAGCAACCTTTTCTTGCGGCCGGAATCATCGCGAGAGTTTAGTCTCAATGAGTGTAGCATACTGCTACTGTTCTATGGCCAAGTTGGTCAATTTAAAGGTTCTACGGTCAGTTGGTGCTTAATGACCCCTTAGAAGACCCATATTCTCCTCGTTCCAACACAAGGGATATCGGTACAGACTAAAGTGCCACACCAACGTAGCTACTACTTCAACCGTGTCGGTCTACGCCGGACAGTTCCCTCACAGTTTATTGCTACTTACCTAAAGGGTATTCCCCAGATCCGGGTTAGGATCTATAGTAACTCCGATACAAGCCCACAAATATAAAGCATACAAAGCAAACAATTGAAAACACAATGATCTAATCCTAAGGTACACCCCCACTTATTAATTTTCCCCAGCTGAGTCGCCAGTTCTGTGATCGGTGGGAAGAGAACTGACTGTTTTGGAATGCTGGTTCGCGTTTTGTGTTTGTTTTTGCAAAATGTCGCGGTAAGCAAGAGTCGACACCGTCTTTTATTTTATCCAACAAGGAAAGGAAAAAAGCACAAAAAAATTCCTTTTTTGAGATGTTTCTCGGGTCCGGGGGGTAGATTATAGAAAGGGAAGGTGTTAGCACCCTTTCTATCTGTGGTTATCCACGGGCTCTTAGGTAATTTCTCAAAGTGTTTTCAAAATTTGCTTTTCTTTGTGTTTGTGGGTTTGAAAGAAGTTTTTGTTTGAAAGGAGTGTAAGTGCGAAAAGTTTTGTTTTATTTTAGAATGAGCAAGTACTTAAGAACCATCTACCTACTCGAAAAAGGGATTAATTTGTGCTAATGTCCTTTAGACAATGCTATCCCACTATTGAGGAGTAGGTAGCACCGTCGTTGGAGTTTAAGGGTCAATTCGATTAAGGGACGTGTGGTCACTAAAGCAATGTTAGGACGCCTTAGTGGTAATCCTAATGTCTTTGATCATTTTATCCGAGGCAACTTATGATCTTTGGACAAGAGGGCGACCTCTAAAACTTCCTATACTCAATGACCATGTTCGAAGGCAACCAAGTGAGGTGTACCCTAAGAGTGCGCATGTGCGAGTGTGTTATTTCGGTTAATTTATCTTTGTACATGTCATGGGTGAGCTACGTTGATTTTAGGTTAAAGAGTTGATCTTGTCGTGCATTCCCTATTTATCAAACATCTAACAATTAATAATTTGCAAAAATTAAATTGCGGAAATTAAGTCTAAACTATTACAAGGCGTCGGGTATTTACATCGCCAAAAACAAACCCTTTAATTTAAATTGCGGAAAGTAAAATAAAGCGATAAATAATTAAAGTCCTAATTAAAAGCTATTACATACCGGGAGCAATTACAATATTGGATAAAATAGATCGCGCGCGAAAAAATTAAATCGGCGTATTTTTTAGGGTTTTGACCCTTTTTGAAAGAAAGCATGTTTTTGTTATTATTTTTTGAATTAAATGGAAATTAAATTAGGTCAAAATTAATTAATTAATTAATTAAAATATTTTTGGTTTTTTGAATATTTAAGGAAATAAAATAAAGTTGGTCAAAGTTATTAAAACCTAATATTCTAAATTAATTTTAATTTATTGCAAAAATGTTAAAAGTTAAACCTATTTAAAACTAAATTAACTAAATTAGTATTTATTTACAAAAATAAAATAATGAAATTAATAAAAATAATATTTTTGTGTTTTCTGATTTTATTAAGAAAAATGTTAATTGGTTATTTTTAAATAATAATAATAATAGTTAACAAAAATAAATAAATGTAATGAAGAGAAAAAGAAATAACCAAAAAAAATGGGGTGCTGGGCCTGGATCAGGGTGTTTGATAGCAATTGTTTGGCCCATTTACGTTCAAGCCTGTATGACTTTTCCTGCCTCCATGTGACACGTTGACTGGTGTATATGGTGGACGTCATCTTGTGACCATCAGATTTGGCCTGAAGGCCATCTGGCGCTTGGGATCTGAGGGAGCATGATGGGCCTACGCGCTTGAGTGCATACTGGAATACCTGAAATAAAATGACACAGTTTTTGGGGGACCTGAGATTCGAACCCAGACCCCATTAGACAATGCACTAGCGCTTCTACCACTGGGCCACTATAATACTTTTGTTAATGGAATATGAAATAATTATTATATTGAAAACAAACCACTATGCCTGAAATAAAAAAAATAAGCGCGGATATTCAAAATCAGCCAATCAGGGGAAGACACCTAGTCTTCTTCTCCACAGGTTTCTGGTTATCTTACCTGCGGATTTTTATCCGCAGCAAGATCCGTGGGTTCGTCCTAAAATGCGCTATAGGCCATGTAAATGCAAACGGAGACCATCACCATGCTTGTCTCTCCTCCCTGAATACAACCATGTCCATGGTTTGTTCCAATTTTACCTGCAAAGCAAATGCCCAAAAACGAACCTCCAAAACCCTAGATTCGGGTATGGTGCTATAGCTCACGAAAACAAAATCAAATGATGCAGAAAGACTGGAAATTGAACGTTAAGCATGATTGTACAAAAAATTTGCTCAAAGGATGCAGGAATATGGATTCACGATTTCATGTACAGGGCTAGGTTCAGGACGACTTACAGTGCGTTTCAGGTGGTTTCAGAGCTTGTGAATGGTTGCAATCGCTTCAGTGAATGCCAGGCAAGAAGGCTACGTTGAGCTTTTGCCTTGAATTGGTCTCCAAGCAAGATTTTGATCCCACACTTTTTAAGCTTTTTTTCAGTTTTGTATTTGTGATTTGGGCAGCTTTCAGGTAGTATTCTTGTATGCCTTGCGTTGTATATGTAACAAGGATTGTATTAGGTTAAATCTTGGGCTTGGAATCCTTGTGTATTGATGATTCAAGATTTGATATGATTCCTACATTAAAGGCTTCCAATTTCTTTCCAAATCCAAGATTTTGTGCATGATATGGCTTGGCACGAATTTGATTGTGTTCATGATATCAATTAAGACCTGTAATGATCAAAAAGATATCAAGTTATTAAGATTTGGATTTTATTTAGATTTAAATTGATTAAAAATGAATTAAATCAATAAAAATCAAATAAAATAGAAAAATTAATAATTGGACATGAAATTGAAGATAGGACACGTGTGTGGTGTGACAAGATCAAATCAAGTGGAAAAAAGTGGGCCCTTTTGTCAAAAATTGGAGTTTTGGGGATAGTTGACTTTTGGCAATTTTGGAAAAATGTCCAACTTCAACAATGCATAACTTCTTCAATTTTGAATTTTTGGAGTTTTTCTTGGACTTTTTAGAAACCTTGAGATGTCCTATAACCGACCCTTTTGGTCTCATCTCATTTTGATATTCCATGATCAAGTTATAAGCTTTGGCAAAAAAGGTATTTTTGTTGACTTTCAAAAATGACCTATAATGTCCAAATTTGTAACTTTTTGTGAGTGCACTTCTTGATCTTGTGGTGTGAAGATGGATTGTAGGAAATTGAATCCTATTAAAAATGAGCTTTGGATGGGTCATTTCTCATAAAGTATGAGAAAGTTATGCTTGGTCAAATTTGAGTTGACTTTTCCTACAAAACCCTAATTTAGCAACTTTTGAATCTTGATGAATCTTGAGCAATCCTTGATGAATCATGATCAACCCTTGATAAAATGATGAATTATCCTTCAAAATGAGAATGTTGACAAAAAATTCTTGAGGTTTGACTGTTCATAGGTCACAGTTGACTTTTGCCCTAGCATAGTCGATTTTTGGGCCTCTTGAGCAATTGACTGACCAAACTTCCTCTGCAAGGCTTGAAATTTGACATGGATGATCTTAAGAACATATTAGGACATTGTGGAGCACTTGAGGTCATTTGTATGTAATTACCTTGATGCAACACAAAACCCTAATTTTGAATTGACTGTCTTAGGAGATGATTTGACTCTCCAATTCTTGAGCCATCTTGAGCAACTTGGAGATTATTCTTGACATGTCTTTGAGAAATATGGGAGGGCAAATTTTGGGGTACAACAGGGTGCGTACTTGGCCAACATGACGAGTCTGGCCGAAAAGAGCATGCCATTTATTACCTTAGCAAAAAGTTTACCGACTGTGAGACTCGCTACTCACTGCTCGAGAAAACTTGTTGCGCTTTGGTATGGGCTGCTCGCCGGCTAAGGCAGTATATGTTGGCACATACCACCTTGCTGATTTCTAAAATGGATCCGATTAAGTACATCTTCGAGAATCCTGCTTTATCTAGAAGAATCGCTAGATGGCAAATGATCCTGACTGAGTATGATATCCATTATACTACCCAAAAAGCTATAAAGGGGAGTGTACTAGCTGACCATCTAGCTCATCAAGCCGTCGAAGATTACCAATCTATGAGATTCGACTTTCCTGACAAGGACATCATGACATTGGACAAAATTGAAGGTAACGGGCCGTATGACGGACCTGAACAAGGATTCCGATGGACCCTGTACTTTGATGGTGCTTCAAATGCACTTGGCAATGGTATCGGAGCGGTACTTATTTCTATTGAAGGTTTCCATACACCCTTCACTGCCCGACTTTGCTTCAGCTGTACCAATAACATGGCTGAATATGAAGCTTGCATCTTTGGTCTCAAGGCTGCTATAGACTTGGGAATCAAATCTTTGGTCGTATTTGGCGACTCGGCTTTGGTTATCAGTCAAGTCAGAGGAGAGTGGGACACTAGACATCCTAATCTTATCCCATACAAATAACATGTCTTGACATTGTTGCCTCATTTCGAGCAGATTACTTTTGAGCACTTCCCGCGAGAATAAAATCAGCTAGCAGATGCTCTGGCTACAATGCCTTCCATGTTTAAACTCAACTGGGATAACGAGGCTCCCCAAATCACCATCGAGCGAATGGACAAACCTGCGCACTGTCATGAGATTAATAGCGAAGAAATAGTGGAACAACCCTGGTTTCATGAAATCAAAAGGTATCTCCAGACTCGAGAATACCCTGAAGGAGCTTCAGTCAATGACAAAAAGTTCTTAAGGAGATTTGCTGCCAAGTTCTTCTAAGCAATGGCATCCTTTATAAGCGTAGCCATGATTGTGTTCTACTTCATTGTGTGGACAAGGTTGAAGCAGAGTTGATCATGACCGAAATACATAGTGGCATATTTAGCACCCACTTGAGCGGAAATACGATGGCTAAGAATATTCTAAGGGCAGGCTACTACTGGTCTACCATGGAAGCTGATTGTCATCAACATTCCCGTACTTGCCACAAATGCCAATTCTATGCTGACAAGGTACATATTCCTCCTGTTCCTCTCAACACTCTGACAGCTCCTTGGCCATTCTCCATGTGGGGCATTGACATGATTGGAGAGATCAAGCCTACGGCATCCAATGGACAACGCTTCATCTTGGTCGCTATTGATTACTTTACCAAGTGGGTCGAAACAGCTTCCTACGCCTTCGTTACAAAGAATGTGGTTACCCACTTCATTAAGCAGAATCTCATATGCCGGTATGGTGTCCCCGACAGGATCATCACAGACAACGGTACAAATTTGAATAACACCATGATCACCGCTCTGTGCGAGCAGTTCAAGATTTATCATCACAATTCATCTCCCTATCGACCGAAGATGAACGGTGTTGTTGAAGCCGCGAACAAAAATATCAAGAAGATCATTCAAAAGATGACAGTCACCTACAAGAACTGGCATGAGATGTTACCATTTTCTCTGCACGGGTATCGCACCACGGCACGTACTTCAATAGGGGAAACCCCTTTTTCTTTGGTATATGGCATGGAAGTTGTTTTACCTATGGAAGTTCAGATTCCCTCCTTAAGGATTATGAAGGATGTCGGTTTGAGTGAAGACGATTGGATTCAGACCCGACTTGATCAACTTAACTTGATCGACGAGAAGCAACTTACTGTTGTTTGTCATGGTCAGACGTATCAAAAACGGATGATCAAGGCCTTCAACAAGAAAGTCAAACGTCAGGTATATCGAGTCGGAGATCTTGTAATCAAGCGGATCATCTTGCCGCAAAGTGATCCCAGGGGCAAGTGGACTCCTACCTGTGAAGGACTATTTGTGATCAAGAGCATCTTTTCTGGTGGGGCAATGATTCTGACCACCATGGACGGTGACGACCTGCCGCACCCTGCGAACGCAGACATAGTCAAAAGATACTACGCATAAAATGACCCGACAAGTTGAAAACCCGAAAGGGCGACTTGGGAAAAAATGGGCATCCCGGTGAATCGAAAACCCGAAAGGGAGGTTCAGGCAAAAATTAGGGATAAGCAAAAAAAATCTGTACACCCGGCAAGTTGAAAACCCGAAAGGGCGACTTGGGCAAAAAAGGGTTTCCCGGTGGATCAAAAACCCGAAAGGGCGGACCAGGCAAAAGTTAGGGAATTAAAGCGTATGACTATGTCTCGGCGGATCACTTTAAGAACAATCTCTTCACCAACAAGCTCCAAGCTTCTGATCAATCTAATCATCGGCGGACGAAGCAGCAAATGGACAAGATACTTAGAGTTGTGAAGGCTATAGCAGAATGGGAACCCCATGGAATTGTTACACATAGCCATCTTTATTTTTGTATAAAATTTTTCTCAATTTTATGACAACATTCTCTTACTAGGATGTCTGTTTCCTTTGTACAAATATGCTTATGAAAGTTAATACAATAATACTTCAAAGTGCAGAAATTTGCTTGCATTTCCTTTCTTTTTACACTTGTGTTTATTTGAAAACGTCTAAAGTTTTGTTAAATAGGCATATGCATTTGAATATAATCACTGCTTACAAATAAAACGAAATTGAGAAAGGATAATTACTGATAGGTTGAAGGTGTAGGAAGATATCCTTGTGCTATTCCAGAAGAAATCCCCCACAGTACATCATTCAGATCCTCAATAAAGTTAAAACCTTGAAGTATACATCCCTAGCGGAGTTAAATTTCAAGATCCCCAGTGGAGCCAGAGTATTCTAAACTTTATCCCCCAGCGGAGTTAAGTTTTAAAGTTCCCATCAAAGTTAAATTTCAAGATCCCCAGTGGAGCCCGAAAACCCTGAAATACATTTCCCTAGCGGAGCTAGAATATTCTAAAAAACATTATTCCCCAGCGAAGTCAAATTTCCAACTATCGATCCCCAGTGAGAACCATTCAGTGTTCCCCAACTTCCCCCAGTAGATTGGCGTACAACCCAAGCTCCCGATTTCACCAGCCGAGTAAACATTCTCCCCACAGAGTTATTTCCCAGCAGATCGAAGATTCCCGGTCTCATTTCTCCAGCAGAAGCCTCCCAGGTTTTAACTCCCCAGTAGAGATTTTCAGAGTTTTGCTTATTTCCCAGGAAAGTCATGAAGGATTCTCATTCTCCGCAGAAGTTGTCAAAGCTCTTGTTAATCCCCATAAGTCACCAAGATTTTTTCAATCCCCAGCAGTGGTCCCAGGATTTCTCATTCTCAACAATCAAAGATCTTTAATCCCCAAGCAATTAGCAAGGATTTCTCATCTTCAACAATCAAAGATTTTTTGAATCCTCAGCGTCGGTCAAGAATTTAATTTCTCCGTCAGCAGTCAAAGATCTCATTATCTCCAGCTATCAAGGATTTATTTTCCTCAGCAAGACAGCTAATCAGCTTACATGCACATCCATTACATTCATATATCATAAACATTGATGAAACACAGTTCATTGCATCATACATATCATGCAACATAACTTTGTGTTTTAGCTAACATTTTACCCTTTTCAGGATAAGATTAAAAGGCTATCTTTAACAATTATTCAGATACAATATGGATACACCCCAGACACGATGGTCATTCTATTACTCATTCAGAATCTCAATTCAAGATACAGTATGGATACACCCCAGACACAGCGGTCATTCTACTACTCATTCAGACTTCAGCAATCAAGATACATACTAGATACGCTCCAGACACGGCGGCCATTCTATCTCTCATTCAGATTCAATTATCAACTTCAAGTTCAGATACGCTCCAAACACGGATGTCATTCTGGCCCTTACACCAGAAGTTTGATTCTCCCCAGTGCAGTCGCCACAGAAGTCATTCTGTCACTCATTCAGATCCCCGTTACAGTCTCAGATACACTCTTGACACGGAAGTCATTCTGCTACTCATACAGATCTCAACTTCAGATACAATCCAGATACGCTCCAGACACGGTTGCCATTCTGTCACTCATTAGAAATTTATCCCCAACACACAGTTGCTCCATGCACAGATGCTTATCTGTCCTCCATTTAAATACAGTTATAGCTCGGATACGCTCTAGACACAGACTCCATTCTCTTGCTCATACAAACCCAATCTCCAGATACAACTCAGATACGTTCCACATACGGATACCATTCTGATGTTCATTCTACTGATTTTCAACAAACAAGTCTTGGATGGCATCTTTAAGCCCATATCCAGCAAGATTCTACCATCTCCAAATGGCATCCTTAAGCCCATTCCCTCAACAATATTTTGACGAGTGCAAATTTACGGGAACTCTAGTGTCCAATCCTCTTTTACCTCCGAGTCACGAAAGGCAAACTTGCCAATCTAACTCTTCAGGTTCAAGAAGATTGAACAGGGGCAACTGTTGTACCCCAAAATTTTCCCTCTCATTTTATCAACTTTTCTCATCACAAGGCTCTTGGAACTCAAGACCAAGCTAGGGTTTGCTCTGCTCAAGACACCTCCTTGCACTGTTGACCTAAATTAGGGTTTGAGTTTGCACAGGGATATTTTGACCTACAATGCCCAAAGTGACTTTAATACTTCATGTCGGACTCATAAGTTTGTCCATGCCAAGTTTCAAGCCTTGAATCAAATTTTTGCCCAGTCAATTGGACAGTTGACCTAGAAATCAGTTGTATTAGGGAAAAAGTCGACTGTGACCAATCTACAGTCAAACCTCATGAATTTTGACCCAAATCAACATTATGAACTCATATGAACTATTTGATCAAGTTTGGACCATAATTCCATAAGAAATTTGATCAGATCACCAAAAGGGCAAAATGGTCATTTTTAGGGTTTTGACTGTACAAAGGCAATTTTTGACTGTTTGACCTAGCCAATGGCAAATCAAGCTCAACCATGGACTCAAGGACTCAATTACATTATCTTGACCGACTCAACAAGTTCAAAAGATCTCAAATGCATAGGATTGGCAGATGAATTTTTCAATCAACTGATCAAAATTTAATTGTACACTGAAAAGTCAAACTTTGACTTTTTGGTCAAAATCAAGTGCCAAGGGTCATTTTTCATCAAGATGTGTCAAATTATGAAACTTGTTCACCAAGAAACCCAAAATTGCAAATTAGGGTTTGAAATTGAAAATTTTCATAACTTAGAAATTTTCTAAGTTATGAAATTTTCTTAATTTTTCCTAACTTTGTCCCATATTTTCACCAAGATGCAAATGGATTCAAACAAAATTTACAACATGAAAGTTGTAGTCCTCCACAAATTCTACAACTTTTATTCACAAAGTTTTCTCAAAAGAATCTTGGATCTCAAGTTATGATTTTTGGAACAAGGGTCCATAAAACTTTTAACTTAGAGAAATTTTGCCCTAATTTAGGCAGGATTTTGACCCATCTTCTTGGCCATTTTTCACATAGTTCCACTTGTAGTCTCAAGTTTCATTTCAAATATGGATTATAGTACATGTTTCAAGCTTTCCAAATTATCCAAGAACTCCTCAAACACATTTGTGGTTAGGGAGAATCAAATGCTTAAAGTTGGAAAAAACTCACTTTGTAACCATGGCCAATACATGTTCATACAAGTTGCAAAAGCTGACCAAACTAGCTTTGTACTTGATTACAGGTATCTAAACCAATTTACAATCAAAAATTGAATGCAAATACATTGGACATTGGTGTTATTCTGATCATTAGAGCTTGGCACAATGAATAATTCCATTTTGGGCATAAAGATAACACTTCCATTTACATAAAGCATGATTTATGTCAAATTCCATTTCTTGAGCCATACACCAAGCCCTTTGCTGCAAACAAGGATCCCTAATGTCAGGCAAATCTCAACCACTTTGTGCAGCTAGGTTACAAGCCAGTACAGGCCTTGCATTGTCAACTCTCACTTTTTGCTTCAAAACCAAGTCATTGTGCCAAAAGGACATATCTGGCATATCTGATAAAATCAACTTAAGCCAACATTTGAAAAAAGTTTTGCATATCCTTGTAAGTCAGAAACACGAGCCTTTTACCCCTCAAACACCCTTGTGCACAAAAACCACATTTTCTTGCAAAACAGGGCAGGTTCTGCAAATCACAAGCCATCTTCACATTGCCTCGTGCGTTTTGTCCCAAACCAGTTCCAACACACTCCATACAACATACCTAAGCTATCCCAACCATTCTCAAGCCACTGTAACACCATTTTCACGCATCACCATTTTTGCTTTGAAGCTTTGCAGGTTAAGTTCTATAGAGACATCCAGGTCCTTTCAAAACAAACTAAGCACTGGGAAAGGTCCAGGGAATATCAAGCAAGCTCAAAAGAACCCCAGGCCTCACTGAAAGTTGTTGCATTGTCCAACTCAAATCCAACTGAAACAGGTTTTTCATCAGCTTCTATCTCTTTATTTAGGAACATTTAGCCTTAGGTTTGTGAATGAAAGATGTAGTACTCATTGCCCTGAAACCATACATATGCCCAGTTTTCATTTATATTAAACGTGCTAAGAGAATTTCATCCATGAACTTTCTGAAAAAACTAGGTTAGAAATTAGGGCCAGAGAAATTCTCTCTGGTCTTTGAGAGTTAGATTAAGTTTTTTATATGGTTAGAATCGTGGTTTGATGCTCTACAAGTTTCATGTTTTGAGTTTTGTCAAAAGATCACAAATACAGGAGATACGAGTTTGTACATAACAGGCGCGCGTTTTCAAAAGTCTGGAGGAAGAAGATGAAGCTGATGGGCTGGGCTTGGCTTTTTTGCTTCTAACACCTTCTTTTTCAGTTTCACACCCCCCTGGCCCAAATTCTTGTATTTTTATTATTTTTGCATTTTTATTTCATTTTTGACTTTATTATTTTATTTCCAAACATAAAAAATGCTCAAAAAATATTTTCATGATTTTTTACATTTATTTTGTATTTATTTTAATTATTTCTAACATTAAAACATTTTTTATACTTTTTGATTATTTGTTTAAATTTAATTATAATGCAAATAATACTTTTATTTTCATTTCTTATTTTTATTCACACCAAAAATATTTTCTTGAATATATTTTATTTTTGTAAATATTTTATTTTATTTTTATATATATTTAATATATTTAATATATACATATATACATATATACTTTATTTTATTAAAAACATGGAATAAAAATACAAAAAATGGTACATTTTATTTTTATTATTATCTTATACTAAAAAACACTTTTTTTTCAATATATTTTTATTTTTGTACATATTAATATATTTTTGTATATAAATAATAGATAATATTATTTTCTTAAAGAAAATTAGGGTTTACCCCTTTAATAAATTAAAATCAATCATTTTTTTATTTACATATTTCTTTGTATTTCTTTACATTAAAAAATACTTTGCATACATAAAAACTCCTTTTTGCATAAATACATTTTATTTAATATTTATTTATTGTGTTTATTTAATACATTTAAATATTGTTACATTGAGATTCAATTTGGTTGTAATAACTTAGGATTTATATTTCTTGTCAAATACCCCATATTCAAAATTGTACCCCCCTCCCTATATCAAAGTTGTAATAGCTTAGATTTATTTTTACACACTTAAATGCTTTCAATTATACCATGATTAGAGAATTAGGGTTTGTATGCAAAATCAAAACCAACAAATAGTTTGACCTAATCAAAGACAAAAATGCATGAAAAACAAACACAATGCATACTTGCACCCCTAGAGTTACAATCCACTTGTTGCCTTCAAAATGGACCATGGTATGCATGTTAAGTACTTTGGCAAAACAAAAACAAAACAAAAGATCATAGTCCCTCGATGACGCTATCTGAGTTGCCTAAACAAAATGATCAAGTCCCTCAAGAAAATTGTCAAAAATACTTAACACAATTGCTATCATGGTCTATACGATGACCCGCATCTGTCCCGTTTAACATCCTAACACAAGGTTGTTCACCAAATACAATGGTGAAACAACAATGTTAAAAGGGTTAAAAACATAAGAAAGATCCTTGAGTAAAATAGGGTAGACAACTCTTAGTTACTTGATCAAAAGCTTGCAAAAAACATCCTTGCTATTTTCAAACACACTTCACAACACAATTTCAAAACCCTACTTTCAAATATTGAAAACTTTTCAAAAGACAAAAACACCTTTGTATACATTCAAACAAGAATCATTACAAAGGTTGCCACAACGATGGCCTCTTTTCAAAACATCTTTCAAAACCACACACAAAGCACCATTTCAAACAATTAAAGAGCACCATCTCAAAAAATTGAAAAGCAAAGCAAGTGATCTAAACAAGTAACTAAGAGCTCATGGAAAACCATGGATCAAAAGGGTGTTAATACTTTCCCTTTTCATAATCTACTCCCCGAACCCAAGAAAACATCTCAAAGGTCTTTCCTGTGCTTTTTGACCTTTCCTTAGGATAAAATAAAAAGTCGGTGGCGACTCTTGCTAAACCGAAACATTTGCGAACACAAACGCAAAACCTCAAGTCAGTTCTCTCACCGTATCACAGTTGGAAATTTCGACTAAGGATTTTAAAGTTAGACTTGAATATACTTCAGAGTATTCCACTACTTTATTTATGTGAAGCCATAAAGGTTGAGATTCGAATTGAGTAAAATTCGTTGGAAAGGTTTACCAATTCAAATTATTGAATAAAGATTGTTATTTGAAATGTGGCTAAGGTTTCAAACATTTTTTCGTTCGACCATCTTCAGAGATTGGCGCTCAAGATAAGAAGGAGATTCAAATTCAAATATTTTGATCTTATCCGAAAAGACGCGTGGAAGGCTCTGAGTTCGTCGAAGACATGCAAACAGAAATGTGGCATTAGTTCGTGTAGAAAACCGTTAGGGTCGAAGTAGTATAAATAATGGCTTTAGTATTTTGATTTAGGTGGTGAACATCTTTGTACAAATTACTCAGAAATTACTCAAAGTACCAAGTGTTAAAGAGAAACGAGTTTATTGAGGATGTACGTATGATACACCCATTTAATATAAATGCATTTACTTTCTGCAGAATTTTCAATAACATTTACTTAAGTCTTTTACCATTTCAAGTTTAGAAGTAATTTTACTTTCACTTTATATGCATTTTAATTCGACATTTGAAGCCATTTGTCTTCATATACAAAATATGTTAAATACAACAATCAAGTTAAAAGATTAATAAAGACACTCGTGTCCTGAGATCAATCTGATCGATCTTACAAGTAACTGGATTCGTGTAAGGATTTGGACGATCAACGATAATAGGTGAGTTGGTTATCTCACTTATATATGATCAAATCTCTACATTTCTATCAAATATGATACTATTTTTCTGCTTAATTTAATTTGTATTATTATTATTCTAATAGAGTCACACTCACTTTTACTTATCACTCTTATTTAAAAAATCATTCATCACTCATACGCTGACTTAAGAGTCAAGTGTTAACTTTTTTACCGATATTCCTTTCCAATCATCGAAAAAACATGATCAGCCCATTAAAAGCATCGTTACATTAGTCGTCATCAACATCCCTTCTATTTTGCGTTCTAGTATGGAATAACTTAAAGAAAAATATTTTAAATATGAATTAACATATCATACCCAATTTATAAAAGAGACAAATAATCAATACTTAAAAATAAATTTGTCACTTAACAAGTAAAATCAATGTCTTGAATAAGTAAGTGCTCGCTTATTATAGATTTTACTAAAAAAAATTATTTCTTAACAAATATTTTTTTTTAAAGTTTTTCAAAATTGTAGAAATTACTTTAAAGTCATGCATAATTTAAAAGACTAATCTTGACCTCTAATAATATAAATATTTATTATTAAAAATTAAAACATAATTAAAATTATATAATATTATAAAATTATATATTTAAAATATGATTTTTATAAAAAATCATTCAAATAAATTTAAAATTTAACAATTTTCTGACTTTTAGATGTATAAAAAATCATTTTAAAATAATAAAATACCTTTTTATGCAATATTATTTCAGTTTTTTTTAGAATAATGCTAACAAGTGTCTTAAAAGAATTCTTTAAGAATACCAAATAAAAGAAATATTCTTTATAAAAATTAATTATTTTATTTTCAATACATTAATTATACGCATTTAAAAAAATATATTCTTATTGTAAACATTTAAAGAATGCCCAAGGACATTGGATAGCAATAACATTACAAAATAATAAGTTAAAATAAATTTAAAAAAAACCTTTTTCACCTTATGTGATTTTGACCAAGATACTTTAATACTTATTTTGTGTTGGAATAAATATAATATTTACTAAATTAATATTTTATTTAAAGGAGATACTAGGTCTTTCTGATAGTCGATCTATTCTAATAATTTTTTGGCAGGTTTTATATTAGTTATAGTAATTGTTTATCTATATTCTTATATAACATTATGTACATTATATTCTTTAGTTACAAGAATGATATTTTTATATTAATTTTGATATTTATATGATACACTGTAAAAAATACTTTCATTTACGATGTGAATTTCACGTTATAATATGAAAAATTACGTTAATACAAATTATTTGTGACGTGCACGTTTACGTAGATGAAGAGGGGGTGGTAAATTATTTGCGACGTGATTTTCACATTATAGTAATTTTTGTTAAAATATTAAATTAGATTAGATTAAATTTGGTTAGATTTAATATTTAATATAATTCAAGTTGTGTTAGCCCAAACCCAATTAAGGTTGGATATAAATAGTCATAATGTGTATCATTATTTGTACACTTGAATAATACAAATCCTTATTTCCTTTATTATTCTCTCTTTCTCTCCTCACAAAAGTGCATCACGCACTAACAAATTGGTATCCAAAGTTTCCGGTTATTGTTCTTGATCAAGTTTTCAAGAATTTCACGTCAGAGATCGTTCTTCTAGGGCAAGTAAATCAACCGCTGCAAAGATGGCTAGTGATAAGGGCATTCCAAATTCTATTCTAATGCTTGACGATAAAAATTGGATCCGATAGAAAAAATAGATGCAATCCTTATTTGGCTTCCATGAAACCCTAGAAGTGGTTACCGACGGTGTTCCGGCTTTGACTACACATGCAACCGACGAATAGAAAAAAGCCCACAGCGAAGTCAAGAAAAAAGATTGCAAGGTTGCTTATTGCATTTAAACGATTGTCGATGCTGCTAACTTCGACAAAATCTCTCATGCTGAAACAGCGAATGAGGCATGGGATATTCTGGTAAAGTATTTCGAAGGAGGTGAAAAAGTCAAGGTTGTCAAATTACAAACCTTGCGTCGACAATATGAGTTGTTGTCGATAGGAGAAGATGAAAAAGTTGCAGAATATGTGTCGAAGGTTCAAAAACTCATCCATCTCATGAAGGGTTATGGTGAAACCATTACTGATAAGATGATAGTTGAGAAGGTAATGAGAACGTTGACCTCTCACTTTGATCACGTTATCGTAGCTATTCAAGAATCCAACAATCTTGAAACCACTAAAGTGGAAGATTTGGTTGGTTCGTTGGAGGCACATGAGATGAGGATTGTCTAAAGGAAAGGAGTTCAGGACTCGATACAGGCACTGCAAGCTCAATCATGGAAAAAAGATGATGGTTCCAACAAATTCAAAGGCAAGTTCGACAAGAATCATGGCAAGAAGTCTTGGTCGAATTCCCATAAGAATAAGGTCGAAGATAGATCTTCTAAATCCTCGAAAAGGGGAGGAAGAAACTATCGAAAGGACAAAGAAGATAAGAAAGGTATGCAGTGTTATAACTGTGAAAAGTGGGGACACTTGGCCAATAATTGTTGGTACAGAAAAGACAAGGGATCGAAAGGCAAGGACGAAGGAGCGAACCTTGCACACCAAGATTCAGATTATTCTGAAGGTGGTATGATGGTTATGGCTGCAGTTGCAGATAACCATGTTGAATCTAATATCTGGTTTCTTGACTCAGGTTGCTCGAACCACATGACTGGTCGAAAGGAGTGGTTGGCAGATTTTGACGAGTCGAAGAAGAGCAAGGTAAAATTTGCTGATAATAGTTCGTTGCAAGCAGAAGGTACTGGTAACATAGTATTTCAAATGAGTAATAGAGGGAAAGCTATGATCAAAGATGTGCTCTATGTACCTGGAATAAAATGCAACTTGTTAAGTGTTGGACAACTAGTTGAAAAAGGTTTCTCAGTTTTCATGAAAGATGGAGTTTTGAAATTGTTCGACACTAAGAACAATTTGGTTTTAAAATCTCTATTATCAAAGAACAGGACATTTAAGACTATGATCAGTTTGACAAAAGTTCAATGTTTGAAAATTGTTGTCGACCACAAGGATAGTTGGTTGTGGCATTTGAGGTTTGGACATTTGAATTTTTGATCACTTTATCAACTGATTACTCAAGATATGGTTACTGGTATTCCAAGTCTTGAGATGCCTGAAAAACTTTGTGAAGGTTGTTTAGTGGGAAAGCAATTCAGAAATTCTTTCGTTTCAACTATGTCAATGAGACCATCCTGCATTCTCGAAGTGGTGCATTCAGATGTATGTGGTCTATTTGAAGAACATACAATTGGTGGAAACAAATATTTTGTTTCCTTTGTCGATGAGTTTAGTCGAAAGCTGTGGATCTATGTGATCAAACGAAAGGACAAAGTATTCAAAATCTTTAAGAGATTCAAGATACTTGTCGAAAACCAGAGTGAGAAGAAGATCAAAGTTCTACGAACAGATGGAGGTGGCGAATACACATCCAAGATGTTTGAAGATTTCTGTGCAGAACATGGTGATGATCATGAGGTAACTGCTCCTTACACACCTCAACATAATGGAATTGTTGAAAGAAGAAATAGAACCATATTAGATATGGCAAGATGCATGCTGAAGCAAAAGAATTTGCCAAAATCTTTATAGGGAGAAGATGTTTCGACTGCAGTTTATATTTTGAATAGGTGTCATACTAAGATATTGAAGAACAAGGTTCCTGAAGAAGTGTGGAGTGGAAAACGACCATCAGTAAGTCACTTGAAGATGTTTGGCTCTATGTGTTACAAGCATGTTCCTGATGCAAGGAGAAGGAAGCTTGATGACAAGAGTGAACCTATGATTCTGGTAGGATATCATAAAATTGGTGCATACAGACTATTCAATCCAGTTAATGAAAAGATTGTGTTGAGTTGAGATATTGTGATTAATGAAAATTCTGTCTGGGATTGGAATTCTAGTAATTCAATTAACAAATCATTAATGAACTTTGATTTCGACGAAGAAACTAATGAAGTAGAGGTCGAAGGAATTGTTGAGAATCCAGTCGAAGTCGAAGAAGAAGCGGTTGCTGACACTCCCATCACAGTCGAAGTCAAAGAGGTTGTGGCTGAAACAAGCCAAAGACCTCAAAGAAATAGATTTCTTCCAACAAGACTTCATGATTATGAAGTGATGGGTGATGATGAAATCACACCAGATGGAGAATTAGTTAATTTTGCTTTACTTGCAGGTGATGAACCAATCAACTATAGCGAAGCTTTAAAGATTAACAAGTGGAAGTTAGCTATGGTCGAAGAGTTACAGGCAATCGAAAGAAATAACACATGGGAGTTAGTCGAATTGCCAACACATACAAAAGCTATCGAAGTAAAGTGGGTGTTCAAATTGAAACACAATGCAGATGGGTCAATAGCAAGACATAAAGCAAGATTAGTAGCTCGAGGTTTTCTTCAAAGAGCAGGACTTGACTACTCTGAAGTATTTTCTCCAGTAGCAAGATTAGAGACTGTTCGACTAGTAGTAGCATTGGCATGTAACCAAGGCTGGTCAACATTTCATCTAGATATGAAATCAACATTTTTGAATGGTCCTTTAGACGAAGAAGTTTATGTCATACAATCTCATGGGTTTGTGATTCAGAAGGAAGTGAGTAAAGTATATAGATTGCACAAAGCGCTCTATGGCCTCAAGCAGGCACCTGGGGCATGGAACAAGAAGATCGACTCATACTTAGTCGAATTAGGATTTGTCAAATGCAAATCAGAGTATGGTGTTTATGTTCAGGTTGTAGCACAAGATATTATAATCACCTGCTTGTATGTTGATGACTTGCTAGTAACTGGAAATAGTTTGGAGAACTTGTCGATGTTCAAAGAGCTGATGACGAAGGAATTTGAAATGTCGGATCTAGGAAAATTGTCTTATTTTCTAGGCATGGAATTTCAAATGTCGAAGCAAGGTATGATGCTACATCAAAGAAAGTATGTCAAAGAAATACTCAAGAGATTCAGAATGGATGATTCGAATCCTGCATCCTCACTTATCGAACCAAATGTGAAGTTGGAGAAGAATGGAGAGGAAGACAAAGTCGATGCAACTTTGTTCAAGCAAATTATGGGATCTCTGAGGTATGTGTGCAATAGTCGACCTGATATAGGTTTCGCTGTCGGATTAGTAAGCGGATATATGGGTGAACCAAGAGTGTCACATATGAAGGTTGCAAGAAGAATCCTTCGATATTTGAAGGGTTCAATAAATTGTGGAATACTATTTCGACGAGATTCTGAAGGCAAAGAAGCAATAGTTAATTGTTTTTCAGATGTTGATTGGTGTGGAGATAAGGAAGATCGAAGAAGCACAACTGGATATTTCTTTCAAGTTTTTGGTGCCCCAATCTCATGGTGTTCGAAGAAGCAACCTGTGGTGGCATTGTCATCGTGTGAAGCTGAATATATACCGGGATCCTATGCTGCATGTCAAGCAATTTGGATCAGATCTGTACTTGAAGAAATGACTGTCGAAGTGAAGAAACCTCTAGTATTGCAAATCGACAACAAGTCAGCCATAAATCTGGCGAAGAATCAAGTTCTGCATGGAAGAAGTAAACATATTGAAGCAAGGTTTCACTTCTTGAGGGAAAAAGTAAATCAAGGTGAACTTGAAGTTAGGCATTGCTCAAGTGAAGCACAGTTGGCCGACATTTTCACTAAAGGATTGAAGATCGACAGATTCCTGGATTTAAGAAAGAAATTAGGAATAGTTCAGATTGACTATTTTTGAGGATGTTCGACAACTTGGATTATGGGTGTGTGTTGAAATATTAAATTAGATTAGATTAGATTTGATCAGATTTAATATTTAATATAATCTAAGTTGTGTTAGCCCAAGCCCAATTAGGATTGTATATAAATAGTCATAGTGTGTATCATTATTTGTACACTTGAATAATAAAAATCCTTATTTCCTTTATCATTCTCTATTTCTCTCCTCACTAAAAGTGCCTCACGCACTAACAATTTTCATGTCACAAAGTCGTGACGTGAAAATCACGTTGCAACAAATTTTTATAGGAAATACAACACTGCAGGAAAAACAGACGCAGCAGATTTAAAGTAACTTTAGTTGCGACGTGTTTTTCACGTCACAAATTAGTAACGTGAAAAATACGCCACTAAATAATTACATTTAATACCTCTTACGTATTCAACTTTTGTTTTTTTTTATATAAAAAATAAAGTTGCGACGTGATTTTTACGTCACAACTTGTGACGTGAAAATCACGTCACTGATTTTTTTTTAATTTAATAACTGGATTTGTTTTTCTTTTATATAAATTCAATTTAATAAATTTAATATAACAAATTAAAATAATAAATTCAATATAAAATAAATTCAATATATAATAAAATTAATAAACTAAAATTATAAATTTAAAAATTAATTAGTAGGTTTAATTAATTAGTATGGTATACAAATTCAAATTTAAAAGTAAAATAAAAAAAATTAAGTTTACGGGTCATCTTGGTTGGTATAATTGTCAATGTCAAAATTATCTTCGTTTCCGTCATCCTTCGGCTCCAGACCACGAAAGTTTGGATTTCCACCAAACTCTTGCATAAATTGTCTCATTTGTTGCTCCATATCAGCTTGCCTCTTTGCCATGACCTCTATTTGTCGTTGTTGCTCTTGCCTTATTGCCTCCATTTTGACTTTCATTGTCGCCTCATGTTGCGCTGACTCGCATCTCGCCTCATTTAACGTCAATTGTCTTACCGTTTCAAGTTGTTCTGGTGTCAAATTTGGTTGGCGTGACCTCCCTTCCCCATCTCTAACTCTTTGAAATAGAGTTCCATCCCCACTTCTCAAGGTGCCCGCCAAATTTCCACCACCAAAAAATAATTGTTAGAGCCTTTTCCACCAATGACTTGATCTCAAATATAAAAGTCCACATTTGGATGAAGCGGCTCTCCATCTCCCAGAGTATATTGAGGATCATGAATCAGAAAATTTGCGAGCAATGTCTGATAATCCTCCTATATATTCAATAAAAAATTAAGTTAAATATTCAATAAATTAAATTAAATTAAATTTAAAAAGTTGTCACGTGATTTTCACGCCACGACTTCTCAATTGCCACGTGATTTTCACGTCACAGTTTTCAGTTGCCACGTGAAAATCACGACACAAAATTGTCATTAAATAAAAAATATATAAACAACAACGTAAATTAAATAACTTATGAAAGCTTTTAGAGTGCATTCGTCAACAAAATCCCTGATTTTCTTTGTCCGAGTCTTTTTAACCAACTCAATCATCAATGAAGGTCTCCCCAAATTCTTGGTCTAAATAATAAAATTAACATTAATTAATAAAATATATTATGAATCAAAATATAACTTAAAAAGTAATATTTACCATGCGACAAACATGTTCTGCGGTACTTATACTTCCAATTGCATTAACGCAACCCCTTTTTCAGACGCCCTCATCTTCTTAAAATTTTCAGATTTAACCCGAAATTAGGGTGACTCCCAATATTTAAGAAGTTCCTCAAAAACCTCTTTCCCTGTCCAATTGAGACGGATACCCTGAAGTAGGGGTGTTCAGATCCAATCCGATCCAAAAAAAATCCAAAAACCGAACCGAAAAAACCGAAATCCAAAAAAAACCAAATTTTTTTGGATGTATTTGGATCACCATGTAGCATAACCGACTGGTTTGGTTCGGTTTACGGTTGGCTTCATGAGAACCGAACCGGTCCAAACCGAACCGGTATTACTTCCATTTACTTGCCATTTATTATTTAAAATAAATTAATATCGAATCATCTATAGCCATCCTCCCAAATTAATTATGTTAGCCAACACTAATTTCTCTAGAGAATCTCAATCATTCCTATAATTTCCCTATTCATATTCTAAATTATCTTAAAATTAAATACAATGAATTAAATGCTATTCATTGTTGTAACCGCAAGAAATTCAATATCGCAAGCAAGAAATTCAATAATGCTAAATAGACATTCATCTCAATTAGTTTTATGAATTATACTATCAGTAAGCAAGCTTCTTAATTTGTTTGATTTTATCTTTTTTGTACTTTGTAGTTTTGTTCGATCAGATTTTCTAAAGCTATTCAAATTTTTAGCCTTTTGTAAAGCTGTTCTAATTTGTGTTGTTGAAAGCTTATTTAAAATTAATTTACTTATGTTCTCAATTTTAAAGCACCAGAGGATGCATTTGCTTTAGAGGTTGAGATGGACATGAATCTTAATGAGAGCATGCAGAAAAATGAATTGGATTTGTATCTCATGGAGAATTTGGAGAAGAAAGGTCCTGGTTTTGATATCTTGAACTGGTGGAAGGTGAATTCTAACAAGTATCCTATTCTTGGTCAAATGGCTAGAGATATATTGGCCATGCCTGTGTCTACTGTAGCTTCAGAGTCCACTTTCTCTACCGGAGGAAGAGTGCTTACTTGTTATAGAAGCTCTCTTACGCCAAAAACAGTTGAAGCTTTAATTTGTACACAAAATTGGTGTAAATCTTCCCCGGTGTCGGTGGATATTGAAGAGCTTGTGGATGAGTTAGAAAATTTAGAATTAGGTAATTTACTTATAACTTATATTATTTTTTGTTGAGCATTGTTAATCTTTTATATTGAGTAATATTTATCTTTATTTTTGTAGAACTTGCTCCAATCCCTCAATTGAATGAAGGTGTATCTGATATAGACTCTGATTAGCTATTGATATCCGCATTCTAAAAGAATTGGGTAGAATTGTGAAGTTGGAGTGGAGCTATTGCAGGATAATTAGAAAATTTGTTATTTGACTATCAATTATGTTGCAGGCTCTGATTTTGAAACTATCAATTATGCTGTCATATATAAAACAAATCTTCTCTCTATATATAATGCAGTTTGTCATATTATTATTATATATTCCTTGTGATGCAACTTTCGCATGTTCACTGTTATTGATGTTTTTCTTGAAGTTTTATTATTATATTCGTTTTAATATAGCTTTAGAATCTTCATTTGTTCACTGTTTTATATATTTGTCATATATTTAATTTATAATACAAATCTCCATATAAGAACTAAGCATATCTCCATATATATTATATATTATAGCCATGTCTATTTCGTTGGGATAGATATTATACATATATTATAATGAAACTTTGCAATAATGACATCAAATAGCCATATGAACATAGCAATTAGATATTGTCTCAGTAGGCGTTGGTGGAATAATTGTAACTGGTATTGAAATATATTCTTTTTAAATTTCTAAATAGTGTTGGTTTAAAAACCGAATAAAACCGATTCAACCGAACCGAAGTAAACCGTATAAATTGGATTGGATTGGATTGGATTTTTCTTGTTGTCATCCAAAAACCGAACCAAACCGTATGCTTTATATATTTTTTGATCGGATGATATTTTGTCTCAAAACCGATCCAAACCGTACCACGAACACCCCTACCCTGAAGTTCCCAATACTCTCTAACACACCGCATTATGTCAGAAAGTCGTCTTGAGATTCTGCCATAATAATTTTTTTTATCATCTTCTCGTTCAATGGATCCCACACATATTTTTCCTACAATATTATATGACATTAAAATAAATAGTAAGATAATTATAATTAAATAGTCCTTTAAATAACAATAACTAAAAAATAAATTAATTATACCTTAAATTTGTTAAATCAGGCTTATTTATTTTTAACATCTTTGAAGGTCTTCCAAAATTATTTATACATTTGTTGAATTATATAATTTATAACTTTGGCAGCAGTCTGACTCGACGAGAAACTAAACAACAATAATTTGAATTAGCAATATCAAATATAAATTTATATTAAAAATGAAAATGTATTATCTTAAATAAAAATTTATAAATAAGAAACTTACGAGTTTCCTTCGGGCATAATCCAAAATCTCCCGTCAATGACATGAATCTCACTCAGATTATCATTTCCTCAAAGATCATTTCCATCCAATACATCATCATCCCCATCCACATGATCATCATCATCATCATCCGACTGCACATGATCATCCTCACGTGCAGGTACATGTGTGAGATGTGGGGTGCGGGATCCTCCAGTCTGTGTGGGATGTGGGGTGTTGGATCCTCCAGTCTGCTGGAAGGATAAAGACATCTGTGTGGGATGTGGGGTGCTAGATCCTCCAATATGATGGAAGGATGAAGGCATCTGTGTGGAATATGGAAAACTGGGTCCTTCAATATGCTGGAAGGATGAGGGCATTTGGGTCTGCAGGAAAAGAAAACCAGGTGGCCTAACAAAAGATGGTACCCCATACAGATTAATAAAAGAAGAACTTCCATATGAGAATGACATATTCTGAGAGGAGAGTAATGACATAAAAGGCTAAGTACTGGCCATGGACATATGATCGACGTGACTCGGTGGAGAGGGCATGTGGCCGACTGAGGTGCCTCACATGTTACTAAGCTCGGGCGTTAGGATTTTTTATCACTATCCTTACTCTTATCATTTCGAGGTGGCATTTTACCTATTTATATAGAATACACAGTTAATATATATATATTCATCAACAAGAACACTAAATTTAAAAAATACATTCTCTTCAATACATATTCATTAACACATTCAATAGATGATTCATTATTCTCATCAATACATATTCATTAACACATTCAATAAATATTCATTATCACATTCAATAAATAGTTCATTATTCTAAATCTTCATGCTCGTCATCCATATCATTCTCATCATTTGATGTGATATTGTCCTCGGATCCAAACTCTTCATCATGCTCTTCGTCCACATTATTATCAACCAACAATATAGACGCATCAACTTGATGTCCCTCAACCATTGTATCAGACAAACTTGTAATTTGTTCATCTGCAATCACATCATTAATTTGCTCAATTTCATCAACTTGGTAAGCAACATCTTCCACTAGATATCCAGTTTCAATATGACCCAGGGATTTTGTTTTTATTACAACACATCATCCTCGTTTACGTGGTACAAATGAAGGATAAGGAACATAATAAACTTGCCTAACAATATGTGACATTATGAAAGGGTCATACTTTTTGTACCTCCGATCCATTTGAATCTCAACAGTACCATATGACTTATCTATTTTTGTGCCTCTAGTTGGATCATACCATTCACAATAAAACAAGACAACTTTATTTTCTGAGTCCAAGTAATTGTATACCAACTTGTAGATATGTTTAACAAAGCCATAGAAGTCATCTTCATCGCCATCTGTAACTCCTTTTATAAATACACCACTGTTTATGGTTTTTTCCCTTCAGTCCATGTCTCAGTATGAAATTTATACCCGTTCACGAAGTATGTGTCCCATTCATTTGCGCTTTGAACATGAAATTTATATTTATGTTAATGTTTTTTATTAAAATATAATTTTTTTATTAAGATAAATATATATTCTGTTTTGACTATTATATTTTATTTTGACTATAAAAATAAAAATTATTTTTATTAAAAACGATATGATAAAAATTATATAGTAAAAACAGTTTTAATATATATATATATATATATATATATATATATATATATATATATATATATATATATATATATATATATATATATATATATATATATATATATATATATATATATATATATATATATATATATATATATATATATATATATATATATATATATATATATATATATATATATATATATATATATATATATATATATGACTTTTTTTTTATTTTGATATATAAAATAGTTTTTATTATATTATATAACCGTTTTTATTAAATATATAAAGTTGTTTTTATTTTTAAAATATATTATTAAAAATATTTACTATATTTAATATTATTTTCTATATTCTGTTTTAAAAAGTATATATAATTTTATAAAGTTACTTTTCTATATTCTTTATTATATTTAATATATTATGAAAATTAAAATTTTATTATATATATATATATTAAAAAAAAATCTTGTTAAACTATATATACATATACATAATTATATATCAAATTAAAAAAAATCAAACAAAATACCTATTCTTCAATTTCCTTCAATTTCTTGTACAACTCTTTTGTTGAATCTTCCTTCTAATCTCTTCAATTTCTTGACAAAAAAATATAAATCAATATATCATAAAACATAATTAGTCTGAAACGAAAATATTAAAAATAAATTGAATAAATATTATACCTTTGTTACAAAAGAAATTTGGATTTGATGATGAAATTTGAAATTGATTATAGAAGAATGGAAGAATAGAGAAGAGAGAAAGAAGAAAACAAAAGAGAGAAAGAAGAAAAGAGAGATGATGAAGAAACACAAATGAGTTCTCGAAAGAGAGGGCGCATATTTATTAGCCAATCAGCGACGTGAATATCACGTCGCAACCTTGCCACGCGATATTCACGTCACAACCTTGCCACGCGATATTCACGTCGCAACACCCAACATTACAATTTAAATATTAGCCAATCAGCGACGTGAATATCACATCGCAACTTTGCCATGTGATATTCACGTCGCAACCCCTACAACGATTATATTTTTACAATCAATCTGCCCGTTTCAGAATGACATCTTGTCAAAAACAAGGTTTTTCCCTCTAAAATATTTGTGACGTGAATATTTGAAATATTTAAACTTTCCTCTTCAAAACGTCTGAAGCTTAACATTTTTTTATTATACTTTTTATGTTGTGACGTGTTTCCCACGTTGCAACTTTTTTATATAAAAAATTACTGACGGGTGCTTACTTTTATTATTTCAATTATAAAATAATTTAGTGACGTGATTACCACATCGCAACTACTAAATTTTAGTGACATGATAATCAGATCACAAAAACATGTCGTTGGAGAGTATATTTCTTGTAGAAGTTTTATATATTTATTATATGATATAATAATATTTATAAATACGTTGAATAATATTTTTTTAAAATTAAAGATATATTATTTTTTATTAGAATATATTTTTCAAGAAATAAAAATAATTATTTTAAAACACAAATATAAAATTATATTATTAATTAATTTTATAATTTCATTAACCACCAAAATATATGTTATTAATCACTTATTTTACTAGTCACCTTTATTACTTCATCAATCATCAAAATATAGAATATAACCTCATTCAAACATTAAATTATAAATTATATATTAATTAACATTTAGAATTTACTCATATTAATTAATTTTGATTTTAATAGTTAAAATTATTTTTTTATGTCTACATATTTATTAACTAAAATATGAATTATATTGGTTATTATTTACGTATCATTGACTAAAGTTAATTATCACATAAGATTTTATTTTATTTATTAATCAGTCTTTTATATTTAATTAATCAATTTTATTTTATATCTTAAAATTGTTTTTTTTACGTCAAGACATATTAAACAAACTGTTAATTGTAATAATTAGTTTTTTACATTTTATTAACTAAACGTAATATTAAAGAAAAAGAAAAAGAAATCAAAAAGTCCAAATTTAAAAAATATAGTATTATTCATCGTATTTGCAGACAATGTAATAAAGTATAAATATCAAATGAATTGGCTTAATGGAATATGAACTATTCTATTCTATGAATTTACACTAAATTGATATCAAAGTTTTATTTAAACTTTATGTATTTTTGTCAAAAAGAAAAGTAAATAAATTAAAGTATCACATTTAAAAAATTATTTATCATTAAACATAAACCACAAATAATTTAACATGTGGCAACTACTGAATTCCGTTGGCGCCAATCGTATTTGTTCATGTTGAATAATAATAATAATAATAATAACTTTTTAAATTCCAATGTATAATAGTAATGATAACAATAGTAAATCTATAAAATAAATAAAAAATGTTTTAAAGTATATCTTTATCAGCTAGTTTATGTTTTGAAAAAGAATGTATCAAATCCTATCCTTAAAAAATAAAAATAAAAAATATATTTTTCCTATTTTAATATCTCAAGAAATTTGTAAAAATCTGTTAAATATATGTAGAGGAAACTTCGCGGAAGGTGTGATAATTTGGAAGTTTTGATAATTCACGATTCTAAATAGAATATATAAATACACACATTGAACAAAAGAATACATGCAGAAAGAGATATAGTAGTAACCATACGAAGTGAAACAAGTAGTAAACTCTACACACCACACTTTCACTTTTTGTTTGCATTTCAACATTTTGTCATCCTTTTGCAACGAAAATGGCTTCTCGCCAAATACAACAAGAGCAACAACCATGGCTTTTGGAGAATGGTCATCCAAAGGTCTTAACCAAGGAGTCTAGACATGGACATGGCCGAAGCCGAACCGCGCATAACATGTCGTCTTCTTCGTTGCGCAAGAAATCCGACCGGACACTCGTGTCCAAGATTCGATGCGCTTCGGTTAGGAATGTCGTGGCTAATATCCAAGAGGTTATTCTTGGTACAAAGCTTTCCATTCTCTTTCCTGCCATTCCTGCTGCCATTGTAGCTCATTACCTTGGCTTAGGAAGAGTGAGTTTATTTCTCTTCAATTATAAATAATTTGAATTTTTCTTCCATATATTTATTAAATTTGATTTTCATAGTCTTGTTAAAAGATCTAAATCTTTTATATTTATGGTGCAATTACACTTGCAGATCACAATTTATAATTATAATTACGCCTTTAATATTATACTTGAATCCGACAACTAGAATGTTTTAGAAGACAAAGTGTTTTGGAGTTTAGTCAAAAAAATAATTTTTATTAATAAGATTATTAAGTTTTTAAATTTTGAATTTAAATAAAGCTTTTATAAAAGGTCAATGAAAAATACTAATAATTTATGATTATTACAGCTTTTGTTGACTGAAATGAAAGTTTATATTAATTAATTAATTAATGATGATGATTATAATATATATAATTAACTCTAATTTTCTTTTATAATTATTTTTAAAACAGTCATGGGTTTTCATATTGAGCTTACTTGGTCTGACTCCACTGGCTGAACGTGTGAGCTTTCTCACAGAGTAAGGAATCTAATAAACTTTATTTCACATTTAATTGTTTGATTAGTACTAATTAATTGCTGATTGTAGTTTAAATTTCTATGTTTTGATGAATGTTGCAGACAAATTGCCATCTTCACTGGTCCTACAGGTAGAGAAAGTTTTTCATTTTAAGATTTGGAATTTAAGTATTCATGGTGTAATTTTGGAAGTAATTAAATGGTTTGTTTGTATAATGTGTAATGTTACAGTTGGAGGACTTCTTAATGCAACATGTGGGAATGTTACTGAGCTTATCATTGCAATATTTGCTCTTACATCCAACAAAATTGGTGTTGTCAAGTATTCACTATTAGGTTCCGTCCTTTCGAATCTTCTTCTTGTTCTCGGAACTTCTCTACTTTGCGGTGGCATTGCAAATATTGGAGTTGAGCAGAAATACGACCGAGTAAGTCACTAAAAATCAATTTCAAATTTTGGTTATGTATAATGTCGCAGAATTTAACCAAGTGGTTAATGAATTTTGCAGAGACAAGCTGATGTGAACTCGCTGATGTTGCTATTGGCGTTGTTATGCCATTTGCTTCCGTTGCTATTCACATACAGTGCTGCATCGGCTGAACTCACAGTAGAGCCTTCGCTCTATTTGTCCAGAGCTGCTAGCATTGTTATGTTGCTTGCGTATTTTGCTTATTTGATCTTTCAACTATGGACACATAGGCAATTATTTGAAGCTGAAGATGTATGTTTTCTTCATTGAATCGTATATGAAATTGTTGAGTTGTTGAATGATTGTTGCGATTGTGATTTATTCTATGCATTGTTGAATAGGAAGGTGAAAGTGAGAATAATGAAGCAGAAGAAGAGGCTGTGATTGGATTTTGGAGTGGATTTGCTTGGTTGGCTGGAATGACTGTGTTCATTGCTTTGTTGTCTGAATATGTGGTCGATACAATTGAGGTATTTCAACTAAATTGTTTAGATATAACGCTCAATTAAGCACTTATTGAGTAAGTGTTTATCATATAAGCCGTTATGTATAAGTAATGAATCTGTTCGGATTGACTTATTAGAATTTATATCTACTAATATAAGCACTTGTAAGACTGTTTGATAGATCTTGTAATACGTCCATTAGCTCTTTTCAACTTATTTAATATTTTCATAAACTCTTTAGAATAGCTTATACATTAAGTACTTATGCTTTAAGCATGTCATAAACTATTGTTAACAGGATGCATCAGATTCATGGGGTTTATCAGTGAGCTTCCTCAGCATAATCTTGCTTCCAATAGTTGGCAATGCAGCTGAACATGCAGGAGCAATCATTTTTGCTTTCAAGAACAAGCTTGTAAGAATCTAGAGAAGCTATAATCAATTCCATGCTTAATCTTTCATCTTAACATATAATCAAATCCATATTTTCCAAGCTATTTTATTCTAGTGAAGCTAAAATGATTTCATGACTGCAGGACATTTCCTTAGGTGTTGCATTGGGCTCTTCTACTCAAATTGCCATGTTTGTGGTAAATAAACATACTCTCAACTTTTATATTGATCAAGAATGTGGTCGAAGCTGCGGCTGCAATACCGTCGCAGAAACCTCAAAGTCCTTTATTCGAATTATAATGAAAACTTATATGATATTAAAATTCAGGTTCCCCTCTGTGTTACTGTTTCTTGGGCAATGGGAGTTAATATGGACCTAAACTTCAACCTCCTTGAGACAGGTTCTCTTGCTGTGGCAATCATAGTCACATCGTTCACTTTACAGGTATGTAAATTTCACATTCAACTATGTTAAGATTACCGCATCAGACAATATATGATCGAACATGTATTTATAAATGGAAGCAATCATCATCCTATAAGTCGATTTTGCATTTGAGTTCAGTAAAATCACAGTTCTTAACATGGTATAAGACAGATTCAAAACCTAGTGTACCACTTGCTATTAGGTTTCTGCTATCAGTCCACCCACCATTTATTTCCGGCTACAGATGTTCAGTTCTAGACTTGAGAGAGAGTGTTGAGAATCTCATATCAGACAATATATATTATTGACATAACCAATATCTTATTTGCAGGATGGTACTTCTCATTACATGAAAGGCCTTGTTCTCCTACTTTGCTACTTTGTTATTGCTGCTTGCTTCTTTGTACAAAGAATTCCCAATGGTAAGTAAAATAACCATTCTTAATTATATATAAATTCTGAATTTTAAATTCATATATCTAAACTTTGTATTTCAATTTTTCCACAGACCCAAATGATGTTCATAACATCACTCTTAAATATGTCAGTGATTCAATTTTAAGCGCTTAACAGGTACGTAACAATGCAGATATAATTATTTAATGTTGTGCAGAATACTTATATGACTCTAGCTAATTATATGACATGGACATGAATATCGGACTCCGGCACAGATACCAAACATACTTTTGTTTTGTTCAAAGGTGTCGGTCGGTAATACATATCTACTTTATATGTTATGTGACAATGCAGATATAATTATTTAATATTGTGCAAATTAATTATATGACTATATAGCTAACTATGTGAGTTTGGATTGATTTTTCAGGGTTTGACCTATTTTGGTTCCTTCCATAAATGAAGGATGGTAGCATATATCCAAACTCAAATGCAGATGCAATACATTGGTTATTGGTTCATTTCAATTATCTTGTCACATCCAGATAGGAGGGAAGAAAATGTTTGTAGTGGCTTTGGAAATTTTATTGCAAGTTTTGTGAATAGGCCTTTAAGATTATAAATCATATAATTTGTTTCCTATTTGTATAGGATTCAAGGGATTGTTTGTTATGGTGCATTTTATTGGGTCTATCAAATAAATGGAATTTGTTTTCATCATTTTGAGTTTGCTTTAGCGAAAAATCACGTTTGAATTGTTGAATCTCCTGATTTTTTTATCTTTTGTATGCTGAGGTAAAACTAACTCATTTTGCAATATGGTTGAGATCTGATTGGTTGACGCAAAATAACTAACCAATTTAAAAATGAAACTATGTATCATTCGATTTGAATTACTCACATAAAATATAATTTTGTATATAAGTTGTCATACAAGTGAAAGAACTTTGACAGCTTATAGTTAGCTTACAATACAAGTAAGTTAGTTACTTAACTAACTACCTGTATAATCCTAATCAATTCTCCCATAAATTGAACAATACTACACTAACAAACACACTGATTCAGTTTAAAAAAACAAGTAAATTAATCTAAGTTAGACAAGTCACACATGTCAAGTTTATCAGGTTCCAGCGTAGCCTCACCTCGAATACGCAGGTTTTGAACCATAGTAGGTGGATTCCTCCAGCTGAGGATTGGATTGGCTTAAACGTCGACGGTGCTGTGGGCAAGCACTCTAGAGCTGTTTGTGGGGGCCTTTTGCAGGATCATTATGGGGTCTGGTGTGGAGGCTTCTCCAAAATCATTGGCATTTGCAGTATAGAGGTTGCAGAGCTTTGGGAAGTGTTTGAGAGTCTCAAATTGTCGATATTCTTCTCTTAAGATTGAGCCAATTGATCCAAAACTCTTCTAAGCCAGATGTCATGGCATGCAGAGGAGGCTGTAGCAACAAATTCAACTATTGTGATTGAAAGAGTGACAATGGCTTGCTTGGAGGACAAAGATATTGATCCTGATTCAAACATAAACACATAGCCAGAAGTATTTTTCCTATTATCAAGGTCTCCTGCATAATCTGAACGAGACCATCCCTGCAGCTTCTCTTCAGTGTTCCTCTTGTACAATATGTCAAACTCAATGTTCCTTGAAGATATCTCATTACTCTTTTGACTGCAACCATATGAATCTTAGTTGATTTTTCCATGAATCTTGCAATTAGAAAAACTGAAAATGTGAGATCAAGCCTAGTAGCAAGCAAGTACATCAAACATCTTATTATTTGTCTATATTGAGTTGCATCAACTTCTATCTATGCCTTTTGTATCTAGCTTATTTCTTTGAACATCTAGAACTTGTGCATATGCTAGACATACAAACAATCTAAGATGATGGATTGAGGGCTTGACATCACTTCAATATTCTTCAGGAGTGATGTCCTTGATTGACATGGTTAGACTCTTATTCAACACATACATGGCCCATAGAATTGCTTCAAACCAAAATCTTTTGGGCACATTACTTGTTGATAACATGATTTTAACCATATTCAAAAATATTCTATTTCTCTTTCTGGAACTCCATTTTGTTTAGGATTATAAAATGCAGACAATTGTCTCTTAATTCATCGCGTACTACAAAAATATCATTGACTTCAATAGAAGTATATTATCCACCTCTATCAATTTCAAGACATTAAATTAAAATAAACAACCTAACCATTTTTCAACTAATGTTTTGTATCTTTTGAACATGTCACGAGTAGCTATTGGATTTGGTCATTTATAAGTATATAGGCATCATCACAGGATCAAAGATAAAAAACATTCTATTAAAGGACATTTTTGTGGACAAGATCAAACCCTTCTCCTCGTGAAACACCTTGCAAGTGCCATTGTGAAATACAATGCTCAACTTCTTCTGCAATAGCTGGCCTATGCTTAGAAGATTGTTTTTAGGGCCTAATATAATAAGTAGTAGACATCAATAATGACTTGAGTTCTTTCTCCTATGCACAATTTCAAGTCTATTTTCTTCATGGCAGACATTTTTTAATTATCAATAAGTTTAATTGATTCTCTAAAGGAGTCATCAAAATAAAATAGTCATTCCTTGTTTTATATTGTTGTACCTCAAAATTTGCCATCTCTTTTCTCAAGACATTTCTTATCAAAGATCTCAAATAATCAAGGATTCTCTAATATTTGATCAGACAAACTCATCTCATAGCACTAAGACCACAAATTAGGGTTTTGATTTTCACAAGGACAATTGGACTTCTAATGCCTCAAATTACTTTCATGGTTCATTATAGACCTCCAAGAATACTCATGCCAAGTTTCAAGTCTTAGATCACAATTTTGCTCAGTCAATTGATGAGATGACTGAAAATCAACTGGATTGGGTAAGAAGTCAATTGTGGTCAACCCACAGTCAAACTTCAAGATTTTTGGCCAATATCAACATTTTCAAGTCATATTTATCAATTGATCAAGTTTGGATCACAATTCCTCAAGAAAAGTGTTCCAATCATCAAAGGGGCAAAATGGTCAAAATTAGGGTTTTGATTGAGAATGACTGATTTTTGACCTTTGGCTTGATACATGACCTATTAACTTGAGGCATAATCTTAAGGATTCAAAGACAACATCTTGACCTAATTCCATAGTTCAATTCATTTCTCAAGATCAAACAGTTGATAGTTGAAATTTGGTCAACTGATGAAAAAGTCAACGGATACACCAAAAGTCAAACTTTGACTTTTTGGTCAACATTAAGTTTCAAAGATCATGATTCATTAAGACATTCAAAAATATGAAGCTTGATCATCAAGAATCAAGAAAGTCAAAAGTCAATATAAAAAGTCAAACTTTTCAAGACTTAAAAAAATTTCTAAGTGTTTTAAAACCTTGACAATTTCACTACTTCATAACCTTTTTTCACCAAGATGCAAGATGATTCAAAGAAAACTTTCTATCATCTTGCACTGGACAAGAGTGACACGATCTATGAATTGTGTTCAATATAGAAATAATGGAAAAAGGGTAATTGGACACACAAGTATTATCACATAAAGATTTTGTCAGATCACATGACATTTTCGTGACTTGGATAGCAGTGATGTGTTGCTAGATACCACTCACTATTTATCATGACATTTCCCTTTTCCCTTTGGAAACAATAAAGTTCGGTGATGATGATCAGTCACTATTTGTGCTATAACTTTTGTCATTTATTCATCAAAAATCCAGGTGAACTATATGACTTTGGTATTAATTCTTAATCTTTTGAGTCAGTTTGTGTCAAGACAGTGTTTGTTATAGTTTAAGTTTCTTTTGGTTATTTTTACGCTTTTGGTATGTGTAGTAAGTTAGATTCAGGTTAAAAAAGCCAGAATCAAAGATCAGATCAAAATGACCGAGCCAGAACATGGAAGCAGAGAAAAAACTGATCAATTGCCCATATGTATATGGACCTAAGTCATACGTGTATGGCCCTACTCCCATACGCGTAGCATACATAATTCAACAGAAGGCGTGGACAAAGAGGCTTATGCCCGTACGCGTATCATACGTGTATGGGTACCTACATGGAAGTTAGGTTCATATCACTTGCGTATCACTCATCCTGTGAACAAGGCCATACACAAATGGAGGCCCGGTTTTTGCAAAAATCAAGTTCATTTCCATTTAATTTGAAAATGAAATTTTTCAAGGGTTGGACGATTTTTGACGGCAGAGAACACGTTTTAAAGGCTGGAGAACTCATATTTTCAAGGTGAATTGAGATTTTCAAGAGCTTTTTGAAATTGAAGATTGATTCATCCCAAATATCTGCAATGACAACAATCTTTATCATGTTTTTTCTTTACCTCTATGAGTAGTTAAATCCCCCAATGCTATGAGGTGTCCCTGATTTAGATTTGTAATGAATTTGAATTTTATAATTACAATAAGAATCTTGTTTTATCATAATTAATTTATTCTTATGATGATTATAATGCTTTCTCTTTCGGACAAACTGAGTTTGATTACGATTAACAATTAGGCTGGAGCGTCGTTGTTATTTGGTGATAATATTTTATAGTAGATATCACCTAGGACTAGGGATACCCTATAAAAACCGAATTAGTCTTAATATAACAATGCTTAATTTCATCTGTAATTTTCTACGCACATATGAATTAGTTTGAAGGAATAAATATTTTCTCACTAAGGACTTAGGAGTAAACGTCCATAAGAATCGATAATTAATTATTTGAAATATGTCGTTACAATGTTAGTTCATAGTTGTTACAGGAATGAATCATACACTTTCCCTAGCATATTACTCATATATTTCTAAACTGTTCAACCACTCTGTTTATTTTATTTGCAATTACTTTTATAATATTAGCAAATCAAATCCAAAGATTAATTTTTGTTTAATTGAACTACATTTCTAACATAGTATTGGTACGCAGTCCTTGAGATCGACATGTGATGACTTTCTTCACTATTATTATAAAGGAAAAATAGTACACTTGTTATTCTACCAATCAAGTTTTTGACGTCGTTGTCGGAGACTGCCAAAATATAGAGTTTTAATTTTAGTTCAATTAAAATTTTGTCGCTCTGCAACCAAAATTTGATTTCTGTTATTTTATTCACTAATATGTTTTTGATATTTGTACGCGAGGAGATCCCTTAACTGATTTTCATTTTGACGCATTGTAATACGGTGGGAGAACTGACTTTAGTAGTTTTGCTTTTTATCGCAAATGTTGCGGTTAACAAGAGTCATCACCGACTTTTCTTTTATCCAACAAAGAAAAGGGTGAAAAGAACAGGAAAGACCTTTTTAAAGATTTTGAGTTCGGGGGTAGGTTATGGAAAGGGAAGGCGTTAGCACCCTTTTCATCTGTAGTTATCTACGGGCTCTTAGTTGCTAGCTCACTTTGAAAGTGCTTTTGTGTTTGTGTGTTTTTGAAAATATTTTTGAAAAGACGCCTTAGTGTGGCGAACTTTGTAATGTTTCTCGTTTATTTTGAGAATGTTTAGAAAGTGTTTTTGTCTTTGAAAATATTTAGAAAATAGTTTGTGTATGTGTGAAAAATTGTTTTATTTGTTTTTGTGAGCAAACAACTATAAACGGTCTACCTACTCGAACTGTCTTTGTTCTTTTCCTCTTTTCCTTTGGACAATGTTATTCTACTATTAGCCAGTAGATAACCCTATCGTTGGATGTTTGAGGGACAAGCGAGGGTCATCATACAATCACGAAAGCAACTCATAAGATTCTTTAGCAATTGCACTAGGTTTTTAAGATCATTTACCGAGACAACGTTGAAGGGTCATCGAGGGACTTATGATCTTTGAACCAAAGGGCCACTACTAAAATATCTTACGTCCAAGAGTCATAACCGTTTTATTCTGAAGGCAACAAGTGGAGGTACCTTAGAGGTGTGTGTGTGCGAGTGTGTTGTGTTTCAGTTATTTATCTTTAAACATTTAGGGTTTTCTACCGTTTGTTTTCAGATCTTATCACGCATGCCTATTAACATTCATCTAGCAGTTAATATATGCACAGAAAATAAAAGTGTGGGAATTTAAGCTACGCTATTACATCACTTCGGGATGAGGGAATTACATACCAAAACGGGGGAAATAAAGAAGTAAATGGTCCTAATTAAACTATTACATCCCATGTGCAATTACAATATATTTGTAAAAATAATAATGCAGATGAATAAATAAACGCGTGGAGAAGGAAAAAAACCCTAAAAATTTTCTAAGTGACAAAAGAAATATTTTTTATTGTTTTTTTGCATTTTTTTTGTTTAGAAAAAAAAGAGTTAAATCAAATTAAGAAATCCCTAAGTCTAATTAGTTAATTAAAAAAAGGTGATTAAAAATTAATTAATTAAAAAATCAATCTAATTAAAAAAACTAATTCTAATTATTTGTAATTTTTATGATGTTTTTATGATTTTTATAATTTTCATGATTAAATAAAAAAACTGATTAAAAAATAGAATTGATTAAAACAAAACAAATAAATAAGAAAAAGTAATGGTCTAGGCTGGTGCAAGCAAATAGGGGGGTGGAAATCAGAAAATGTTAGGCCCAATAATGGTTGAACTCAATAGTTGTGCCTGATCTGGTGTGAATAACTCTGGTAGGTCCATGATGGGGATGCATGCTTGAGAAGTTGGATCTGCTTGCATTGGCATCTGATGGCTGAAGATTGAATGTGCACGATAGGCATGCTGAAATGCAACACGCTGGATTCTGCAAGAAATTGTTAGAAAAAGAACACAAATGCAAAACCTGGGATCGAACCCAGGCTCTTAGACTCTCCAACACACGGGCTTTACCACTGGGCCAGTTAACTCATTCGTGAGATTAAATAAAGCAAAATAATATAATATGAACGCAAGCAAAATCTGAGTCAGCAAACACGCGCACGTTTAGTGGGGTCCAGCTATTTTGAATAAGCCAATCAAAACATCCTGTTAGGCCACACCAGCCTTTGACCAGAGTCTGGTAAGTCCAACCACCGGAGCCGGTGGTTTCCACCGTTTTCTCCGGTGGGATCCCCTGTAAAACGCAACGAAATAAAAACAAAACAAAATAGATCAACTTAAAAAAGTCTCTTGATTATGAATATGGCCTCTAAATTTGCTAAAGCTTCGTGTATTGTTGGATTCGAACGCAAAACCCTAACGATGGTCAAACATGGTAATGCGCATTTCTGACGTTAAAAATAACATGTGACCGTTCAGTCGTGTCCTAAACTCCATTACGAGTATACTTGTATCATCAAAAAGGATTAAATGTTCCTACACTTAAAGATTTAGAAACATGAAAATTCCTTACCACCGGTGGATTTGGATAGGCCGTTCTAGGGCGTTTCAGGTCTTGAGATGAACAGGGATGAGTCCTAGGAGTCTCGGGAACATGTTGTGATGCCTGTTTTTGACCGAGGAAGGCTAGAAATTGGGTTTTGAGTTTTTATAACTTTGGACAATTTTGTGAAATTTTGTAGCTTTCTTGTACAATGGTATGCGTATCCTTTTAGGCTTGCAATGCATTGTATTTATAGAGGGAGAGTGAGGGTGAAAATATATGGAAAGAATAAAGCTTTCATGCCATGGCTTCAATACAAAAATCAATTTTGAAAAATGACCATATATGTTGCATTCTTGCCATTTTTTGATGTAGCATGAACCTGGACAATGTATGTTGGTCTTTGCACGAAATATGGGCCTCATAATTGGTCAATTTAGGCCCAAATGCATTAGCCCATGGTTTCTTGCATTTTTATCTAATTTATTTGATTTTAAATTAAATAAAATCAAGATAAATATAAATAAAATTCAAGGCCATGTCAAAATAGATTTAGAGGTCCTTGGGTATGTCACAAACATGTTTGAACCCTAAAAGTTAGGTCCATTAACCTAGAAATGCAATTTTGCTCAAAGTTGACTTCATGCATTTTCACAAATTTTCCCAAATTATGAAAACCATAACTTGCTCAATTTTAACCTTTTGAAGATGATATTAGACTTTTTGGAAAGCCCAAGATGTCCTATAAAATCTCTATGTTGATCATTTTTTCTTTTGAAGACATTATCTTGATGTAAGTTTCCTTGACAAAAAGTGTCTTTTGTTGACTTTTAAAAATGACCTATAATGTGTGAGCTCATATCTTCCAAATGAAGCAACTTTTGGACTTGAGAATAAAATAAAATTTGTAGGGAATTTAATTTTCTTCAAAATAAGCTTTGGTTTGGGAAAAGTTGATGAAGTATGTGAAAGTTATGCATGGTCAAAGTTTAATTGACTTCTCCTAAGGAAACCCTAATTTGACAAATCTTGACTTTTGATGATTTGAGGGCTTTCCTTAGGGAATCATGATCAAACCTTGATAAAATGATGAATATAACTTTAAAGTATTGATCTTGACCAAAAATCTTGAATTTTGAATGTATGTTGACCATAATTGACTTTCTGATCAATATAGTTAATTGTCAATCATCTGAGCCATTGATTGAGAAAACTTGTGATGTAGGGCTTGAAACTTGACCCGAACTTTGTTGAGGACCTATGAAGAACCATGGGAGCCACTTGAGACCTTTGTAAACAAAATTTATTTGATAAATTCCAAACCCTAGTTGTAGGCCTTTGGTTTAGGAGGTGCATCTTGACTAGTCAACCCTTGAGTGTCTTGACTATTTGAAGAGCCTTGAAAGAATGCTTTGAGAAAAATGTGAGGGAAAATTTAGGGGTACAAAATGCATAAATCAAAATAAATTTGAGCGTAAGGCTCAGACAAGCTATATTAGCAAGACTGGACTCCGAAGAAGAGAATGTCTTCGTCCATTCAGATTCAGAGTCAGAAAAAGAAGTAGAAGTTATGGCTAAAGATCCACCAACATCTGAGAGACTCCTTGGTGACTATGGAGGAGCAAATGCACTGGGTGGTAGATTGACAATAGTAAACCAATCGGTGAATGTGCCAAACTTTTAGTTGCATCCGAGCACAATTACTCAGTTTGAGAAGAAACCTTTCACACGGAAGGTAAATGAAGATGCTAATAAATATCTACAAATGTTTCTGACTATGAGTACCAATTTAAAAATTAACGGGAAAATTGATTAAGTAAAGAAGTTGAGAATATTTATGTTTACTTTAGCTGAAGATGCCGAAGAGTGGTTTTATTCTCTCCCAGATAGTAGTATCACTTCTTGGGAAGAGATGGAAACAACCTTCCTGAACGAGTATTTTCCTGCATCAGTGTTCTTTTATAAATATATTTTACACCATATTTTCTAACTTGATTTGCTTCGTATTTAGTATATTTTACTGTTTATTCTGTAGTATTACACCGGGTATGATTGATTATTTAAGGTATTTTTCAAAGATAAGAATTCGAGCGATAAACCGAAAAAGGATGCAAAAGAGTGAAGAAAAGAGAAAAAATAAAGGTTTCTGGTGCATAGCATTCGCCATGGTCTCATGGAGTTTGCCATGTACCCCCCCTGCCACATTAGTAAGTCACTTAACCATGGCGTTCTCCATGACCTCATGGCGTTCTCCACGGCCTCATAGTGTTCGCTATGGCTGCACAGTCTAGAAAAAAATAGAAGCATCTTGAACAAGTCTTCACCCAAGCTCCCTATTTTCTCTCCACGACTTCTACACGTTTGGAGACACTTTCAAGTGGTGTAAATGCTATAAAAAGGCATTTTTCATGTAATTTTGGTATCTAAGTTCATACGTTCAAGTTTTAGTCTTAAGCATATATTTTCACCATTCCAAAGTGATATAACATCACATCGGGGGACTATCACACCATAGTTTATAACTTATTTGCAAGCTTGTATCATAGGAATCGTGTCGGAATCAAAGGTTTTACAAGTTTTTTGTTCGTTGTATTTATAGTATTCTTTGTTTGTACCACACTTGAAGTATTCCATTATATTAATTCTAGCTTTATCCTACAGGTTCTTTTATTTGCAATATTTATAGTTTTAGATTTTATTGTATATGATCTTGATATATGCTTGTGTTGTTGTTGTCCTGTACCTTACCATACTCGCATTTACCTGTTTTAGATTTTTAATCATGTTTATGTTTAATAAATTCAATTGTATGCTTGATTCAAAAATCATGTCCGACTAATTTGTTTTGAGTTCGGTATGTGAGGACCGTCGTTCTGGAGGGACTCGGTAATGATTTGGTGCAAATACTTTTCATAAAAAACACTTTTCTTTGGTTTAGTTTTTTATTTCAATATTTTCAAAGGTTTTTCGTGAAGACAAATTCATTAAGGTTTCAAACCAATAAAAATGAGAGTGTGGGATTAGTATCGGATGATAAAAAATAGACATCAATTCTAAAAACAACGAGAGCGCTTTATAATTGATTAGGGCTTATTAGTTTTCAAAGAGTATTTCATAAACTTAAAATGGGGCGAGAGAAAAATGTTGGCGGTTTGGAAATATAACAAAGTGTAGCGGTGAAAAGTTGAGATTAAGCTATTGATTAACTTAACTCACAAAGTGAAAGTCGCCACCACACTTTATTGTTTCCAAAGAAATGGGAAAAGAGCGAATAAAACTCAAAGAAGTTTTTAAAACAAAAACTAATAAAAACAAAGATCTAGGTACAGGGGTTGGTTATGCAAATGTAAAGTGTTAGCATCCTAAACATCTACAGTACTCTGTGAGAATCTCTTTGAAAATCTGTATATTTTGGCTAAAAAGAGTTGTTTGCAAAAAGTTTGTGGAGATGAGAAAAGAAATGTTTTCAACATTTTGCTCCGGTAGTGCCCACGTACCACCAATGTGCAATGACGAAATCAGAACCACATAGTTCTTCTAAAAAAAGAAAAAATTTGTTTGTTTGGTTAATTTTAAATGAAGAGACATTTTGTCATCTTAGGGAGAATAGTCAACCAAATATTTATAAAAATGAGAATGATGGACCTTTGCATCACAAATGAAAGAAGGGCTCCAACTTGGATAACTCGACAAGTATGCCACTAACCCTTTCAAGTGGAAAAGATTCAACACCATATCAATCAAGGTTATTGACATAGAAGAATTACATCTCAACCATGGATATGACTCATGTCTAATCTTAAGAAAAAAGTTTAAAAGCAAAAGACAAAATGACAAAAGAGTTTGAATTAGTTGTATTTTTTAGTCTTTGAAGAAAAAGGTTTAGCTTTGGTTAAGTGAATTAGTGTTTGATTAAGGAAAAGATCTTGAAAATGCATTTGGCAAAGTCAAGATTTTTAATGAAAGTGGTTTAAATTTGAAAACAAGAAAATTTTGAAAAAGAGGGAGAAAATTTAAAGATTAAAGAAGATGAGCAAGAGATGAAGGGACTATACTAAAAAAATAAAAGTTAAAGTAGAAAAAGTCTAATAAAACAAGAACAATCATCTTGAAATAAGTCAAACAATACATCTCAGTCCTTTATATTAAAGTCAAACAATCAAACAATAAGTATCGGATAAACAATAAGCATAAGATAAACAATAAACATCTTGACTTTGACTAACGTCTTTAACGTCAAGGACAAACGTGACAGTGTTTGAATAATTAAAAAAATTAATATGATTGTTTTTTAAATTAAAAAACCAAACTAACTCCTAGGCAAAAGATACTAGACAAAAAAAAGAAGATTATTAAACCGTTTTTGCGAATTTTTTTTTGCAATAACCAGGTATTAAATTTTTTTTCCGCAAATAACCATGTTTCAGATGACTCCCCAAAGGAGGAGCCATCTCACTTGGCACCTACACCTATTATTTAAGGGGAGGCGCCATCTCACTTGGCGCCTAGGTGCTTAGGGCTTGCCCTAAGCCAAGTGAGATGGCGCCTAAGTGCATTTCTAGGGCAATTTTCACATTTTTTTTTCAATCCGGTGCGTTGCGTATTCGATATAGGATCAACAAAATTGACTTTTTATTTACAAAAGATGATTACACCCATAAGAATTACATAAAAAAATACAGATTAAAAAAAACAGATTTATTCAGTGGTCTCCCGAAACCCGGTAATGACCCCCGGTTCCGCATCCCCGTCCTCGCCTTTCCTGTGTTGGGTGTCGTCGCGTTTCCTGCTGTGGCAGGGTCGATGGCCCAGGGAATTCAATGCGTTCCGGATCCATGAAATCAGTCAGATATCCATATCTAGAAGATCCGCTTTGGTACAGTCGGTTACCCATACCCTCAAAGTTTGGTCGTGTTGGCGGTGGGTGGGGTTCCATGGTGGGTCTGTAGCATTGATCATCTGAGTACAAGGGGTAGAAAGGAAATGGATCCTGGGGTGTTTGGTATTGAGGATGTTGGGTGGTTTGGTGATACTGTGGTTGATGGTAAGTTGGGTCGGTTGGTTCATAATCTTCCGACATTCCTAGATCAGGGCTAAGGCTGGATGTTGACGGGCCCATATTGGGATATACAGAAGACTGAAATTGTGTGTGGGGTATGCAGGTGTGTTGGTATTGTGATTGGAATTGCGGTTGGGTGTGGGGAATATGGGGGTATTGGTACTGAGGTGGTGATTGTGGAGAATTTGGGTTTAATTGTGTTGTGGTGGCGACTGTGGTTGGGTGTTTGTGGTTCGGTTTCGTCACACGGTCGCTGTGGTGCATCTCCATAACATTGAACTGTATGATTGCAGTCTTGGCGCTCCAAATTGCTGCATCCTTGGGGTTTGGTTCATGGCCCAAACCCAAATATGGTCTCCAGACAAACTGCGCATAAAATTAAATCAGGTTAATGAAAGCGTAATACATAAATAATTTAAAAGTAGGAAAGTTGAAAGGTACGACGTACATCATCCGGGCCTAGGTGATCTAATAGATTGCGGTATAATGCGATATTGAATCTTGGATTCTTGCCGTAATCCATACCCCTCACGCAATACCTAAAGGAAATGAAAAATATTTTATTTTTAACATATAGTTGGTGAAGAGATTAATAGTAATAAATGATATAACTAGATGACTTACTTTGTTGCGTACGGAAAAACGAATGTGTTGTTGTTGACGGGGTTTAGGGACTCCATCCTCCACCAACCCCAGGCTTGAAGTAAAAAAGCGCAGCCATAAAATGTACATTTTTCCTTGATTGCATTTTTGCACAAGGAACTGTATAGGTGGGCTAAAACAGCAGAACCCCAACTATACTTTCTAGTTTTTTTCGAAATCTCTAAGTAAATTTAAATACATAAAATTTGCACTATTTCCCGTACTTTCGGGAAATAAAAAGGTTCCAAATAGTATCATTATATAAGTTCTAGCTTTTATTACCCTGTCTTGCTCGGAGGAATTTTTGTTTAATTCCAAAGTTGCATAATGATTTTTAAGCTCAGTTAGTAGTATACCCTGACCTCTCGCACCACCACCTTCAACCATATCCCTGCCTAAAAATTCTTCACAAAGAGAATTGGATTGTTGAACCGACCCGTTGACGGCCTTACCGTCGACAGGGAGACCCAATAACATGTACACATCCCTAGCGTGATGGTACATTCACCTATTGGTAGGTGAAATGTATGGGTCTCTGGTCTTCACCTTTCCAACATGGCAAGTATGAACTTTGAATCTATTGTGCAGTTGGAGATCTTTATAACATGTCTGAAACCTGCGTATTCTAGATATGGTACGATGAATGGGTCGGGAGCCAGGTAGTTGTGAGACCGGATTCTGAATCTTTTGGTATCCTGAGTTAATAATGTAAAGGTGTAAGATTAAGTAAGATGAACAAAGCATTACCAGAAGGTTAAAAAATGTATAACTATAAAAGAAACTTACAAATGCTGCAATGTTGTCCCTTGTGCCTCTGTGAGAATCCCCCATTGTGAGAAGAGCCATTGTTGAAAATGCCTGAGATTATAAAAGACTTAGAAATTGTAAGAGATTATGAAAGACTTTGTAGCAGAGAGTGAGACGATTGTGGGTGCAAGAGAAGTATGTTATGCTCTATATTTATAGGCAAAAATATTTCATAGAGTCAGTTAGGTGGTAGTTGGTGCATGCATGCATGATAAGTGTCAATCTTGTAGTGAAGGCGCAGGCTAGGTGGAAGCCTTGAAGAAGGCATGTCTGCATGCATGTAACACGATTGGACATTAAGGGAGGCACCATTGAACTTGGCGAAAGAGTACAAAAATGAAAGGTGTCGCCATCCCCATTGGCGAATAATAGGTGGCACGGGTTGCAGAGTAGGCGCAGGCTAGGTGATAGCCTTGGAGAAGCCATTCCTGCATGCATGTAACACTATTGGAGGTGATGGGAGGAGACTTACATGTTACAGTGTAGGTGCAGAGTAGGCGCAGGCTAGGTGGCAGCCTTGAAGAAGGCATGTCTGCATGCATGTAACACGATTGGACATTAAGGGAGGCACCATTGGACTTGGCGAAAGAGTACAAAAATGAAAGGTGTCGCCATCCCCATTGGCGAATAATAGGTGGCACGAGTTGCAGAGTAGGCGCAGGCTAGGTGACAGCCTTGGAGAATCCATGCCTGCATGCATGTAACACTATTGGAGGTGATGAGAGGAGACTTACATGTTACAGTGTAGGTGCAGAGTAGGCGCAGGCTAGGTGGCAGCCTTGAATAAGGCATGTCTGCATTCATGTAACACGATTGGACATTAAGGGAGGCGCCATTGGACTTGGCGAAAGAGTACAAAAATGAAAGGTGTCGCCATCCCCATTGGCGAATAATATGTGGCACGGGTTGCAGAGTAGGCGCAGGCTTGGTGACAGCCTTAGAGAAGCCATGCCTGCATGCATGTAACACTATTGGAGGTGATGGGAGGAGACTTACATGTTACAGTGTAGGTGCAGAGTAGGCGCAGGATAGGTGGAAGCCTTGAAGAAGGCATGTCTGCATGCATGTAACATGATTGGACATTAAGGGAGGCGCTATTGGACTTGGCGAAAGAGTACAAAAATGAAAGGTGTCGCCATCCCCATTGGCGAATAATAGGTGGCACGGGTTGCAGAGTAGGCGCATGCTAGGTGACAGCCTTGGAGAAGTCATGCCTGCATGTATGTAACACTATTGGAGGTGATGGGAGGAGACTTACATGTTACAGTGTAGGTGCAGAGTAGGAGCATGCTAGGTGGCAACCTTGAAGAAGGCATGTCTGCATGCATGTAACACGATTAGACTTTAAGGGAGGCGCCATTGGACTTGGTGAAAGAGTATAAAAATGAAAGGTGTCGCCATCCCCATTGGCGAATAATAGGTGGCACGGGTTGCAGAGTAGGCGCGGGCTAGGTGAAAGCCTTGTAGAAGCCATGCTTGAATGCATGTAACACTATTGGAGGTGATGGGAGGAGACTTACATGTTACAGTGTAGGTGCAGAGTAGGCGCAGGCTAGGTGGCAGCCTTGGAGGTTACAGCCTTACTTAATTCAAATTCAGTATGACCTATTTAGTCTTACATTTATCAAAACACTGATTCACTTAATCTGTCAAACCTTCCAACCTTCAAACCTTCATACAATCAAACCTTCAAACCTTCAAACAATCAAACATACAAACCTTCGAATAACTCATAAACTTCAAACATTTCAACCTTCAAACCTTTAAACCTTCAAACAACCATACACAATGGCCTATGTACCCCAATATGTCATCAATGCACATTTCAACGGTGAGACATACATTTGTCCCACCTCTGGGTTTTTGTTTAGAGACACAGACAACATCCGATTTCTTTTAAACGGGAAAGTCAATTTCTCATACTTCAAAAAACGATTGGAGGCCAAACTTGGACGAGGCCCGGTGACACAAATATTTTATCAGAATCCAGTTTTTTTTAGTAACAACCAAATAATATTTTATAAGGTTGAGGTTCAAGATGACGAGGATCTTCGGAATATGTTTTCTAGTCATGTGTATTATGGGTACGACTCTATTGAGTTGTACATTATGCTGCGAGAGCCTCAGGTGACACAAGTGGTTGATCCTTTGGAGACCGAACAAGCAGAGGTAGATGCAGTTGATGAAGAAGAAGAAGATGACGAGTTAGAGTTTGATGAAATGGTGAATGATGATTCCGAAGACGATGGGATACCTGGTATTCCTGCAAACGAGATCTACACACCACCTCCGCACATGACAAACTTCAACATGGGCGGAGATGAACCGTCTTATGATTTATTTTTCAATCTGTATATGCATTTGGATGAAAACTTAAAAGAGAAGGACAAGTTTCGTAACAGAGAGGAATGCATCAGAGCCATAAAAAAATTCCACATGCTCAACTCGGTCGATTTTAAGATGGATCGTGTCAACCCAGAAAGGTACAAGATCAAGTGTGTCCACCTTGATTGTATGTTCAAGCTCACTACATCATACAGATTAAGAGGTGATTGCTGGGTCATAGGTTCCATGTCTACCTACACTTGTGTCAGTTCTACCCAATCACAGGACCATCGAAAACTTAATTACGATCTCATTTGTCAAGAAATCCTACCACTCGTCAGCAATGACCCATCTTTGAAGGTGAAAACCATCATCTCCCACATCACCATGGTTTTTAACTATACTCCGTCTTACCGTAAGGCGTGGTTAGCAAAGACCAAGGCGATTGAAAAGGTGTACGGAAACTGGGAGGAGTCATACCAAGAACTTCCTCGCTACCTGAATGCACTCAAGACTTATTCTCTAGGTACTGTTTACGTTCTGGAAACAGTGCTAGCATACGCCCAAGATGGTAGTCAACTAAACGGAAACGGAATATTCAGTCGAGTGTTTTGGGCATTTCAACCTTGCATCACAGGGTTTTCATCATGCAAACCAATTATACAAATTGATGGGACTTAGTTGTATGGGAAATACAAAGGCACGCTACTGATGGCAGTTGCACAAGATGGCAACAACAACATTTTCCCAATTGCCTTTGCCCTAGTCGAGGGGGAGACTGGTGGTGCTTGGAGCTTTTTTCTGAAAAACCTGCGAACACATGTGGCTCCTCAACCAGATCTCTGTTTGATCTCGGAAAAACATACCTCCATTGAAAGTGCCTATAATAATCCTGCAAACGGTTGGCATGACCCTCCTTCTACGCATGTCTATTGCGTTAGGCATATCGTCCAAAATTTCACGAGAGAGATCAAGGACAAAAGACTAAGGAAAGCGGTTATGAATGCGGAATATGCATTGACACAACCCACGTTCAAATATTACCGCAACGAGATCCGTTTGTCAAATCCGGAAGCCAGTAGGTGAATCGATAATATTCCGGTGGAAAAATGGACTAGGTCATACGACAATGGTCAAAGATGGGGGCACATGACAACAAATCTTATTGAATTGATGAATGAGGTATTCAAAGGCATACGAAACCTCCGATCACTGCTTTGGTAAAATCTACGTATTTTAGGATGGCTTCGTTGTTTGCCAAAAGAGGTGAAATGTGGAATGCGGTGTTGCAATCTGGACAACTATGGAGTGAAAGCTGCATGAAGTACATTAAGGCAGAAAGTGCCAAAGCCAACACTCATATGGTTATACGGTTTGACCGACACAGTCACAACTTCATTGTGAAAGAGACAATCGACCACAACGAAGGCCTTCCAAGACAAGAATATAGGGTTATACTACCTTCCTGTTGGTGCGATTGTGGCAAGTTTCAAGCCTTTCGTATGCCTTGCTCTCATGTCATTGCCACTTGTGCTTATACCCATCAAGACGTGCTACAACTTCTGTCACACATTTACAAATCTGAAATGTTGCTCAACCTTTACAACAACAACTTTCCTTTGGTAGCAAAACCAGATTATTGGCCTGTATACGAAGGCGAAATAGTGTGGCACAATTACCAAATGCGAAGGAACAAGAAGGGTCGTCCCAAAAGTAAGCGCATCACAACCGAAATGGATGACCTTGACAAGCTAGAAAGAAAGTGTGATTTATGCCGTCAGGTCGGACACAATCATAAAAATTGTCCGAATCGGGCGTCTGCCTCGACCACATAAAAATTGTAATACATAAAATCTTTCCTTAATTATGTTGTAAACATTAGGGTTTTTCGTTAACAGTATTTCTTACAATAAATATTGCGCGTACAAGAAATAAAACACGATATTCCGTCTACGAAATTACAATTGTTAAAACAATTTCATCTGACCCATGCATCATCAACATTACGTCGCTGTCTGTTTTGACTTCCTCCAACCACACATTAGGTCTTTCAATCGCATGTGAGGTTGTTGTTCGTCTTCGCTGGATTCTTCGAATTTTTCCCCCCTCCACAATGTCTTCATCTAGCCATCGCATCAACTCCCGCTTCAGACGCTCCATGGAGTGAATGTGCCAGAATTTCATTTTCATCGCAGGTTTCGTGGCGGAAAAGATAACGTAGCCATCTCTGGTAAAAATCATGGGCGATGTCATGACGTAAATAACAGAGTAAAAAATAAGAAAACAATGCGAGAAAATGTGAGAAATGACGGAGAAACGGACGAATTATTTATAAAAACATTTTGCCCCAAGAGGCAAGTGAGATGACACCTCCTCTCACTTTTAAAGAGCATGTGCCATCTCACTTGGCTAAAAGAGAGAGGAGGCGCCAAGTGAGATGGCGCCTAGGGCAAAAAAGCTGGTGGAGGCGCCAAGTGAGATGACTCCTCCTTTGGGGAGTCATCTGAAATATGGTTATTTGCGTAATTTTTTCTGAAACGTGGTTATTTGCGAAATTTTTTTTTAATATCTAGTTATTGCAAAAAAAATTCCGTTTTTGCTTCTATGAAATAAAAAAAAAAATTCTCTTATTTTTTTTCCTTGTCTTTCTTTTATCTTTATTTCTCATTTAATCTCACTTTTTCTTCCTCTTTAATAAAATTATTTTTGCTTTAACGAGAATGAATTAAGAGAGATATAGGAACATAGAGAAAAATGGAAGGAGAGAATCCAAGATAAAAAAAGGGTGTGTATATATATGTATATATATATAGAAAATAGGTGATTTTGTCCTCTTTTGCAACGAAAATGGCTTCAGGGCAAACACAAGAAGAACGATCATGGCTTTTAGAGAACGGTAATCCAAAGATCTTGACCAAGGAATCAAGACACGGACATGGCCGTAGCCGAAGAGCGCACAACATTTCTTCAGCTTCAATGCGAAAGAAATCCAAATTTACTCTCGTCTCCAATATTCCATGGGATTCCCTTAGGATTGTGTTGGCTAACATCCAAGAGGTTATTCTTGGTACAAAGCTTTCCATCCTCTTCATTGCCGTTCCTGCTGCAATCCTAGCTCATGACCTTGCCTTAGGAAGAGTCAGTTCATTCATTCCTCTTAATAATTTATAACTTTTTTTTTTGTCTATTGGTTTCATCGGCCACCGGAAACATCACATATCGATAATAATTTGAAAAAATAATAAAATTATAAGGAATTAGAAGTATTGTTTCTGACACAGACACCGACGCTAACATGCACACAGAGGTGTTGGTATTATAGAGATGATATTATAACTAGCTTTTTTGAATTGTTGTGAACAGTCATGGGTTTTTATATTGAGCTTACTTGGCCTTACTCCACTTGCTGAACGTGTGAGCTTTCTTACAGAGTAAGGAATCTAATCAATTTGTATTTGAATTATTCTTTGTATACAAATTCAATGTTTTTTTGGTTTATTATTTGTTTGTCGATTGATTGCTGATTCATGTATGTTTTGGTGAATGTTACTTCAAATATTGCAGACAAATTGCTTTCTTCACCGGTCCTACAGGTATATAAACTATGAAACACAAACTCTGACACAACACCGGAACACGACACAAACACTATACAAGGAACATCTATTAGGTAAAAAACATATGACACCGACACAACTGCATATATGATAATACGATAGTATTTAACATTTATTTATCTATTTATTATTTAAAAAGTTAAAAATATTATAATCAAAATTGATGTTCTTAATTCTGCATTGCTTTAATACATGTTAACCTTTTTAGATGTATAAAGAGATATGTAAAAAGAAATGTATAAGGTGTGTTGAAGTAAAGAAAAAAATAATTTTTTTTAGAACACTTGTCTGAGTTGTTCGACATGTGTTGTGTGAGTGTCATACGAACGTCGGACATCGATTCAAAGAGTGTGAAACAAAGAAATTTTTTTTTTTGATGAGACATTTGATTGACTTTTCCGACACATGTTGTATGAGTGTTGTATGAGTGTCGGACACCGACACGTGTCAGATACCGTGACACATCTACTCTCAGAGATGTCAGTACTTCATAATATAAAATTGTTCATCAGTATTAGTTAATTAGTGTTCAATTTTGAATTTAATTGATTAGGGTGTGTTTGTTGGAACTAATTATATAATGTGTAATGATGCAGTTGGAGGACTTCTTAATGCAACATGTGGGAATGCTACTGAACTCATAATTGCAATATTTGCTCTTAGCAGCAACAAAATTGCTGTTGTCAAGTATTCTCTTTTGGGTTCCATTCTTTCAAATCTTCTTCTTGTTCTTGGAACTTCTCTTCTTTGTGGTGGCATTGCAAATCTTAGGGTGGAGCAGAAATATGACAGAGTAAGTCCTTGAGAATCCGTTTTACGCTTTACTTGTTTTAATTCATTGTTTTTAACAAATTGTTTGTTCTCAAGTCTCACATTGGTCGGAGATAAAGTTTGGAAATATTTTATATATAAAGTGATACCCCTTACTGTACATGTTGATTTTGTAGGAATGAATTAGATTAAACTCTAATTTTAATATGGTATCAGAGTTTATCGATCGGACCATAGGTCACCCACCGTTAATATTCACAGCCAAGCCCAATAGTTATGCACGTGAGGGGGTGTATTGAGAAAATTGCAAGTCCCACGTTGGTTGGAGATAGAGCTTGCAAAAACTTTATATAGAGTGACACCCCTTAATGAGCCTCAGTTAATGACGAATCGCTTGTGATAAACTGAATTCGAATTTTCGTTAGAACAATTTTGAATTTGACTTTACTTATCTTCTAGTCGAACTTCAGTTAATGCTAATGTTAAGTATTGAATTTTGCAGAGGCAAGCAGATGTGAACTCACTGATGCTGATACTGGCATTGCTATGCCTTTTGCTTCCAATGCTATTCACATACAGTGCTGCATCACCGGAACTCACCGTAGAATCTTCACTCTACTTGTCAAGAGCTGCTAGCATTGTCATGTTGGCTGCATATTTTGTTTACTTGATCTTTCAACTATGGACACATAGGCAACTATTTGAAGCTGAAGATGTATGTTTTCTTAACTGAACCATATATGAAAATGTTGAATTGTTGATTGTTGCAATTATAGTTTATTAAAAGGAATTGAGCAGGAAGGCGGAGATGAGAACATTGAGGCAGAAGAGGCTGTGATTGGATTTTGGAGTGGATTTGCTTGGTTGGCTGGAATGACTGTGTTCACTGCGTTGTTGTCTGAATACGTGGTCGATACAATTGAGGTATTTCAATTTAATTGCTTAGATCTAATTTGGAATTCTTTTGAATAAACAGCTCAATTAAGCACTTATTTAATGAGCGTATCACATAATCAGTTATGCATAAGTCAGGAGCAGGTTTGGATTGACTTATTGTAAGGCTGTTTGGTAGAGCTTACAATATGTCCACATGCTGTTTTCAGCTTATTTTTCTAAGCTCTTCATGATAGCTTTTATAAAAACAGTTTATAGCTTATACGAATTTTTTTTGGCTATTTTATCTTTTGTTGTAGAAGTAACTTATACATAAACACTTATATGATAAGCATTTATGCTTTAAATGTGTAGTTAAACTGTTTACCAAACATGGTTCTATAATCAAATATGAAATGTGTTTAAACTGTTTTTATATTAGTCATAAACCGTTTTGCTAAGCTTATAGAGAGTTTTTACTAAAATAAGCTTAAAACAACTTATAGGCGTGTCATAAACTATTGTTAACAGGATGCATCAGATTCATGGGGTTTATCAGTGAGCTTCCTCAGCATAATCTTGCTTCCAATAGTTGGCAATGCAGCTGAACATGCTGGAGCAATCATTTTTGCTTTCAAGAACAAGCTTGTAAGAATTTATATTATAGTGTTACTCAATTCCATACTTAATCCTTTCATTTAACATATGATTAAATTCATATTTTCCAAGCTATAAAGTTGATGAATTGAAAGGAAAAGACAATATTCAAGTGAAGCTGAACTAATTTCATGACTGCAGGACATTTCCTTAGGTGTTGCATTGGGCTCTGCCACTCAAATTGCCATGTTTGTGGTAAATAAATATACTCTTACCTTTATGGATAATTTGATTTTAAATTGCATTTGCGATTACGCTGCATGTCTCTTTATATTATGAGAAGTGCAGCTGAGATACCGTTGCAGAATCCTCACAGTCCTTTATATTGCGACTACAATTTAAAACATATTCGGATAGTTGTCTTTATTTGAATTATAATGAAACATATATAATATTAAAATTCAGGTTCCCCTCTGTGTTACTGTTGCTTGGGGAATGGGAGTGAATATGGACCTAAACTTCAACCTCATTGAGACAGGTTCTCTTGCTGTGGCAATTATAGTCACAAGCTTCACTTTACAGGTATGTAAATTTCACATCCAATTAAACAAAACACCAAATTTTAGTTTTTTTAAATTCTTTTCATAATCTCTTAGTGGAATGTTATACAGTATTGACCATAACATATATCTTATTTGCAGGATGGTACTTCTCACTACATGAAAGGTGTTATTCTCCTACTTTGCTACTTTGTTATTGGTGCTTGCTTCTTTGTACAAAGATTTCCCAGTGGTAAGTAAAATATTTATAATTATCAAAACTTATACCATTGTTAACTATATAAATTCTGAATTTTAAATTCATATATCTAAAATTGTTATCTCATTTTTTCTACAGACCTAAATGAAATTCACAATAGCACTCTTAAATCTGTGACTAATTCAGTTACATGCACCACATGCGCCTAATAGGTATGTTTATATTACTCTCATTCGTGACATGGATATGGATATTTCACATTGACACTGACACATTGACACTGATAATAATTTTTACAAAATAATGAATTGATTTTAATCACATATGTTAGTGTCAGACACTGAAATGTGTCGGATACCAGACAAACATTTATTTGGAGGTGTCAGTGTTACATATTTATGTTATATGTTATGTGACAATGCAGCTATAATTATTTAATATTGTGCAAATTAATTATATGACTCCAGTTAGCTATGTGAATTTGGATTAATTTCAGGGTTTGGCCTATTTTGGTTCCTTCCATAAAAGGAAGGATGGTAGCATATATCCAAACTCACATTCAGATCCAGTATATTGGTTATTGGTTCATTTCAATAATTTTGTCACATCTAGATAGGAGGGAGGCAAATGTTTGCAGTGGGAAATTTCATTGCAAGCTATATGAATAGGCCTCTAAGTTTAAGTATATATTTTGTTTCCTATTTGTGTAGAATTGATTATGTAAAAATAAGAGTAAGAAATTTTTTTTAACGCATGTTTGAGTGACTAAATCACTCAACAACTAAAATATTTATACATACTATATAATTAATTACATGTTATATTGTATATTTACAAGAAGAAATAAATACTAGTTCAATTTTTTAAATGCATGAATCTAAACATACATGAATTTAAACTTTTCAATAGAATATACAAGGAATTAACTATTTCCAACACTCTTTCTCTCTCTCTCAAGTTGTTCTCTCAAGTTGTTGAACAAGTATTTTTCATTTTCAGTTTGGATATAATTCGTTTAAAATTTGAACTTTCAACCCTTTAATGAAAATATCTGTAAGTTGCCCTTGTGAGAAATAAATGGGGTGCAAATCAGTCCATTAGACATAGCAATGAACTGAGGTTGGATTTAAGCATTATTACTCCCGCCCCCTTCTCTCTGAACCAGCCCCTCCCCCAAACCCAATCGTGAATAACAATTGACCACCCACTTCGCCCCCAACGGGGAATGGGTTTTGCTACTCCATACCTACTCGCAAAAATTGTAATTTTTTTTTTAATAAAATACATATTTTTCATAAACAACAAAAATTAATAATTAAACTAAATACTTAATCATTTTAATAATAATCATAATACTTATCATTTTATTTAATTGATAGTTTCAAACAAAATAAATATTAATTATAATAAATTTTCTATTTTAAGATTAAGAAGGATAAAAATGGGTAATAAATGTATTAAAAATAAGAGTAATCAAGTAAATTTAATAGACGAGGGTGAGATGAGGTTAGAGAAGACAATGGATATCTATGGTTACGGGCACTAGTTTCCTTCTACCCGTCCCATTTAATAAATATAATACAACAGAATAATAGTTTCAAATTTAACACATAATAATAATAAAAATAAATCACACTCATTTTATTTCTTCTATTTTCAAATAATTATATTACATTCAACAAAATAATTATAGTTTCATATTCAACAAAATAATAATAATAATAATAATAATAATAATAATAATAATAATAATAATAATTTTAGATTAAAAATTAATATTTAAGTAACTTTGCTAATTATTAACGGATACGGATACCCGCGGGTACGTGTACCATCAAATTCGTATCTGTATCCGTAAGTAAACATATAACTAAATATCCATTTATTTTACCCGTGAATACCCATTAAGCCATTCTACCCGTACTCGTGACGGGTTTTACCCGCGAGTACAAGTTTTTTTGCCATCCGTAGGTGAGGTGGGTATATTAGCATCCATGTCCCTCGCCCTCGCCCTTGTACTTAAAACTCAGATTTTCTCCGACTCCGCTTCCACACTCACTTAAATCAGTTTTTCTCTATTAGATTCAGGGCGGGGGCAACCGAGTTCTGATTTTTTTTTGCCATGGCTACAATCCACTATCAAGCTTTTCTTTAATGAAGTGTTTATCAACCTCAATATGCTTAGTTTGATCATGTAGAACTAGATTATGTGTTATATTGATAGCTGACTTATTATCATAGTAGAGTTTCATAGGTCTTACCCATTTGATTTTCAAATCTTCTAAGACAATTTTGAGCTGAAGTAATTCAGAAATGCCTTGTGCATTGTGCCTTGACGGTCTCTATCCAGTTACCACTTCCTACTCGTTTGCTAGTCTTTCTTATAGTATTTGGCACAATCGTCTCAGACATCCCAGTTTTTCAGCTTTACAGTCTCTTCATAGAAATAAGTTCATTAGTTATAAACCTTTGAATTATATGACAATTTGTGCTTCTTGTGTGTTTGGAAAACATGTCAGGTTGCCTTTTGTTTCCTCTAATAATGTTATTGCGATGCCCTTTGATATTTTACAGAATGATTTATGGACATCACCAATTTTGAGTTCAGTTGGTCATCGCTATTACGTTTTATTTTTTGATGATTTATCTAATTTTCTACGGACATTTCCTTTAACCAATAAATCTCAAGTTTTTGAAATGTTCACTTCTCTCTCAAATCAAATTTTCACACAATTTTTTCAAACTGCCAAATGTTTTCAATATGATAATGGGCGAGAATATGAAAATACATCTTTTCATAATTATTGTGCGCTAATGGTCTCATTTTTCGCTTCTTTTTCCCTCACACTTAATCACAAAATGGAAAGGAAGAACACAAATTATTCCTTATTAACAACATGATTCACACTTTTCTCGCTCATGTATTCGTTCCTCCCCCATTTTGGCATCATGCGCTTAAAATGTCTAATCTCTCTACTACCTAACTTCTATATCATTGTGAATCCTCTTGCACATCTTCGTGTCTTTGGTTATCCATTATTTCCCTCCACTACCATCAACAAATTACAACCTCGCTCGACTCCGAGTGTTTTCTTAGGGTATCCCCTTAATCATAGAGGTTATAAATGTCTTGATTTTTCGGATATAAAAATCATCATCTCTTGAAATATCATCTTTGATGAGACTCAAATTTTCTTTGCCCGCATATCCTCCTCACCTGCCTCTACATACAACTATTTCACTGATGATATACACACCTCTCTTATACATCAGTGGATCCATACATCTTTAGATTCTCCACCAGATGACCTTCCCAGACAGTCATCTATACCTAACCATCACCATATATCACTAACCTCACAACCATTCTACTCTCCTCCTATCTGAATCACTTAGATACCTCTCCCTCACCTACACCACATGACCAATGTAACACCCTAAAAATCTAGATTTAATTATTTAATTGATTATTTATGATTTATTGTGAGTGTTGTACCCCAAAATTTGCCCTCGCATTTTTCCACAAAAAAATCACAGCTTCAGGCGTTTCCTGGTTTTTCAGATTGGCTCAAGAATCGGTCAAACAGACTTTTTCTCGTCAGTCAGACGCAATTAGGGTTTTACTGATTTTTATGGCTCTGGAATGTTTCAAACAGTTGGTTTAGTGTTTTGAGCTCAACTTTGATCAAGTGAACGTTCTTTGGTATTTAATCAGGAATTAGGGTTTTCATGCGCGGTTCCTCAGAAAGATGCTTTGCAAGTTATTCTGAGATTTGGGTTTGAATTCGCATTATTTGACTTGATCAGTAAAAGAGGGCATTTGGTTTGAACTCACGTTTGTTTGTTTGAACCAGTCAAAGGATACGTTCAGTTTGGATTTGCAGTGTTGGGTAAAAATCAATGAAAAGGGAATGCGCCTGATCAGTTGTTTTGATTAACTGTTGCTTTGCTTTGGATATTGGAAATGCCCGGTTTAACTGCTCAAATTTCTAAAGCATTGTTCATTTAAATTATTTATTATTCTGAGATTAAGTGATTGGAATTTATTTTTCAATTATTTTAATTCAAAGAATTTTAAATAATAAATAAACAATAAAGGAAATAGAATTAATTGGATAATAAAAACCTTTATTTATTTTTAAATTATTCGTACAATTATTGTTTATAATTTAATTACAAGCAATGATTTTACATTAATTTAAATTTAAATAAAAAGAAAACTATCCTAAACATTTTCTATTCTTCAATTCTTCATCTGCTATCCTTTGCTCCCCTCCATTCAATTATTCATCTGCAAAAGGAAAAAAGAAAAGTCAAATAGCAGATAAATAAATAATGACAGATAAAAAAAAGAAAATTCATCATTAAGGGCCACTGATTGGGATCAGTTAACCCTCTCTGCAAATCACGGGATTTCTCCCGATTCACAAAGAGGGACGAATGTTTATTTGCTAAAAATGAATGCACCAAAAGTCAAAATTGCACAATTCAAAAATTGTCCAAACTGCATAAGTTCAAGTCTCAAAACTCCAAGTGCAAATCAAACTAGAAGTCCAAACTGAAAAATTCAAACTTGCTGTCAAAATGCCAAAAGGCTACCCAAGCTGTCAAAGAAAAGAAGATTTGGGAAGATATCAAAAGATCCAAAAGTACAAAAGCTGTCAAAAGAAGAGACAGGAATGCAGAGAAAAATTGTTATGCAAGCAAAACACATTTTCTTTTCATCATTTCCCAAAAGAAGTGGCCCTTTCAGAAAAAAAGAAGTACAAAGCATAAATAATATCTTAATGCAAAGCTGTACTAGAGAGAGAAGAAGAAGAGAAAAAGAAAGTAGGTTTTAGGCTTTAGACAGGAAGGAAGAAAATATAAAGAACTAAACACAGTACAGTAAGAGAAAAAGAGAGCAAATCCAAAAAAGCCTTAAACCACTGTCAAGTATCAGAACCTGCTAAAGCCTTTATCCCCTGCATAAACAACAACCCAAAAATTACAAGACCTGCATAAGCCTTATCCCTTTCCACAAAGACATGACCTGTAACAATTGTCAAAAACCTCACCACAAGCCATACCAGCAGATGCCCACAAACCAGATGAAATCACCAAAGGCCTTAAACCTGCCTGAAAGGCATCAAACCTCAAGCAAAAACCTGTTAAAGCCATACCAGCATATACCTAAAACCTGTGAAACCTGAACCAAGTCCAAGCCATACCAGCATATACCTAAAACCTGTGAAACCTGAACCAAGTCCAAGCCATACCAGCATATACCTAAAACCTGTGAAATCTCCAAACCATATAGCCATTTTCAAAGCCTAAGCTATAGTAACATAACTTTGGCCAAACTAAAACCAGAATATACATAACCTGTAAAGCCAATTTCCCAAACCCACCAAATGCCTTCAGAATCTCTTCATCATTAGGCAATACAAGGCAACCAAACAGGCAAAACGTTCAAAGGCAGCTCAAAGTAAACAAACGAGAAGCGTCTCAAGGCATCCAACACAGGCAACATAAGCATGCATTCAGGGCCCTCAGAACTCTAGGTTCATCCTTGGGCAAAGAAGATACAAAAGCAACATCAAAGGCATCACATTTCAAAAGGCAACTCAAAGGCAAATCGTTCAGAAGCAACATCAAAGGCATCACATTTCAAAAGGCAACTCAAAGGCAAATCGTTCAAAAGCAAACATTTGAGGCGACATAAACAGAAGGCAACACAAGAAGGAGAAGAAGAAAAGAAGACATGTGTATCAAGCTTTCAGGCGAACATCATAAAGCCTAGAGAAGAGTATAGAAATACCAGGGTCACCAAAAAGCCAATCTCATCGCGCAAACCCTCCGCTCGTCAAGCCTCCAAGTGCCTCCTTCCTCCTCCTTCGCAAAGGTAAAATCCTTTTCATTCTTTCTTCAAAACCTCGCGTAAATCAGTAAACAGAAATCAAATAAATGTGAAACCATGGCATGCAAGACGAAAAGAAATTCTGAACGAGACTGAAAACAAACTTATGTACCTAACGTGAATGACCCATGGAGGAGGGTAGACGGAGGAGGAGATGGCATGGTGGCTCTGGGCGGAGGTTTGCATTTCAGCATTGAGGACGAAGAAGATGAGGCAAGAACGATGAACAAACGGCGCACAAATCCTAAGCTTATTCCAGACTGAACACAAAACGCATTAACCCTAAAACTGTTTGTTTCAAAACTCTGGGCCTTGTCCGTTCCAACCACCAAAGGCCCATTTAGAAGCTTAAACCCTTTTCTTTTTATAAAACAAGTTCTTTTTGTTAATTAATTAGCTTAACCCTTTTTATCAAACAAGTTTATTTTAATAAATTAACACCAAACCTTTTTTTATATTTTTAAACACAATATCTTTCTCTCTAACTTAAAATACTTTTATTTGTACATAATAAATGAAATATATCTTTTATACAACAATGTAATTAAAATTGATAGCATTTTCCTTTTCTTTTAAATAACATGAATATTTATACATAAATATAATTGTTCATAAGATTAATACTTAATTTGTACATACATAAAAATATATTTTTAATTAATTTAAAACATTTAATTTAAATACTCTTTGTACATTTTAAACACAAGGATATAAGAATGCAAATTTATATACACAATTTAAATAATAATTTTCAAACTTAGAAATATTTTCTTTTCTTAAAACATCCTTTTTGTACATATTAAAAAATACAAAAGATTAAGTAAATAAACATTTAATTTTTCTTTAAGTCAAAACAATACTTAATAATACCCTCTTAAATTCACATTGTCGCACCTGTAAATAATTACATACACGTATACACGTACACTTACACAATACATTTACATTGCTCCTATACACATTTGCTTATATTTGTATATTCGTTACATTTACATTTGATCGATTCGATTTGGTTGTAACTTATTGGACATTACATTCCTAAAGTCTCATCCCCATTTGTAAATTTGTACCCCCACTCCCGGATACTTATTTTGTAATAGCGTAGATTTTACATTTTCGCAATTTACCGCTTTCAATTATACCATGGTTAGACCTAGGGTTTGCATGTACATAAAATCAAACGCTAGATAACCTAATACAAGACAAATACATGAAATCAATACACAATCACACTTGCACCCTCTAGGGTAATCCCACATGTTGCCTTCTAAAATGGGCCATGCTTGCACGTCGAGTATCTTTGGCAAAACAAATTCAAATGATCATAAGTCCCTCGATGACGCTTTCGAATGTTGCCTAAATGGAATGATCATAGTCCCTTCAAAGCAAATTGCCAAAGACCCTTGGCATCATTGCATTCATGGTCCATACGATGACCCGCGCCCGTCCCGTTAAACATCCTAAACGCAAGATTGTCCACCAAATGCAATGGTGGAACAAAATTGTTAAAAAGGGTTGAAAACATAGAGAAAACCTTTGAGTACAATAGGGTAGACAAAACTCTTAGTTACTTGAGATCAACTTGCAAAAACACTTGCCTTCTTTTCAAAAATAACACTCCACAAACACTTTCAAAACAAACTCTCAAAAACACTTTGAAACATCTTTTCGAAAAGATACACACCTTTGTAAAACATTCGAGTAAAGAATTGTTACAAGGGTAGCCTAAGACAAGGCATCTTCTTCAAAAACATTTTCAAAACACACACACACACACACCACAATTTCAAGCAATCAAAAATCAAGGCAAGTGATCTAAAAAACCAAGTAACTAAGAGCCCATGGATAACCATGGATGAAAAGGGTGCTAATACCTTCCCTTTTCATAATTTACCCCCCGGACCCACGAAATATCTCAAAAGGTTTTTGCTGTGCTTTTTTAACCTTTCCTTTAGGATAAAATAAAAAGTCGGTGGCGACTCTTGCTCAACCGAACAAGTGCGAATACAAACGCAAAACGCATAGTCAGTTCTCCCACCGTATCACAGAACTGGCGACTCTGCTGGGGAAAATTTTAGAAGTGGGGTTACCTTAGGGTTTAGATCACCTTTACTTTCTTACTTTGATTGACTTGATTGCTTTATCCTTTGGGTTCTTGTTTTGGTTTGTTGTAAATCCTACACCCGGATTTGGGGCACCTTTTTAGGTAAATAGCAAAAAAACTGCGAGGGAACTGTGCGGGGTATACCGACATGGTTGAAGCAGTAAGCTATGTTAGTGTGACATATTTGTGAGTACCGGTAACCCTTGAGTTCAATCAAGGAGAGTACGGGGCCGCTGAGTGATGTCGTGAAGCACTAACGAACTCTTAGAACCTTAATTGACCATCTTAGCCTTTTTAGGGGTAGTGAGATGACCGACTTTGGTGCAGTCCGAAGTTGGTAGATCCTCGATACTACACTCATTTGAGGATTGTTTTCTTGGAATATTTTGGTCGCCAATAAGTGGCTAAACCGAAACAATGAACACAGAAAACAATCCAATGATATTGAGCTCCTTAGAACCCGATTTCTATTTTAGGATAGGATGAGCCAACTAACTTCAAGAGGGTACTTACCTAAACCTCATGCAAGCCTAAACCTAAGGACTTGTTTGCTTTGTGTGAATACGTTTTCCTGTATATACACTCACTTGCTTTTTTCATACATGTGCATAACATCATAACATCATACCATAGCATTTTCAATAACCATTTCAAGGATCTCGAGGGTTCTTTTGATGCAGGGTTACGTTGAACCGGACGTCTATCAAGGGACAAGGGGTTTCTCCTCTAAACAAATGCCATCAAAGATCAAGTACAACAACTTGAATCAGTGGCTATGACCCACTCGACATGGTGAGCTTGATTCTCGTGGAAAGACATCCACCGGTGCTGAGATCTCCAATCCAAGAGCAAAGTTCAACCTCTAACATTTTCTTGTGTTTACCCCAAGAGATCCTTGAAAGCATGCATCCACATATCATGCATTGCATTTTGACAGTCTCTCCTTTTTCAGGTTTCCTTACTCTCCTGCTGTTTATTTCAGTAAGAGATGGCTCTAGAAAGGTCTGTCAAAGACATCCAAGACCAGACTGCTCAGCTGCAGGAGATGTTCCTGAACTTGTCTCTGGGGCAAGAAGAGATGAAAGCTCTCCTCACAAAGGGTTTGGAGAATTCCAACAATGCCAGGAGTGATCAGCTTACGGAGTTGCAGTTTGATCTGACAACATTGAGGACCCAAATGATGGGACAGTTGGTGGGCCAGATGGCTCTCATCCAAGACCTATCTCAAAGACAAGGGGAACTCAGAGTTCTTGTCCGCCAACTGCTTCCAAACAACCAATTGGGGCAAACATATGAGGTTGAAGAGCAAGTCACCGCTCAGCCTCCATCCACTCAAGAAGACAAGGGGAAAACTCCTTTGCTTCCTTCAGGGTCACAAGCCCATCAACAACCTCGCCAGCGTCAAAGGGGTAATCGGCGTAAGCAAGAAACGTCGGGAAGACAGTTCACGGAGACTGAAATACCATCATTCTTCATACTGAAGCGCCTGTTGGAGGTCAACCTGCTTACCTTAAAGGATCCTCCTCATAAGCTCAATACCTCCTCTCCTCACTATCATCCCGACGCATTTTGTGTTTACCACTCCTACAGCCCGGGACACGACACCAACGACTGTTGGGCCTTGAAGAACAAGATTCAAGATCTGATCGATATTGGAGTGCTGGAATTCATGCCATACGGTGAGATGAAAATCTTATGTTAAAGGGTTCTCCACCTGAAATGACGAAGCTCAAGCTGAAAGACTTTTGTTTCTTTTTGAATTTTCAAAGTTGTAATTTCTTTTGCTGTCAAACAATTATCTGTTGATGTTAAACTTTGTTTTCATTAATGCATTGCATATGTTTGTCTTGAATTCATCCATTCGTTTCACTACTCTTATGCTTTTCTTTATGATATTTGACTCTTGATAAAAAGCTGTAAGCCTTTAGAGGGAGGATGACGAAACAATACCATGATCTCATACAGTATGCTTTTGAACAGACCTTGCTGATGATGTACAGGCATTTCTTTCAAATCCCAAACACTGGAGTTATAAGGAAGTTAATCCCTAGTCAACCCCTTCGAGCCAAAGAAGTAGGAGTTTTCTGTTCTAAACAATCAAAAACCTTTGATATAAACCTGGGGCAGGGTAGTATCTCAGTTAAATGCGCATTGAAGTCGCAAACTCTCAGTTCGTAACACAACGAACGACGTCAAAAAAAAGAAAGCATTCCTTTGGAATCAAAAGGCAAGGGTGGTTCCCTATCACATAGACAGTCAATCTCTCAAAAGAGAAAAAGCCCACCAAGCCAAAACCTATAAAGGAGGCTTAAGAAAGCTGGGGCATCCCGCTGACTGTAATCTCGAAAATGGGAACAGTCAGGCGAAAGTTAGGGATAACAAATCAAAATCAAAATAGTGAGGTCATTACAAAATCCTCAACAACATGAAAAATGTTGAAAAAGATAAAAGGAGATGATGACTGTCTCCCCAAATTCAACTGGTGAACCATCGCCCAAAAGTCGTTCCAAACTCAAAACAGAGTGAGACGCACAATTAACTGAGCTTAGGTATGAAGGACATCACGAAGAGCGGGTGGGTACAAATATATTTTGAGCCTTTATCCTTTGTTTCTTAAACCGTGAACCAAGCCACGTTACAACCCTTTAAAAGTCCTAATTGAAGCATGGGTTAGTTCGAAAGCATACTGTTACAAAAGGTATCCTGACTCCTGTAAGGCTTTGCTCTAAATCTTGTGTTGATCTGTCTTATAAAAAGTTTTCTGCTAAAAACACATTTTTCAAAACTTCGAGACAAACATAAACTTTGCATTGCTTGAATATCACTGTCTGCATTTGGCTTTTTGTTTGACAGCGAATAAATTCATACAGCGAATGTTCGGGGGAACAAAAACTCTCTCAGTAAGTAAAAATCACTTCAAGAGGATAACACTTCCATTGCAAATCTCCTATCAGCAGGGGGCATGACATGTCACCATCCAATTAACTTGGGGCAGTCCAGTCGAGGTCCAACAGATCTCTCAGAATCCAATTAACCTGGGGCAGTCCAGTCATGTTTCAATAGATCTTTCAAAGTTTAGTCAATCTGGGGCAGTCCAGTCAAGATTTCAAGAAATCTCTCAATATGCAGAGTAATCTGATTCAAGACTCCTTCATCACCACTTGGGGCATTTGAATGTCAAAAGTGTTCAACAAATCAACTGTCACATTTCCAGACTCGATTCCTGTACCTAGCCAGGGCACGTCTGAAGAGTTTGAGGATTCGATTCCTGTATCCAGCCAGGGCATATCTGTTGACGACTATTTCCAGACTCGATTCCTGTATCTAGCTAGGGCACGTCTGAAGAGTTTGAGGATTCGATTCCTGTATCCAGCTAGGGCATATCTGTTGACGACTATTTCCATATTCGATTCTTGTATCCAGCCAGGGCATATCTGTTGACGACTATTTCCAGACTCGATTCCTGTATCTAGCCAGGGCACGTCTGAAGAGTTTGAGGATTTGATTCCTGTATCCAGCCAGGGCATATCTGTTGACGACTATTTCCAGATTCGATTCCTGTATCCAGCCAGGGCATATCTGTTGACGACTATTTCCAGACTCGATTCCTGTATCTAGCCAGGGCACGTCTGAAGAGTTTGAGGATTCGATTCCTGTATCCAGCCAGGGCATATCTGTTGACGACTATTTCCAGACTCGATTCCTGTATCTAGCCAGGGCACGTCTGAAGAGTTTGAAGATTCGATTCCTGTATCCAGCCAGGGCATATCTATCAACTATCACCTTTCCAGACTCGATTCTTGTATCCAGCCAGGGCACGTTTGAAGAGTTCCAGATCAACACCTGTAACAAGCCAGGAAAACATCTGTGAACGACCGATTGTAGACCAACACCTGTAACAAGCCAGGAAATTATCTACATCACCACTTGGGGCATTCGAATGTCAAAAGTGTTCAAAAACCCGATGCAGTTTTACACGGACTCATCACCAGGAAATCCCACACAGATCTCCTCAAGACAGGAAGTCCCCAGTAGTTTGGCATACAACCCAAGCTTCTGATTTCCCCAACAAGGGTCCCCAGACTTCTCATTTTCAACAATTGAAGACTCTTTCCCTCCACAGCAGCAGCCAAGAATTATTCTCCCAGGCAGCAGTCAAGATTCTTTTATCTGCAGCCATCCAGGATTCATTTATCCTCAACAAGATAGCTCACCAGCTTACATGCGCATTCATCACGTTCATGTTATAAACATTGATGTCACATACATTGCATCATGCATCATAACATTGCATGCAACTAACCCTTTACCTTTTCAGGTAAGATCAGTCGACAGACATAGATTATCTTCCGAGATTCATCCAGAAATAGTTCAGATGTGACCCGGACACGGCGACATTCTGATACTTATTCCAGATTCATCCAGATGCAGCTTTACACGAGCTCATCATCAGGAAGCCCTACACCGGTTCCTCCTCAAGACTTCTGAAAACAGTTCACGGGTTCTCCAGTAACGGATGTTAACCTATCACTTGTTCAGATTCTTCTCAAAGACTTCTGAAAACAGTTTACGGATTCTTCCCAACAACGGATGTTAATCTACCAACTTGTTCAGATGCAATTTTTGAAAACAGTTTACGGACGCTTCCCAACAACGGATGCTGCTCTATTGCTTATTCAACTTCAAGACTTCTGAAAACAGTTTACGGATTCTTCCCAACAACGGATGTTAATCTACCAACTTGTTCAGATGCAATTTTTGAAAACAGTTTACGGACGCTTCCCAACAACGGATGCAACTCTATTGCTTATTCAACTTCAAGAATTCTGAAAACAGTTTACGGATTCTTCCCAACAACGGATGTTAATCTACCAACTTGTTCAGATGCAATTTTTGAAAACAGTTTACGGACGCTTCCCAACAACGGATGCTGCTCTATTGCTTATTCAACCTCAAGACTTCTGAAAACAGTTCACGGGTTCTCCAGTAACGGATGTTAACCTATCACTTGTTCAGACTCCTCTCAAACTTCTGAAAACAGTTCACGGGTTCTCCAGTAACGAATGTTAACCTATCACTTGTTCAGACTCATCTCAACTCCTGAAAATAGTGTACGGATTCTCCAAAACGTGGATGTCAATCTATTGCTTGCTCGGACCCCCAATTCAGAGATGTTCCCAAAACATGGGTGCCTTTCTGATACTCACCATTGACATACAGTTCAATATTTTCAAATGGCATCTTTAAGCCCATTTCCAGATGGCATCTTTAAGCCCATCCTCCTACCAGCAGTCGCCAAATGGCATCTTTAAGCCCATTCCCTGATGGCATCTTTAAGCATATTCCCAGATGGCATCTTTAAGCCCATTCACCTCTACTATCACATCGACGAGTGCAATTTTTCTGGGTACTTTAGTGTCCAATCTTCTTTTACCTTCAAGTCGCGAAAGGCAAACTTGCCAATCTAACTCTTCAGGTTCAAGAAGATTGAACAGGGGCAACTGTTGTACCCCAAAATTTGCCCTCGCATTTTTCCACAAAAAAATCACAGCTTCAGGCGTTTCCTGATTTTTCAGATTGGCTCAAGAATCGGTCAAACAGACTTTTTCTCGTCAGTCAGACGCAATTAGGGTTTTACTGATTTTTATGGCTCTGGAATGTTTCAAACAGTTGGTTTAGGGTTTTGAGCTCAACTTTGATCAAGTGAGCGTTCTTTGGTATTTAATCAGGAATTAGGGTTTTCATGCGCGGTTCCTCAGAAAGATGCTTTGCAAGTTATTCCGAGATTTGGGTTTGAATTCGCATTATTTGACTTGATCAGTAAAAGAGGGCATTTGGTTTGAACTCACGTTTGTTTGTTTGAACCAGTCAAAGGATACGTTCAGTTTGGATTTGCAGTGTTGGGTAAAAATCAGTGAAAAGGGAATGCGCCTGATCAGTTGTTTTGATTAACTGTTGCTTTGCTTTGGATATTGGAAATGCCCGGTTTAACTGCTCAAATTGCTAAAGCATTGTTCATTTAAATTATTTATTATTCTGAGATTAAGTGATTGGAATTTATTTTTCAATTATTTTAATTCAAAGAATTTTAAATAATAAATAAACAATAAAGGAAATAGAATTAATTGGATAATAAAAACCTTTATTTATTTTTAAATTATTCGTACAATTATTGTTTATAATTTAATTACAAGCAATGATTTTACATTAATTTAAATTTAAATAAAAAGAAAACTATCCTAAACATTTTCTATTCTTCAATTCTTCATCTGCTATCCTTTGCTCCCCTCCATTCAATTATTCATCTGCAAAAGGAAAAAAGAAAAGTCAAATAGCAGATAAATAAATAATGACAGATAAAAAAAGACAATTCATCATTAAGGGCCACTGATTGGGATCAGTTAACCCTCTCTGCAAATCACAGGATTTCTCCCGGTTCACAAAGAGGGACGAATGTTTATTTGCTAAAAATGAATGCACCAAAAGTCAAAATTGCACAATTCAAAAATTGTCCAAACTGCATAAGTTCAAGTCTCAAAACTCCAAGTGCAAATCAAACTAGAAGTCCAAACTGAAAAATTCAAACTTGCTGTCAAAATGCCAAAAGGCTACCCAAGCTGTCAAAGAAAAGAAGATTTGGGAAGATATCAAAAGATCCAAAAGTACAAAAGCTGTCAAAAGAAGAGACAGGAATGCAGAGAAAAATTGTTATGCAAGCAAAACACATTTTCTTTTCATCATTTCCCAAAAGAAGTGGCCCTTTCAGAAAAAAAGAAGTACAAAGCATAAATAATATCTTAATGCAAAGCTGTACTAGAGAGAGAAGAAGAAGAGAAAAAGAAAGTAGGTTTTAGGCTTTAGGCAGGAAGGAAGAAAATATAAAGAACTAAACACAGTACAGTAAGAGAAAAAGAGAGCAAATCCAAAAAAGCCTTAAACCACTGTCAAGTATCAGAACCTGCTAAAGCCTTTATCCCCTGCATAAACAACAACCCAAAAATTACAAGACTTGCATAAGCCTTATCCCTTTCCACAAAGACATGACCTGTAACAATTGTCAAAAACCTCACCACAAGCCATACCAGCAGATGCCCACAAACCAGATGAAATCACCAAAGGCCTTAAACCTGCCTGAAAGGCATCAAACCTCAAGCAAAAACCTGTTAAAGCCATACCAGCATATACCTAAAACCTGTGAAACCTGAACCAAGTCCAAGCCATACCAGCATATACCTAAAACCTGTGAAACCTGAACCAAGTCCAAGCCATACCAGCATATACCTAAAACCTGTGAAATCTCCAAACCATATAGCCATTTTCAAAGCCTAAGCTATAGTAACATAACTTTGGCCAAACTAAAACCAGAATATACATAACCTGTAAAGCCAATTTCCCAAACCCACCAAATGCCTTCAGAATCTCTTTATCATTAGGCAATACAAGGCAACCAAACAGGCAAAACGTTCAAAGGCAGCTCAAAGTAAACAAACGAGAAGCATCTCAAGGCATCCAACACAGGCAACATAAGCATGCATTCAGGGCCCTCAGAACTCTAGGTTCATCCTTGGGCAAAGAAGATACAGAAGCAACATCAAAGGCATCACATTTCAAAAGGCAACTCAAAGGCAAATCGTTCAGAAGCAACATCAAAGGCATCACATTTCAAAAGGCAACTCAAAGGCAAATCGTTCAAAAGCAAACATTTGAGGCGACATAAACAGAAGGCAACACAAGAAGGAGAAGAAGAAAAGAATACATGTGTATCAAGCTTTCAGGCGAACATCATAAAGCCTAGAGAAGAGTATAGAAATACCAGGGTCACCAAAAAGCCAATCTCATCGCGCAAACCCTCCGCTCGTCAAGCCTCCAAGTGCCTCCTTCCTCCTCCTTCGCAAAGGTAAAATCTTTTTCATTCTTTCTTCAAAACCTCGCGTAAATCAGTAAACAGAAATCAAATAAATGTGAAACCATGGCATGCAAGACGAAAAGAAATTCTGAACGAGACTGAAAACAAACTTCTGTACCTAACGTGAATGACCCATGGAGGAGGGTAGACGGAGGAGGAGATGGCATGGTGGCTCTAGGCGGAGGTTTGCATTTCAGCATTGAGGACGAAGAAGATGAGGCAAGAACGATGAACAAACGGCGCACAAATCCTAAGCTTATTCCAGACTGAACACAAAACGCATTAACCCTAAAACTGTTTGTTTCAAAACTCTGGGCCTTGTCCGTTCCAACCACCAAAGGCCCATTTAGAAGCTTAAACCCTTTTCTTTTTATAAAACAAGTTCTTTTTGTTAATTAATTAGCTTAACCCTTTTTATCAAACAAGTTTATTTTAATAAATTAACACCAAACCTTTTTTTATATTTTTAAACACAATATCTTTCTCTCTAACTTAAAATACTTTTATTTGTACATAATAAATGAAATATATCTTTTATACAACAATGTAATTAAAATTGATAGCATTTTCCTTTTCTTTTAAATAACATGAATATTTATACATAAATATAATTGTTCATAAGATTAATACTTAATTTGTACATACATAAAAATATATTTTTAATTAATTTAAAACATTTAATTTAAATACTCTTTGTACATTTTAAACACAAGGATATAAGGATGCAAATTTATATACACAATTTAAATAATAATTTTCAAACTTAGAAATATTTTCTTTTCTTAAAACATCCTTTTTGTACATATTAAAAAATACAAAAGATTAAGTAAATAAACATTTAATTTTTCTTTAAGTCAAAACAATACTTAATAATACCCTCTTAAATTCACATTGTCGCACCTGTAAATAATTACATACACGTATACACGTACACTTACACAATACATTTACATTGCTCCTATACACATTTGCTTATATTTGTATATTCGTTACATTTACATTTGATCGATTCGATTTGGTTGTAACTTATTGGACATTACATTCCTAAAGTCTCATCCCCATTTGTAAATTTGTACCCCCACTCCCGGATACTTATTTTGTAATAGCGTATGTGATCGGTGGATCTGGAACTGACTGTTTAACGCTGGTTCGCGAAATGTCGCGGAAGCAAGAGTCGCCACCGTCTTTTATTTTCTCCAAATGGAAAGGACAAAAGCACAGAAAAATTCCTTAAAGAGATTGCTCTCGGTTCGGGAGGTAGATTATAGAAAGGGAAGGTGTTAGCACCCTTTCTATCCATGGTTATCCATGGGCTCTTAGATACTTGCTCACTTGTGTTTTCAAAATGTTTGCTTTTCAATTGTGAGTGGGTTTGAAAAAAGTTTCTTTGAAAATTCCAGTTCGACTCTTGTATCGGTCCTCAAGAGTGTTTGAAAAATTGCTTTCGAAAGTTTTTTTGAAAATGTGTTGGTGTGAAAAGTATTTTGTTTTGTTTTGAAATCTAGAGCAAGTATCTAGAGTCGTCTACCTACCCTAAGGAATTCGTCTGTGTAAATGTCCTTTAAAGTAGTGCCATCCCACCATTGAGAGGTAGGTAGCACCACCGTTGGAGGTGTTCGGGTCAATTCGAGGTTTGGGACATGGTGATCACCAGAGCAATGGGAAGACACCTTAGAAGCTACCCTCATGCCAGGTTCCCGGATCATGAGGACTTACTAAGACATCCTCTACTCGACGATCACCTTTCGAGGCAAGGCAACAATGAGGCGTACCCTAGGGGTGGTGTGTGATTTGTGTGTCATGTTCAGTTATTTTGTCTTGTTCATGTCAAAGTGATCTATGCGTTTGTTTTTATTTTTTGTCATTCATTCTTGCATGCATTGGTTTAACAGTAAAAAATTGCGAAAAAAGTAAATTCTAAGCTATTACAAACGGCGCGGGTCCACATCGCCAAAATTTCTTGAACCCGATTTGACAGAAAAATAAAGAATTAAAAGAAAAATAAAGGTGCGAGAAATTAATTTACAAGGCCTTGGGAGAGGTACATAAAAAATCATAAAGAATAAGAAATAAATAAGCGAATTAAATTTAAATTAGAAACGAGGGCGTTGGACCCTTTTTGCAAAATTAAATTAAGTGATGAAATTAATTGATAAAAAAGAAAAGAAATTGTTTTTGGTATTTTTTGGTATTTTATGATTTTAATGGAAAAGAATTAATTAAAATAAATGCTAACCCTAATTCTAGTTGTTTTTAATTTATTAAAAAAAGAAGATTAAATTTTAACCTAAAATTAACCCTAATTAATTTACACGCAATTTAATTACAAAAATAAATATTTAGTATTTTAATTATTATGAAAGAAAAATAAAAAGGAATAACAATTATCACAAACCCTAGTTCTACAAATTTTAAATTAATTATGAAAACATTATTATTAAACCTAATTTAATAACTAAATTTAATTAATGTAATTTATTTATGAAAATACTAAAATAAAATATTTATTATATTTTTCTCTTTTCTGATTTTTTTTATGTGTTTTTTATATTTTATGAAAATAATAAATTAATTAAAAACAATAATTTAAAAAGAAAAATAGAAATAATGCAAAAGAAAAAAAAATAAAATGGCAAAACCTAGGGGGGTATTAGTCCCCAAAGTGGAGGTGAAAGCCCAATAATTCTGGCCCATTACTGGAGGCCTTGTTGACTTTTCCATGCAACGTGTGGGACCTTTGACTCAGGCTTATGGTACGCTTCAGATTGTGGCCTTCTGATTAATCTCATTGGGCACGTGGATGGCCAGATTTGATGGACGTATGGTGCTCCTTTAGGCTGAATCTGCATGTAATTATTAATTGAAGAAAAATATGAAAGGGGGTGGGGACCTGGGGCTCGAACCCAGGTCCTGAGGCTTAGGAGCGTTCTTCTCAACCAACTGAGCTGCATGCATATTCGTTAATATAAAAGGAAAACAAATTATATAATAAAAAACTGGAGTTAGTGGTGGTCTGGCGCGCAAATTCAAAAGAACCAATCATTGCTGGCCACCACATCATCTTCTTCATTGATTTTTTTCTTCCTGAAAATATAAAACATTGGCCACGGTTTTTCAAGTGTTCCCTTAGGCTAGCTTCTGAAAAATAGCGACTAGCCCAGGGATCATCATAAATTAGGCGCGAGGGTGGATTTCTTTTCGTCTGAGTATGCTTGATTCAATGGTGATATTCACGTGTCCTAATTTTTCCATATCACGAAACGCCCAATTTCAAGCTTCACAAACCCTAAGAGACAACAATGGTGAAATCGTATATAGCATACAAAAACTCAATCAAGGTAGATGGTTAGCTTCAGAACATGTCAATTAGTATGAATGCATCAAAAAAACGCAATGAAAATGCCTAAATATGGAAACACGATTATGCATATTATTTGAAACAGTTTGAACCCCTTGTACCAATTCTGGGCGTATAAAGGTTGGAAAGTTATCCAGTTAGCTTCAGTGAGACACGAGGAAGCTTTTGCAATTGGTCTTGTGCTCTGAATCGACCTCTAACCCTGTTTTCAGTTTTGAGTTTTTAAGCAAAATTTTCAAGTTTGTTTTCCAGGTTCTTGCGCAGCTTCTTGTCAATGAGCATGAGGGTTTTGATCAGGCTTATGTATAGAGTGAATTAGGTCAAAGAAATCAATCAAAAACTTTATCATTCATGGTTTGAAAGATTTGATTTTTCAAGATCTTTTTTCAATATTTTCCATGCTATTTTGTACCAATCATGACCAATTCTCTTCAAATCTTTCCATATTTGATTATGCACGAATTTTTGAAGATATTATGTGCACAAAAAGATTGACAAACTTAGGTTAATTATTTTTCATGTATTTAATTGATTTAAGTGAATTATTATTAATAAAAATTCAAATAAATAAAAAAAAATGAAGAAAAACTTCCCTTTGGGCCAAGTGGTCGTGCACATTCCTTGGATAATGAATTGTGGAAGAAAAATAAGCCCATTAGCAATTTTAGGTCATTTGAACCAATGTTGACTTTTCAAAATATCCAAAAATTTCCCAACTTCCACAAGGCATAACTTGCTCAATTTTTAAGCTTTGCTCATGTTCTTGGACATTTTGGAAAGGTCTTTGAGTCCTCTAACCAATGTCTTTGGTCCCATGTCATTTTGATTTACCAATCTCAAGTTATGGCCTTTGACTTAAAGTCCCTTTTTGTTGACTTTTGAAAATGACCTATAATGTTGAAATTGATAACTTTTTGTGAGAGCATTTCTTGGACTTGAAGTGTGAAGAGGAGTTGTAGTAAATGTCTTTCTCTTAAAAATGAGCTTTGGATGGAATTTTTCTGATAATCCATGTGAAAGTTATGCCCTGGTCAATTTACAGTTGACTTTTTCAACTGTCCAAATAAGGAAACTTTTGCATCTTGATGATTTTTGAGCCAAACTTTGAGAATCATGATCAAGCATTGATCAAATGATGTTTGTGGCTTCAAAATGAGATGTTGACCAAAAATTTGAACTTTTGACTGCCAAATGACCATTTTGCCCCTACAGTTGACTGTAGTGCAATTAGGGTTTTTGACTGTGTAATTTTGTGCTGAAAGTCTTGAAACTTGATATGAGGATGCTTGACCATATTTGTAGGCATGTGAGACTTGATTAGACCCTTGGAAACTTCATTTTCTTGATCAGAACCAAAACCCTAATTTTGACTGTTCAGGAGACCCTTGAACTGTGCAACCCTTGGGGAGATTTTGAAGCATGACTTGGCAATTTCTTGAAGAATATGGGAGGGCAAATTTTGGGGTACAACAGCGTAAATTTTACATTTTCGCAATTTTCCGCTTTCAATTATACCATGGTTAGACCTAGGGTTTGCATGTACATAAAATCAAACGCTAGATAACCTAATACAAGACAAATACATGAAATCAATACACAATCACACTTGCACCCTCTAGGGTAATCCCACATGTTGCCTTCCAAAATGGGCCATGCTTGCACGTCGAGTATCTTTGGCAAAACAAATTCAAATGATCATAAGTCCCTCGATGACGCTTTCGAATGTTGCCTAAATGGAATGATCATAGTCCCTTCAAAGCAAATTGCCAAAGACCCTTGGCATCATTGCATTCATGGTCCATACGATGACCCGCTCCCGTCCCGTTAAACATCCTAAACGCAAGATTGTCCACCAAATGCAATGGTGGAACAAAATTGTTAAAAAGGGTTGAAAACATAGAGAAAACCTTTGAGTACAATAGGGTAGACAAAACTCTTAGTTACTTGAGATCAACTTGCAAAAACACTTGCCTTCTTTTCAAAAATAACACTCCACAAACACTTTCAAAACAAACTCTCAAAAACACTTTGAAACATCTTTTCGAAAAGATACACACCTTTGTAAAACATTCGAGTAAAGAATTGTTACAAGGGTAGCCTAAGACAAGGCATCTTCTTCAAAAACATTTTCAAAACACACACACACACACACCACAATTTCAAGCAATCGAAAATCAAAGCAAGTGATCTAAAAAACCAAGTAACTAAGAGCCCATGGATAACCATGGATGAAAAGGGTGCTAATACCTTCCCTTTTCATAATCTACCCCCCGGACCGACGAAATATCTCAAAAGGTTTTTGCTGTGCTTTTTTAACCTTTCCTTTAGGATAAAATAAAAAGTCGGTGGCGACTCTTGCTCAACCGAACAAGTGCGAATACAAACACAAAACGCATAGTCAGTTCTCCCACCGTATCATAGTGAGTTTATGTGATGCATGTGTGGTATGTTGTGGGGTAGTGAATAACTAAGGCGCTAATTAGAATTATTGGAATTTAAATAATTTTGTTATATTATTTAGATTTATCAATAATTAAATAGAATAAATAGTTGTAAAGGAGAATAAGGGTGTGATGGTAATATATGATGATAAATGAGGGAATAAAAGAATAACCTAGTGATTAGAAAAATAGCAAGTGTACTATTTTGCCTCTTGTAATAATAGGGAAAATTCCCCAAATGTCGATCTGAAGGACTGCACAAAAGTACCGAGTTCAATTCGTGGTTCAATTAAACAAAAACTTATTTTAGAGTTTTGTTTGGTTATTGTTATTGTAAAATAAACAGAAATATAAATTAGCTTTTTCTCAGATATGAGGAACATGCTAGGGTAAAGTGTATAGTTTTCTCTGTAACAACCTTGAATCCAGATTTCTTCAACAAGTTCATAACATTCAATTACCTCTCTTTAGGTTATTTTCCCCTAAGTCCTTAGTGGAAAAACCTTTGAACGTTCATCCTAAATCCTAAGTTCTTAGAGAATTATGATGAAATCAAGACTTTGTTCTTATCAAGAGTTAACCGGTAACTATAGGATATCCCTAGTCCTAGGAGATATCTACTACAGTCTAATCATATAAAAACCTTAACAATTACAGTCCAGCTGATTGTTAACCGTAAATCAAACCCTATTTGTCCGATGGAGAAAGCATAAAACCTTGTACAATCAAATTGAATATGAAAAACACATAGATTAAAGAAATTTGAATTCAAAGTCGTTTACACAATCAAATCAGGGACATCCCCTAGCATTGGGGGTTTAGCTACTTGAAATTCTGGCACAACAGACTCAGATGTCCTACAAGGATCTCGAGACATCTGATCTGACATAAACACACAAGCAAGATAAAACAATACTGAAAAAATAAAGAACACACCAGAATTGTTTACCCAGTTCAGTATACAATAACACCTACTCTGGGGGCTACCAAGCCAAGAATGAAGTCCACTATCAGCAATATCAATTTGCAGACTCTACAACCAACACACCCGTTGACGATCTATGCACTTAATCACTACCCAATGACCCTTCTACCTAGGTCCTCCTTAGATATGGAATATCCCTATCCCACTTCCAATCATCACAATGATGTCTAGTAATCAACACCTCAGTCATTGCATTGACGGTCCTTCACCAAGATTCTGATCATACAAATAGATAGTTTGGAAGACACGCTTTCATGACAACCTAGATAATTATCCAAGCCAAACTCCACTATTTGTTAGCTCTGCTCCTAACTAAGAAGAAATCCTGGAGTTGCTTCAAAGCTTCCTCCAAGAACAATACACCTCTTACCTACAGGCTTCGAGGTGAACTTGGTAACCTTCCCACGACCTAGGAGGTTTACCTTGACAAAACCCTATACTTCTACATCTTGAGCCGTATCTTTTATAGGTTATAAACCCTTCTATTTATAACCTGTTACCCAACTGGTTTTGGACCTTCAATCACAACAAATCAGCTATAACAAACTGCATAAACTTCTTCTCCAAGAAAGGTCTTTAATCTTTTCTTTCCTAAATAATCTCCTTATTTAGAAAGTATTCATTCTCCTTGATTTCTGATTGAATTTTCTAGACCTTAAGTATGCGCCACATAGGATGCATAATATTCTCCTGAATATTCTGCTTATGTTAAGAACAAAATGAATCTCATTAGTCCAGCTCAACAGGCACGATGTCAAGACATCTTCTTTGACATGTTGTTCCAGTTGTTGAAAAAGTTCAACAAAACATGTTCTGATATTGTAATAGGACTTCTTGTTGTACATGTTATTCTTAGAAAGTTTATACATCCTATTCTACATTGCATTATTGCTGCTATTAGTTGTTTTACAAAAATTAAGCCAATCCTAAAACAAGAGAACTAACAATCTCCCCCTTTGGAAAATTTTGGCTAAAACAAATAACCTAAAAAACAATTTGCAGCAATTCAGAAGCTGCTACACACAACAATAGATCTTCAGTTGAAAATGATGTCTCAACATCTTGTTAGACATCTTCTTTGCAGCACTCTGAAGAACTCAATTGCATCAACACCAATGAACATCAGTTTCAGGATAAAAGGAAGGAAAGTCCAGAAGTTTGGTTGATGCACACGAGGAAGAAGATAACAGAAGACAACTTATACTCCCCCTTAACGTAGAAACATATTGTAAACATATAAGATCAATGGTGGAATAAGAGAACTCTCAATAACTCCTTAAGACTAAATCAACCACCGCCCCTGATAACTCAGAACACAGGTGACAAATGTGTTCATAACTCAGATCATAGGTCACAAACATATGTCACAAATAATAACCCACTTGACATCTGTGAACATTAATAATAACCACTTGTGGAATCAACAACATCTGAGCTAATTCACCTTTCATCTCCCCCTTTTTAGCCAAAACTTAGAAAAAGAGACCTTCACAATACCAGACCCAAGCACAACTTACCCAAACCCGAATAAAAGCCATAAGAATTATGGACTCAAGGAGCTCACGGGGTTACAAGGATATGGAGAACTCTCTATATATAACTGGTATTTTCACTTGGAAAGTAACGATCCTAGTTGTAGCACTAATCTTGGTCAAAAGAAATGATATTTGAGGAGAAAACTTCAAGTATCAATATGCACCATCCATAATGGCTTTGAATGCTATAGCTACTTCCTGTACATACACATGCATAGTCAGACAAATTTTTCTCCCCCTGTTTACATCCACGTGTTTGAACACATAGGCCACTCCACCCTATGTTGACCATGCAGGAACATGTCCTGTATAATGTCCTGACACTTAGTCAGACATTGTCTTCTTATTTCAGTGATCAATACATCTTCTCCCACCAATCAGGGATGCTTCACCAGATTATCCACCTGTTCATACTGGATTCTAAGTGTTCTTCTTTCACTTAGAGTTAGTGATATATACTAAGATATCAAAATATCACATTTGTGACACCTCTTCATAATATAGACCCTCAAGGAGTCTTTTTGAAATCTATAGAGAAAAATAAATTCTCCCAGACTTCCCATTAAATTTATAAGAATATATGTGAACTTCTGATCTTCACCAAGCTTCTCATAGTTAGAAACAACCATGTCTTGTTAAGTTTATCCATAACTTCATAATGTCACAACATGTTGTTTCGACATCATTTTCTCATAGAACCTTTACAAAAGTGAATAGTATTTTGGCTTGATAATACCCGTATCATTGCAGCAACAATTTACAGATATTCATATGACTCCCTTTGTTATGAGTAACCAATGCTCCATCTGAAGATGAAGACTTGTGCACTAGATGAGAAACTTCAAAACTTCCTGCATATGCCGAACCTTGACTCCCTCAGTAGAGTCAAACCAGAGTCAGATATTCTCACTCCTTAAGAATACTTCCAGGAACCCTGACTTCTTCACAACACAAGAACACATTCGATCATTGTATTTTCATAACCACACTCTGTATCATGATCTTTTGAATAGGAAAGATGTCATGCATACTAGGTGTGAAGTCACTCACAAACTCCAAAAACTCTTAGTTTGCTTAAAATCTTTACTAATATCCAGATCACCAAACCTTTTCTGGAGTGACTTGCAGCAAAAAAAATACCACTTCAAGATGCTCTTCTCAGAACTCAGTATCTGTCAGCAGCCTTCTTCCTTTATATCCACTAGTAGTTGTTGATACTAGTGGAGTCTTCAACAAGGTAGTAATGCATTCATCAAGCATGCTACTGTAGACAAGATTAGACTCTCCATATTCTAATCCACATAGTCAGAAATGCCACTTCTCACAATAATGGTTAAGCTTCCAACTTCACATGAACAATCCCAAGCATTAAACAAAACATCCATCAACAATCATGATGTTAAGACATCATGTGGTGCATCAACTCCATAATCTCTTTGCACTTTGTAATACGGTGGGAGAACTGACTTGGTGTTTTTGCATTTGATCACAATTGTTATGGATAGCAAGAGTCGCCACCGACTTTTCTTTTATCAAATAAGGAAAGGGTGAAAAGAACAGGAAAGACCTTTGAGATATTTTCTTGAATTCGGGGGGTAGATTATGAAAAGGGAAGGTGTTAACACCCTTTTCATCCATAGTTGTCTATGGGCTCTTAGTTACTCGCTAGATCACTTGCTTTATTTGAAAATGTGTTTGTGGTGGATTTTGAAAGTATTTTTGAAAAGCGCCTTTGTTTAGGAAAAATTTGTAATGATTCTCGTCTCTATAAGAACACATACAAAGTGTTGGACTTTTTGAAAATATTTCATGTTTTTGAAAGTGTTTGGTGTGTTTGAAAAATATTTTGTTTTTTAGAATAGATTGTGAGCAAGCAACTAAGAACGTTCTACCTTACTCAAAAGTCTTTTGTCCATTTCTCTCTTCCTTTGATATTGCTATCTTACCATTGATTGGTAAGAAGCCTTATCTTTGGATGTAAAGGGACAGGTGTGGGTCAATTATATAGTCATAGAAGGCAACCTATGAGACGTTTTAGAAATTTTTCGTTTAGGGACTAGATGGTTTACCAAAGGCAACATTGAGGGACATTGAGGGACTACAATATTTTTTATCGAGGGACTTTTGCTAAAATGCCCATATTCGAGGGACATGACTATTTTCCGAGGCAACAAGTGAGATTACCCTAGAGGTGCATATGTGTGAATAGTGTGTTTGATTTCATGTGTTTTTGTCTTGAATTTGAAAATTATCTAGTTGTTGATTTTATTTTTTCACAGCCTAGCTACTAATAATAAAAATGAAAAGAATAAATCCTAAGCTATTGAAACTATGAAAAACAAAATAAAAAGAGGAAAAGTGAGTCCTTCGACCCAGGCATTATGCTCCTTCGATTCACCCTGTTTCAACTTCTTTCGACTGGGCCTGCAAAACAAAAATGAATGTAGCCTTCGAACACACCCCTCTTTCTGCTCACTTCGACTGGACCTGCAAAACAAAAATGAATGTATCCTTCGACCACACCCCTTTTTCTGCTTACTTTGACTGGACCTGCAAAGTAAAATGAATATTTGTCCTTCAACCACACCTCTTTCATTTATATAGCAGCATGGGGTGAAGCCTAAAAGGCTTCGATTCACACAACCTTCTTCCTGTTTCCTTCGTTTGGGGATTAAGTAGCAGCATGGGGTGAGGCCATGCTAATATTGCTTCATGTCCAAATTAATTCTTAAAAAAATATGTTTGATAAATAAAGAAAAATAAACCAAAAGACTTAGCAAAGAAAGCAAACGAAAAAAGGTGAAAATAAAGACAAACAAAACAAAGTAATGATGATGCTTGAAACGAAAAGAAATGAGTATTCATATGTTATGCTTGAACGAAAGGTTAAGGTTAAGAGAACTTACCTTGCTTGAAACTGTGATGTGGGTTTTGGACTTGAGTTGTTTCCATGGGCGCTCTTGGATTCGAAGGGGAAGAAGCAAACGTGGTGTTTCTTTGGCTAGATTCGAAAATCAAAAAAAGTTGGTTTGTGTTTGTTTATTTATGGATTTTAAAAGAAACAAGTGTGGTGCTTCTTAAAGTTCTGGGTTTGGGAGGGTGTTAAGTGTTTGGAAGTTTTGAGAGTTCTTTGAAGATTCTTTCCACACAGCCAAAATCTTCTTCAGCCTTCTTCCTCTTTCTCTTTCTTTTTTTTAGCCCCTTTGAAGTGCAAATGAACTCTCTATTTATAGAGAAAATTTTGAATGAAAAGCTTTGTGAAGGAATAAAATATAGTTTCTTTGAAAGGCCAACATCTACTTGTGTCAACTTTTTATAATCCCAAGATAAAAGCACTAAAATTAATGGTTGAGATGGGTGGCTCCTAGTTTATAGGGAGAAAGTGTGCAAAAGAGGCAGGCGCAAGGCTCAAGAACTTTCTAAAAAGGTAGTGATGTCATCAAGAGCAAGTTGGCTTGAAGAACAATTTAATATGGAGTGAGGCACAAGTTGGAGGCCTATGTAGCCTGACCTACGGACAACTTGACTCTTTGAATCAAATCCTTCATTTTTTTCATAGCCTTCGACCAGAATTAACAAAGCAGCATTCGTTTCCACCAGTTGTGTATCCTTCGAATGAATCAGCTGTATGTTCTTCGAATGGCCCTTCTTCAGCTGAATATGCCACTGAGTCTTCTTGCTTTTGATCACTTAAGTCCAACCTTTCGACTAGACCCAGAAGTAAACAAAAATAATTATTTTCCAACCATGGCAAGTCCTTCGAATGGGCCACCAAGTTGTGTATCATAATGCAGCGTTATGTGTGTTGAAGGGTCTGCAAATGGATTTGAAGGTGATACGGAAGTGATTCAAGACAATCTTGAAAGGTGGATTCGAAAGTGATATGAAGGTGACTCCAAACAATCCCGAAGGTACATTTGAAACCAGTATGTAGGTGTATTTGAAGCAATTTAAAAGGGAATAATTGCTTTATGGGTGCTAGCATGAGAGAAACTCTTGCCTTGTGCATACAAGTTTGTAGGAGGATTCGATGGTTTACATGAAAGTGGATTTGAAACAAGCCTTAAGATTGATTCGAAGCCATCATGTAGGCGTATTCGAAGGAGACATGTAGGGGAAAATTCCTTGTGCATGCTAACAAGAGGAAAAACTCCCGCCTTGTGAATCAAAGCAAACATGTACGGAGCCAATGGTGCAACCGAAACCAACATGCGGGAGATTTATGCTTTGTGTCAATGGAAAACCTTCAGAAATCCATTGCCCTCTGAATCGAAGAAAGATTTTAGAAGGTCATCTCTTTCTGAATCGAAGGAAGTTTCTTCAGAAGGAAGCTAATATGAAGGTCAAAATGCTTAGTCGAAGCTAGCATGCAGAAGGAAAATGCTTTGTGAGGCAAACATCCAGGAGGCCATTACTCTCTGAATCAAAGCTTGCATGTAGGGGCCACTTTAGTGAATCAAATAAAACCTGCAGGAGGTCATTGCTCCCTGACCTTAAAGCTTGCATGCAGGAGGCCTCGTGTTCATCCGAAACGTGTGAATCAAGGTTGCGTCAAAGAAGCCAGAATGTTCAGTCGAAGGATGAATGAGTCGAAGCAAGCTTGCTTTTCTTCAGTTTTGTCAAAAATCATTTTTTATCTATTTTACCCTTTTTGTCTGCTTTGTATTTGTGCAAATTTTGAGCTTTTGAAAATTCTTTTGAGAAAATGCCTTGAGAAATGAGAGGATAACTTTTGGGGTACAACAGCTCCCCCTGTTCAATCTTCTTGAACCTGAAGAGTGTGATTGGTAGATCTGCCTTTTGTGACTTGAAGGTGAAAGATGATTGAACACTTAAAGTGCCCAAAAATTTGCCTTTGACGTGTTGAATTGGGAATGGGCTTATAGATGCCAATTGGATCGATGATGGAGATTTGTTAGAAATGGGCTTATAGATGCTATCCATAGTGATAGAAAAAGGTATTTGTTTGCCTGTCTTTTCCTGTAAGGAAGAGAGTTAGTTGCATGCAGAAATATGCATGGCGTAATGATGTTCTCAAAATAAATGAGATTGTGTTGTATGCGTATGCTGTATGATGCATGAAGATAAAATATGTTTGAAATGCATCCTTGTCTATGAAAATAAATCCTTGACAAATGTCGGGGAGCCTTAGGAAGCTGAATCCTGAACTATTGCTGGGGATGAAGAGCATGCTCCTCTTCAGACTTTGTTTTAGGATGTTTCTGCTGGGGAATATTATTGTGTTTGAGAAGACTCTGAGGAGAATGTTGATCTCCAGTATGAGAAAAGAGCTCGGGAGTCTTAATTGTCTATTGTTCTACTTGGTAATTATCTCTTGAAAGTTAGTTGTATCTGGTCGGACTCCAGGTTTCACAATGACTTGTTGGGAATTGAGAAGTTGACGATTATCTGGTTGTTTTCCAGGTTTTACAGTAACTCGCCGGGGATTGTAGAAAAGTCTAATGGGGAAGAGGAGTTTTTATAGTGATTTGCAAAAGTCAAACTGTTATCTGGTCGGGTCTAGGTTTTAACAATTTGAACTGGAGGTTAACTGTTATCTGGTCGGGTCCAGGTTTCAGCAACTTTAAAAATGGGATTGACTAATATTTGGTCGGATCCGGGATTCAACAACTTGGAATGAGATTAACTGTTATCTGGTCGGGTCCAAGCTTCATTAACTTGGAATTATGGTTTACTGTTATCCGGCCGGATCCGGTCTCATAGTAGGTTGGACTGGTGGTTAATTGTTATCTGGTCTGGTCCAGGCTTTAGCAACTTAAAAGGGGATTGACTATTATCCAGTCGGATCTGGGTTTCAGCAAATAAAGAAGTTAAACTATTATCTGGTCGGGCCCAGGCTTTAGTAGCTTGGAATTATGGTTTACTATTATCCGGTCGGATCCAGTCTTCACAGTAAGTTAGAATGGTGGTTAATTGTTATCTGGTCGGGTCCAGGCTTCAGCAACTTGGCAAAATGGTTTTACTGTTATCTTGTCGGACCTAGTCTTCACAGTGAATGGAGAGTAGGGTGAAGTTGAACTAGTATATGGTCGGGTCCAGGTTTTATAGTAACTTGCTTGAAAGGATGAAGTTGACTGTTATCTGGTCGGGTTCCAGGCTTTTCAGCAACTTTCGGAGATAGCAAAGACTCTATTGGTGACTTTACTGGGGTTCAGGGGTTGTGGTCCCTTGATTCATAATGGTCTGAGAGGTAAACTCAAGTTGGAGAGGACAGACTCAGCCAGGGAAGACAGACTCAGCCGGGGAAGACAAACTAAGTTGGGGGATTTGCTGTTTGTTGGGGAAATAAACCCTGTTGAGGAATATTTGATGAACTGCTGGGGGAGATGTATTCTTTTGACAAAACTCCTCAAGACTTATTTTTATGACCAAATCAGCTGGGAAGAGAGTTTTCCAGGGATTGAAACTCTGACTGGGTAGTTCATGGATCCAACTTCGTGAAGATAATGCTAATGGAAAAAATTCTGTGGGGATGTCTGGAATGCAACTAGGGAGATGTTTGTTTTAAAACATATGTTTGCTAAAAGGTTTAATCATGTTCGTATGCACATGTTCATTCAATTTTAGTCATTGGACCTCTTCGCATTCAAAACAGAAAAAACAAAAGGTTTGTACTTCAAAGTATATTTGTATTGATGTTTTGCCCATAAATAGGCTCTTTGTACAAAGAGACAGAAATCCTAGTAAGAGGAAATCGCCAAAAGAAATGAAAAGAGTACAGAGTGAAAACAAAAATAATAGCCATGTGAATGTGATCTCGTTACCCCCACATTGCTATTGCCTTTATGTCTTCGAGTAAACCTTTGCCATGGAACAAAGTCGATTGGATTGATTTTTGACCATTTGAACTTTCGGATTTTTGGTAATAAAACTGGCTGTAGGGATTCCACGGGACGTAATCATACGCTTTAATTCTTAACTTTTTCCTGGACCGTCCTTTCGGGTTTTCGGCCCACCAGGATACCCATTTTTTCCCAAGTCGCCCTTTTAGGTTTTCGACTTGCCGGATGTACAATCTTTTACATATATCCCTAATTTTTTCCCGAACCCTTTTGGTTCCCCGGGGATGCCCTTATTTTTGCCTAGGTGTGTCAACCTAGCGGGTCATTTTATGCATAGTATTTTTTAATTATGTCCGTGTTTACGGGATATGGGAAATCTTCTCCATCCATAGTAGTCAGCATCATGGCACCACCAGAGAAGACTTTCTTTACAATGAATGGTCCTTCGTATGTGGGAGTCCATTTTCCCCTGGGGTTGCTTTATGGAAGAATGATGCGTTTTATTACCAATTTGCCGGTTTGATACACTCGAGGCTTGATCTTTTTGTTGAACGCTTTGATCATACACCTTTGATACATCTGACCATGGCAAATAGCAGTCACCCATTTCTTGTTGATCAAGTTCAGTTGATTCAACCTAGTATGAATCCATTCATCCTCATCTAGACCTGCTTCTTTCATTATCCTTAAAGAAGGAATTTGAACTTCTATGGGAAAGACGGCTTCCATGCCATAGACCAAAGAGAAAGGAGTTGCCCCAGTTGACGTGCGAGCCAAAGTACGATAGCCATGGAGAGAAAATGGTAACATCTCATGCCAATCTTTGTAGGTTACCACCATCTTTTGCACAATCTTCTTGATATTTTTATTGGCATCTTCCACTGCGCCATTCATCTTGGGTCTATATGGAGAAGAATTGTGATGCTTGATTTTGAATTGAGTACAAAGTTCTGTAATCATAGTATTGTTGAGATTAGTTCCATTGTCGGTGATAATCCTTTCGGGGATGCCATAACGGCAGATGAGATTATGCTTAATAAACCTGGCTACAATGTTCTTGGTAACTGAAGCATATGAAGCAACTTCAACCCACTTGATAAAATAATCAATGGAAACAAGAATGAAACAGTGTCTATTTGAGGCAGTAGGTTTGATTTCTCCGATCATGTCAATGCCCCACATCGCAAACGGATATAGAGCAGTCATGAAATTTAAGGGAATAGGTGGTACATGGACCTTGTCAGCATAGATTTGACACTTATGGCAAGTTCTTGAATGATGATGACAATCAGTTTCCATTGTGGACCAATAGTAACCATCACTCATGATTTTCTTGGCCATAGTATGTTCAATAGAGTGGGTCCCAAAGAGACCATCATGCATGTCTTCCATAATATTCTCTGCCTCCTTCTTGTCCATACATCGAAGTAGAGTAGAATCATGATTGCGCTTGTATAGGGTTCCGTTGCTTAGAAAGCATTTGGCTGAGAATCTTCACAAAAACTTCTTATCATTGACAGAAGCCCCTTCCAGATATTGTTGTGTTTCAAGATATCTTTTCACCTCGTGATACCATGGTTTCTCTTCGTCAGTGTTAAGCTCGTAGCAGTGTGCGGGTTCATCGAATCTTTCGATTGTTATCATAAGAGCTTCGTTGTCTAATTTGACCTTGAACATGGAAGACATTGTGGCCAAAGCGTCGGCTAACTGATTTTCCTCCCTAGGGAAATGCTCAAAGGTGATCTCCTTGAAGTATGGATTAGAGTTAACACAAGTTCTTTGTATGGAATGAGGTTAGGATGCTTGGTATCCCATTCTCCTTTTACTTGGCTAATTACTAGAGAGGAATCTCCAAATACATTCAAGTGTTTGATCCTCAAGTCAATGGAAGCCTTCAGACCTAAGATGCATGCTTCGTACTCAGCCATGTTATTCGTACAATCGAAGCATAATCTAGTAGTGAAAGGAGTGTGACAACCTTCAGGAGAGATTATCGAAACACCAATTCCATTACCCAGAGAATTGGAGGCCCCATCAAAAACCATAGTCCATCGGGATCCTTGTTCAGGTCCCTCATATGGTTCAGGCTTTGCACAGTCGGTCACTAACATGATATTCTCATCCGGGAATTCAAAGTTCATAGATTGATAGTCATTAACAGCTTAGTGAGCCAAATGATCTGCTAATATACTTACTTTGATGGCCTTTTATGTTGTATACTGGATATCATATTCAATTAGAATCACTTTCCATCTAGCTATCCTTCCGGAGAGAGAAGGCTTTTCGAAGATGTATTTGATAGGGTCCATTTTAGAGATCAATAGAGTGGTGTGAGCCAGCATATACTGTCTTAACCGGTGAGCATCCCATGCCAGAGTGCAACAAGTTTTCTCGAGTAGTGAATATCTGGTTTGACAGTCTGTTGTACCCCAAAATTTGCCCTCCCATATTCTCCAAGAAATTGCCAAGTCAAGTCACAAAGTTCCCCAAGGGTTGTGCAGCTCAACTGTCTCCTATACAGTCAAAACTAGGGTTTGTGTTCTGATCAAGAAATTGAAGGTTTCAAAGGCCCAATCAAGTCTCATATGCTTACAAAGATGGTCAAGTATCCTCATATCAAGTTTCAAGGCATTCAGCTCAAAATTGCACAGTCAAAACCCTAGATTGCACTACAGTCAACTGTAGGGGCAAAATGGTCATTTGACAGTCAAAAGTTCAAATTTTTGGTCAACATATCATTTTGAAGCCACAAACATCATTTGATCAATGCTTGATCATGATTCTCAAAATTTGGCTCAGAAATCATCAAAGATGCAAAAGTTGCTATATTTGGACAGCTGAAAAAGTCAACTGAAATTGACCAGGGCATAACTTTCACATGGATTATCAGAAAAATTCCATCCAAAGCTCATTTTGAAGAGAAAGACATTTCCTACAATTCATCTTCATATTCCAAGTCCAAGAAATGCTCTCACAAAAAGTTATCAATTTCAACATTATAGGTCATTTTCAAAAGTCAACAAAAAGGGACTTTAAGTCAAAGGCCATAACTTGAGATTGGTAAATCAAAATGACATGGGACCAAAGGCATTGGTTAAAGGACTCAAAGAACTTTCCAAAATGTCCAAGGACATGTGAAAAGCTTAAAAATTGAGCAAGTTATTCCTTGTGGAAGTTGGGAAATGTTTGGGAATTTTGAAAAGTCAACATTGATGCAAATGATCCAAAAATGCAAATGGGCCCATTTTTCTTCCAAGTTTCTTCATGCCAAGCCTATGCACGACCATTAGGCCCAAAGGGAAGTATTTTCTCATTTTTTAATTATTTATTTGAATTTATATTAATATTAATTCATTTAAGTTATTTAAATACATGAAAAATATAAAGCTTGACCTAAAAAATCTTTTTGTGCACATTCTACTCTCAAGATTTCGTGTACAATTAATTATGGCAAGTTTTGGTGTGATTGGAGCATGATTGAACCAAATTACATGTGAAAAAGATTCAAAAAAGATTTTACAAAATCAAATATGCAAAACATTGAATTCATGAGATTTGGTGCAATTTTGTTGACCTAGCATGCTCACTATATGATCAGGAATCAAAACCTAAAGCCATTAGACTCTAAGCTGCGCTGAAAACTCCATTGCACACTTGAAAAAATTGCCATAAAATTCAATTCTGAAAACGTGGTTAGAGATTCATTCAGGTCCTAATTCTTGTTTCAAAGGCTTCCTCAAGGCTCCCTGAAGCAATTCCAACTCCAAACATCCACCCAAACGCAAAGAATCGGTAACAAGGACCTTCCCTGTACAGAGAAACTTTTGAAATCCTATATCATAATTCATACATTCTTTTGCATTTTTATTTGTGAATTCTTGTTTAATATGAAGTTTCCAAGCTAACTGATATGTTTAATTGAGTTTTCATAAGCCATACGCGATATTACCATGTTCATATTCTAGGGTTTTTCAGAGCTTGATTTAGGGCTTTTACAACAAAGCAAAATTGGGGCTCAAGACCACTGCCATTGCACTTAGCACATCCAGACGAAAAGATTCCAACCCTCGCGCTCAATTTATGAGCGTCGAGGGTCTATTCGCTATTTTTTGATATATGGGTTTAGGCAACGCAACGAAAACCGTTGCCTATATGTTTTGTTTACAGGGATATTGGAGAAGACGACTCCGTGGCACGCAGGGATTGGTTGCATTTGAACTTCGCGCGCTGGACCACAATTGCCTTGGTTTTGTTTTTTTATTATTTATGTGATATAATATAATAACATGAACGTGATGGCTCAGCTGGCAGGTGGACGTACTTGTAACCCTCATGACCTGGGTTCAAGTCCCAGGTCTGGCAAATGGCAATATTATTTTTCAATATAAATTCTTATGCAGCGCGCCTATTGTGGTTCACCATGTTCCATCATCATCCCATCATACACGCGCCTAGCTGCTCCAAATCAATGGCCTAGATCTGAAGAACACGTGCACAAGGGTCAACGCGCTAGCATGCAAACTGGCAAAGTCAATGGATCAAAGCTTTAATGGGCCAGAACCTTTGGATCAACACCTCCAATTTGGGGGCTACCCCCCCTGGTTTGCTTTTCTTTTTTTATATTTTATTTTCTCAATTGCTATGTTATTTATTTTTCTTATTTGTTTTAATTAATTAATTATTGCCATAAAATATAACAACATCACAAAAAAATCAGAAAAAGGATAAAAAACATAAAAAATATTTATTTTATTTATTTTCTTGTAAATAATCAATATGTAAATTATTTAGTTTAATTAGGTTTTTTAACTTTAATTCCTTTTAATAAAATCCAAAAAAATATAGAATTAGGTTAATTGATAATTTTTATACCTTTCAAATTTTCCTTTTTTTATCATAATATTATTATTTATTTATTTTTTTATAATCAAATTTGTACATAAATAAATTAGATTTAAAATAGGTCAAATTTCAATATTTTTACAATAAACTTAAAAAACATTAGAACTAGGGTTTAGCATCTCATTTTAATTTTAATTAATTTCTCCTTTTAAATCTTAAAAAACAAAAAATACCAAAAACGTTTAATTCTAATTAATTAATTCCTCATTAATCTTAATTGTTTGTAAAAAGGTCCAACGCCCGTCGCTTTAATTATTTTGTTTCGCGCATTTTACTTCGTTGCTTATCATAATTATGTACATGTCCCAAAGCCTTGTAATAATTTTATTTCTCGCACTTTTATTCGCTTTAGTTATTTTTCAGTCAAATCGGGTCCGGTTTAATTTTGGCGATGTGGACCCGCGCCATTTGTAATAGTTGTAGATTTATTTTTTTCGCAAACTTTATAACTGTTAAAAAGCATGCAAGAATGAATGTCCTAATTAAAATCAAGCGTAGAACACAAATAAACATGACAAGACAAATAACTGAAACATGACACACAATGCGCACACATCACCCCTAGGGTACGCCTCACTGTTGCCTTTCGAAAGGTGATCGTCGAGTAGAGGACGTCTTAGTAAGTCCTCATGATCCGGGAACCTGGCATGAGGGTAGCTTCTAAGATGTCTTCCCATTGCTCTGGTGATCACCACGTCCCTAAAACTCGAATTGACCCGAACACCTCCAACGGTGGTGCTACCTACCTCTCAATGGTGGGATGGCACTACTTTAAAGGACATTTACACAGACGAATTCCTTAGGGTAGGTAGGTTCTCAAGGATACTTGCTCTAATTTCAAACAAAACAAAATCTTTTCACACTGACACTTTTCAAAAGCTTTCAAAGCAAACTTTTCAAACACTCTGACGTACGAGTCGAACTGAAATTTTTCAAAGAAACTTTTTTAAAACCCACAGTTGAAAAGCAAACAAACCTTTTGAAAACACAAATGAGCAAGTATCTAAGAGCCCATGGATAACCATGGATAGAAAGGGTGCTAACACCTTCCCTTTCTATAACCTACCTCCCGAACCGAGAGCAATCTCTTTAAGGAATTTTTCTGTGCTTTTGTCCTTTCCATTTGGAGAAAATAAAAGACGGTGGCGACTCTTGCTTCCGCGACATTTCGCGAACCAGCGTTAAACAGTCAGTTCCAGATCCACCGATCACAGAACTGGCGACTCTGCTGGGGACCCCTTAAAGTGAGGTGTACCTTAGGGCTAGCTTATAACTATGTTTTCAATTGTTTTCCTTGTGTGCTTTAAATTGTGGGTTGCTTGGGAGTTCTATAGATCCTAAACCCGGATCTGGGGGATACCTCTCTTAGAAAGTAGCAACAAGGCTGTGAGGGAACTGTGCGGGGTATACCGACATGGTTGAAACAGTCTGCTACGTTGATGTGGCACTTTGGTGTGTACCGGTAACCCTTGAGTTCAGTCAAGGAGAGTACAGGGCCTCCGCGTGGTGTCATGAAGCATCAACAGACCTTAGGAACCTTAATTGAACTATCTTGGCCTCTTTAGGGTAGTGAGATAACTGACTTTGGTGCAGTCCGAGGTTGGTTGATACTCGATACTACGCTCAATTGAGGGTTGCTTTCCTGGAATATTTCGGTCGCCAGTTCAGTGGCTAAATCGAAACGATGAACAATGAAAGCAATCCCGTGATATTGGGAACCTTAGAACCCGGTTACTTTGATTAGGACAGGTTGAACCCACCAACTTCAAGAGGGTACTACCCAGACCCCATGCTGCCTTAAACCTTAAGGGCTTGTCTTGTGTGCCTTGTGTGCCCTACATGTTTGTCTTTGTAAATATCTGTGGTGTGTTTAATCATAGCATCATGACATCATCCAGCATCATATGCATTGACTAACCATTTCAGGGGTTCGAATTTTCATCTTTGTTCTTGTTTTGTAGGACATGGAAACTGTTCGTAGAAAGACAATTCAAGTCAATCTTGTAAGGGTACCTCCTCAGCTTAAGGAGCTTATATCCAGGATTCCTGAGAACTCTTCATTCAGTGAAAGGCATGGAAGCCTCATCAGCTTGGTCAACACCAACATTGAGGAAGACATGATAAAGGTCCTGTTCCAGTTCTTTGATCCTCTGCATCACTGCTTTACCTTCTTGGACTATCAGTTGGTACCTACATTGGAGGAGTTCTCCCAGCTCCTGAAGATCCCTATCCTTGATCAGCTACCCTTCAACGGTACAGAAAAGGAACCGAAGCTGGAAGAGATTGCTAAAGCCTTGCACCTACAGTCATCTGACCTCAAGGGACATTGGGAAGTCAGAAGTGGTATCAAAGGGTTCTTAGCCAGGTTTCTGTTTGAGAAGGCCCATGAATGTTGGAACTCCCTTGACTTGCAAGCTTTTGAAGAGGTTGTGGCCCTCCTTGTTTATGGTTTGGTGTTGTTCCCTAACCCAGATCAGCTCATTGATATCAGTGCCGTTCAGATCTTTATGTCCAGGAATCCTATACCTATGTTGCTGGGGGACATCCTTCACTCATGTTACACTCGAACCATGAGAAAAAGAGGTGTCCTTATGTGTTGCACTCCTCTCCTGGGAAGGTGGTTTATTTCGCACCTTCCCCAATCAGTCCTGAAGAATGAGCGGGGTTTGAGATGGTCACAACGGTTGATGACTCTTACGCATGCAGATATACATTGGTGTCCTAGGTCCAGAGGAGATGTCACTATCATTGATCGTTGTGGGGAGTACCCTAATGTTCCTTTACTTGGAATCAGAGGAGGTATTACTTATAGCCCATGCCTGGCTTGGAGACAGTTTGGTTATGCTCGGAGGGATGGTCCTCATGACATGCTAATTCCTGACATAGTTTTTGACTTCGACAATGATACTCAAGGACTTCGCCAGAGATTTATCAGAGCCTGGAGGATGCCCAGTAGGATAGACAGCAAGACTCTGGGGCACCGGAACTCCATCCCTTTGGAGCCTTATCTCAAGTGGGTACGCGCCCGCTCCCAGAAGTTAGTGATGCCTTATCCTTACATGCTTCCAGTAATCAAAGAGCCTGTCTTGGAAGGGGAAGTGTCTCATGTTATTCAGCACCCTGATATGCCCACGTCCTGGGAGGAGATGCAGAAGAGCTGGATCCAGCTTAAGGAGGAACGGAATTCTCTTGAGACTAGTCTGCATGCCAGTGAAAAGAAGGTCTTGGAGCTCACCCGTCTGTTGCATGAGGAGAGGAATCTCAACACCTACATAGCTCCGAAGAGGATGCGCAGTGTATTTTGGGATTGACTTGATTTTTGTACTTTTGCCCATGAGGCCTTGATGTATTAAACAATGATTTCTTTAATGATAACGTGTGTTCTGTTCTTGTCTACAACAAATTTGGACTTTCGAACCCTTGAATGCATTGCATACGCATTTCATACATCATGTGCATAGCAGGTTTTTCCCCTTTTCAGGTTGCTTACAGTTCTTCGCTGTTTATTTCAGCATCATGAATCCCGGATCTGAATCAACCGAGACATCAATCAAGGCTCTCCAGGCGCAGAATGCGCAGTTTCAAGAACTAATCAAGGGGCTGGCTAAAGGCCAAGAAGAACTAAAAGCTATGCTCCTGAAGAAGGAGAAGAAGAAGAAAAGAAGAACTGTTCTATTCAACTCGGGCCGAAGGTTTGGCAATACTCTGCACCATGAAGAGGCTGGTTCTTCTGTTGGCAAGAGTCCTTCTCAGGCAGAAGTGAAGGTTCCTAGTCCGGTCGTCTCCGACAACGAGACAGATTTTGATGAAGAGCAGTACCCTCCTGAAGACAACAGGTACAAACAACTGGAGGACAGGTTGAAGGCTATGGAGGTGCAACAGGCACCTGGGCTGGATTTCGGAGATCTGGGTTTGTCGACTGGTGTGATTATCCCGCATAAATTCAAAGCACCATCCTTCTCGAAGTATGACGGGGCGTCTTGTCCCAAGCTGCACTTAAGGTCCTATGTTCGGAAAATTCAGCCGTACTCTGCGGACAAGAATCTATGGATCCACTTCTTCCAGGAGAGTCTTTCAGGGACTCATCTCGAATGGTTCTATCAGCTGGATGGGACCAAAGTTCGTAACTGGGAGGAGCTGGCTACTGCTTTCTACAAGCAGTATCAGTATAATGCCGACCTTGCCCCCACACGTACCCAACTCCAGGGTATGGCGTTAGGCGCAAGCGAAGGTTTTAAGGAGTACGCTCAGAAGTGGAGAGACCTGGCTGGCAGGGTGCAGCCACCATTGACTGATCGGGAGTTGGTTGACATGTTCTTGGGGACCCTATCTGGGCCATTTTTCAATCACCTCATTGGGAATTCTTCTGCTGGTTTCACTGATTTGATCTTGACTGGAGAAAGGATTGAAGCTGGGTTGAAGTCTGGGAAGATTGCGAAGGGTGCCTCATCTAGTTCAGAAAAGAAACCCTTCAAAAAGGAGTCTAGCGCCGTATATGGTTCCAGGAGATCAGAGAGAAATGAACACCGCCAATCTGTCAGTGCGGTAATGATTGCTAAGCCTGCTGCCTCTCCCCGGCCAAACAATACTCAGAAAGTGGAAAGACCCCGGAGAGAATTCTCCCGTTTAAACATGACCTTGTCGCAGATCCTGCCACAGTTGCTCTCAACTAATTTAGTGACTGTCAGGGAGGCGCCGAAGTTTCCGAATACTGCATCCCCCAAGTACAACCCGAATGCTCGTTGTACTTATCATTCAGAAAGCCCGGGGCACTCTACCGATGACTGTTGGGCGTTGAAGAATAAGGTGCAAGACCTTATCGATGCAAAGGAGATACAATTCGAGGCGCCTGCAAAGCCGAATGTAGTTACTGCCCCTATGCCTCAGCACGGGGTAAATGCTGTTGATGAAGACGTCTATGCTGTTTCTGTGGATGATCTAGCCACTCCTCTAAAGATCGTCAAGAAGAACCTACTGCAGGCCGGTTTATTTCCGGGTTGTAGTGAGGGTTGCCTATTCTGTGCCGTGTCCCCATCTGGTTGTCCCTTGCTAAAATTAGGCATCCAAAGCTTAATGGACAGCAAGGAGATTCTATTCAAGAAGTCTGCTGTTCGTTTGGTTCCAATGGAAGAAGTCTCTGTGGTGACTATCTTCAATAATCCGATCCCGGCTCTCCAGAAGAAGCCCGTTCAAATTCTGACCGTTGCACCTGTTACTATCACTGTTCCTGGGCCCCTGCCCTATGTATCTAACAAAGCTGTCCCTTGGCACTATGGGGCAGATGTATATATAAACGAGATCAAACAAGAGCTCAACGCTGGCGCCAGCATCTGTGACATCACAGGCCCAGCCAAAGTTACCCGCAGTGGCAGGCTCTTCTCGCCTGACATTGCACCGCCTGCTGCCCGAAGACGGCTCCTGATAATTCCTGCAAGTACACCTACTCCCGTTGCTGATCAAGTTGTTGTTCCTGCTGCTGATCCGATTGTCTCTCCTGCTGCCGAGTCATCCAATGCTCGGGGCAAGGGAATTGAAACTGAGCCTGCCCAGATGGAGGCACCCATACCCATAGCTGCTGAGGCCTCCCCACAAGAGATGGAGGAGATTTTGAAGATTATAAAGAAGAGCGATTTTAATGTTGTGGAACAGCTGGGGCATACGCCCTCCAAGATCTCCATGCTCTCTTTACTACTGTGCTCTGAGGCCCATGCAAGGGCCCTAATCTCGTTCCTCAAGACGGCCCATGTGCCACATGAAACCTCTGCAATCCAGTTCACTGATTGTGTGGCAAGCCTAACGACAGATAATGGCTTGGGTTTCTCAGATGCTGACTTGACCACAAAGGGGAGGGACCATAATGATGCTCTGCATGTCTCAATCGAATGCAGGGGCACCACCTTGGCACATGTGTTGGTTGATACTGGGTCATCTTTGAATGTGCTACCCAAGAAGGCTCTGGATCGTCTAGATTGTGAAGGCCTGGATTTGAAACCCAACAACATCATCGTCAGGGCCTTTGATGGTTCAAAGAGAATGGTCCATGGAGAGGTTGACATTCCGATTCGTGTGGGCTCTCAGGTGTTCGACTCCACTTTTTATGTTATGGACATCCGTCCATCTTACTCTTGTCTGCTGGGTCGACCCTGGATACATAAGGCTGGGGCAGTGACCTCTACCTTGCATCAAAAGCTGAAGTACCCCGTCAGAGGGAAGATTGTCACCGTGCAAGGAGAGGAAGAATATATGGTGAGTCACCTAAACTCGTTCAGATACATTGAGATGGATGGGGAGTTCATTGAGACCCCCTTTCATCATTTCGAGGAGGTGTTTCCAATTGCAGCAGAAACAACGGAAGCAAGTGGTCCTTTGAAGATGGCCTCTCTGAAGGATGCCAGGGCTGTGGTGCAGAAGGGTGAATGTGCCGACTGGGGCAGACTTCCAGACTTCACCCAGAAGACTGATAAACTTGGGTTGGGTTTTACCTCAGAAGGGCAGAGAGCTATGAGGAAAGAGAAGATCGGAAGGCCTCCGGTATTTATTAAAGGTTCAGAAGTGAATGCTGTCGGGGAAGACCATGAAGTGGACGAAGCCGAATTCAACAGCTGGATTTATCCGACGGCCGAAGACGGATTGAACAATTGGAGTGCAAAGGACCATACCCCTGTTACCTTTGTGACACAGTAATGAATTCCCATGTTTTGTTATTTTGTAATAAACAATGATAAACTCTATGGCCCGGTGTCTTACCCGAGGCACCGTGGTTCTATTTGTGAGGGCATACGAACTGTCATTTTATACATCATGAATGAAAATCTTGGACGTACTTTTCGCATTGCAAATATTGTGTTCCTTTTCTGTCTTTCTTTTCCTTTACATAATTTTCAAAACAGCTGTATTTACACACACACACTCACTCATACAGGTTCCAATCCACTCTGGATCTCACTGATAACAGCCCTGCTACTGCCAATTATGACTTCGAAAATCCGATCAACTTAGCCGAAGACGAAGGTGAAGATGATTGCGAAGTGCCTGGCGAGCTTGCAAGACTGTTGCTTCAGGAAGAGAGGGCAATTCAACCCCATGAAGAGCCAGTGGAAACCATAAACCTGGGTACTGAGGCAGATAGAAAAGAGGTAAAGATTGGTGCCAACCTAGAGCTCAGCGTGAAGCAACGGTTAACCAAGATGTTACATGACTACATGGAGATCTTTGCCTGGTCCTACGAAGACATGCTCGGGTTGGATACCGATATTGTTGTCCATCATTTGCCGACTAGGGAAGACTGCCCTCCAGTTAAACAAAAGGTCTGTCGGATGCGTCCAGAGATGTCCGAGAAGATTAAAGCCGAGGTCATGAAACCGTTTGATCCCGGGTTCCTTGCAGTGACCTCTTACCCTCAGTGGGTTGCTAATGTGGTGCCGGTACCAAAGAAGGACGGTAAGGTCAGAATGTGTGTCGACTACAGGGATCTAAACAGGGCCAGCCCCAAGGATGACTTTCCCTTACCTCACATTGATGTCCTTGTTGATAATACAGCTCAGCACAAGGTATTCTCTTTCATGGATGGCTTTTCAGGTTACAATCAGATAAAGATGGCACCTGAGGACATGGAGAAGACTACGTTTGTTACTCAGTGGGGCACCTTCTGTTACAAGGTCATGTCGTTCGGATTAAAGAATGCTGGGGCAACCTACCAACGTGCCATGGTTGCCTTATTTCATGACATGATCCATCACGAGATCGAAGTGTATGTGGACGACATGATCGCTAGGTCCCAGACTGAGGAAGAGCACCTAGACCATCTGCAGAAGTTGTTTGACCGGTTGAAACTATACAAGCTGAGATTGAACCCGAACAAGTGCACCTTCGGGGTAAGATCGGGAAAACTGCTAGGCTTCGTGGTCAGCGATAAAGGTATTCAAGTGGACCCTGCTAAGGTCAAAGCTATTCAAGAGATGCCAGTCCCCAAGACAGAGAAGGAAGTCAGAGGCTTTTTAGGACGCCTGAATTATATTGCTCGATTCATCTCTCATCTGACTGCTACCTGTGAGCCAATCTTCAAGCTGCCGAAGAAAGATCAGGTAGTACGTTGGAATGATGAATGTCAGGCTGCCTTCGACAGAATCAAAGAGTATCTCCAAGAACCACCTATCCTTATGCCACCGGTTGAAGGGAGACCTCTGATCCTATATCTGACAGTGCTAGACAATTCAATGGGGTGTGTGCTGGGGCAGCATGACGAGTCTGGCCGAAAAGAGCATGCCATTTATTACCTTAGCAAAAAGTTTACCGACTGTGAGACCCGATACTCACTGCTTGAGAAAACTTGTTGCGCTTTGGTATGGGCTGCTCGCCGGCTGAGACAGTATATGCTGACTCACACTACCTTGTTGATCTCAAAAATGGATCCTATAAAGTACATATTCGAAAAGCCTGCTCTGTCTGGGAGAATTGCAAGATGGCAAATGATCTTGACGGAATACGACATTCAGTACACAACCCAGAAAGCCATCAAGGGAAGTGTATTGGTAGACCACTTAGCTCATCAAGCTGTAGATGACTACCAATCAATGAACTTCGAGTTTCCGGATGAAAGCATCATGATAGTAACTGATTGTGAAGTACCTGGACCGGATGAAGGACCTGAACCAGGATCCCGATGGTCTATGCACTTCGACGGAGCCTCCAATGCTTTGGGAAATGGTATCGGCGCCATAATCATATCTCCTCAAGGTACTCATACTCCACTCACTGCCCGGCTATGTTTCAACTGTACCAACAACATGGCAGAGTATGAGGCGTGTATCATGGGTCTTCAAGCTGCGATCGACCTAAGGATTAAGTTTCTAAGTGTTTTCGGAGATTCCGCTCTTGTGATCAATCAGATCAAAGGAGAGTGGGATACGAAACATCCAAACTTGATTCCTTACAGAGAATGTGTGTTGACCCTGATTCCCCACTTCACAGAGATAACCTTTGAACACTTTCCAAGAGAAGAGAATCAGTTAGCGGACGCGTTAGCTACAATGTCTTCAATGTTCAAGGTTAAATGGGATAATGAAGCTCCCCGGATCATCATCTGGAAACTGGACGAACCGGCATACTGTTGTGATCTCGAAACTGAATTGGTGACTGAGAAGCCTTGGTACCACGAAGTGAAGAGATATCTGGAGGCTCAGGAATACCCTGAAGGGGCATCTGTCAATGATAAGAAATTCCTGAGGAGGTTCGCAGCAAAGTTCTTCCTAAGCAACGACATCTTGTACAAGCGAAACCATGATTCAACCCTACTGCGTTGCGTGGACAAAACTGAAGCAGAAAGAATCATGGAAGAGCTACATGAAGGGACCTTTGGTACGCATTCCAGTGGACACACTATGGCTAAGAAGATCCTACGGGCAGGATATTACTGGTCCACGATGGAAGCTGACTGTTACCAACACTCCAGGACATGCCACAAGTGCCAGATTTATGCAGACAAGGTGCATGTTCCTCCGGTTCCCCTGAATGTTCTGACTGCGCCTTGGCCGTTTGCAATGTGGGGCATAGACATGATCGGCGAGATCAAACCTACGGCATCTAATGGACATCGCTTCATCCTAGTGGCGATTGACTATTTTACGAAGTGGGTTGAAGCAGCATCCTATGCTACGGTAACCAAGACTGTTGTGGCACGGTTCATTCGGCACAACCTGATCTGTCGATACGGCGTCCCTGAGCGGATTATTACAGACAACGGTACCAATCTGAACAACAAGATGATTGCTGAGCTTTGCGAACAGTTCAAGATACAGCACCACAATTCTTCTCCTTACAGACCGAAGATGAATGGGGCTGTAGAAGCAGCTAACAAAAACATCAAGAAGATCGTGCAAAAAATGACAGTAACTTACAAAGATTGGCACGAGATGTTACCGTTCGCTCTGCATGGATACCGTACCTCAGCTAGGACGTCAACCGGGGCAACACCATTCTCTCTGGTTTATGGCATGGAGGCAGTCTTGCCAATCGAAGTGCAAATTCCCTCTCTCCGGATAATGAAGGATGCAAATCTGAACGAAGATGATTGGATCCAGACACGACTTGATCAACTCAACCTCATTGACGAAAAAATACTTGCTGCTATCTGTCATGGTCAGACGTATCAGAAACGGATGATCAGGGCATTTAACAAAAAGGTCAGACCACAGGAGTATCAAGTCGGGGATCTGGTGATCAAGCGAATCATCCTTCCTCAGAGTGATCCAAGGGGCAAATGGACCCCTACATACGAAGGGCCATTTGTGGTTAAGCATGTTTTCTCAGGAGGAGCAATGATCTTAACCAACATGGATGGTGACGACCTTCCTCACCCCGCCAATGCAGACATAGTTAAAAAATACTACGCATGAAAAAGACCCGCTAGGCTGACATGCCTAGGCAAAAATTAGGGCTTCCCGTCGAACCAAAAGGGTTCGGGAAAAATGAAGGGATGAAAATAAAAAAATCTGTACACCCGGCAAGTCGAAAACCTGAAAAGGCGGCTTGGGCAAAAATGGGTATCCCGGTGGACTGAAAACCCGAAAGGGCGGTCCAGGCAAAAATTAGGGATAAAGCGTAATACTATGTCTCAGTGGATCACTTTGCATCCAGAATCCGGTATCTGCATCAAGCTCAAACGGCCTCGATCAGTCAGCTTCACCTTCAACCAAGGTCATCAAGTGATAAGACGCTCAGAGTTATAAAGACAATAGCAGAGTTGAAACCCAGTGGATCGTTCATATTTCACACAGCTGTTTTATTTTCTTTTTGTACAAAATTTGTATAAACTCTCTTTTGATCGGCGACGTACCTCTTACTAGGACGTCAGCCTCTTGTACGCAAAACGCCTATTTTCAGGCCATTCAAAAAATCAATAAAAATATATTTTCAGTTAAACGTGCCAAGTGTTTTTTCTTTTTCTGTTTTGTTTTGCGAAGAACGTCCAAGGTTCAATTTGTGATATATGCATTGACAATAATTTGCTAACTCATAAATATTTGCATACGAAACAAAGGAATTAGTTGCAGGTGACACTAGAAACAGGGGCAATAAAGAATTGTCTAAACAATCCAATTGTTCTATCCTCCAAGGTACCAAGGTAGGTTCAGCTAAAGAACACGACCAGTACATATTAGTTCCCCAGAGAGTAAAACAATACATTCTCCTCCAAGCTATTATCAGAACATCAAGGAAATTGGGTATCCTCCAGCCAATCTCAAACATTCCCCAGCAGCAATACATATATTCTTAACAAGTATCCCCGACAGTCTTAGTCTAAAGATTGTTCCCCGGCGGTATCTCAATATTCAAAAGAATCACTCCCCCGCAGTCCAAAACTTCCCCAAAGAGTCCAGTCCAACCCAGTTTCCCCAGGAAAGTTGGAATTCATATCTCCCCAAGCAGTAAGCTTACCCCCAGTAAATTCTGGAAGCTTATCCTCACAGAGCACGAACGCGTCGTCCGGCTTTATTTAAAGAGTTATTTCCTTAACAGGATATAACTGGGTTATCCTCAGCCAAAAGCCACGGAAAGAGCGTCCTCGACGAAGTCTTCTTACCCCAGCGAAGTCCGTCAACACTTCATACAACGACGGTATCCTCAGCAAGTCATTCTCAACAATTCAGCAAAGCATCTCTATCCCCACAGAGTACCGCTTCCCAGCACGGTCGCTAGAGTATCTTTTCTCCCCGCAGACTCTTCATTTGCCAAGTTTATTCCTCAATGGAGTTATCTTCTCCTACCGGCATTCTTGCAGTTATCATCCCCAGCGGAAGCAAAATCTGTTCTTCAACATCAGCCCAGGATACAACTTCCCGGCACCCGTCAAGGATTTACTTTCCTAGACGAAAACATACATAAAACATCACATACATCATTATAGCATGCATAACGCATTGCGTCATACAAGTCTCATTTATATCGAGAATATCATTGCTTGACCCATATCATGCATTGCATATGACTGACCTTTACCTTTCAGGAAAGATGCAGTTGAAATTCTCAATCACGTCTCAAGACTTTGACCGGTTCAGTTAGATCGACCCTAAGATTTTCCTGATGCTTATCCAGTCAAAGGCCTTCTCTTGGTTCAGTCAGATCGACCCTAAGATCTCCCTGATGCTTATCCAGTTGAAGATATTCCAAGACCTTGTCCGGTTCAGTTAAATCGACCCTAAGATTTTCCTGATGCTTATCCAGTCAAAGGCCTTCTCTGGTTCAGTCAGATCGACCCTAAGATCTCCCTGATGCTTATCCAGTTGAAGATATTCCAAGACCTTGTCCGGTTCAGTTAAATCGACCCTAAGATTTTCTTGATGCTTATCCAGTCAAAGGCCTTCTCTGGTTCAGTCAGATCGACCCTAAGATCTCCCTGATGCTTATCCAGTTGAAGATATTCCAAGACCTTGACCGGTTCAGTTAGATCGACCCTAAGATTTTCCTGATGCTTATCCAGTCAAAGGCCTTCTCTTGGTTCAGTCAGATCGACCCTAAGATCTCCCTGATGCTTATCCAGTTGAAGATATTCCAAGACCTTGTCCGGTTCAGTTAAATCGACCCTAAGATTTTCCTGATGCTTATCCAGTCAAAGGCCTTCTCTGGTTCAGTCAGATCGACCCTAAGATCTCCCTGATTCTTATTCCAGTAGAAGACACCCAAGATTTTGCTCAACAAGCGTTGTTGAAGTTAAAGTCGCCCAAGGTTCTCTTACCATCCATGCTAAGGCAGTAACCATCCCTGGTTCATTCATCAGCGTTTGAAGCTCCAGACTCAGCTCCTGTAACCAGTCAGGACACATCTATACCAAGCATCTAAATCCAGCTCCTGCAACGTGTCAGGTACTCATTTTCTCTTTTGCAGGTATGCAGGTTCTCGCTAAGGAATCTCCTACGCGATCAACATCCAGATGGCATCTATAAGCCCATCCTCCCATCCAGCAACCTCTAAATGGCATCTATAAGCCCATTCCACCACACTGCTATCATGTGAGCGCAAATTTCTGGGCACTTTAGTGTTCAATCATCTTCTACCCTCGGATTACGAAAGGCACGCCAGCCAATCTGCATCCTCAGGTCTAAGAAGATTGAACAGGGGCAACTGTTGTACCCCAAAATTTTCCCTCCCATATTCTCCAAGAAATTGCCAAGTCAAGTCACAAAGTTCCCCAAGGGTTGTGCAGCTCAACTGTCTCCTATACAGTCAAAACTAGGGTTTGTGTTCTGATCAAGAAATTGAAGGTTTCAAAGGCCCAATCAAGTCTCATATGCTTACAAAGATGGTCAAGTATCCTCATATCAAGTTTCAAGGCATTCAGCTCAAAATTGCACAGTCAAAACCCTAGATTGCACTACAGTCAACTGTAGGGGCAAAATGGTCATTTGACAGTCAAAAGTTCAAATTTTTGGTCAACATATCATTTTGAAGCCACAAACATCATTTGATCAATGCTTGATCATGATTCTCAAAATTTGGCTCAGAAATCATCAAAGATGCAAAAGTTGCTATATTTGGACAGCTGAAAAAGTCAACTGAAATTGACCAGGGCATAACTTTCACATGGATTATCAGAAAAATTCCATCCAAAGCTCATTTTGAAGAGAAAGACATTTCCTACAATTCATCTTCATATTCCAAGTCCAAGAAATTCTCTCACAAAAAGTTATCAATTTCAACATTATAGGTCATTTTCAAAAGTCAACAAAAAGGGACTTTAAGTCAAAGGCCATAACTTGAGATTGGTAAATCAAAATGACATGGGACCAAAGGCATTGGTTAAAGGACTCAAAGAACTTTCCAAAATGTCCAAGGACATGTGAAAAGCTTAAAAATTGAGCAAGTTATTCCTTGTGGAAGTTGGGAAATGTTTGGGAATTTTGAAAAGTCAACATTGATGCAAATGATCCAAAAATGCAAATGGGCCCATTTTTCTTCCAAGTTTCTTCATGCCAAGCCTATGCACGACCATTAGGCCCAAAGGGAAGTATTTTCTCATTTTTTAATTATTTATTTGAATTTATATTAATATTAATTCATTTAAGTTATTTAAATACATGAAAAATATAAAGCTTGACCTAAAAAATCTTTTTGTGCACATTCTACTCTCAAGATTTCGTGTACAATTAATTATGGCAAGTTTTGGTGTGATTGGAGCATGATTGAACCAAATTACATGTGAAAAAGATTCAAAAAAGATTTTACAAAATCAAATATGCAAAACATTGAATTCATGAGATTTGGTGCAATTTTGTTGACCTAGCATGCTCACTATATGATCAGGAATCAAAACCTAAAGCCATTAGACTCTAAGCTGCGCTGAAAACTCCATTGCACACTTGAAAAAATTGCCATAAAATTCAATTCTGAAAACGTGGTTAGAGATTCATTCAGGTCCTAATTCTTGTTTCAAAGGCTTCCTCAAGGCTCCCTGAAGCAATTCCAACTCCAAACATCCACCCAAACGCAAAGAATCGGTAACAAGGACCTTCCCTGTACAGAGAAACTTTTGAAATCCTATATCATAATTCATACATTCTTTTGCATTTTTATTTGTGAATTCTTGTTTAATATGAAGTTTCCAAGCTAACTGATATGTTTAATTGAGTTTTCATAAGCCATACGCGATATTACCATGTTCATATTCTAGGGTTTTTCAGAGCTTGATTTAGGGCTTTTACAACAAAGCAAAATTGGGGCTCAAGACCACTGCCATTGCACTTAGCACATCCAGACGAAAAGATTCCAACCCTCGCGCTCAATTTATGAGCGTCGAGGGTCTATTCGCTATTTTTTGATATATGGGTTTAGGCAACGCAACGAAAACCGTTGCCTATATGTTTTGTTTACAGGGATATTGGAGAAGACGACTCCGTGGCACGCAGGGATTGGTTGCATTTGAACTTCGCGCGCTGGACCACAATTGCCTTGGTTTTGTTTTTTTATTATTTATGTGATATAATATAATAACATGAACGTGATGGCTCAGCTGGCAGGTGGACGTACTTGTAACCCTCATGACCTGGGTTCAAGTCCCAGGTCTGGCAAATGGCAATATTATTTTTCAATATAAATTCTTATGCAGCGCGCCTATTGTGGTTCACCATGTTCCATCATCATCCCATCATACACGCGCCTAGCTGCTCCAAATCAATGGCCTAGATCTGAAGAACACGTGCACAAGGGTCAACGCGCTAGCATGCAAACTGGCAAAGTCAATGGATCAAAGCTTTAATGGGCCAGAACCTTTGGATCAACACCTCCAATTTGGGGGCTACCCCCCCTGGTTTGCTTTTCTTTTTTTATATTTTATTTTCTCAATTGCTATGTTATTTATTTTTCTTATTTGTTTTAATTAATTAATTATTGCCATAAAATATAACAACATCACAAAAAAATCAGAAAAAGGATAAAAAACATAAAAAATATTTATTTTATTTATTTTCTTGTAAATAATCAATATGTAAATTATTTAGTTTAATTAGGTTTTTTAACTTTAATTCCTTTTAATAAAATCCAAAAAAATATAGAATTAGGTTAATTGATAATTTTTATACCTTTCAAATTTTCCTTTTTTTATCATAATATTATTATTTATTTATTTTTTTATAATCAAATTTGTACATAAATAAATTAGATTTAAAATAGGTCAAATTTCAATATTTTTACAATAAACTTAAAAAACATTAGAACTAGGGTTTAGAATCTCATTTTAATTTTAATTAATTTCTCCTTTTAAATCTTAAAAAACAAAAAATACCAAAAACGTTTAATTCTAATTAATTAATTCCTCATTAATCTTAATTGTTTGTAAAAAGGTCCAACGCCCGTCGCTTTAATTATTTTGTTTCGCGCATTTTACTTCGTTGCTTATCATAATTATGTACATGTCCCAAAGCCTTGTAATAATTTTATTTCTCGCACTTTTATTCGCTTTAGTTATTTTTCAGTCAAATCGGGTCCGGTTTAATTTTGGCGATGTGGACCCGCGCCATTTGTAATAGTTGTAGATTTATTTTTTTCGCAAACTTTATAACTGTTAAAAAGCATGCAAGAATGAATGTCCTAATTAAAATCAAGCGTAAAACACAAATAAACATGACAAGACAAATAACTGAAACATGACACACAATGCGCACACATCACCCCTAGGGTACGCCTCACTGTTGCCTTTCGAAAGGTGATCGTCGAGTAGAGGACGTCTTAGTAAGTCCTCATGATCCGGGAACCTGGCATGAGGGTAGCTTCTAAGATGTCTTCCCATTGCTCTGGTGATCACCACGTCCCTAAAACTCGAATTGACCCGAACACCTCCAACGGTGGTGCTACCTACCTCTCAATGGTGGGATGGCACTACTTTAAAGGACATTTACACAGACGAATTCCTTAGGGTAGGTAGGTTCTCAAGGATACTTGCTCTAATTTCAAACAAAACAAAATCTTTTCACACTGACACTTTTCAAAAGCTTTCAAAGCAAACTTTTCAAACACTCTGACGTACGAGTCGAACTGAAATTTTTCAAAGAAACTTTTTTAAAACCCACAGTTGAAAAGCAAACAAACCTTTTGAAAACACAAATGAGCAAGTATCTAAGAGCCCATGGATAACCATGGATAGAAAGGGTGCTAACACCTTCCCTTTCTATAACCTACCTCCCGAACCGAGAGCAATCTCTTTAAGGAATTTTTCTGTGCTTTTGTCCTTTCCATTTGGAGAAAATAAAAGACGGTGGCGACTCTTGCTTCCGCGACATTTCGCGAACCAGCGTTAAACAGTCAGTTCCAGATCCACCGATCACACAGTCGGTAAACTTTTTGCTCAGGTAGTAAATTGCATGCTCTTTTCGGCCAGACTCGTCATGTTGGCCCAACACACACCCCATAGAATTCTCTAGCACAGTCAAGTACATGATCAAGGGTCTTCCTTCAACTGGAGGCATAAGGATAAGAGGCTCTTGCAAATATTCCTTGATTTTGTTGAAGGAAACTTGACATTCGTCATTCCATTTGACTACTTGATCTTTCTTTAAGAGTTTGAAGATTGACTCACAAGTAGCAGTTAAATGAGAGATGAAGCGAGCAATATAATTAAGACGACCCAAGAATCCTCTGACCTCCTTTTTAGAATGGGGAACTGGAATTTATTTAATGACATTTACTTTTGCAGGATCAACTTTGATTCCTTTTCCACTGACGACGAAACCTAGAAGCTTTCCAGACCTTACTCCGAATGTGCATTTATTAGGATTCAACCTCAATTTGTACTTCTTTAGCCTCTCAAATAGCTTGTGTAGGTGATCGAGATGCGCTTATTCGGTTTGAAATCTGGAAATCATATTGTTGTACCCAAAAATTTACCCTCTCACTTATCAAGAATTTTCTTACAATATTTCCTTAGCTCAAGACTGCACTAGGGTTTGATCAGCTCAAGACACTTACTTAAGCACTGATAACCAAAATTACGGTTTGAGTTTGCACAAGGATTTTTTAACCTCCAATTCCCCATATGACTTTCATGGACCATTTGGACCTCCAATATCACTCGTGACAAGTTTTAAGCCTTGGATCACACTTTTGCTCAGTCAATTGAGCAGTTGACCTAAAAATCAACTGTATTGGGGAAAAAGTCAACTATGGCCAATTTACAGTCAAACTTCCTAATTTTTGATCCACATAAACATTTTAAACTCATATTTATCATTGATCATGTTTGGACCATAATTCCTCAAGAAATTTGATCAAATCTCCAAAAGGGCAAGATGGTCAAAATTAGGGTTTTGATTGAGAAAGGGGAATTTCTGATTTTTGACCTAGCAAATGATCAACTGGTTTAAGGCATGATCTCAATAGTCCAATTGCATCATTTTGACCTAATTACATGGCTCAAAACATTTCTCAAGTTCAAAGGATTGACAAATGAATTTTCAGTAAACTGATCCAAAGTCAATTGTATACTGAAAAGTCAAATTTTGACTTTTTGGTCAAATTCAAATGCCAAAGATCACAATTCATCAAAATATGTCAAAATATGAAAATTATTCATCAATAAATCAAAAATTCAATATTTCATTTTGAAAAGTCAAAATTTCTAAACTTAGAAATTTTTCTAAGTGTTGGAAACTTCTTATTTTTTCATAAATTTGAGCAAAATTTTCACCATGATGCAAGATAATTAAAGAGAAACTTCCAACATTAAAGTTGTATATCTACATGAAATATACAACTTTTCTTCACACAACTTCTTCCAAAAGTTCTTGGATCTCAAGTTATAATTTTATGAACATGTGGTCATGAAACAAAACACTTAGTGAAATTTTGTCCTAATTTGATCAGGATTTTGACCCAACTTCATGGCAGTTTTTCATATAGTTACAAGGGGAATCTTCAAAATAAATTCAAAGATGGGTTGTGTAGCACATTACAAGCTTTCTAAAATGTCCAAGAACTCCTTGAGATCATTCTTGAGTAGCGAGAATCGAAGAGATAAAGTTAGGGTTTTATCACTTTAATTACAAGTCATTTTTGTGATGAACCAAATTCAAAATTCAAACTATGTTGCATAAAAACTACTTTTCAGGCCTCAAACTTGTTAGGCACTCTATAATTAATGGTTTACACAACTGTTAGAGGCCTCACTTCAAGCATTCAACGCATGGACATGCTTTATATCCATTTTTAGAAGAAATGTTACATTGCCATTTTGATAAAGTGACTTTTTGCACAAAACTTGTTCTTGAGACTTGCACTTGTTCTCTTCTGATAAAACAAGTCCTATAACTCATGAGAAATAGTTTAGACACTTACAATCATCCATCCCATGCTTGTACCTCCTCTTGAAACTTGTTTCCCACTTTTCTTCAAAATCAAGTAACCTAGCCAAAAGCTAAGAACTTGTACTTCTGACTTGCCAATGCACTCTAATCCTTTTGTTTATACATACACAGACTATTGACATAAAACACACGAATGCTGATGCCCTAAAAACACCTAGAACTCATAAACACATGTCATACTTCCATTTTCACACAAACTGACCAAAAACTTGAAACTCATAATCTACTCGTGTGTTTCTTGGCCTTTTGGTTTCTAAAGCTTCTAAACATCATATAGAATTGATCCCACACCATGTTACAAAACTGTAACACCATTAACACCATCCTCCATTTTCAAAAATAGAGCTCTGCACATTGAGTTCTCCAGACCATTTCAGCCATCCATTGCTCAAGCTAATCATTGCATTAGCTTCTTGGGACCTCAAGGAAGCTAACCTGATCATCACCATCACTTGTAACAAGCTCAAACTCAAAACACGATTTTCAGTTTTGAGGTAAATTTTCTTAACTTTGAACTCTTTATACAAGCATCATTAATGATTTATTTGTGAACAAAATATGTAGATATCATTGCCCTAAAGCTAACTGTGATACGGTGGGAGAACTGACTTAGGTTTTGCGTTTGTTTTCGCAAATGTTTCGGTTGAGCAAGAGTCGCCACCGACTTTTTATTTTATCCTAAGGAAAGGTTAAAAAAGCACAGCAAAAACCTTTGAGATGTTTTCTTGGGTTCGGGGAGTAGATTATAGAAAGGGAAGGTATTAGCACCCTTTCTATCCATGGTTATCCATGGGCTCTTAGTTACTTGCTTAGATCACTTGCCTTGTGTTTTCAATTGTTTGAAATGGTGCTTTGTGGGTGGGTTTGAAAATATTTTGAAAAGAGGCCATTTGTTGTGGCAACCTTTGTAATGATCCATGTTTGAATGTATACAAAGGTGTACTTATCTTTTGAAAAGTTTTCAATGTTTTTGAAAGTTGTTTTGAAAGTGTGTTGTGATGTGTGTTTTGAAAAATGGCAAGGATTGTTTTGCAAGATTTGGTCAAGTAACCAAGAGCTATCTACCCTAAATTTCTCAAAGATCTTTCCTATGTTTTAACCCTTTTAACAATTTTGTTCCACCATTGTATTTGGTGGACAATCTTGTGTTAGGATGTTAACGGGACGGGCGCGGGTCATCGTTTAGACCATGATTGCAATGGTGCCAAGTGTCTTTGGCAATTTTTCCTTTAAGGGACTTGATCATTTTTAGGCAACTTTCGAAAGCGTCATCGAGGGACTATGATCATTTGATTTGTTTTGTTTTGCCAAAGAAACTCAACATGCAACATGGCCCATTATTGAAGGCAACAAGTGGAGTAACCCTAGGGGTGCAAGTGTGATTGGTGTTGTCCATTTTCATGCTTTTTGTCTTTTGTTAGGTCAAGCTATTTGTTATTTGATTTTTGCATACAAAACCCTAAGTCTATCATGGCATATTTAGAAAGCTTTAAAGTGCGGAATTTAAAGTCCTAAATTATTACAACATAATTATGGGATGGGGGGTACAAATGTTCAAATGGGGATATTTAGCAAGAAATTTAAATCTAAACTATTACAATCCAAATTGAATATACAAGTTATTTAATTGTACAATAATTAAATAAAATACAATAAATATGCAAGATGCAAAAAATGATTTTTATATGTATGTAAAAGTATTTTTCATGTAACATATAAACAAAAATAAAGAGGATTAATTTTGGATATTTTCATGGTTTAGGGCAAAACCCTAATTTTGTAAATAAAAAAGTATTTATTATTTATTATATACAATATTTATTAATTATATACAAAAATAAATAAAAAGGAAGTATATTGTAAAAAAAGTGATTTTTGAGGTCAAATAATAATAAAAATAAAAATGTATTATTTTTTTATATTTATCCTAAATATTTAATAAAAGATAGATAAGTATTTATATTATTTACTAAATATATTAAATATGTACAAAAATAAAAAATGTTAATTATTTACAAAAAAAAGTATATTTTTAGAAAATGTTTCCAAACTGTAAATAAAAAAATAATAACTAAAAAATATATTTTGTATTATTATTTTTAATGTTTTAAACAAATAGTATTATATTTATTTATATATGCAACTAAATGAAACAAATAAATATCAAATAAAATGCAAAAAATGTGAGAAAAATATTTTTAGTGTTTTTTCATGCTTGAATAAAAATATAAAATCAGAATCAAAAAGAAAAAATCAAAAATGACAAATATATCACACAATGGGCCAAGGGGGTGCAAGTGGAAAATGAGTGTGCAAACAGAAAAATGAAACAGGCTCAGCCCAAAGGCAAGCTTCTTCAACCTCCAGCCATTTCTGTCTCAAAAACGCGCGCTTCTCATGCTTGTTCAAACATCCTGATTCTTTGATTCTTAGCACAAACTTATAACACCAAAAATGTAAAGCATCAAACCACGAATTCATACATATAAAGAACTTGATCTAACTCTCAGAAATGAGAGAGAATTTCTTCTCCCCCAATTCCTGACCTAGCTTTTTTCAGATGTTCAGTTTCAAAATTCTCTCAGTACACACAACATAAATGAAAAGTAATGATATGGGTAGCTTCAGGGCCATGAGTAGGACATAACTTCTTCACAAACCTAAGCCTAGATATGCCTGGATAGAGAGATAGAAGTTCAAACTTTTACCTGTTCAGCTTGAATCGTGAACAACAATGGAGGTACTTTCAATGCAATGTGAGGACTTGTACAACTTGCTTGAGGTCCAGGGATGCTTCTCCAACCTCTAGCTTGCTCTGAAACTAGCTGAATCGAGCTATGGAAGTTCACCTGCAAAGTTGAAAACTGAAAATGGAAAATGATGTTAGGGATGTTACAGTTTGTGTTCAATGCTTGGGATAGCTTCAGTGGGTGATATAGAACATGTTTGAACTCCCTTTGGCCAAAGTGCACGAGTGGAAAGGTTTATAGAAGTCAAGTTGCAGAAGGGACTCTGTTTTTTCAGTAGGATGGTGTTTTGGTGTTTAAGGAGGTGTGAGGGGTTAATGAATCGTGCCTTAGGTCTGTTAGGGTGTATGGAAGATGTTCACAAGGTTTTTGTTTGGCTGTGTAGACAGGAGATGGAAGTTGGTATGTGTTTGCAAGATTTCTTCTATGTGAAGCAAGGAAATGTGTTCTTGGATATAAACCAGTACAATGCCCCAATCTATGCTGCACCTCTTGTTATTGAAACTTGTAACTTGTAGATTTGATTTGGCTTCAGAGATATGGCCTCATGCCTCTTGGATTTGGAACTTGACATAAAGTGTAACTTTATCAAAATGGCTAAAATGCTTTTTCTAATTATGGATTAATCTAACATGTATTGCCCAAATGAATGAAATAACATCTTGGCACAATGGTTTAGCATTGAATTATTGAGTAAGAAAGGGATTAGAGGCCTGTAACCTAGCTTGTGCATGCTGAGTTTGAAAATGCAAAGTGTTATGAACATGCATTTGGTCAAGAACAAAAGTGACTTTTGCCCAACTTTGTCAATTCGATTCTCCCTAACCACAAGGGTGTTTGAGAAGTTCTTGGACAATTTGGAAAGCTTGGAATGTGTAATACAATCCATCTTTGTAATGCAAGTTGAGATTCCAAGTGGAAGCATGTGAAAAGTGGCCATGAAGTTGGGCAAAAATCCTGCCTAAAATAGGTCAAAAAATTTCTAAGTTAAGAATGTTTTGCACCCCTATTCCAAAACTTATAACTTGAGCTACAAGCTTCTTTTGAGAAAACTTTGTGAATCAAAGTTGTAGATTTTGCAATAGACTATGAAATTCTGGCTGCAAATACTCAATGTCACGTTTAATGTTATGACACCGTATCTTACTTTCTATGTAAATACAAAAACAGTAAAGAACACAGTCAATTGTTTACCCAGTTCAGTGTGCAACAACACCTACTCTGGGGGCTACCAAGCCAGAGAGGAAATCCACTATAAGAGATGTTAATTCAGGAATAAAACAACCAGTTTATCTCCTTCACTTAAGACCTACCCAATGCAATTTCAATCTAAGTACAACTTAAACCTGAGTTCCTACTCACTCCCCCTCAATCACAGCAGTGATACATAAAACAATTTGACTAATGAATTGATGAAGACACTCTTAAAAAACATACACTTGATTAAGCTTCACAGCTTTTTAATCAAGCAACACAACCACTCTTGCTTCATAGCTTTGAGTGATACACACACCTAACTTGACTCTGCTTCACAGCTTTAGTCAAGAAACATTCAAACACTCTTGCTTCAAAGCTTTGAGTGCTACACAAACCTTACAATTAAAAACCTATTCCAAGTCACTTATCACAATGATAATTGCTTGAAGTACAATAATTAAACCTATACAGTTTACAAATGATCTTCTGACTAAAAAGGGATTACTTGAAAAACAGCAGCTCTGTTGAATATATAGCAGTTGCATCTTCAGTTAGGGTTTCCACAAAAAGCTAGGGTTAATTCCATTTGACCTTAAGACTAGGTCACAGGACTTTATCAACCAGGTTAGGGTTGAGCTAGGTTAACCCAAAGAAAACGCAGGAAGCTGTTCTGGAAAGACTGAGTCAGTTTCCTGAAAAAACTCAGAATTAACCAAACTGCAAACCTGTTAGTTCAGAACAGGATGTCTTAACATCTGTTATGACATCTGAAAAACCTGTCTACTGATTTAGGAAAATGTGATCATTTTGCAAATTGCTCAGATACACACTTATAAACATCAGTACCTGAATGACAATATTTTTCTGTAAAGGTACCTAATGAATCAGTACAAACTAAACTAGAATGTTATGACATCAGTCATGACATTCACACATACACTTGGGTTTTACCAAAAATGCAAGCCAATAACTAAACAACTACAAACTCCCCCTTTGGCAGATTTTTGGCTAAAGACCCTAAGTAATCAGAGATAGATAGCAGCAGAAAGAAATGACTGCAGAAAAATAGAATTTCTAATTAAGCAAGTATCAAAATATTCTCCCCCTCTTTAGCCACAAATGGGCCAAAGATACATGTTCATAAAAATTATACAGTTATCCAGAAAAAAGTAATAAGAGCGGCAGCAGAAAAAAACTGAACACACTTCCAAACTCCACCAGGTACCAGCACCAACCAGCAACACCACCAAACAACAACCAACCTTTAAGCACTGTCATCAGACTCAGAGGATTCGGGCTTCTTCCTTTTCTTGTGAGCAATGTCAGCATTCTTCTCTTTGTCTGATGTCTCAACATCCTTAGAGACATCTGGATTGGTTTCAGCATTTGAACTTTCTTGATTCAAAGGAACAGAAATGCCAGGAACTGAGTGGTTCTCGTTCAGAATTCTTGAAACAATTTTAGCTATTGCTTGACTAACATAGGCTGACCCTTCCCTATTTGCAATTTCAGGGGGAACTGAAGAAGAAGGATGAGATGGATTACCAGAGGCAGAAGCTTGGGACTTTCCTGCATGTATTGTTCTCAACTCTTTGACCTTGGTGGGGTTAGTTCCCACTTTTCTACGAGAAGAGATCTCCAGGACTTCAGAGTCCAGACAAGAAGAGATTGTCCTATAATCTTGATCAGAGGAAGAGGTTGAAATAGTCGTATTGGATGATGATGGTGTTTGAGACATTTTGACAGTCTTAGAGGACCAACAGCAACTGAAGAGAAAATTCTGATTGAGAGACTGGGTTTTGATGAGGAGACGAGAGGGGAAGGAAGAAAAGGAGTGTCTATTCAACTTCTTAAAAGAATTGAAGGAAATGGGAAAATATAATTTTAACCCAATCAGAACAAGCATAACTCCTTTAATCCTTGTTTTAAGCAAAATTGATTGCTACAATTCCTCATGTTGGCAAATACCCAACTTACCCCTCAAGTTTTCAAATTGATTTGCATCAAGAGCCTTGGTAAAAATGTCAGCCAGCTGTAGCTCAGTGGCAACATGTTCCAATTTGATTGTCTTCTCTTCTACAAGGTCTCTGATAAAGTGATGTCGTATGTCAATATGTTTGGTCCTACTATGCTGAATGGGATTCTTGGAAATGTTGATTGTACTTAGATTGTCACAATACAATGTCATAACATCTTGTGTGACATTATACTCAGTAAGCATCTGTTTCATCCAGATCATTTGAGAGCAGCTACTACCAGCTGCAATGTATTCAGCTTCAGCAGTAGAAAGAGACACACAATTCTGTTTCTTGCTGAACCAGGAAACCAGATTATTTCCCAAGAAGAAACATCCTCCAGAGGTGCTTTTTCTATCATCAGCACTACCAGCCCAATCAGCATCACAGTAGCCAGTCAGAGCTGGTTCACAGCCATGAAAATACATCAACCCATAGTTGTAAGTTCCACTCACATACTTCAAAATTCTCTTCACTTGATTGATATGACTGACTTTGGGATCAGCTAGGTATCTTGCACAAACTCCAACTGCAAAGGCAATATCAGGTCTGCTGGCAGTTAAGTACAACAAGCTTCATATCATGCTTCTGTACAGACTTTGATCCACCTTAACCCCACTTGAATCTTTTGAAAGCTTTAGATGAGTAGGAGCAGGAGTCCTTTTGTGACTTGCATTCTCCATACCAAACTTCTTTACAATGTTCTTAGCATACTTGCTTTGAGATAAGAAGATTGAGTCCTCCATCTGTGAGACTTGCAGTCCAAGAAAATAAGTTAGTTCTCCCATGAGACTCATTTCGAATTCAGCCCGCATCTGGTCAGCAAAGTGTTTAACCATATGTTCTGACATTCCTCCAAACACTATGTCATCAACATATATTTGGGCAACCATCAACTTCCCTCCTTCAGTTTTGACAAAGAGAGTTTTGTCCAAGCCTCCTTTTCTGTAGCCTTTGTCTGAGAGAAACTTTGTTAACCTGTCATACCAAGCTCTAGGAGCTTGTTTCAGGCCATATAGAGCTTTTCTCAATTTGTAGACATGATTAGGGTGGGTTGGATCCACAAAGCCTTTAGGTTGTTCCACATAAGCTTCCTCATTTAAGTACCCATTTAGAAAGGCACTTTTCACATCCATTTGAAATAACTTGAACTTCAGAAGACAAGTAATTGACAATAGGAGTCTGATTGATTCCAGTCTGGCTACAGGTGCAAAGGTTTCATCAAAATCAACCCCTTCAACCTGGGTATATCCTTGAGCAACAAGTCTTGCCTTATTTCTGGTGACAACTCCTTCAGCATCTGACTTGTTCTTGAAAATCCATTTTGTCCCAATGATGTTAGTTCCTTCAGGTCTAGGAACCAGTTCCCAAACTTCATGTTGCTTGAATTGGTTCAGTTCATCTTGCATTGCACCAATCCAGTATTCATCAGTTAAAGCTTCCTTGACATTTCTTGGTTCCATTTTGGACACAAAACAAGAGTGTGAGATGATTTCTCTAGATCTTGTAATCACTCCACTGTTGGGATCTCCTATGATGAGCTCTTTTGGATGATCCTTCTGAATTCTGATGGAAGGGATCTTGCTAGCTTCCTTTGATTCAGATTCTGTTATGGTGGAGTTGGGTAGATCATCCTGTTGGGTTGAAGTCTCAAAGAATGTCTCAACAGTACAAGGAACATCTATTTCTTCATGATAATCATCAATTATAACATTTATTGATTCCATCATGGCTTTGGTTCTGGAATTGAATACTCTATAAGCTCTGCTGTTTGAGGAGTATCCTAGAAATATGCCTTCATCACTTTTAGGGTCCAGTTTTCTTCTTTGTTCACGATCAGCCAGAATATAGCATTTGCTGCCAAACACATGGAAGTACTTCACAGTTGGTTTTCTTCCTTTCCAGAGTTCATATATGGTGGATGAGGTTCCCTTTCTCAAGGTGACCCTGTTATGAACATAGCAGGCTGTAATCATAGCTTCAGCCCAAAAATACATAGGAAGTCTTTTGGCATGTAACATTGCTCTGGCAGATTCCTGTATGGTCCTGTTTTTTCTTTCCACAACTCCATTTTGCTGAGGTGTTATAGGAGAAGAAAATTCATGACTAATTCCTTCTGAAGAACAAAAATCATCAAACTTGCTGTTTTCAAATTCCTTGCCATGATCACTTCTGATTCTGACAATACACCCTTCCTTTTCTCTTTGGATTCTTTTGCACAATTCTTTAAAAACTTCAAATACATCAGATTTTTCCCTAATGAAATTAATCCAGGTGAATCTGGAAAAATCATCTACAACCACATAGGCATATCTTTTTCCACCAAGACTCTCTACTTGCATTGGTCCCATCAGATCCATATGAAGAAGTTCTAGAACCTTAGAGGTGGTCAGATATCTTGACTTTGGATGTGACATCCTAGTCTGCTTACCAACCTGACATTCACCACAAACTCTTTCTTTATCAATTTGCAGTCTTGGAATCCCTTTGACTGCCTCCAAGGAGATAATCCTCTTCATACCTCTTAGATGAAGATGGCCAAGTTTTTGGTGCCACAGTTTCACCTCTTTTTCTTCTTTTGCAATGGAACACACAGATGAGAAATTAGTGTTCTCAGGCTCCCACAAGTAACAGTTGTCTTTAGATCTGACTCCTTTCATTACTATTTCTTGTTTGTCATTGATTACAAGACATTCAGATTTTGAGAAATTGACCTTGAATCCTAGATCACACAATTGACTGATACTAATGAGATTAGCAGTCAGCCCTTTTACCAGCAGTACTTCATTCAGACTTGGAACTCCAGGGCAGTCCAAATCACCAACCCCTTTGATTTCACCTTTAGCACCATCTCCAAAGGTCACAAAGCTGGTGGTGTGAGGCTTAACATTATTGAGGAGGTTCTTGATTCCAGTCATGTGTCTGGAATATCCACTGTCAAAGTACCAGTCTTCCTTTGTAGAGACCCTCAGGGAAGTGTGGGCTATCAGGGCAGTAGCCTTTTTCCTCCATTTAGGAGCATGTGGTACCTTTTTAGACTTAGGTTTGACACCTGAGTTCTGATTAGGGTATCCATGCAATCTGAAGCAGAAGGGCTTTATGTGGCCATATCTCCCACAATGATGACATCTCCATCTTTGGTACCTTTTCTTCATATGTCTTTGTTCCTGATGATGCGAGTTGTGTTGAGACATCTGTTTTGACATTTGCTTATCAGTACCAGATTTCTTTGCTTCCATAAATCCTAGTCCAGATTTATTTCCCACATTTTGTCCAACCTGAAGGATCTCTTCCAATCTGTCTGTTCCATTTGTCAGCATCTTGACAGATTTGGTCATTTGATTCAGTTGTGAGTTCAGCAATTGAACTTCTCCTTCTAGATGACTTATAGTTTCAAGGTTTGCCCTTTTTTCAGCCTCCAGCTTTATGATGAGTTTTGATTGTTTCTCATTCTGCACACAGACTTCAGTACTTCTGATACACAATTTCTTGTAAGTATCAGCCAGTTCTTCAAAAGTCACCTCTTCATCACTGATGTCACTTTCAGAGGTACAAACACCAGTTAAAGCAGTAACTAGTTTGGCAGATTCTTCTTCAGATTTACTTTCTGAATCACAGTCAGACCAAGTAACAGTCATTCCTTTCTTTTGTTTCTTAAGAAAGGTAGGACATTCAGCTCGAATATGCCCATATCCTTCACAACCATGGCATTGAATTCCTCTGCCTTGATTTCCCTTCTCTTCTGACCTTGGTCTTCTGCTGGAACTGTCAATGTCAGAGGGAATGTTATGAACATTAGACCTTGACTTTGGATCTATTCTTTTGATGAGTTTGTTGAACTGTCTTCCAAGCATGGCTATAGCTTCTGAAATATTTTCTTCAACGTCAGTGTTGGACACAAGTGCTATGCTCTTGTTCTTCTTGTCACCATTATCAGTGATCCCCATATCAAAAGTCTGAAGAGACCCAATAAGTTCATCCACTTTCAACTTGCTGATGTCCTGGGCTTCCTCTATGGCAGTTACCTTCATTGAAAATTGTGATACGGTGGGAGAACTGACTGTGGTTTTGCGTTCGTATTCGCACTTGTGCGGTTGAGCAAGAGTCGCCACCGACTTTTTATTTTATCCTAAAGGAAAGGTTAAAAAAGCACAGCAAAAACCTTTTGAGATATTTCGTGGGTCCGGGGGGTAGATTATGAAAAGGGAAGGTATTAACACCCTCTTCATCCATGGTTATCCATGGGCTCTTAGTTACTTGGTTTTTTAGATCACTTGCCTTGATTTTCGATTGCTTGAAAAATGGTGTGTGTGTGTGTGTTTTGGAAATGTTTTTGAAGAGATGCCTTGTCTTAGGCGACTAATGTATTTGACTCGTGTTTGAGTGTTTTACAAAAGTGTGGATCTTTTCGAAAAGATGTTTCAAATGTTTTTGAGAGTTTGTTTGAAAGTGTCGTCGATTGTGGTTTTTGAAAAGAAGGCAAGTGTTTTTGCAAGTCGATCTCAAGTAACTAAGAGTTTTGTCTACCCTATTGTACTCAACGGTTTTTGTTATGTTTTAACCCCTTTTTAACAATTTTGTTTCACCATTGAATTTGGTGGATAATCTTGCGTTTAGGAAGTTTATTCGGGACGGGCGTGGGTCATCGTATGGACCATGAATGCAATGATGCCAAGTGTCTTTGGCAATTTGTTTTGAAGGGACTATGATCATTCCGTTTAGGCAACATTTTGAGAGACTTATGATCATTTGATTTTGTTTTGCCAAAGATACTCGATGTGCAAGCATGGCCCATTTTGGAAGGCAACATGTGGAATTACCCTAGAGGGTGCAAGTGTGATTGTGTATTGATTTCATGTATTTGTCTTGTATTAGGTTATCTAGCGTTTGATTTTATGTACATGCAAACCCTAGGTATAACCATGGTATAATTGAAAGCGGTAAATTGCGAAAATGTAAAAATCTACGCTATTACAAAATAAGTATCCGGGAGTGGGGGTACATGTGTATGAATGGGGATGAGACTTATAGTATCCAATAAGTTACAACCAAATCGAATTTGCGATCAAATGTAAATATCGAATATACAAATATAAGATAAACAAATGTGTATAGGGCAATGTGAATGTATTTGTATTGTGTAAGTGTGAGATGTATATGTATATGTGATTATTTACAGGTGCGGCAATGTGAAATTAAAGAAAGTAATGTTAGGTATTTGCTTTGACCTAAATATGCGTTTAATGAATCTTTGATTTGTATATTTTTAATATGCACAAAAGAAATGTTTTAATTTAATGTTCAAGTTCTAATTAAATTGTGTATAAAAATGATGTTTTTAAGAAAAGAAAATATTTCTAAGTTTTAATTATGTATACAAAAAGAGTATTTTTCATTTGTTATGTACAAAAATATTTTAATTAAAAAAGAAAGGAAAAATGTTTTCAATTTTAATTACATGGTGTAAAAAAAATGTATTTTATTATTTATGTACAAATATATGTTTTAATTAAAAGAAAAGAAAAAAAAGTATTTTCAAATTTAATTATATGGTGCCATAAAAATGGTATCTTTATTATAAAAAAATATGTTTAAATAAATGTCAAGAAACAAAAGTAGAAAAAATGTATTCTTAATTGTTATGTAAAAAAAATATTTTAATTAAATAGAAGGAAAGGGTTGAGTTTATGTGAAAAGAAGAAAGGCTTTTGATCAGAGGCAAAATGGGGGGTGCACATTAAAATGTTTGGGTTTTGGTGTCTCAGAAACGCGTTGGGCCCATAGTTGAACGAACAGTTTTAGGGTTTGAAAGTTTTGTTGTTCAGTTGGACATTGGCTTTAGGGTTTGCAGCGAGCAGGAGCGCCGTTTGTGGCTACTTCGTCTTCTCCGCCCGTCTTTTCGCCATAGATTCAAAGCTCCGACCTTCTCGTCCTAGCCACCGTGCCATCTCCTCCTCCATTTGCCCTCCTCCATGGGTCGTTCACGTTAGGTACGGAAATTCGTCTTCGTTTAAAATCTCATTTCGTCTTGCATGCCATGTTTTTTTTCTTCACTTGATTTTTGCTTACTGATTTATGCGATGTTGCGAAGAAGGAATGAAAGAGATTATACATTGGCGAAGGAGGAGGAAGGAGGCACTTGGGGGCTTGACGAGCGGAGACAACGTGAGGCGCGCTTTGTCTTCTGGTATTTCTGTACTTTCCTTAAGCTTTATGATGTCAATCTGAAGGCTTGATACGCATGTCCTCTTTTCTTCTTCTCTTTCTGTATACTCGTTGCTTACGTTGGTTGCCTCTTGATTGTCTTTGAACGTATTTTGCTTGCCCAATGAAGAACCTAGGGTTCTAAGGGCCTGAGTTGCCTTTGAATGATTTGCCTTTCTTCTTTGCCTCTGAATGGCCTTGAGATCAGTATGCTTTTGAGTGTTTGTTTTTGCTCAATGATGCTTTTTTCTTTTACTGAGGGCTTGAGGGTTCTGACAGGGTTAAGGGTATATGCTGGTATGGCTTTGAGTCGTTTAAGGTTTGAACTGGACAGGTTGGCTTCTTGAGGCTCAGCAGGTTTTAGGGTCATGTGTTTATCAGTTCTGGCTTTGGGTTTTCAGGCCATTTGCAGGTTAACTGGTTTATTAGCTTGACAGGTTATGAGGTTTGGATTTTAGCAGGTTATGATAGTCTTAGCAGGTTCAGGCTAATGCAGGTTTTACTGGTTTTTGGCCTCTTGCTTCAGGCTGGTTTTGATGCTTATTGATGGTTATGAGCTTAACAGGTTTGATGGCTTGGTGTCCAGGTTTGTGTGTTCCCCCTGTGTTTGAGTTGTTGATAGGTTATAAGGCTTAAAGGTACAGGCTTGTGCGTTTCTTGTTGATGGCCTCAGCAGGTTTGAGCCAATGCAGGTTTTAAAATGCTTAGCGGGTATGATGCTTTTGGGGTTTTTTGAACTGGTATTCTGGCTTTCTGGGTTAATGCAGGTTTTGTATATGCAGTAGCAGTTTGTATATTTCCCCTTTGCGTTGGTTTGCCCCCTTGAACTGTGTTTGTTCTTGTGTGTTATATCTTTCTTCCTATGCCTCTAAGCCTAAAAACCTACTCCCTTCTTACTTTATCTCTCTCTCTTCTAGTACAGTTGCATTATAATATTATGCTTTTTGTACTTAATTCTGAAAGTGGCTACTGATGGGAAATGATGATAAAAGAGTTTGCTTGCATATCATGCTTTCCTCTGCATTCTTTATCTTTTCTTTGACAGCTTTTGTACTTTGTGAATTTTCCATATCTTTGCCAAATCCTTTTCATGACAGCTTTGAGTAGACTTTGGCACTTTTGACAGCAAATTGTACTTCTTTATCTTCTTTGATATCTTTGTGCAGTAACTTGTCCCTTTTGGATTTTGACAGAAAGTTGCATTTTGGATTTTTCTTCAGTTTGGTTGAACTTGAACTATGCAGTTTGACATTTTGAATTTATGCATTTTGTCATTTTGCATTCATGATTAAATGAATAAAATTCTTCCCTCTTTGTGAACCGGGAGAAATCCCGTGATTTGCAGAGAGGGTTAACTGATCCCAATCAGTGGCCCTTAATGATGACTGCAAATTTTATCTGTCTTTTCAATTTAACTGCTTTTTTGACTTTTCTCTTTTCTTTTGCAGATGAATATTCGGATGGAGAAGAATAAAGTGAAGCATGAAGAATTAGAAATAAATAGGATAGTTTTCTTTTTATTTAAATTTAAATCAATGTAAAACCAATGTTTGTAATTAAATTCCAAACATCAATTGTACAGTTAATTTAAAGATAAATAAAAGTTTCCATTATCCAATTTAATTATGTTTTCTCTTTATTGTTTATTTATTATTTAAAACTCTTTGAATTAAAATAATTGAAAAATAAATTTCAATAATTTAATTTAGAATAATAAATAAATAAACAATGCTTTAGCACACTGATCAGTTAAACCTGGTATCTCCAAAGCAAAATGACAGTTAACCGAAATAAACCAAACAGGCGCATTCCCTCTTCACTGATTTTCAACAAACACTGTAAATCCAAACTGCGTATTTCTTTTGACTGGCTCAAACAAAACAACGTGAATTCAAACCAACTGCCTCTTTTACTGATCAAATCAAAACAACGCTAATTCAACCCGAATCTTGGAATAACTTGCAAAGTGCTGTGGAAATTTAATCTTTCTGAGAATATGCCCATAAAAACTTAATTCCTGATTAAATGCCAACGAACATTCGCCTGATCAAAATTGAGCCAGAATCAACCAAAACCCTAAGCCAACTTGTGAACTGTTCTAGAGCCATGAAAACCAGTAAAACCCTAATTTTGCTTGACTGACAAGAAAAGTCCGTTTGTCCGATTCTTGAGCCAGTTTGAAAAGTCAGGAAACGCATGAAGTTATGATTTCTTGTGGTAAAATGCGAGGGAAAATTTTGGGGTACAACAGTTGCCCCTGTTCAATCTTCTTGGACCTGAAGAGTTAGATTGACAAGTTTGCCTTTCGCGACTTGAAGGTAAAAGAAGACTGGACACTAAAGTGCCCAGAAAATTTGCACTCGGCGATGTGATGGTAGAGGTGAATGGGCTTAAAGATGCCATTTGGTGATGGGCTTAGAGATGCCATCTGGTGCGATAGAATCTTGTCGGGGAATGGGCTTAGAGATGCCATTTGGTGATGGGCTTAAAGATGCCATCTGGTGACTGTTGGTAGGGGGATGGGCTTATAGATGCCATCTGGACATGTTGAACTGTATGTCAATGGTGAGTGGACAAGTATCAGAAAGGCATCCATGTTTTGGAACATCTCTGAATGAGGGGTCCGAATAAGCAACAGATTGACGTCCATGTCTGGAGAATCCGTAAACTATTTTCAGGAGTTGGGATTGAATAAGCAATAGAGCAACATCCGTTGTTGGGAAGCGTCCGTAAACTGTTTTCAAAAGTTGAGAAGAGTCTGAACAAGTTGGTAGATTGACATCCGTTGTAGGGAAGAATTTGTAAACTGTTTTGAGAAGAGTCTGAACAAGTTGGTAGATTGACATCCGTTGTAGGGAAGAATCTGTAAACTGTTTTGAGAAGAGTCTGAACAAGTTGGTAGATTGACATCCGTTGTAGGGAAGAATCTGTAAACTGTTTTCAGAAGTCTTGAAGTTGAAGAGGAAACGGTGTAGGGTTTCCTGATGATGCGTTTGAATGGATCCGGAATAAGTATCAGAACGTCGCAGTGTCCGGGTCACATCTGAACTATTTCTGGATGAATCTCGGGAGATGATCTGTGTCTGTCGACTGCTCTTACCTGAAATGTAAAGGGTTAGCCGTATGCAATGTTATGATGCATGATGCAATGTATGTGACATCAATGTTTATGACATGAATGTGATGAATGCGCATGTAAGCTGATGAGCTATCTTGCTGAGGATAAATGAATCCGAGATGGCTGAAGATAAAAGCATCTTGACTGCTGCCGGGGAAAATAAATCCCTGGCTGCTGCTGGGGAAGAGAATTCCTGATGACCTCTACTGGGGAGTTCCAATCTAATAGGCTTATGCTGGGGAGGTAAGATTGAGAATCTTCAGCTCGGTGGGAAGTAACTCTGGCGACTTCACTAGGGAACTCAAGATTTGCCCTCCCAAAACTCTGTGGGGAGAAGGCTCAATGGTCTGGCTCCGCTGGGGATTGATAATTTGAAGTTTGACTTTGCTGGAGATAATGAAGCTTGACTCTGAGTGGAGTTAGCTTCTGGAAGAATCTGAACAAGCGATAGGTTAACCTCCGTTACTTGGAGAACCCGTGAACTGTTTTCAGAAATCTTGAGATTGAATAAGCAATAGAGCCGCATCCGTTGTTGGGAAGCGTCCGTAAACTGTTTTCAAAGGTTGCATCTGAACAAGCTGATAGATTAACATCCGTTGTTGGGAAGAATCCATAAACTGTTTTCAGAAGTCTTGAAGAAGAATCTGAACAAGTGATAGGTTAACATTCGTTTACTTGGAGAACCCATGAACTGTTTTCAAAAATCTTGAGGTTGAATCAGCAATGGAGCCGCATCCGTTGTTGGGAAGCGTCCGTAAACTAATTTCAAAGGTTGCTTCTGAACAAGCTGATAGATTAACATCCGTTGTTGGGAAGAATCCATAAACTGTTTTCAGAAGTCTTGAAGAGGAACCGGTGTAGGGCTTCCTGAAGATGAGCTTGTGTAAAACTGCATCGGTTTTTGAACACTTTTGACATTCGAATGCCTCAAGTGGTGATGTAGATAAATTCCTGGCTTATTACAGGTGTTGGTCTACAATCGGTCGTTCACAGATGTTTTCTTGGGTTGTTACAGGTGTTGATCTGGAATTCTTCAGACATGCCCTGGCTGGATACAGGAATCGAATCTGGAAAGGTGATAGTTGATAGATATGCCCTGGCTGAATACAGGAATCGGATCTTCAAACTCTTCAGACGTGCCCTGGCTAGATACAGGAATCGAGTCTGGAAATGTGGTCAACAGATATGCCCTGGCTGGATACAGGAGTCGAATCTGGAATTGTGATAGTTGATAGATATGCCATGGCTGGATACAGGAATCGAATCTTCAAACTCTTCAGACGTGCCCTGGCTAGATACAGGAATCGAGTATGGAAGTGTGGTCAACAGATATGCCCTGGCTGGATACAGGAGTCGAATCTGGAATAGTCGTCAACAGATATGCCCTGGCTGGATACAGGAATCGAATCTTCAAACTCTTCAGACGTGCCCTGGCTAGATACATGAATCGAGTATGGAAGTGTGGTCAACAGATATGCCATGGCTGGATACAGGAGTCGAATCTGGAATAGTCGTCAACAGATATGCCCTGGCTGGATACAGGAATCGAATCTTCAAACTCTTCAGACGTGCCCTGGCTAGATACAGGAATCGAGTTTGGAAGTATGGTCAACAGATATGCCCTGGCTGGATACAGGAGTCGAATCTGGAAATGTAATAGTTGATTTGTTGAACACTTTTGACATTCGAATGCCCCAAGTGGTGAAGAAGGAGTCTTGAATCAGATTACTCTGCATATTGAGAGATTTCTTGAAATCTTGACTGGACTGCCCCAGGTTAATTGAACTTTGAAAGATCTGTTGGACCTTGACTGGACTACCCCAGGTTAATTGAATTGTGACATGCCATGCCCATTGTTGATAGGGGATTTGATGGAAGTGTTATCCCCTTGAAGTGATTTTGACTTACTGAGAGAGTTTTCGTTCCCCCGAACATTTGCTGTATGAATTTTTTCGCTGTCAAACAAAAAGGTCAAATGCAGACAGTGATATTCGAATAATGCAAAGCTTATGTTTGTCTCAAAATTTTGAAAAATGCGTTTTTAGCAGAAAACTTTTCATAAGACAAGTTAACACAAGATTTAGAGCAAAGCCCTACAGGAGTCAGGATACCTTTTGTGACAGTATGCTTTCGAACTAACCCATGCTTCAATTAGGACTTTTGAAGGGTTGTAACGTGGCTTGGTTCACGGTTTAAGAAACAAAGGATAAAGGCTTAAAGTATATTTGTACCCACCCGCTCTTCGTGATGTTCTCCAACCTAAGCTCAGTTAATTGCGTCATACTCTGTTTTTTGAGTTTGAAATGACTTTTGGACGATGGTTCACCAGTTGAATTTGGGGGAGACAGTCATCATCTCCTTTTTTCTTTTCCAACACTTTTCATGTTGTTGAGGATTTTGTAATGACCTCACTATTTTGATTTTGATTTGTTATCCCTAACTTTTGCCTGACTGTTACCGTTTTCCAGGATTACTGTCAGCGGGATGCCCCAGCTTTCTTAAGCCTCCTTTATAGGTTTTGGCTCAACGGGCTTTTCTCTTTTGAGAGATTGACTGTCTATGTGATAGGGAACCACCCCTGTCTTTTGATTCCAAAGGAATGCTTTCTTTTTTGACATCGTTCGTTGTATTACGAACTGAGAGTTTGCAACTTCAATGCGCATTTTCTTTTGAATTAACTGAGATACTACCCTGCCCCAGGTTTATATCAAAGGTTTTGATTGTTTAGAACAGACAACTCCTACTTCTTTGGCTCGAAGGGGTTGACTAGGGATTGACTTCCTTATAACTCCAGTGTTTGGGAATTGAAAGAAATGCCTGTACATCATCAGCAAGGTCTGTTCAAAAGCATACTGTATAAGATCATGGTATTGTTTCGTCATCCTCCCTCTAAAGGCTTACAGCTTTTTATCAAGAGTCAAATATCATAAAGAAAAGCATAAGAGTAGTGAAACGAATGGATGGATTCAAGACAAACATATGCAATGCATTAATGAAAACAGAGTTTAACATCGATAGATAATTGTTTGACAGCAAAAGAAATTACAACTTTGAAAATTCAAAAAGAAGCAAAAGTCTTTCAGCTCGAGCTTTGTCACTTCAAGCGGAGAACCCTTTAACGGAAGATTTTCATCTCGCCGTCTGGCATAAATTCCAGCACCCCAATGTCGATCAGATCTTGAATCTTGTTCTTCAAGGCCCAACAGTCGTTGGTGTCGTGTCCCGGGCTGTAGGAGTGGTAAACACAGAATGCGTCGGGATGATAGTGAGGAGAGGAGGTATTGAGCTTCTGAGGAGGATCCTTTACGGTAAGCAAATTGACCTCCAACAGGCGCTTCAGTATAAAGAATGATGGTATTTCAGTCTCCGTGAACTGTCTTCCCGACTTTTCTTGCTTACGCCGATTACCCCGTTGACGCTGGCGAGGTTGTTGATGGGCTTGTGACCCTGAAGCAAGCAAAGGAGCTTTCCCCTTGTCTTCTTGAGTGGATGGAGGCTGAGTGGTGACTTGATCTTCGACCTCAGATGTTTGCCCCAGTTGGTTGCTTGGAAGCAGTTGGCGGACAAGAACTATGAGTTCCTCTTGTCTTTGAGATAGGTCTTGGATGAGAGCCATCTGGCCCACCAACTGTCCCATCACTTGGGTCCTCAGTGTCGTCAGATCAAACTGCAGCTTCGCAAGCTGATCACTCCTGGCATCGTTGGAATTCCCCAAGCCCTTTGTGAGGAGAGCTTTCATCTCTTCTTGCCCCAGAGACAAGTTCAGGAACATCTCCTGCAGCTGAGCAGTCTGGTCTTGGATGTCTTTGACAGACCTTTCTAGAGCCATCTCTTGCTGAAATAAACAGCAGGAGAGTAAGGAAACCTGAAAAAGGAAAGATTGTCAAAATGCAATGCATGATATGTGGATGCATGCTTTCAAGGATCTCTTGGGGTAAACACAAGAAAATGTTAGAGGTTGAACTTTGCTCTTGGATTGGAGATCTCTGCACCGGTGGACGTCCTTCCACAAGAATCAAGCTCACCATGTCGAGTGGGTCATAGCCACTGATTCAAGTTGTTGTTCTTGATCTTTGACTAGAGAACTTTGTATCGATGGATGTCTTTCCACGAGAATCAAGCTCACCATGTCGAGTGGGTCATAGCCACTGATTCAAGTTGTTGTTCTTGAACTTTGGTTGGCATTGGTTAGAGGAGAAACCTCTTGCCCCTCGGTAGACGTCTGGTTCAACGTAACCCTGCATCAAAAGAACCCTCGAGATCCTTGAAATGGTTATTGAAAATGCTATGGTATGATGTTATGATATCATGTACATGTTATGCAAAGAGCAAGTGAGTGTATATACAGACACACATATTCACACAAAGCAAACAAGTCCTTAGGTTTAGGCTTGCATGAGGTTCAGGTACTACCCTCTTTCAGTTCGTTGGTTAAAACCTGTCCTATCAAAAGTAACCGGGTTCTAGAGGATCTCAAATCATTGGCTACCCTCAATCGGTCATAACTCCAGCATCGCAACCTTTTCTCGCGGCCGGAACCATCCCGAGAGTTTAGCCTCAATGAGCGTAGCATACTGCTACTGTTCTAATGGCCAAGTTGGGTCAATTTAGGGTTCTAAGGTCGGTTGGTGCTTAATGACTCCTTGGAAGACCCATATTCTCCCCGTTTCAACACGAGGAATATCGGTACAGACCAAGACGCCACACCAACGTAGCCACTGCTTCACCCATGTCAGTATACCCCGGACAGGTCCCTCGCAGATTATGCCACCTAAAAAGGTTTCTCCAGATCCGGGTTAGGATCTATGAACTCCGATACAAAGCCCACAAATGTAAAAGCAAACAAAGCAATCAATTGAAAATAAAGGTGATCTAAACCCTAAGGTAACCCCACTTTTAAAAATTTTCCCCAGCAGAGTCGCCAGCTGTGATACGGTGGGAGAACTGACTGTGGTTTTGCGTTCGTATTCACACTTGTGCGGTTGAGCAAGAGTCGCCACCGACTTTTTATTTTATCCTAAAGGAAAGGTTAAAAAAGCACAGCAAAAACCTTTTGAGATATTTCGTGGGTCCGGGGGGTAGATTATGAAAAGGGAAGGTATTAGCACCCTCTTCATCCATGGTTATCCATGGGCTCTTAGTTACTTGGTTTTTTAGATCACTTGCCTTGATTTTCGATTGCTTGAAAAATGGTGTGTGTGTGTGTGTTTTGGAAATGTTTTTGAAGAGATGCCTTGTCTTAGGCGACTAATGTATTTGACTCGTGTTTGAGTGTTTTACAAAAGTGTGGATCTTTTCGAAAAGATGTTTCAAATGTTTTTGAGAGTTTGTTTGAAAGTGTCGTCGATTGTGGTTTTTGAAAAGAAGGCAAGTGTTTTTGCAAGTCGATCTCAAGTAACTAAGAGTTTTGTCTACCCTATTGTACTCAACGGTTTTTGTTATGTTTTAACCCCTTTTTAACAATTTTGTTTCACCATTGAATTTGGTGGACAATCTTGCGTTTAGGAAGTTTATTCGGGACGGGCGTGGGTCATCGTATGGACCATGAATGCAATGATGCCAAGTGTCTTTGGCAATTTGTTTTGAAGGGACTATGATCATTCCGTTTAGGCAACATTTTGAGAGACTTATGATCATTTGATTTTGTTTTGCCAAAGATACTCGATGTGCAAGCATGGCCCATTTTGGAAGGCAACATGTGGAATTACCCTAGAGGGTGCAAGTGTGATTGTGTATTGATTTCATGTATTTGTCTTGTATTAGGTTATCTAGCGTTTGATTTTATGTACATGCAAACCCTAGGTCTAACCATGGTATAATTGAAAGCGGTAAATTGCGAAAATGTAAAAATCTACGCTATTACAAAATAAGTATCCGGGAGTGGGGGTACATGTGTATGAATGGGGATGAGACTTATAGTATCCAATAAGTTACAACCAAATCGAATTTGCGATCAAATGTAAATATCGAATATACAAATATAAGATAAACAAATGTGTATAGGGCAATGTGAATGTATTTGTATTGTGTAAGTGTGAGATGTATATGTATATGTGATTATTTACAGGTGCGGCAATGTGAAATTAAAGAAAGTAATGTTAGGTATTTGCTTTGACCTAAATATGTGTTTAATGAATCTTTGATTTGTATAGTTTTAATATGCACAAAAGAAATGTTTTAATTGAATGTTCAAGTTCTAATTAAATTGTGTATAAAAATGATGTTTTTAAGAAAAGAAAATATTTCTAAGTTTTAATTATGTATACAAAAAGAGTATTTTTCATTTGTTATGTACAAAAATATTTTAATTAAAAAAGAAAGGAAAAATGTTTTCAATTTTAATTACATGGTGTAAAAAAAATGTATTTTATTATTTATGTACAAATATATGTTTTAATTAAAAGAAAAGAAAAAAAAGTATTTTCAAATTTAATTATATGGTGCCATAAAAATGGTATCTTTATTATAAAAAAATATGTTTAAATAAATGTCAAGAAACAAAAGTAGAAAAAATGTATTCTTAATTGTTATGTAAAAAAATATTTTAATTAAATAGAAGGAAAGGGTTGAGTTTATGTGAAAAGAAGAAAGGCTTTTGATCAGAGGCAAAATGGGGGGTGCATATTAAAATGTTTGGGTTTGGGTGTCTCAGAAACGCGTTGGGCCCATAGTTGAACGAACAGTTTTAGGGTTTGAAAGTTTTGTTGTTCAGTTGGACATTGGCTTTAGGGTTTGCAGCGAGCAGGAGCGCCATTTGTGGCTACTTCGTCTTCTCCGTCCGTCTTTTTGCCATAGATTCAAAGCTCCGACCTTCTCGTCCTAGCCACCGTGCCATCTCCTCCTCCATTTGCCCTCCTCCATGGGTCGTTCACGTTAGGTACGGAAATTCGTCTTCGTTTAGAATCTCATTTCGTCTTGCATGCCATGTTTTTTTTCTTCACTTAATTTTTGCTTACTGATTTATGCGAGGTTGCGAAGAAGGAATGAAAGAGATTATACCTTGGCGAAGGATGAGGAAGGAGGCACTTGGGGGCTTGACGAGCGGAGACAACGTGAGGCGCGCTTTGTCTTCTGGTATTTCTGTACTTTCCTTAAGCTTTATGATGTCAATCTGAAGGCTTGATACGCATGTCCTCTTTTCTTCTTCTCTTTCTGTATACTCGTTGCTTACGTTGGTTGCCTCTTGATTGTCTTTGAACGTATTTTGCTTGCCCAATGAAGAACCTAGGGTTCTGAGGGCCTGAGTTGCCTTTGAATGATTTGCCTTTCTTCTTTGCCTCTGAATGGCCTTGAGATCAATATGCTTTTGAGTGTTTGTTTTTGCTCAATGATGCTTTTTTCTTTTACTGAGGGCTTGAGGGTTCTGACAGGGTTAAGGGTATATGCTGGTATGGCTTTGAGTCGTTTAAGGTTTGAACTGGACAGGTTGGGTTCTTGAGGCTCAGCAGGTTTGAGGGTCATGTGTTTATCAGTTCTGGCTTTGGGTTTTCAGGCCATTTGCAGGTTAACTGGTTTATTGGCTTGACAGGTTATGAGGTTTGGATTTTAGCAGGTTATGATAGTCTTAGCAGGTTCAGGCTAATGCAGGTTTTACTGGTTTTTGGCCTCTTGCTTCAGGCTGGTTTTGATGCTTATTGCTGGTTATGAGCTTAACAGGTTTGATGGCTTGGTGTCCAGGTTTGTGTGTTCCCCCTGTGTTTGAGTTGTTGACAGGTTATAAGGCTTAAAGGTACAGGCTTGTGCGTTTCTTGTTGATGGCCTCAGCAGGTTTGAGCCAATGCAGGTTTTAAAATGCTTAGCAGGTATGATGCTTTTGGGGTTTTTTGAACTGTTATCCTGGCTTTCTGGGTTAATGCAGGTTTTGTATATGCAGTAGCAGTTTGTATATTTCCCCTTTGCGTTGGTTTGCCCCCTTGAACTGTGTTTGTTCTTGTGTGTTATATCTTTCTTCCTATGCCTCTAGGCCTAAAAACCTGCTCCCTGCTTACTTTATCTCTCTCTCTTCTAGTACAGTTGCATTATAATATTATGCTTTTTGTACTTAATTCTGAAAGTGGCTACTGATGGGAAATGATGATAAAAGAGTTTGCTTGCATATCATGCTTTCCTCTGCATTCTTTATCTTTTCTTTGACAGCTTTTGTACTTTGTGAAATTTCCATATCTTTGCCAAATCCTTTTCATGACAACTTTGAGTAGACTTTGGCACTTTTGACAGCAAATTGTACTTCTTTATCTTCTTTGATATCTTTGTGCAGTAACTTGTCCCTTTTGGATTTTGACAGAAAGTTGCATTTTGGATTTTTCTTCAGTTTGGTTGAACTTGAACTATGCAGTTTGACATTTTGAATTTATGCATTTTGTCATTTTGCATTTGTGATCGGTGGATCTGGAACTGACTATTTAACGCTGGTTCGCGAAATGTCGCGGAAGCAAGAGTCGCCACCGTCTTTTATTTTCTCCAAATGGAAAGGACAAAAGCACAGAAAAATTCCTTATAGAGATTGCTCTCGGTTCGGGAGGTAGATTATAGAAAGGGAAGGTGTTAGCACCCTTTCTATCCATGGTTATCCATGGGCTCTTAGATACTTGCTCACTTGTGTTTTCAAAAATGGTTTGTTTGCTTTTCAACTGTGGGTTTTAAAAAGTTTCTTTGAAAATTCCAGTTCGACTCTTGTATCAGTCCTCAAGAGTGTTTGAAAAATTGCTTTCGAAAGCTTTTTTGAAAAGGTGTCGGTGTGAAAAGTATTTTTTGATTTGTTTTTGAAATTAGAGCAAGTATCTACGAGAACCTACCTACCCTAAGGAATTCGTCTGTGTAAATGTCCTTTAAAGTAGTGCCATCCCACCATTGAGAGGTAGGTAGCACCACCATTGGAGGTGTTCGGGTCAATTCGAGGTTCGGGACATGGTGATCACCAGAGCAATAGGAAGACACCTTAGAAGCTACCCTCATGCCAGGTTCCCGGATCATGAGGACTTACTAAGACATCCTCTACTCGACGATCACCTTTCGAGGCAAGGCAACAGTGAGGCGTACCCTAGGGGTGGTGTGTGATTCGTGTGTCGTTTTCAGATATTTTTGTCTTTTGTCATGTCATGGGTGATCTACACGTTTGTTTTTATTTAAGGCCATTCATTCTTGCATGCATTTGTTAACAGTTAAAAATTGCGAGAAAGATAAAATTCTAAACTATTACAAAGGCCGGGTCCATATCGCCAAAATTTCCAGGACCCGATTTGACAGAAAAATAAAGAAATAAAGTAAAGTAAAAAGTGCGAGAAAGTATGAAATTACACGGCTTTGGGAGAAGTACATGAATATTTACAAGAAAAAGAAATAAATATGCGAATTGGAATAAAATTAGAAACGAGGGCGTTGGACCCTTTTTTAATTAAATTAAATTAAACGATTATTAAATTAATAAAATTAAAATGAAAAGAAATTGTTTTTGGTATTTTTGTATTTTTATGATTTTAATGAAAAAAGAATTAAATGAAATTAAAAGATTAACCCTAATTCTAATTGTTTTAGTTTATTAAGAAAGTATTAAATTTTAACCTAATATTAATCTAATTATTTACATGCAATTTGATTTATAAAATAAATAATATTTAATTATTAGTTATTGTGAAAGAAAAGAAAAAAGGATAAAAAATTAATCAAACCCTAATTCTACAAATTTTAGATTTTTTTTATTGAAAAAATATTAAGATTAAGTCCTAAATCAAACTAAGTTAATTAATGAATTTTATTTACAAAAATATTAATTAAATAAATGTATTTTAATTTTGTCCTTTCTGATTTTTTTATATTGTTTTTATGTTTTTTATGAAAAATTAAATCAAAAGAATTAATTGAAAAGAATAATAATTGAAATAAAAAGAATGAAAAAATATTGAAGATTGCAAACCTAGGGGGGTTCTGTCCCCAAATTGGAGGGCTTGTTAGCATGGCTGGCCCAAAGTTCTCAAGGCCTTATTTGACTTTTTCACATTCCCATGCACCTGGTTGACTAAGGCCCATGATACGCTGCAAGTTGTGCCCCTTGGATTGACCTCAGCCAGCACGTGGAGGGCCTGGATGTTGAGTGTATGGTGTTCCTTAAGAGAGATGCTGCATAGAAATATTAATGGAAAAACAATATTGAAGGGGTGGGGGACCTGGGATCGAACCCAGGTCCTGAAGGTCACCACACACATGCCTAACCAATCAAGCCAAACGCGCATCTTGTATATTAAACAACAAACAATGAATATAAAATAAACAATGGTTAGTGGGGCCTCCGCGCGCGAAAATTTGAATCAACCAGTCATAGCTTGCCACCGAGTCATCGTCCTCCTTGCTTGTTTATTTCCTGAAACACAAAAAACATTGGCAACGGTTTTGAACCGTTCTAAAAGGCATTATTCCAGAAAATAGCGAATAGGCCACATGGCCTCATAAATTAGGCGCGAGGGTTGGTTTCTCTTCGTCCAAGCATGCTTGTTTCAATGTTCCAGGTCTCGAGTGCTAATTTTTCCTTAAATGGAAAACCCCAATTTACAGCTTGGGAAACCCTAATATCCAACAATGGTGAAATCGCATAGAATGCACAAAAACACAATTAAATTATACAGTTAGCATCAGAATCCATTAATTAGTAATAATCCATAAGAAAAATGCAATGAATGTGCTTGAAAATCATAATACGATTATGCATATTATATGAAAAAGTTTGACTTCTGGATACCGATTCAAGGGGTTAGGGACGTGGAAACCTATTCAGGCACGTTGCTTAAGGTCTCAGGAAGGTGATGAGATGATTATCTCAGCTTGAATCTCCCTGGAAAACAGTTTTCAGTGTTTGACCTTTTTTGAGAAAATTCAAGTTTTGTTCTTTTGATATGGTGCAGCTTCCAGTCCAAAGGCACGAGGGTTTTCATCCTTATATGTATATGAGTGATTAGGTTAAGAAATTGGATCAAAAAATCCATGAATTGATGAAAAGAATATTTGATTTTTAAGCCATGATTTTCCAATCTTTTTCAAGCATCTTTGATACAAATCATGTCCAATTCCATTGATTCTTTCTATATTTGGTTAGGCACGAAATCATAAGCTTATTCCTTGCACAAAAAGATTTGGAAAATTAGGTTTAGTATTTTTCATGTATTTTAATTAATTAAATGAATTATTAATGATTAAAAATCCAAATAAATAAATAAAAATGATAAAAACTTCCCTTTGGGCCAAATGGTCGTGTACATGCCTTGGATGATGAATTGTGGAAGAAAAAGAGGCCCATTAGCATTTTTAGGTCATTTGAAGCAATGTTGACTTTTCAAAATATCCAAAAATTTCCCAACTTCCACAAGGCATAACTTGCTCAGTTTTTAAGCTTTGCTCATGTTCTTGGACATTTTGGAAAGGTCTTTGAGTCCTCTAACCAATGCCTTTGGTCCCATGTCATTTTGATTTACCAATCTCAAGTTATGGCCTTTGACTCAAAGTCCCTTTTTGTTGACTTTTGAAAATGACCTATAATGTTGAAATTGATAACTTTTTATGAGAGCATTTCTTGGACTTGAAGTGTGAAGAGGAGTTGTTGGAAATGTCTTTCTCTTAAAAATGAGCTTTGGATGGAATTTTTATGATAATCCATGTGAAAGTTATGCCCTGGTCAATTTACAGTTGACTTTTTCAACTGTCCAAATATGGAAACTTTTGCATCTTGATGATTTTTGAGCCAAGCTTTGAGAATCATGATCAAGCATTGATCAAATGATGTTTGTGGCTTCAAAATGAGATGTTGACCAAAAATTTGAACTTTTGACTGTCAAATGACCATTTTGCCCCTACAGTTGACTGTAGTGCAATTAGGGTTTTTGACTGTGCAATTTGGTGCTGAAAGTCTTGAAATTTGGTATGAGGATGCTTGACCATGTTTATAGGCATGTGGGACTTGATTGGACCCTTGGAAACTTCATTTACTTTGTCAGAACCAAAACCCTAATTTTGACTGTTTAGGAGGCCCTTGAACTGTGCAACCCTTGGGGAGATTTTGAAGCTTGACTTGGCAATTTCTTGAAGAATATGGGAGGGCAAATTTTGGGGTACAACAGTTGCCCCTGTTCAATCTTCTTAAACCTGAGGATGCAAATTGGCTGACGTGCCTTTCGTAATCCGAAGGTGGAAGATGATTGAACACTAGAGTGCCCAGAAATTTGCGCTCACATAGTAGCAGTGTGATGGTGGAATGGGCTTATAGATGCCATTTAGAGATTGATGGATAGGATGATGGGCTTATGGATGCCATGCTAAGAGATGATGGAAGGTGGATGGGCTTATGGATGCCATCTGGATGTTGATCACGTAAGAGATTCCTTAGCGAGAACTTGCGTACCTGAAAAAGAAAATGATTACCTGGCCTGTTTACAGGAGCTGGTCTTCAAATTCTTTGTGTAGATGTGTCCTGACTGGTTACAGGAGCTGGGTCTGGATCTTCAAAAGGTGATGAATGAACCAGGGATGGTTACTACCTCAACATGAACGGTGAGAGAACCTTGGGCGACTTCAACCTCAACAGTAATCATTGAGAGAATCTTGGGCGACTACTACCTCCGCAGGATCGGGGAGAGAACCAATAGGTGACTACAACCTCAACAGTAATCATTGAGAGAGTCTTGGATGGAATTATCATCTCCGCAGTATCGGGGAGAGAACCATAGGCGATTACAACCTCAATAGCAATCATTGAGAAAACCTTGGATGGAATTATCATCTCCGCAGTATCGGGGAGAGAACCATAGGCGATTACAACCTCAATAGCAATCATTGAGAAAACCTTGGATGGAATTATCATCTCCACAGTATCGGGGAGAGAACCATAGGCGATTACAACCTCAATAGCAATCATTGAGAAAACCTTGGATGGAATTATCATCTCCGCAGTATCGGGGAGAGAACCATAGGCGATTACAACCTCAATAGCAATCATTGGGAAAACCTTGGATAACTTCTACTGAGTCTTCATCAGAAAAATCTGTTTGGGGTCGATTTAACTGGACTAGAGAAGGCCTTGGACTGGATAGGAAACAGAGAATCTTAGGGTCGATTAACTGAACCGGTCTAGGTCTTGGAATGTCTTCAACTGGGTCTTTATCAGAAAAATCTGTTTGGGGTCGATTTAACTGGACCAGAGAAGGCCTTTGACTGGATAAGAAATCTTTGGAGTCGATTTAACTGAACCGGTCTAGGTCTTGAAATATTATTGAGAATTTAACTGAATCTTTCCTGAAAGGTAAAGGTCAGTCATATGCAATGCATGATATGGGCCAAGCAATGATGTTCTCAACATAAATGAGATTTGTAAGATATGATGCACATATGCATGCTATGATATATGGAAGTGCGATGTTTATGAATGTGTCTTTGTCGTCTAGGAAAGTAAATCCTTGACGGGTGCCAGGAAGTCACTCCTGGGCTGATGTTGAAGAATAGATTCTGCTTCCGCTGGGGATGATAATTGCAAGAATACCGGTAGGAGAGGATAACTCAGTTGGGGGATAAACTTAGAGAATGGATAACTCTGCAGGGAGATAAGTACTCTAACAATCTTGCTGGGAAGCAATACTCTGTGGGGAGAGAGACACTTTGCTGGAATGTTGATAATAACTTGTTGGGGATGACCTTGTTATGTTGGAAGCGTTGATAGACTTCGCTGGGGGTGAGAAAGAACCGTGTTGACGACGACCTTTCCGTGGCTTTTTGGCTGAGGATAACCCAGTTATATCCTGGTAAGGAAATAACTCTTTGAATAAAGTCGGGCGACGCGTTCGTGCTCTGCGCGGATAAGCTTCCAGAATCTGCTGGGGATAAGCTTACTGCTTGGGGGGATGGATTCCAACTTTCCTGGGGAACTGGATTGGACTCTCTTGGGGAAGTTTTGAGCTGTATCGGGGAAGTGACTCCACTGAATGTTTGATATACCGCCGGGGAACAATCTTTAGACCAAGACTGCCGGGGATGCTTGTTAAGAATATATATGCTGCTGGGGAATGTTGAGATCTGCTGGAGGATACTCAACTTCCTTAAGTTTGATAGTAGCTTCGCTTGAGGAGAGTGTACTGACTTGCTGACGTACTCTCTGGGGAATTAAGATATGTCGGTTATGTTCTTTAACTGAACCCACCTTGGCACCTTGGAGGATAGAACAATTAGATTGCTCAGACAACTCTTTATTGCCCCTGTTTCTAGTGTTACTTGTAATTAATCCTTTGTTTCGTATGCAAATATTTATGAGTTAGCAAATTATTGTCAATGCATATATCACAGATTGAACCTTGGACGTTCTTCGCAAGACAAAACAGAAAAGGAAAAACAATTGGCACTTTTTAACTGAAAAGTATATTTGTATTGATTTTGAATGGCCTGAAAATAGGCGTTTATGTACAAGAGGCTGACGTCCTAGTAAGAGAACGCCGCCGAGCAAAAGAGTTTATACAAATTTTGTACAAGAGAAAATAAAACAGCTGTGTGAAATGAATGATCCCACTGGGTTTCAACTCTGCTATTGCCTTTATAACTCCGAGCGTCTCATCACTTGATGACCTTGGTTGAAGGTGAAGCTGACTGATCGATGCCGTCTGAACTTGATGTAGATACCGGATTCTGGATGCAAAGTGATCCAATGAGACATAGTATTACGCTTTATCCCTAACTTTTTCCTGGACCGCCCTTTCGGGTTTTCAGTCCACCGGGATACCAATTTTTGCCCAAGCCGCCTTTTCAGGTTTTCGACTTGCCGGGTGTACAGATTTTTTCATTTCATCCCTTCATTTTGCCCGAACCCTTTTGGTTCGCCGGGAAGCCCTAATTTTTGCCTAGGCATGTCAGCCTAGCGGGTCTTTTTATGCGTAGTATCTTTTTACTATGTCTGCATTGTCGGGGTGAGGAAGGTCGTCACCGTCCATGTTGGTTAGAATCATGGCTCCTCCAGAGAACACATGTTTAACCACAAATGGCCCTTCGTACGTAGGGGTCCATTTGCCCCTTGGATCACTCTGAGGAAGGATGATTCGCTTGATTACCAGATCCCCAACTTGATATTCCTGTGGTCTGACCTTTTTGTTAAATGCCCTGATCATCCGTTTCTGATACGTCTGACCGTGGCAAATAGCAGCAAGTCTCTTTTCATAAATGAGGTTCAACTGATCAAGTCGTGTCTGGATCCAATCATCTTCGTTCAGATTTGCATCCTTCATTATCCGGAGAGAGGGTATTTGCACTTCGACCAGTAAGACTGCCTCCATACCATAAACCAAAGAGAAAGGAGTTGCCCCGGTTGACGTCCTGGCTGAGGTACGGTACCCATGTAGAGCGAACGGTAACATCTCGTGCCAATCTTTATAAGTCATTGTCATCTTCTGCACGATTTTCTTGATATTTTTATTTGCTGCCTCTACAACCCCATTCATCTTCGGTCTGTAAGGAGAAGAATTGTGGTGCTGTATTTTGAACTGCTCGCAGAGCTCAGTGATCATCTTGTTATTCAGATTGGTACCGTTATCTGTAATAATTCTCTCTGGGACGCTGTACCGACAGATCAGGTTATGTCGAATGAACCGTGCCACAACAGTCTTGGTTACCGTAGCGTAGGAAGCCGCTTCAACCCACTTTGTAAAATAATCAATCGCCACTAGGATGAAGCGATGTCCATTAGATGCCGTAGGTTTAATCTCACCAATCATGTCTATGCCCCACATTGCAAACGGCCAAGGCGCAGTCAGAACATTCAGAGGAACTGGAGGAACATGCACCTTGTCTGCATAAATCTGGCACTTATGGCATGTCCTAGAATGTTGGTAGCAGTCAGCTTCCATTGTGGACCAGTAATACCCTGCCCGAAGGATCTTCTTTGCCATTGTATGTCCACTGGAATGTGTACCAAAGGTCCCTTCATGTAGCTCTTCCATGATCTTTTCTGCTTCAGTCTTATCCACACAACGCAGTAAGGTCGAATCATGGTTTCGCTTGTACAAGATGTCGTTGCTAAGGAAGAACTTCGCTGCGAACCTTCTCAGAAACTTCTTATCGTTGACAGATGCACCTTCAGGGTATTCCTGAGCTTCCAAATATCTCTTCACCTCATGGTACCAAGGCTTCTCAGTCACCAATTCGGTCTCGAGATCACAACAGTATGCCGGTTCGTCCAGTTTCCAGATGATGATCTGGGGAGCCTCATTGTCCCATTTAACTTTGAACATAGAAGACATTGTAGCTAACGCGTCCGCCAGCTGATTCTCTTCTCTTGGAAAGTGTTCAAAGGTTATCTTCGTGAAGTGGGGGATCAAGGTCAACACACATTCTCTGTAAGGGATAAGATTCGGATGTTTCGTATCCCACTCTCCTTTGATCTGATTGATCACGAGAGCGGAATCTCCGAAGACACTCAGAAACTTGATCCTTAGGTCGATCGCAGCTTGAAGACCCATGATGCACGCCTCATACTCCGCCATGTTGTTGGTACAGTTGAAACATAGTCGGGCAGTGAGCGGAGTATGAGTGCCTTGCGGTGATATGATTATAGCGCCGATACCGTTTCCCAAAGCGTTGGAGGCTCCGTCAAAGTGCATAGACCATCGGGATCCTTCCTCAGGTCCTTCATCCGGCCCAGGTACTTCACAATCAGCTACTATCATGATGCTTTCATCCGGAAACTCGAAGTTCATTGACTGATAGTCATCTACGGCCTGATGTGCCAAGTGGTCTGCCAATACACTTCCCTTGATGGCTTTCTGGGTTGTGTACTGAATGCCGTATTCCGTCAAGATCATTTGCCATCTTGCTATTCTCCCAGACAGAGCAGGCTTTTCGAATATGTACTTTATAGGATCCATCTTTGAGATCAACAAGGTGGTATGAGTCAGCATATACTGTCTCAGCCGGCGAGCAACCCATACCAAAGCGCAGCAAGTTTTCTCAAGCAGTGAGTATCGGGTCTCACAGTCGGTAAACTTTTTGCTAAGGTAATAAATGGCATGCTCTTTTCGGCCAGACTCGTCATGCTGCCCCAACACGCACCCCATTGAGTTGTCAAGTACTGTCAGGTATAATATCAGAGGTCTCCCTTCAACCGGTGGCATAAGGATAGGTGGTTCTTGGAGATACTCCTTAATTCTGTCAAAAGCAGCCTGACATTCATCATTCCAACGTACTACCTGATCTTTCTTCAGCAGCTTGAAGATTGGCTCACAGGTAGCAGTCAGGTGTGAGATGAAGCGAGCAATGTAATTCAGGCGTCCTAAAAAGCCTCTGACCTCTTTCTCTGTCCTAGGAACTGGCATCTCTTGAATAGCTTTGACCTTGGCAGGGTCCACTTGAATACCCTTATCACTTACAATGAAGCCTAGCAACTTTCCAGATCTTACCCCGAAGGTGCACTTGTTCGGGTTTAACCTCAGCTTGTACAGTTTCAACCGGTCAAACAACTTTTGCAGATGATCTAGGTGCTCTTCCTCCGTCCGGGACCTTGCGATCATGTCGTCAACATACACTTCTATCTCATGATGGATCATGTCATGAAATAAAGCAACCATGGCACGTTGGTAGGTTGCCCCAGCGTTCTTCAGTCCAAAAGGCATGACCTTGTAGCAGAAGGTACCCCACTGAGTAACAAATGTAGTCTTTTCCATGTCTTCCGGAGCCATCTTGATCTGATTGTAACCTGAAAAACCATCCATGAAAGAGAACACCTTGTGCTGAGCAGTATTGTCAACAAGGACATCAATGTGAGGCAGAGGGAAGTCATCTTTGGGGCTGGCCCTGTTCAGATCCCTGTAATCAACACACATTCTGACCTTACCGTCTTTCTTTGGTACCGGCACCACATTAGCAACCCACTGGGGGTAAGAAGTCACCGCAAGGAATCCCGCATCAAACTGTTTCATGACCTCAGCTTTAATCTTCTCAGACATCTCTGGACGCATACGACGGACCTTTTGCTTAACCGGAGGGCAGTCTTCCTTAGTAGGCAAGTGATGGACCACAATATCGGTATCCAACCCGGGCATGTCTTCGTAGGACCAAGCAAAGATCTCCATATAATCATGTAGCATTTTAGTCAACCGTTGTTTCACGCTGAGCTCTAGGTTGGCACCAATCTTTACCTCTTTCCTGTCTTCTTCAGTACCCAAGTTTATTATCTCCACTGGCTCTTCATGTGGTTGAATTGCCCTCTCTTCCTGAAGCAACAGTCTTGCAAGCTCGCCAGGCACTTCGCAATCATCTTCACCTTCGTCTTCGGCTAAGTTGATCGGATTTTCGAAGTCATAACTGGCAGTAGCAAAGTCGTTATCAGTGAGATCCAGAGTGGATTGAAACCTGTATGAGTGAGTGTGTGTGTAAATACAGCTGTTTTGAAAAATATGTAAAGGAAGGAAAGACAGAAAAGGAGCATAAGATTTGTAATGCGAGAAAACGTCCAAGATTTTCATTTATGATATATGAAATGACAATTTATATGCCCTCACAAATAAAACCACGGTGCCTCGGGTAAGACACCGGGCCATAAGGTTCAATTTATTGTTTATTACAAATACCAAAAATATAGGAATTCATTACTTAGTAACAAGAGAAACAGGTAGATTTTCCTTTGCACTCCAGTTGTTAGGTCCACTGTCGGTTGCCGGGTAAATCCAGCTATCAAACTCAGCTTCATCCACTTCATCTTCGTCCCTAATAGCATTTACTCCATGAGCCGGCAGGGGAGCTGTCACTACATTAGGCTTCTCAGATGCCTCAAACTGTACCTCCTTGGCGTCAATAAGATCCTGAAGCTTGCTCCTTAATGCCCAACAGTCATCAGTGGAATGCCCCGGGCTATCAGAATGGTAAGCACAACGAGCATTTGGGTTGTACTTGGGGGAGGCAGTGTTCACAGCTTTAGGTGCCTCTCTGACAGTTACTAGATTGGTGGATAGCAACTGCGGCAAGATTTGGGATAGGGTCATGCTCAAACGGGTGAACTCTCTCCGGGGTCTTTCAGCCCTTTGAGGATTGGTTGGCCGAGGAGCGGCAGCAGGCTTGGCAATCATTACCGCACTGACAGATTGGCGGCGCTCAGATTTCTCTTGTATTCTAGAGCCATATACAGCACTAGCCTCCTTCTTGAAGGGTTTCTTCTCAGAACTAGACGATGCACCCTTCGGAATCTTTCCAGACCTCAACCCAACCTCAATTCTCTCTCCAGTCAGAATAAGATCAGTGAATCCAGCAGAAGAATTCCCAATAAGATGGTTGAAAAATGGCCCAGATAGGGTCCCCAAGAACATGTCTACCAACTCCCGATCAGTCAACGGAGGCTGCACTCTGCCAGCCAGATCCCTCCACTTCTGAGCGTACTCTTTAAAACCTTCACTTGAACCTAACGACATACCCTGGAGTTGGGTACGCGTAGGGGTAAGGTCGGCATTATATTGATACTGCTTATAGAAAGCAGTAGCCAACTCCTCCCAGTTACGAACTTTGGTCCCATCCAGCTGATAGAACCATTCGAGATGAGTCCCTGAAAGACTCTCCTGGAAGAAGTGGATCCACAAATTCTTATCCACTGAGTACGGTTGAATCTTCCGAACATAGGACCTGAGATGTAGCTTGGGACAAGACGCCCCGTCGTACTTAGTGAAAGATGGTGCTTTGAACTTACGAGGAATGATCACACCAGTAGACAAACCCAAATCTCCAAAATCCAGCCCAGGTACCTGTTGTATTTCCATAGCATTCAACCTGTCTTCCAGCTGCTTGTAACGGTCTTCTGCAGGAGGATACTGCTCTTCATCAAAATCAGTCTCGTTGTCAGAGACTACCGGACTAGGACCTTTTTCCGCTTGAGGAGTACCCTTGCCAATAGAAGAACCAGCCTCTTCATTCTGTAGAGTATTGCCAAACCTTCGGCCCGAGCTGAACAGAACAGTCCTTCTCTTCTTCTTCTTTTCCTTCTTCAGGAGCAGAGCCTTCAGCTCTTCTTGGCCCTGAGCCAAACCCATAATTAATTCCTGAAATTGCGCATTCTGCGCCTGAAGAGCCTTGATGGACATCTCAGTTGATGAAGAGTCAGGATTCATGATGCTGAAATAGACAGCGAAGAACTGTAAGCAACCTGAAAAGAGGAAAACCTGCTATGCACATGATGAATGATATGTGTTTATGCAATGTATTCAAGGGTTCGAAAGTTCAAATTTGTTATAGACAAACAGGAACACACGTTATCATTAAGGAAATAATTGTTCAGTACATCAAAGCCTCATGGGCAAAATAGTACAAAAGCAAATCAATCCCAAAATATACTACGCATCCTTTTTGGAGCTATGTAAGTGTTGAGATTCCTCTCCTCATGCAACAGGTGGGTGAGCTCCAAGACCTTCTTTTCACTGGCATGTAGACTGGTCTCAAGAGAATTCCGTTCTTCCTTAAGCTGGACCCAGCTCTTCTGCATCTCTTCCCAGGATGTGGGCATATCAGGGTGCTGAATAGTGTAGGACACTTCTCCTTCCAAGACCGGCTCTTTGATCACAGGGAGCATATGGGGATAAGGCATCACTAACTTCTGGGAGCGGGCTCGTACCCACTTGAGATAAGGTTCCAACGGGATGGAGTTCCTGTGCCCCAGTGTCTTACTGTCTATCCTACTTGGCATCCTCCAGGCTCTGATAAATCTCTGGCGAAGTCCTTGAGTATCGTTGTCGAAGTCAAAAACTATGTCAGGAATTAACAGGTCATGAGGACCATCCCTCCGAGCATAACCAAACTGTCTCCAAGCCAGGCATGGATTGTAAGTAATACCTCCTTTGATTCCAAGTAAAGGAACATTAGGGTACTCTCCGCAACGATCAATGATAGTGACATCCTCTCTGGACCTAGGGCACCAATGTATATCTGCATGTGTAAGAGTCATCAACCGTTGTGACCATCTCAAACCCCGCTCATTCTTCAAGACTGATTGTGGAAGGTGCGAAATAAACCACCTTCCCAGGAGAGGAGTGCAACACATAAGGACACCTCTTTTTCTCATGGTTCGAGTGTAACATGAGTGAAGGATGTCCCCCAGCAGCGTAGGTATAGGATTCCTGGACATAAAGATCTGGACAACACTGATATCTATAAGCTGATCTGGGTTAGGGAACAACACCAAACCATAGACAAGGAGGGCCACAACTTCTTCTAAAGCTTGTAGGTCAAGGGAGTTCCAACATTCATGGGCCTTTTCAAACAGAAACCTGGCTAAGAACCCTTTGATACCACTTCTAACTTCCCAATGTCCCTTGAGGTCAGATGACTGTAGGTGCAAGGCTTTAGCAATCTCTTCAAGCTTGGGTTCCTTTTCCGTACCGTTGTAGGGTAGTTGATCAAGGATAGGGATCTTCAGGAGCCGGGAGAACTCCTCCAATGTAGGTACCAGCTGATAGTCCAAGAAGGTGAAACAGTGATGCAGAGGGTCAAAGAATTGGAACAGGACCTTGATCATATCTTCCTCAATGTTGGTATTGACCAAGCTGATGAGACTTCCATGTCTTTCACTGAATGAAGAGCTCTTGGGAATCCTGGATATAAGTTCCTTAAGCTGAGGAGGGATCCTTACAAGACTGATTTGAATTGTCTTTCTACGAACAGTTTCCATGTCCTACAAAACAAAAACAAAGATGAAGATTCGAACCCCTGAAATGGTTAGTCAATGCATATGATGCTGGATGATGTCATGATGCTATGATTAAACACACCACAGATATTTACAAGGACAAACATGTAAGGCACACAAGGCACACAAGACAAACCCTTAGGGTTTAAGGCCAGCATGGGGTCTGGTTAGTACCCTCTTGAAGTTGGTGGGCTCAACCTGTCCTATTAGAAGTAACCGGGTTCTAAGGATCCCAACATCACGGGATTGCTTTCATTGTTCATCGTTTCGATTTAGCCACTGAACTGGCGACCGAAATATTCCAGGAAAGAAACCCTTAATTGAGTGTAGTATCGAGTATCAACCAACCTCGGACTGCACCAAAGTCAGTTATCTCACTACCCTAAAGAGGCCAAGATAGTTCAATTAAGGTTCCTAAGGTCTGTTGATGCTTCATGACACCACGCGGAGGCCCCGTACTCTCCTTGACTGAACTCAAGGGTTACCGGTACACACCAAAGTGCCACATCAACGTAGCAGACTGTTTCAACCATGTCGGTATACCCCGCACAGTTCCCTCACAGCCTTGTTGCTACTTTCTAAGAAGGTATCCCCAGATCCGGGTTAGGATCTATAGAACTCCCAAGCAACCCACAATTTAAAGCAAACAAGGAAAGCAATTGAAAACACAGTTATGAACTAACCCTAAGGTACACCTCACTTTAAGTTAAGTCCCCAGCAGAGTCGCCGGTTCTGTGATCGGTGGATCTGGAACTGACTGTTTAACGCTGGTTCGCGAAATGTCGCGGAAGCAAGAGTCGCCACCGTCTTTTATTTTCTCCAAATGGAAAGGACAAAAGCACAGAAAAATTCCTTATAGAGATTGCTCTCGGTTTGGGAGGTAGATTATAGAAAGGGAAGGTGTTAGCACCCTTTCTATCCATGGTTATCCATGGGCTCTTAGATACTTGCTCACTTGTGTTTTCAAAAATGGTTTGTTTGCTTTTCAACTATGGGTTTTAAAAAGTTTCTTTGAAAATTCCAGTTCGACTCTTGTATCAGTCCTCAAGAGTGTTTGAAAAATTGCTTTCGAAAGCTTTTTTGAAAAGGTGTCGGTGTGAAAAGTATTTTTTGATTTGTTTTTGAAATTAGAGCAAGTATCTACGAGAACCTACCTACCCTAAGGAATTCGTCTGTGTAAATGTCCTTTAAAGTAGTGCCATCCCACCATTGAGAGGTAGGTAGCACCACCATTGGAGGTGTTCGGGTCAATTTGAGGTTCGGGACATGGTGATCACCAGAGCAATATGAAGACACCTTAGAAGCTACCCTCATGCCAGGTTCCCGGATCATGAGGACTTACTAAGACATCCTCTACTCGACGATCACCTTTCGAGGCAAGGCAACAGTGAGGCGTACCCTAGGGGTGGTGTGTGATTCGTGTGTCGTTTTCAGATATTTTTGTCTTTTGTCATGTCATGGGTGATCTACACGTTTGTTTTTATTTAAGGCCATTCATTCTTGCATGCATTTGTTAACAGTTAAAAATTGCGAGAAAGATAAAATTATAAACTATTACAAAGGCGCGGGTCCACATCGCCAAAATTTCCAGGACCCGATTTGACAGAAAAATAAAGAGTAAAGTAAAAAGTGCGAGAAAGTATGAAATTACACGGCTTTGGGAGAAGTACATGAATATTTACAAGAAAAAGAAATAAATATGCGAATTGGAATAAAATTAGAAACGAGGGCGTTGGACCCTTTTTTAATTAAATTAAATTAAACGATTATTAAATTAATAAAATTAAAATGAAAAGAAATTGTTTTTGGTATTTTTGTATTTTTATGATTTTAATGAAAAAAGAATTAAATGAAATTAAAAGATTAACCCTAATTCTAATTGTTTTAGTTTATTAAGAAAGTATTAAATTTTAACCTAATATTAATCTAATTATTTACATGCAATTTGATTTATAAAATAAATAATATTTAATTATTAGTTATTGTGAAAGAAAAGAAAAAAGGATAAAAAATTAATCAAACCCTAATTCTACAAATTTTAGATTTTTTTATTGAAAAAATATTAAGATTAAGTCCTAAATCAAACTAAGTTAATTAATGAATTTTATTTACAAAAATATTAATTAAATAAATGTATTTTAATTTTGTCCTTTCTGATTTTTTTATATTGTTTTTATGTTTTTTATGAAAAATTAAATCAAAAGAATTAATTGAAAAGAATAATAATTGAAATAAAAAGAATGAAAAAATATTGAAGATTGCAAACCTAGGGGGGTTCTGTCCCCAAATTGGAGGGCTTGTTAGCATGGCTGGCCCAAAGTTCTCAAGGCCTTATTTGACTTTTTCACATTCCCATGCACCTGGTTGACTAAGGCCCATGATACGCTGCAAGTTGTGCCCCTTGGATTGATCTCAGCCAGCACGTGGAGGGCCTGGATGTTGAGTGTATGGTGTTCCTTAAGAGAGATGTTGCATAGAAATATTAATGGAAAAACAATATTGAAGGGGTGGGGGACCTGGGATCGAACCCAGGTCCTGAAGGTCACCACACACATGCCTAACCAATCAAGCCAAACGCGCATCTTGTATATTAAACAACAAACAATGAATATAAAATAAACAATGGTTAGTGGGGCCTCCGCGCGCGAAAATTTGAATCAACCAGTCATAGCTTGCCACCGAGTCATCGTCCTCCTCGCTTGTTTATTTCCTGAAACACAAAAAACATTGGCAACGGTTTTGAACCGTTCTAAAAGGCATTATTCCAGAAAATAGAGAATAGGCCACATGGCCTCATAAATTAGGCGCGAGGGTTGGTTTCTCTTCGTCCAAGCATGCTTGTTTCAATGTTCCAGGTCTCGAGTGCTAATTTTTCCTTAAATGGAAAACCCCAATTTACATCTTGGGAAACCCTAATATCCAACAATGGTGAAATCGCATAGAATGCACAAAAACACAATTAAATTATACAGTTAGCATCAGAATCCATTAATTAGTAATAATCCATAAGAAAAATGCAATGAATGTGCTTGAAAATCATAATACGATTATGCATATTATATGAAAAAGTTTGACTTCTGGATACCGATTCAAGGGGTTAGGGATGTGGAAACCTATTCAGGCACGTTGCTTAAGGTCTCAGGAAGGTGATGAGATGATTATCTCAGCTTGAATCGCCCTGGAAAACAGTTTTCAGTGTTTGATCTTTTTTGAGAAAATTCAAGTTTTGTTCTTTTGATATGGCGCAACTTCCAGTCCAAAGGCACGAGGGTTTTCATCCTTATATGTATATGAGTGATTAGGTTAAGAAATTGGATCAAAAAATCCATGAATTGATGAAAAGAATATTTGATTTTTAAGCCATGATTTTCCAATCTTTTTCAAGCATCTTTGATACAAATCATGTCCAATTCCATTGATTCTTTCTATATTTGGTTAGGCACGAAATCATAAGCTTATTCCTTGCACAAAAAGATTTGGAAAATTAGGTTTAGTATTTTTCATGTATTTTAATTAATTAAATGAATTATTAATGATTAAAAATCCAAATAAATAAATAAAAATGATAAAAACTTCCCTTTGGGCCAAATGGTCATGTACATGCCTTGGATGATGAATTGTGGAAGAAAAAGAGGCTCATTAGCATTTTTAGGTCATTTGAAGCAATGTTGACTTTTCAAAATATCCAAAAATTTCCCAACTTCCACAAGGCATAACTTGCTCAATTTTTAAGCTTTGCTCATGTTCTTGGACATTTTGGAAAGGTCTTTGAGTCCTCTAACCAATTCCTTTGGTCCCATGTCATTTTGATTTACCAATCTCAAGTTATGGCCTTTGACTTAAAGTCCCTTTTTGTTGACTTTTGAAAATGACCTATAATGTTGAAATTGATAACTTTTTATGAGAGAATTTATTGGACTTGAAGTGTGAAGAGGAGTTGTTGGAAATGTCTTTCTCTTCAAAATGAGCTTTGGATGGAATTTTTCTGATAATCCATGTGAAAGTTATGCCCTGGTCAATTTACAGTTGACTTTTTCAACTGTCCAAATATGGAAACTTTTGCATCTTGATGATTTTTGAGCCAAGCTTTGAGAATCATGATCAAGCATTGATCAAATGATGTTTGTGGCTTCAAAATGAGATGTTGACCAAAAATTTGAACTTTTGACTGTCAAATGACCATTTTGCCCCTACAGTTGACTGTAGTGCAATTAGGGTTTTTGACTGTGCAATTTGGTGCTGAAAGTCTTGAAATTTGGTATGAGGATGCTTGACCATGTTTATAGGCATGTGGGACTTGATTGGACCCTTGGAAACTTCATTTACTTTGTCAACCAAAACCCTAATTTTGACTGTTTAGGAGGCCCTTGAACTGTGCAACCCTTGGGGAGATTTTGAAGCTTGACTTGGCAATTTCTTGAAGAATATGGGAGGGCAAATTTTGGGGTACAACAACATTCATGATTAAATGAATAAAATTCTTCCCTCTTTGTGAACCGGGAGAAATCCCGTGATTTGCAGAGAGGGTTAACTGATCCCAATCAGTGGCCCTTAATGATGACTGCAAATTTTATCTGTCTTTTCAATTTAACTGCTTTTTTGACTTTTCTCTTTTCTTTTGCAGATGATTATTCGGATGGAGAAGAATAAAGTGAAGCATGAAGAATTAGAAATAAATAGGATAGTTTTCTTTTTATTTAAATTTAAATCAATGTAAAACCAATGTTTGTAATTAAATTCCAAACATCAATTGTACAGTTAATTTAAAGATAAATAAAAGTTTCCATTATCCAATTTAATTATGTTTTCTCTTTATTGTTTATTTATTATTTAAAACTCTTTGAATTAAAATAATTGAAAAATAAATTTCAATAATTTAATTTAGAATAATAAATAAATAAACAATGCTTTAGCACACTGATTAGTTAAACCTGGTATCTCCAAAGCAAAATGACAGTTAACCGAAACAAACCAAACAAGCGCATTCCCTCTTCACTGATTTTCAACAAACACTGTAAATCCAAACTGCGTATTTCTTTTGACTGGCTCAAACAAAACAACGTGAATTCAAACCAACTGCCTCTTTTACTGATCAAATCAAAACAACGCTAATTCAACCCGAATCTTGGAATAACTTGCAAAGTGCTGTGGAAATTTAATCTTTCTGAGAATATGCCCATAAAACCTTAATTCCTGATTAAATGCCAACGAACATTCGCCTGATCAAAATTGAGCCAGAATCAACCAAAACCCTAAGCCAACTTGTGAACTGTTCTAGAGCCATGAAAACCAGTAAAACCCTAATTTTGCTTGACTGACAAGAAAAGTCCGTTTGTCCGATTCTTGAGCCAGTTTGAAAAGTCAGGAAACGCCTGAAGTTGTGATTTCTTATGGTAAAATGCGAGGGCAAATTTTGGGGTACAACACAAATCTTTTAGGCAAGGATCTGAGAATCTTTCTCACCAGTTTTTCTTCTGACATCTTTTCTCCCAGTGCTCCTGAGGTGTTGGCAATCTCCAAGATGTTCATGTGAAACTCATGAATGGTTTCATCTTCCATCATTTTTAGATTCTCAAACTTGGTGGTCAGCATCTGAAGCCTTGACATTTTTACTTTGGAAGTGCCCTCATGAGTAGTTTTGAGAGTGTCCCAAACTTCCTTGGCCAGTTCATATTGATGAACTAGTCTGAAAATGTTTCTATCAATTCCATTGAACAAGGCATTTAAAGCTTTGGAATTTCCCAGGGCTAACTCATCTTCTTCTTTACTCCAATCTTCCTCAGGTTTCAGACTGATTGTCCCATCTTTCTCAGTTATGGTGGGATGGATCCATCCTTTGTCAGCAGCTCTCCAAGCCTTTTTGTCCAGAGATTTTAAGAAGGCAATCATACGAGGTTTCCAGTAGTCATAATTAGTTCCATCCAGAATGGGTGGTCTATTTCCAAAAACTCCTTCTTTGTCCATAGTGCCAGAAAGTGATATCCCTAGATCCCACCCAGTAATACAGGCAGGGTGCCTGCTCTGATGCCAATTGAAATTCTGGCTGCAGATACTCAATGTCACGTTTAATATTATGACACCGTATCTGACTTTCTATAAGACAGTAAATACAAAAACAGTAAAGAACACAGTCAATTGTTTACCCAGTTCAGTGTGCAACAACACCTACTCTGGGGGCTACCAAGCCAGGGAGGAAATCCACTATAAGAGATGTTAATTCAGGAATAAACCAACCAGTTTATCTCCTTCACTTAAGACCTACCCAATGCAATTTCAATCTAAGTACAACTTAAACCTGAGTTCCTACTCACTCCCCCTCAATCACAGCAGTGATACATAAAACAATTTGACTAATGAATTGATGAAGACACTCTTCAAAAACATACACTTGATTAAGCTTCACAGCTTTTTAATCAAGCAACACAACCACTCTTGCTTCACAGCTTTGAGTGATACACACACCTAACTTGACTCTGCTTCACAGCTTTAGTCAAGAAACATTCAAACACTCTTGCTTCAAAGCTTTGAGTGCTACACAACCCTTACAATTAAAAACCTATTCCAAGTCACTTATCACAATGATAATTGCTTGAAGTACAATAATTAAACCTATACAGTTTACAAATGATCTTCTGACCAAAAAGGGATTACTTGCAAAACAGCAGCTCTGTTGAATATATAGCAGCTGCATCTTCAGTTAGGGTTTCCACAAAAAGCTAGGGTTAATTCCATTTGACCTTAAGACTAGGTCACAAGACTTTATCAACCAGGTTAGGGTTGAGCTAGGTTAACCCAAAGAAAACGCAGAAAGCTGTTCTGGAAAGACTGAGTCAGTTTCCTGAAAAAACTCAGAATTAACCAAACTGCAAACCTGTTAGTTCAGAACAGGATGTCTTAACATCTGTTATGACATCTGAAAAACCTGTCTACTGATTTAGGAAAATGTGATCATTTTGCAAATTGCTCAGATACACACTTATAAACATCAGTACCTGAATGACAATATTTTTCTGCAAAGGTACCTAATGAATCAGTACAAACTAAACTAGAATGTTATGACATCAGTCATGACATTCACACATACACTTGGGTTTTACCAAAAATGCAAGCCAATAACTAAACAACTACAGACTACAACTTTCATGTTTTGAGTTTAGCTTGAATCCATTTGCATCTTGAAGAAAAAATGGGACAAAGTTAGGAAAAAATTAGGAAATTTCATAACTTAGAAAAATTTCTAAGTTATGAAATTTCTTCATTTTAAACCCTAATTTGTAATTCTTGGTTTCTTGATGAACAAGTTTCACAATTTGGCATGTTTTGATGAAAAATGAATCTTGACACTTGATTTTGACCAAAAAGTCAAAGTTTGACTTTTCAGTATACAGTCAAATTTGATCAGTTGATTGGAAAATTCATCTGTCAATCTTGTGCATTTGGGATCTTTTGAACTTGTTGAATGTGTCAAGACCATGTCATTGAGTCCTTGAGTCCATATGTGAGCTTGGTTTGCCATTGGTTAGGTCAAACAGTCAAAAATTGCCTTTGTGCAGCCAAAACCCTAAAAATGACCATTTTGCCCTTTTGGTGATCTGATCAAATTTCTTGTGGAATTGTGATCCAAACTTGATCAAATGGTCCATATGAGTTCATAATGTTGATGTGGGTCAAAAATCATGAGGTTTTACTGTCAATTGACCACAATTGACTTTTTTCCCAATACAGCTGATTTCTAGGTCAACTGCCCAATTGATTGGGCAAAGATTGGAATCAAGGCTTGAAACTTGGTACGGATAAACTTGTGAGTCCAACATGAAGCATGAAAGTTACTTTGGGCCTTTTAGGTCAAAACATCTTTGTGCAAACTCAAACCCTAATTTGGGTCAACAGTGCAAGGAGGAGTCTTGAGCAGAGTAAACCCTAACTTGATCTTGAGCTCCAAGGGTCTTGTGGTGAGAAAATATTGATGAAATGGGATGGAAAATTATGGGGTACAACAGTTGCCCCTGTTAAATCTTCTTAGACCCGAGGATGTAGATTGGCTTGCGTGCCTTTCGTGATCCGAAGGTGGAAGATGATTGAACACTAAAGTGCCCAGTGTAATTGCAGCTTCTCAAGTCATATTTAAAGCATGTGTTTTGATGAAGACAACATGGACATCAACATTTCAAGGATGTGCAAAAAGATTATCAACATCAAATAAAAGTCTTGAAGATTATTGAAGAATTATTGAAGAATCATCAAATATCAATATGGTATAAATAATTCTTAAAATCTTGAATATAGATGTTCACAATATGCATTCATCAACATATACATATTTCATAACTTTAAGATCAAGAAAACTTTGTTTGAAATATCCTTCAAAAAGTATTTTTGAAAATAATCCTTTAGGAACCGGTTCCTCCCTAACAGGGAACCGGGTTCCAGCATTTCTCAAAAAACATGTCCCTGGATTTTGTACCAGGAACCGGGTTGTACCAATAGGGGAACCGGTTCCTGCATGATAATTTTTGAATTCCAACTTATAACGTTCACTAAGAACCGGGTTCTGTCAGTGTCGGAACCGGTTCCTAGCGAACCAGTGCAGCTTTTACTTTGTTTTTTGAACATTTTTCAAGTGGTATCTTTTCATGAATGCATTGCAACTTTTCATATGAATTGACATGAATGAAGAGGTTCTTGTAACTTTATAAAATGCAGATTTTCTTATTTCAAACAATGCTTCAATTTTCAAATTAACAAATATACTTCTTCAATAAAATTTTTTCTCATTCATTCACATTTTGAATATATACTTTCATGTGTTCATAATTTTGTGAAACTTGCCATATACACTTTCATTATCATTACAAGTTTCATTCATACATTGTGAACATTTATATACATTGTTGAGAATTGTTTTTATCTTGAAGAAGAAGATCAATTGAAGATTGATAAAGCTCTCCATATACTTCAAACTAAATCATTGTATTACTTAAAGGTTTTTCCCTTAATATCCAGGATTGTTGGAAGTAAGTGTTGTGATTTGAAGAGGATTGTTCTTCATTCACATTAGTGTTTGTTTGGTCTTAAAGGTGTTAAGAACCTTTGATCACCCTATAGGTTAGATAGTAAGCATAGGCTGTACAATCATTCTAACTATATTGAAATCTCTTTCGTGTTGGAAAGGGGACTGGAGTACTCTCGGATTGTAAGGGGAACCAGGATATATCACCGTGTTCTTTACTTTTCCGCATTTATCGCTTTCATCACCATAATCAGGAAAAGATAAAGATATAATCAAAACCTTCAAACACTTAACCAAAAATTACTACCAAGTATTCTCATAAAACCGAATAAATTTTATAAGACCTAATTCACCCCCCCCCCCCCTCTTAGGCACTCTGAGACTTACAATTGGCATCAGAGCAAGTTATAGGTAACTTGTTCCTAAAGATCCAGAATGGCTTCCGCAAATCATCAACCAGTTTTTAGAGATGGTGGTAGTAACAACAAGCCTCCTTTATTCTGTGGTGAATATTTTGACTTCTGGAAAATACGCATGAAGGCGCATTTAGAAGCACAAGGAGAGGAAGTATGGGATGCTGTTGAAAATGGTCCATTTATCCCAATATCAGTAATCAATGGCATTGGTTCTGCAAAGCCCAAAACTGCATGGGACGAGGATGATAAAAAGAAAGTTCTCTATGACAAAAAGGCAATAAACCTTCTTCAAGGTGCACTCAGTATGGACGAATTTTTCCGTGTCTCGAACTGCAAGACAGCAAAAGAAATATGGGATACCCTGGTTCAAACTCATGAAGGAACGACTGAAGTAAAAAGATCAAGGCTAAATACCTTGAGTCAAGAATATGAACTATTTCAAATGCAGCCCGGAGAATCCATTCTTGACTTACAAAAGAGATTTGTGCATTTGACAAATCACTTAAATGCTCTTGGTAAAACCTTGACAAATGATGAACTCAACTTAAAAATCCTTAGATCATTGACTAGGGAATGGCAACCAAAGGTAACGGCAATCTCGGAAAAGAAGAGTCTCTCCGCAATGACTTCCGCTACATTATTTGGAAAACTTCAAGAATATGAAACGAAACTCGGTAGACTTGAAAAACATGAAAATTTAGAGAAGAAATCCAAAGGCATTGTAAAAAGGTTAGGAAAATATTTTGGTCATAAAAATAATCTTCATAATGCTAACTTTGTCAAGAGGAAGAAATTTTATAATCATAAAGATAAAGAAGCCTCCACATCAACACAAGATGTCACATGTTATGAATGTGGAAAGCAAGGTCACATAAAGCCGGATTGTGCAAAACTCTCCAAGAAAAATGGATTCAAAAGCAAAAAGGAGTTCAAGAACAAAAAGTCTTATGTTGCATGGGAAGATAATGAGATAAGTTCGTCATCCGATTCGGAAAGCGAGGAATGTGCAAATCTAGCATTAATGGCTTCACATCACTCTGACGATGAAGAAGAGGTTAGTAATGAATTTAATCTTTTTGATGATGATGTTCAAGATGCTATTGATGAACTCTTGAAAGAATGCAAAAGTTTATACAAAAAGGTGTCAAATCAAGAAAAAGAACTTCTAAGTTGTTTAGAAAAAATTGACACCATGACTAAAGATTTTGAACTTCAAAAAAAGAATTTTATTAAAGAAAAAGAAAACTTTGCATGCTCCAAGTGTGAATCAAATGTCTTTCAAATTGTTCAATTGAAAAGAGTCATTGAACGATATGAAAAAGGACAAATAGGATTGGAAGGATTACTAAGCCAACAACGTTATCCGAATGATAAAAGGGGTCTTAGTTATGTGAATTCTAAGAAACCAAGTAACAATCCCACTGTTTTTGTAAAGGCTAGTAATAGTTCCAATCCCAAGAAGGTAGAAAAGAAGCAAGTTGTTCATAATCATCAAAAGAAAAAGGCTAATGTATCGAAAAAGAAAACATTTCCTAAGAAGAAATCTTATCCTTCTAGATATAGAAGTAACTTTGAACCTACTTGTTTTTATTGTGGTATTAAAGGCCATACACCTAATGCTTGCTATGTTAGAAACTTTAGTATAGCAAGTGGGCATTATGTGTGGGTGAAAAAGGGAACTAACTATGAAGGACCCAAGGCAACTTGGGTACCTAACAAAGAATAATTTGTTTGTGTAGGTATGCTTGAAATCCACATCAAATGTTTGGTATCTTGATAGTGGATGTTCAAAGCATATGACAGGAGATGTACACCAATTTTCATATCTAGTACATAAAGCCAAAGGGTATGTCACCTATGGAGACAACACCAAAGGAAAGATTCTTGGCGTTGGAATAGTTGGCACACCTCCATACATTCAAATTGAGGATGTTCTCTATGTTGAAGGATTAAAGCACAATCTTCTTAGCATAAGTCAACTTTGCGATAGAGGGTTCAAGATCAAATTCAACAAAGATGAATGTCTTATTATGGATGAGGCAACCAATGAGGTAAAACTCAAAGGTATAAGAACTAACTATATTTTTATGATTACTTTAGATGATTTCTCTATGAAGGTACAATGTCTTATGGTAAACAACAATGACGCTTGGTTATGGCACAAGAGGATTGCTCACATTCACATGGAGCACTTGAACAAATTGGTTAAGCATGACTTAGTTATTGGTCTACCAAAGATGAAGTTCATCAAAGATAAATTATGTAATGCATGCCAAAAGGGCAAATAGACCAAAACAACTTTCAAATCTAAGAATGTGGTGTCTACTACAAGACCACTGCAATTGTTACACATGGATCTCTTTGGTCCATCAAGAACAAAAAGCTTCGGAGGTAATGTATACGCTTTAGTCATTATTGATGATTTTTCTAGATATTCTTGGACTTTGTTTCTTGTGCAGAAAAGTGATGCTTTCAAAGCCTTTAAAAAGTATTCTAAGCAAATCCAAAATGAAAAATCACTAAAGATTGTATCCATAAGAAGTGATCATGGTGGAGAATTCCAAAATACTCATTTTGAAGAATTTTGTGAAGAACATGGTATCTCTCATAATTTTTCAGCACCTAGAACTCCACAACAAAATGGAGTAGTTGAAAGAAAGAATTGGTTTCTAGTGGAACTTGCAAGAACAATGCTTAGTGATGCAAATCTTCCTAAATATTTTTGGGCAGATGCGGTTAGTACGGCATGTTATGTTGGAAATCGAGTTATCATTAGACCTATAATAAAGAAGACTCCATATGAACTCTTCAAAGGAAGAAAGCCAAATATTGCTCACTTCCACATTTTTGGATGCAAGTGCTTTGTTCTTAATAATGACAAAGATAATCTTGGTAAGTTTGACGAGAAATCCGACGAAGGTATATTTCTTGGTTATTCGCTTTCTAGTAAAGCATATAGAATTTATAATAAAAGAACTTTAACTATTGAAGAATCTATGCATGTATCTTTTGATGAAACTAACCCCTCCAAGGAGGAAGTAGTTGTTTGTGATGATGATGATCCTATAGATTTACCCCCGGAAGATCTTTCGATTGATCAAATTAAGAAATCACCGGAAAATCAAGAAAACATTGTACAACAAGATTCAAACACCAATGATCTACCAAAAGAATGGAGAACTCATAGAGACCACCCTATTGACAAAATTATTGGTGACATTAGCCAAGGAGTATCAACAAGATTGAATCTAAAAGATGCTTGCTTAAACATGGCGTTTGTTTCTCAAATTGAACCTACCAAAGTTGATGAAGCCTTAGGAGATGATCAATGGATTATTGCTATGCAAGAAGAATTAAATCAATTCGAGAGAAATCAAGTTTGGGAACTTGTTCCTAGACCAAGTGGTAAACACATCATAGGTACCCGATGGGTGTTTAAGAACAAACTTGATGAGAATGGTCTAATTATTCGAAACAAAGAAAGGTTAGTTGCCCAAGGTTACAATCAAGAGGAAGGAATCGACTTTGAAGAAACATTTGCTCCGGTTGCAAGGTTAGAAGCTATACGTCTTTTACTTGCTTATGCTTGTTCATTAAATTTTCAGCTTTTTCAAATGGACGTCAAAAGCGCATTCTTGAATGGATACATCAATGAAGAGGTCTATGTCAAACAACCCCCGGGATTTGAAGACTTCAAACATCCTTCACATGTCTTTAAGTTGAGAAAGGCTCTTTATGGCTTAAAGCAAGCACCAAGAGCATGGTATGATAGACTTAGCAATTTTTTGTGTGAAAGAGGTTTCGAAAAGGGTAAGGTTGATAAAACCTTGTTCATTAAGAAAATCCAAAGTAACACTTTATTGGTTCAAGTCTATGTTGATGATATCATTTTTGGATCGACTAACAAAGAAATGTGTGAGGAATTCTCATTGATGATGCAAGGAGAATTCGAGATGTCTATGATGGGAAAAATGAACTATTTTCTTTGACTACAAATCAAGCAACTAGAAGATGGAATCTTCATCAATCAATCTAAGTATTGCAAAGAATTATTGAAAAAGTTTGATATGGACAATTGTAAAGCCATGAATACTCCAATGGGCTCCGGTACATATGTTGATCAAGATGAATCCGGTACTCCAATTGATATTACAAAGTACAGAGGTATGATTGGTTCTTTATTGTACTTGACGGCAAGTCGTCCTGCCATCATGTTTAGTGTTTGTCTTTGTGCTCGCTTTCAAGCAAATCCAAAGGAATCACACCTCATGGCGGTTAAAAGGATCATGAAGTATCTTAAAGGAACAATCAATGTCGGCCTATGGTATCCAAAAGGTAGTACTTGCACTTTAATTGGTTATTCTGACGCGGATTATGCAGGTTGTAAAACTGATCGTAAAAGCACAAGTGGTACTTGTCACATTATTGGAAATGCATTAGTATCATGGGCTTGTAAAAAGCAAGCATGTGTTGCTCTTAGCACGGCCGAAGCAGAATACATAGCAGCGGGTAGTTGTTGTGCACAAATTCTTTGGCTCAAGCAACAACTTCGTGATTACGGACTTGATCTCGGATGCATTCCTCTTCGATGCGACAATACAAGTGCTATCAATATTACAAAGAATCCGGTCATGCATTCAAGAACCAAACATATAGATATTCGACATCATTTTCTCCGTGATCATGTACTCAAAGGAGATGTCGAAGTCACTTTTGTGGATACTCATAACCAACTCGCAGATATCTTCACTAAACCGCTTGCTCGAGAACCTTTCTTCAAAATCCGAAGAGAACTTGGTATTTTGGATGAAGGTGATATCTAATGTTTCTCTTAAGATGCACGTCTTAATTTTTATATGTATTTATTTCACTCTTTTTCCCCATCCTTTTTGATGTTAACAAAGGGGGAGAAGAATATGCATGTGTGTTGTTTTGTTTCAAAGAAATTGCAGGCCCATAAAATATCAAACTCACTCCAAAATTCAAAGAATCATGGACTTAGGGGGAGCATACAATTTAGGGGGAGCCTTGAATTTGCTCAACATGTTTTCTATATAAAACAACATAAAACATTTCAAGAAATCGTTTTCAAGACTTGGTTGTCATCATCAAAAAGGGGGAGAATGTAATTGCAGCTTCTCAAGTCATATTTAAAGCATGTGTTTTGATGAAGACAACATGGACATCAACATTTCAAGGATGTGCAAAAAGCTTATCAACATCAAATAAAAGTCTTGAAGATTATTGAAGAATTATTGAAGAATCATCAAATATCAATATGGTATAAATAATTCTTAAAATCTTGAATATAGATGTTCACAATATGAATTCATCAACATATACATATTTCATAACTTTAAGATCAAGAAAACTTTGTTTGAAATATCCTTCAAAAAGTATTTTTGAAAATAATCCTTTAGGAACCGGTTCCTCCCTAACAGGGAACCGGGTTCCAACATTTCTCAAAAAACATGTCCCTGGATTTTGTACCAGGAACCGGGTTGTACCAATAGGGGAACTGGTTCCTGCATGATAATTTTTGAATTCCAACTTATAACGTTCACTAAGAACCGGGTTCTGTCAGTGTCGGAACCGGTTCCTAGCGAACCAGTGCAGCTTTTACTTTGTTTTTTGAACATTTTTCAAGTGGTATCTTTTCATGAATGCATTGCAACTTTTCATATGAATTGGCATGAATGAAGAGGTTCTTGTAACTTTATAAAATGCAGATTTTCTTATTTCAAACAATGCTTCAATTTTCAAATTAACAAATATACTTCTTCAATAAACAATTTTCTAATTCATTCAAATTTTGAATATATACTTTCATGTGTTCATAATTTTGTGAAACTTGCCATATACACTTTCATTATCATTACAAGTTTCATTCATACATTGTGAACATTTATATACATTGTTGAGAATTGTTTTTATCTTGAAGAAGAAGATCAATTGAAGATTGATAAAGCTCTCCATATACTTCAAACTAAATCATTGTATTACTTAAAGGTTTTTCCCTTACTATCCAGGATTGTTGGAAGTAAGTGTTGTGATTTGAAGAGGATTGTTCTTCATTCACATTAGTGTTTGTTTGGTCTTAAAGGTGTTAAGAACCTTTGATCACCTTATAGGTTAGATAGTAAGCATAGGCTGTACAATCATTCTAACTATAGTGAAATCTCTTTCGTGTTGGAAAGGGGACTGGAGTACTCTCGGATTGTGAGGGGAACCAGGATATATCACCGTGTTCTTTACTTTTCCGCATTTATCGCTTTCATCACCATAATCAGGAAAAGATAAAGATATAATAAAAACCTTCAAACACTTAACCAAAAATTACTACCAAGCATTCTCATAAAACCGAATAAATTTCATAAGACCTAATTCACCCCCCCCCCCCCTCTTAGGCACTCTGAGACTTACACCCAGAAATTTGCACTCGCATAGTGGAGTATCAGCAATGTGATGGCGGGAATGGGCTTATAGATGCCATTTGGAGAGATGGTGGATAGGAGGATGGGCTTATAGATGCCATCGGGGGACGTGACAGAACCTTGTCGGGAATGGGCTTATAGATGCCATTTGGAAGTGTTGATCGCGTAAGAGATTCCTTAGCGAGAACTTGCGTACTTTGAGAAAGGAAGATGGTTTCTTGGCCTGTTACAGGTGTTGATCTTAAAACTCTTCATGCAGATATGCCCTGGCTAGGTACAGGTATCGAATCTACAATCAATTGCTCACAGATATGCCCTGGCTAGATACAGGAATCGAATCCGGAACTTCAAAAGGTTGCTTACATACGTGCCATGGCTGGATACAGGTATCGAATCTCTAAACTATTCACGCAGATATGCCCTGGCTAGATACAGGTGTCGAATCCACAATCAAATACTCACAGACATGCCCTGGCTGGATACAGGAATCGAATCTGGAAATTGTCGTCTACAGATATGCCCTGGCTGGATACAGGTATCGAATATGGAAATTGTCGTCTACAGATATGCCCTAGCTGGATACAGAAATCGAATCTGGAATTGGTCATCTACAGATATGCCCTCGCTGGATACAGGAATCGAATCTACAATCAATTGCTCACAGATATGCCCTGGCTAGATACAGGAATCGAATCCGGAACTTCATAAGGTTGCTTACAGACGTGCCCTGGCTGGATACAGGTATCGAATCTCTAAACTATTCACGCAGATATGCCCTGGCTAGATACAGGTGTCGAATCCACAATCAAATACTCACAGATATGCCCTGGCTGGATACAGGAATCGAATCTGGAAATTATCGTCTACAAATATGCCCTGGCTGGATACAGGTATCGAATCTGGAAATTGTCGTCTACAGATATGCCCTGGCTAGATACAGGAATCGAATCTGGAATTGGTCGTCTACAGATATGCCCTGGCTGGATACAGGAATCGAATCTGGAAACTCTTCATGCAGATATGCCCTGGCTGGATACAGGTGTCGAATCTACAATACTCACAGATATGCCCTGGCTAGATACAGGTATCGAATCTGGAATTACGATAGTTGATAGTAATCATCTTTGGATTGACCTTTTCCTGAAAAGGCAAAAACATCAGTTGTATGCAATGTCATGATGTATGAAATGCATGATGTCATGATGCTCAAAATGAGATAGTGTTGTATGCACTTTATCATGCATGTAAACAGGATGTATGAAATGTGAAATGTCTATGAATGTATTTTCGTCTAGGAAAATAAATCCTTGACGAGTGCCGGGAGTTTGTGGAATCCTGGGCTGATGTTGAAGAGTGGAGTTCTTCGCTTCCGCTGGGGATGATGGTTGCAAGAATAAACCGGTAGGAGAAGATGACTCCGTTGGGGAATAAACTTGTTGGAGAGATTACTCTGCGGGGAATTACTCTGTGGGAAGAGATACTTCGCTGAGGTTTTGATGAGAGCTCTGCTGGGGATTCCACTGATAAGTTATGTTGGGGAATTTGATGAACTCCGTTGGGGAATAGGAAGAACTTCGCCGAGGACGATCTTTCCATGGTAATTAGCTGAGGATAACCCATTTATACCCTGGTGGGGAAATAACCTTTGAATGAAGTCGGGGAGAGACGTAAGTACTCTGCAGGTGATAAGCTTCCAGAATCTACTGGGGATATGGATTCCACTTTCCTGGGGAAAATTTTCAGACTGTACTGAGGAATGGTTCCACTGGGATGTCTGTATTCCGTCGGGGAACAAATCTTATATTAAGACTGTCGGGGATGCTTGCTGAGGAATGTCTATGCTCCGCTGGGGAATGTTGAGATCTTCTAGGGATACCCAACTTCCTTAAGGATGACAGTAGACTAACTCTGCTTGGGGAGAGTATCACTGACTTGCTAGGGGAACAATGTGCCTTTTCGGGGCTGACGGGAGACCATCTCTGCTTGGGGAGAGTATTGCTAAATCTTGTCTTACTCAACGGGGAGTGAAGGTATCCTGGCTACGTTCTTCAGCTGAACCTACCTTAGTACCTTGGTGGACAGAGCAACTAGATCGCTTAGACAATTCTTTACTGTCCCTGTTTCTGATGTCATCTGTAATTAGTCCTTTGTTTCGCATGCAAATATTCATGATTAGCAATTAATGTCAAATGCATATATCAAAAATGAACATTGGACGTTCTTTGCAAAACAAAACAGAAAAAGGAAAAAATGATGGGTAATTTGTCTGAAAAATTGAACTTGTATTGATTTTGAAATTTGCCTGTAAATAGGCATTTTGTGTACAGGAGGCTGACGTCCTAGTAAGAGAACGCCGCCGAGCAAAATAGAGTTTATACAATTTTGTGAAAAGGAAACAAAACAGCTATGTGAAAAATAATCCCATTGGGTTCCAACTCTGCTATCGCCTTTATATCTTCAAGCGTCTCATCACTCTGCTGCTTAGTTGAAGATGAAGCTGATTGATTGGAGTCATCTGAGCCCGATAGTTGATGCCGAATTCTGGATGCAAGGTGATCCAATGAGACATAGTATTACGCTTTATCCCTAACTTTTTCCTGGACCGCCCTTTCGGGTTTTCAGTCCACCGGGATACCCATTTTTGCCCAAGCCGCCTTTTTAGGTTTTTGACTTGCCGGGTGTACAGATTTTTTTCATTTCGTCCCTTATTTTTCCCGAACCCTTTTGGTTCGCCGGGAAGCCCTTATTTTTGCCTAGGCCAGTCGACCTAGCGGGTCTTTGATCATGCGTAGTATCTTTTTACTATGTCTGCATTGGCGGGGTGAGGAAGGTCGTCACCACCCATGGTGGTTAGAATCATAGCTCCTCCTGAGAAGATATGTTTAACCACAAATGACCCTTCGTGCGTAGGGGTCCATTTGCCCCTGGGATCACTTTGAGGAAGAATCATGCGCTTGATTACCAGGTCTTCGACTTGATACTCTTGTCGTCTGACCTTCTTGTTAAATGCCCTGATCATCCGTTTTTGGTACATTTGACCATGACAAATAGCAGTGAGTCTCTTTTCGTCAATTAGGTTTAACTGATCAAGCCGAGTCTGGATCCAGTCATCTTCGCTCAAACCTGCATCCTTCATTATCTGGAGAGAGGGTATTTGGACTTCAATAGGCAAGACTGCCTCCATGCCATAAACCAAGGAAAAGGGAGTTGCCCCTGTTGACGTCCGTGCTGAGGTACGGTACCCATGAAGAGCAAACGGCAACATTTCGTGCCAATCTTTGTAGGTCACTGTCATCTTCTGCACAATCTTCTTGATGTTCTTATTCGCTGCTTCTACAGCCCCATTCATCTTCGGTCAGTAGGGAGAAGAGTTGTGGTGCTGTATCTTGAATTGCTCGCAGAGCTCAGCGATCATCTTGTTGTTAAGATTGGTACCATTATCCGTAATGATCCTCTCAGGTACACCGTTTCGACAGATCAGGTTGTGCCGAATGAACCGTGCCACGACATTCTTGGTTACCGTAGCATAGGAAGCTGCTTCAACCCACTTCGTGAAGTAATCAATCGCTACCAGGATGAAGCGATGCCCGTTGGATGTTGTAGGTCTGATTTCGCCGATCATATCAATGCCCCACATTGCAAAAGGCCAAGGTGCTGTCAAGACGTTCAGAGGAACCGGAGGAATGTGCACCTTATCAGCATAGATCTGGCATTTATGACAAGTTCGAGAATGCTGATAACAGTCGGCTTCCATTGTGGACCAGAAATATCCTGCCCGAAGGATTTTCTTTGCCATGGTATGTCCACTGGAATGTGTTCCGAAGGTCCCTTCATGTAGCTCTGTCATGATCCTTTATGCTTCAGTCTTATCCACACAACGCAGTAAGGTTGAATCATGGTTTCGCTTGTAGAGAATGCCATTGGTGAGGAAGAACTTTGCCGCAAACCTTCTCAGGAACTTCTTGTCATTAACAGATGTGCCTTCGGGGTATTCTTGAGCTTCAAGGTACCTCTTTACTTCATGATACCAAGGTTTTTCTGTTACCTCTTCGGTCTCGAGATCGCAGCAATGTGCAGGTTCATCCAACTTCCAGATAATGATCTGGGGCGCCTCATTGTCCCATTTGACTTTGAACATAGAAGACATCGTAGCCAACGCGTCCGCCAACTGATTCTCCTCTCTTGGGAAGTGTTCAAAAGTTATCTCCTCGAAGTGGGGAATCAACGTCAACACATACTCTTTGTAAGGAATAAGATTTGGGTGTTTCGTATCCCACTCGCCTTTGATCTTATTGATCACGAGAGCGGAATCTCCGAAGACACTCAGAAACTTGATTCTTAAGTCAATTGCAGCTTGAAGACCCATGATGCATGCCTCATACTCCGCCATGTTGTTGGTGCAGTTGAAACATAGTCGGGCGGTGAGTGGAGTATGAGTGTCGTTAGGGGATATGATCACAGCTCCGATACCATTACCCAAAGCGTTCGAGGCTCCGTCAAAGTGCATAGACCATCGGCATCCCTCCTCAGGTCCTTCATCCGGTCTAGGTACTTCACAATCAGTCACTACCATGATATCCTCGTCTGGAAATTCAAATTTCATGGATTGGTAGTCGTCCACTGCCTGGTGTGCCAAATGGTCTGCCAATACACTTCCCTTGATTGCTTTCTGAGTCATGTACTGGATGTCATATTCCGTCAAGATCATTTTCTATCTTGCTATTCTTCCAGACAGAGCAGGCTTTTCGAATATGTACTTGATTGGATCCATTTTTGAAATCAACAGAGTAGTGTGAGTCAACATATATTGTCTTAGCCGGCGAGCAGCCCATACCAAAGCGCATCAAGTTTTCTCGAGCAGTGAGTATCGGGTCTCACAGTCGGTAAACTTTTTGCTAAGGTAATAAATGGCGTGTTCTTTTCGGCCAGACTCGTCATGCTGCCCCAACACACACCCCATTGAGTTGTCCAGTATTGTCAAGTATAAGATTAGAGGTCTCCCTTCAACCGGTGGCATAAGAATGGGTGGTTCTTGGAGATACTCTTTGATTCTTTCGAAAGCGGCCTGACATTCATCATTCCAACGTACTACTTGATCTTTCTTCAGCAGCTTGAAGATTGGTTCACAGGTAGCAGTTAGATGCGAGATGAATCGGGCAATGTAGTTCAACCGTCCTAGAAATCCTCTGACTTCTTTCTCTGTCTTGGGAGTTGGCATATCTTGTATGGCTTTCACTTTGGCAGGGTCCACTTGAATGCCTTTGTCGCTTACGATGAAGCCTAGCAATTTTCCAGATCTCACCCCAAAGGTGCACTTGTTTGGGTTCAACCTCAGCTTGTACAACTTCAGACGGTCAAATAGCTTTCGTAGATGGTCAAGGTGTTCCTCCTCAGTTTGGGACCTTACAATCATATCATCGACGTATACTTCGATTTCGTGATGGATCATGTCATGAAACAGAGCAACCATGGCATGTTGGTATGTTGCCCCAGCATTTTTCAACCCAAAAGGCATGACCTTGTAGCAAAAGGTGCCCCACTGAGTAACAAAAGTGGTCTTCTCCATGTCTTCAGGAGCCATCTTGATCTGATTATAACCGGAGAAGCCGTCCATGAAGGAGAATACTTTATGCTGAGCAGTGTTGTCAACCAGAACGTCGATATGAGGCAGAGGGAAATCATCCTTAGGGCTGGCCCTGTTCAAATCCCTGTAATCAACACACATTCAGACCTTACCATCCTTCTTCGGCACTGGAACCACGTTGGTAACCCACTGAGGGTAAGAAGTCACTGCTAGAAACTCGGCATCAAATTGTTTCATAACCTCCGTTTTGATTTTCTCGGACATTTCTGGACGCATACGGCGGACCTTCTGTTTTACCGGAGGGCATTCTTCCTTGGTAGGCAGGTGATGAACCACAATGTCGGTATCCAACCCAGGCATGTCTTCGTAAGACCAGGCAAATATTTCCACATAGTCTTGCAGCATCTGAATCAACCGTTGTTTCACACTGAGCTCTAGATTGGCACCAATCTTGACTTCCTTTCTGTCTGTCTCAGTACCCAAATTTACTGTTTCCACTGGCTCTTCATGTGGCTGAATGGCCCTCTCTTCCTGGAGTAGTAGTCTTGAAAGTTCACCAGGCACTTCGCAATCATCTTCACCTTCGTCTTCGGCTAAGTTGATCGGATTTTCGAAGTCATAACTGGCGGTAGCAGAGTCGTTACCAGTGAGATCCAGAGTGGATTAGAACCTGTATAGGTGAGTGTGTGTAAATATAGCTGTTTTGCAATGTATAATAAAGAAAGAAAAGGAGTGCAAGATTTTGAAATGCAACAAACGTCCAATGTTTTTATTAATGATATATGAAAATGACACATAAAAGCCCTCACAAATGAAGCCACGGTGCCCCGGGTAAGACACCGAGCCATAAAAGTTTCAAAATATTGTCTGTTACAAATTCAAAACAAAAGAGTTCATTACTGAGTGACAAAAGTAATAGGTGTGAAGTCTTTGGCAGTCCAGTTGCTTGGTCCACCGTCGGTTGTTGGGTAGATCCAGCTGTCGAATTCAGATTCCTCCACGTTGTCTTCAATAGCATTTACTCCCGGGTTGGTGATGAACACAGGAGGTCTTCCAATTCTTGCCCTACGAACAGCCCTCTGAGCTTCTGCAGTGAAACCCAAACCAAACTTGTCGGTCTTTGGAGTGAAATCAGGAAGTCGGCCCCAGTTTGCGCACTCACCCTTCTCAATAACAGCCCGGGCATCCTTTAAGGAAGCCATCTTCAAAGGAGGGTCTTCTTCAGTCACAGTCTCAGCTGATGCCAGTGTCTGAGGAACTTCTTCAAAGTGCTGGAATGGAGTCTCAATGAATTCCCCATCCATTTCTATGTATCGGAACGAGTTGAGGTGGCTGACCATATACTCTTCCTCCCCCTGAACTGTAACAATCTTCCCTCTGACCGGGTACTTAAGCTTCTGATGTAGTGTGGAGGTCACAGCTCCAGCCTTGTGGATTCATGGACGACCCAACAAACAAGAATAGGATGGTCGGATGTCCATCACATAGAAAGTAGAATCAAAGACTTGAGAACCAACCCTGATTGGGATGTCAACTTCCCCATGTACCATCCTTTTCGAACCGTCAAAGGCCCGGACAACAATGTTACTAGGCTTGAGCTCTAAACCCTCACAATCCAACCTGTCTAGGGCCTTCTTGGGCAATACATTCAATGAAGAACCGGTGTCTACCAACACATGGGCAAGAGTAGTGCCCCTACATTCAATGGAGACATGCAGGGCATCGTTATGGTTCTTTCCTTTGGCAGTCAGATCGGCGTCAGAGAAACCCAACCCATTATCGGCAGTCAAGTTGGCCACACAATCGGTAAATTGATCAGCAGACGTTTCTTGTGGCACATGGGCCGTCTTCAGGAAGGAAATCAGGGCCTTGGCATGGGCCTCTGAACACAACAACAGTGATAGCATATAAATTTTTGATGGGGTGTGCCCCAGCTGCTCAACTACGTTGAAATCACTCTTCTTTTTTATCTTGAGAATCTCTTCCATCTCTTGCTGGAAAGCTTCAACATTGGTTGTCTTTGGTGCCTTCGTCAGGGCAGGCAAATCAGTAGCAATCCCTTTGCCCCGAGCGTCAAATGACTCGGCAGCAGGGGTAGAAACAGGAACATGACCAGGAAGGGGAGCAGGTACACTGGCAGGTATGATGATAAGAGGTCTCTGAATAGCTGGTGGCACAATATCAGGTGAGAAAAGCCTACCACTGCGAGTAACTTTGGCAGGCCCGGTGATGTTGCTGACACCGGTACTTGTATCGAACTCTTGTTTAACTCCAAGCATATAAACATCTGCCCCATAGTTCCACGGGACAGCTTTGTCAGACGTATAGGGGAGGGGCCCCAGAACAGTGATGATGATAGGAGCAATCTTCTGAGTGGACATGATTTTGACAGGCTTCTTCGAAGGAGCCTTAGGAGGGTTGTTGAAAATAGTAACAATAGACACTTCTTCAGTAGGGATAGCAGGAACAACAATCTTCTCGAACAAGATTTCTTCGCTATCCATCAGGCTTTGGATACCTGATTTCAGCAAAGGACAACCAACAGGTGAAACAACACATAGAAGGCAACCTTCGCTACATCCCGGAAATAAACCGGATAGCAACAGGTTCCTTTTGACAGTCAACAACGGAGTAACAATCTCATCCACAGAGGCTACATACAGGTCTTCTTCCACAGCATTCACTCCATGCTGGGGCATGGGAGCAGTCACAACATTAGGCCTTTCGGGCGCCTCAAACTGTATTTCCTTAGCATCAATAAGGTCCTGAACCTTATTCCTCAGAGCCCAGCAATCGTCCGTAGTATGCCCCGGGCTATCAGAGTGATAAGCGCAACGGGCGTTGGGGTTGTACTTTGGAGAAGCTGTGTTCACTACCTTCGGAGCTTCTTTGACAGTTACCAGATTGGTTGACAGTAGTTGCGGCAAAATATGAGACAGGGCCATGCTGAGCCGAGTGTACTGCCTTTTGGGTCTCTCACCCGTTGGTTGGTTGTATTGCTGAGGAGAAGCAGCAGGCTTTGAAATTACCAACGCATTGACAGCTTGGCGGCGTTCCGGTTTAATTTGTCTTCTGGGACCATAAACAGCACTGGCTTCCTTCTTGAAGGGCTTCTTTTCAGTACTCGCGGAGGCACCTTTCTGTATCTTCCCCGACTTGATACCAGCTTCTATCCTCTCACCGGTTAAGATCAGGTCTGTGAACCCAACAGAAGAATTACCAATCAGGTGGTTGAAGAATGGACCGGATAGGGTCCCTAAGAACATGTCAACAAGTTCACGGTCAGTCAAAGGTGGCTGCACCATACCAGCCAGGTCTCTCCACTTTTGCGCATACTCCTTGAATCCTTCGCCCGTCCCCAGTGACATACCCTGGAGTTGGGTACTGTGATACGGTGGGAGAACTGACTTGAGGTTTTGCGTTTGTTTTCAAAAATGTTTCGGTTGAGCAAGAGTCGCCACCGACTTTTTATTTTATCCTAAGGAAAGGTTAAAAAGCACAGCAAAAACCTTTGAGATATTTTCTTGGGTTCGGGGAGTAGATTATAGAAAGGGAAGGTATTAGCATCCTTTCTATCCATGGTTATCCATGGGATCTTAGTTACTTACTTAGATCACTTGCCTTGTGTTTTCAATTGTTTGAAATGGTGCTTTCAATTGTTTGAAATGGTGCTTTGTGTGTGGGTTTGAAAATGTTTTGAAAAGAGACCATTTGTTGTGGCAACCTTTGTAATGATCCATGTTTGAATGTATACAAAGGTGTACTTATCTTTTGAAAAGTTTTCAATGTTTTTGAAAGTTGTTTGAAAGTATGTTGTGATGTGTGTTTTGAAAAGTAGGCAAGGATTGCTTTGCAAGTTTATCAAGTAACTAAGAGTTGTCTACCCCTAATTTTACTCAAAGGTTTTTCCTATGTTTTAACCCTTTTAACAATTTTGTTCCACCATTGTATTTGGTGGACAATCTTGTGTTAGGATGTTAACGGTACGGGCGCGGGTCATCGTTTAGACCATGATTGCAATGGTGCCAAGTGTCTTTGGCAACTTTTCCTTTAAGGGACTTGATCATTTTTAGGCAACTTTCGAAAGCGTCATCGAGGGATTATGATCATTTTGATATTGTTTTGTTTTGCCAAAAACACCCAACATGCAACATGGCCCATTTTTGAAGGCAACAAGTGGAGTAACCCTAGGGGTGCAAGTGTGATTGGTGTTGTTCATTTTCATATTTTTTTGTCTTTTGTTTAGTCAAGCTATTTGTTTGGTTGATTTTTGCATACAAACCCTAAATCTATCATGGCATATTTAGAAAGCTTTTAAAATGCGGAAAATAAAATCCTAAATTATTACAACATAATTATGGGATGGGGAGTACAAGTGTTCAAATGGGGGATATTTAGCAAGAAATTAAAATCTAAGCTATTACATCCAAATTGAATATACAAAGATTAATTGTACAATAATTGAATAAAATACAATAAATATGCAAGATGCAAAAAAAATGATTTTTATATGTATGTAAAAGTATTTTTCATGTGACAAATAAAAATAAAAAGGTTAATTTTTGGGTATTTTCATGGTTTAGGGCAAAACCCTAATTTGCTAAATAAAAGGTATTTATTATGTATTATATACAATATTTATTAATTATATACAAAAAAATAAATAGAAAGGAAATATATTGTAAAAAAGTATTTTTTTTTAGGTTAAATATTAATAAAATAAAAAAATAAAAAAAATGTATTATTTTTATATTTATCCTAAATATTTAATAAAAGAAAGACAAGTATTTATATTATTTATTAAACATATTAAATATATACAAAAATAAAAATATTTGTTATTTAAAAAAAGTATATTTTTTTAGAAAATATTTTCAAAAGATAAAATAAAAATAAAATCAGAAAATAAAATGTTTTTGTATGATTTTTAATATTTTAAATAAAAGTATATATATATATATATATATATATATATATATATATATATATATATATATATATATATATATATATATATATATATATATATATATATATATATATATATATATATATATATATATATATATATATATATATATATATATATATATATATATATATATATATTATTTTACATACATATGTTTAAGTAAAGCAAATAAAAGCCAAATAAATATAAAAAAGAGTGAAAAAAATATTTTTATTTTTTTTCATGCTTGAATAAAAATATAAAATCAGAATCAAAAGGAAAAAATCAAAAATGACAAATATATCATGCAAAGGGCCATGGGGTGCAAATTGAAAAAAGGGGTGCAAAAAGCAGGTTGACTCAGGCCCAGCCCAAGTCAACTCTGTCTTCAACCTCTAGACAGATTCAAACAAAAAAATGTGCGCCCTTCCTCCATCTCTGCAATCTCTTGATTCCTTGACTTTTAACAAAAACTCACAACACAAAGATTATAGAGTATCATGTCACGAGTTCATACATATAAAAAACTTGATCTAACTCTCAGAAATGAGAGAGAATTTCTTCTCCCCCAATTTCTGACCTAAGTTTTTGTCAATGTTCATGCCCTAAATTCTCTCAGCATACACAACATAAATGAAAAGTAACTATATGGATGGCTTCAGGGCTATGATTAAAACATGCTTCCTTCACAAACTTAAGCCTAACTATGCCTGGATAGAGAGATAGAAGTTCAAAGTTTTACCTGTTCAGTTTGAGTCGTGTGCAACAATGGAGGCACTTTCAATGCAGTGTGAGGACTTGTACAGCTTGCTTGAGGTCCAAGGATGCTCTTCCAACCTCTAGCTTGCTTTGAAACTAGCTGAATCGAGCTATGGAAGTTCACCTGCAAAGTTGAAAACTGAAAATAGCAAATGATGTTAGGGATGTTACAGTTTGTGTTCAATGTTTGGGATAACTTCAGTGGGTGATATGGAACATGTTTGAACTAGCTTTGGCCAAAACGCACGAGTGGAAGTGTTTGTGGAAGTCAAGTTGCAGAAGGGACTCTGTTTTTGCAGCAAGAAGGTGTTTCTGTGAATGAGGAGGTATTGAAGGTGGTTTGCTCGTGTTTCAGGTTAGTTAGGGTGTATGGAAAGTGTTCACAAAGTTTGTTTTGGTTAGTTCTTGCAGCAATGAGAGATGTGTTTGGTTTTGCAAAGTTTCTTCTTTTTTAAGCCAAAGTTGTCAAGTTGGGTTATAGGCCAAGGCAGGTCCCTCAAGCATGCTGCATAATCTCTCCTTGATCAGTGGGATTAGTCCATAATCTTGTGCCTAGAAGATATGCTTTGTACTTCTTAGATTTGTGTTTGACATAAAGTCATGCTTTACAAGAATGGATAAAGTGCTTTTTCTAAATATGGCTTAAATTTGTGTGTATTGTCCAAATGAATGAAATAACATCTTGGCACAAAGTATATGCATTTAATTATTGAGTGTAAGAAGGATTAGAGGCCTGTAATCTAGCTTGTATAAGCTGATTTCAAAAATGCAAAGTGTATGAACATGAAATTGGTCAAGAACAAAAGTGACTTTTGCCCAACTTTGCCAATTCGATTCTCCCTAACCACAATGGTGTTTAAGAAGTTCTTGGACAATTTGGAAAGCTTGGAATGTGTACTACAATCCATATTTGTAATGCAATTTGAAATTCCAAGTGGAAGCATGTGAAAAGTGGCCATGAAGTTAGGCAAACATCCTGCCTAAAATAGGTCAAAAATTTTCTAAGTTAAGAATGTTTTGCACCCTTGTTCCAAAAATCATAACTTGAGCTACAAGATTCTTTTGAGGAAACTTTGTGAATCAAAGTTGTATATTTTGCAATGGACTATAACTTTCATGTTTTGAGTTTTGTTTGAATCCAAATGTATCTTGATGAAAAGATGGGACAAAGTTAGGAAAAAATAAGGGAATTTCATAACTTAGAAAAATTCTAAGTTATGAAATTTCTTCATTTTAAACCCTAATTTGTGTTTTGATTTCTTGATGAACAAGTTTCATAATTTGACTTGTCTTGATGAAAAATGAACCTTGGCACTTGATTTTGACCAAAAAGTCAAAGTTTGACTTTTCAGTATACAGTCAAATTTGACCAGTTGACTGAAAAATTCATCTGTCAATCTTGTGCATTTGGGATCTTTTGAACTTGTTGAACATGTCAAGACAATGCCATTTAGTCCTTGAGTCTATATGTGAGCTTGGTTTGCCATTGGTTAGGTCAAACAGTCAAAAATTGCCTTTGTGCAGTCAAAACCCTAAAAATGACCATTTTGCCCTTTTGGTGATCTGATCAAATTTCTTGTGGAATTGTGATCCAAACTTGATCAAATGGTCCTTATGAGTTCATAATGTTGATGTGGGTCAAAAATCATGAGGTTTGACTGTCAATTAACCACAGTTGACTTTTTCCCCAATACAACTGATTTCTAGGTCAACTGTCCAATTGATTGGGCAAAGATTGGAATCAAGGCTTGAAACTTGGTATGGATAAACTTGTGAGTCCAACATGAAGCATGAAAGTCATCTTGGGCCTTTTAGGTCAAAACATCTTTGTGCAAACTCAAACCCTAATTTGGGTCAACAGTGCAAGGAGGAGTCTTGAGCAGAGTGAACCCTAACTTGATCTTGAGCTCCAAGGGTCTTGTGATGAGAAAATGTTGAGGAAATGGGAGGGAAAATTTTGGGGTACAACAGGTACGCGTGGGAGCGAGGTCGGAATTGTACTGATACTGCTTATAAAATGCATTAGCCAAGTCCTCCCAGTTTCGGATACTGGCTCCATCCAGCTGATAGAACCACTCGAGTTGAGCCCCTGAAAGGCTATCTTGGAAGAAATGGATCCATAGGTTCTTGTCTGCGGTGTAAGGTTGGATCTTCCTTACATATGATCTGAGATGCATCTTCGGGCAGGACAGCCCGTCATATCTTGCAAAAATTGGCACTTTAAACTTCGGGGGGATCACAATTCCACCAACTAATCCCAAATCTTTGAAATCTAAGCCGAGAACTCTCTGCAGCTCCATAGCTGCCAACCTGTCTTCCAAGCTCTTGTACTTGTCGTCGGCGGGCGGGTATTGTTGCTCTGAGTAGTCTTCGTCTTCTTCAGCCTCTTCTTCTTCAGCTTCGAATTCGGAAGGTACCACAGCCCCTTTTCCTTTACTGGTTCCCTCTTCAGAAGTAGGGGGAAATTCAAGAACTCTTCTGGCTTCACCCTCAAACCTTCTTCCCAGGGTAGCCACCCCGACTCTTTTCTTCTTCTTTTTCACTTGCTCTTTGTTCCCAAGCAGGGCCTTTAGATCCTCCTGACCCTTTGCCAAGGTCATCAGGAGATGTTGAAACTGAGTTTTGAGACTGCAAATCCTTGACCGTCTGTTCGAGATCCATCTTACTGAAATAAACAGCAGAAAGATAAGGAAACCTGGTGTGGAGACCTGCTTATGCGCATGATGAATGATATGTTTGTTTATGCAATGCATTCAAGGATTTAGAAAATTCAAAATTGTTGCAAACGAAAAGAACACACGTCATATTAATAAGAAGAAATTTGTCAGTACATAAATGCCCCATGGGCCAAATATTACAAAAAAAACTTCTCAAGGTAAAAAGACATTGCGCATCCTCTTTGGTGAGATGTAGGTGTTGAGGGTCTCTTCCTCATGGAGTCGGCGGGTAAGCTCCAAAACCTTCTTCTCACTGGCGTAGAAGCTGGCTTCAAAAGTATTCCGTTCCTCCTTGAGTTGGATCCAACTCTTCTTCATCTCCTCTCACGATGTTGGCATGTCAGGATATAGGATGGTGTAGGGAACCTCTCCTTCCTTAACAGGCTCTTTAATCACAGGGAGAACATGAGGGTAAGGCATCATTAGACTCTGGGCTCGGGTTCGTACCCACTTGAGATAAGGCTCAAGAGGGATGGAGTTCTTGTGCCCCAGTGTCTTGTTGTCTACCTTGTTAGGCATCCTCCAAGCTCTGATGAATCTTTGGCGAAGTCCTTGCGCATCATTGTCGAAGTCAAAAACTAGGTCAGGAATTAACATGTCATGAGGGCCATCCCTTTGTGCATATCCAAATTGTCTCAAAGCTAGACAAGGGTTGTAGGTAATGCCTCCTCTAATGCCAAGCAATGGAACATTAGGGAACTCTCCATAACGATCGACGATGATGACATTTTCTCTGGACCGAGAACACCAATGTACATCATCAACCGTTGTGACCACCTTAAGCCTTGGTCATTCTTCAAGACAGATTGTGGAAGGTGCGAAATAAACCACCTTGCAAGGAGAGGAGTACAACACATGAGAACACCCCTCTTTCTCATTGTTCATGTGTAAAATGAGTGGAGGATGTCCCCAAACAATGTTGGTATTGGATTCCTGGATAAGAAGATCTTGGAAGCGTTGACATCTACAAGCTGGTCAGGATTTGGGAACAGGACCAACCCATAAATGAGGAGTGCCACAATTTCTTCAAAGGCTTGTAGATCCAATGAATTCCAACACTCTTGTGCCTTCTCGAACAAGAATTTTGCCAAGAAGCCTTTGACACCGCTTCTAGTTTCCCAATGCCCCTTGATGTCAGATGGTTGCAAGTGTAGTGCTTGAGTAACATCTTCAGGATTTGGTTCTTTTTCCGTACCGTTGTAGGGTAGTTGATTAAGAATAGGAATTCTCAGGAGTTGAGAAAATTCCTCCAAAGTGGGCACCAATTGGTAGTCGGGGAATGTGAAACAGTGGTGAAGGGGGTCAAAGAACTGGAACAACACCTTTACCATGTCCTCTTCAATGCTGGTGTTGACTAGGCTGAGCAGTCTACCATGTCTTTCACTGAAGGGAGAGCTTTCAGGAATTCTGGATGTGAGCTCCTTGAGTTGAGGAGGGATTCTCACAAGGTTGACTTGGATAGTTTTCCTGCGAAGAATTTCCATGACCTACAAAACAAGAACAAAGATGAAGATCCAAACCCTTGAAATGGTTAGTGGATACATATGATGCTTTATGATGTTTATGATGTATGCACAAAACACATGTACAAGCAATTCACACAAAACCCTAGTTTCAGGCTTGCATGGGGTTTCATAGGTAAGTACCCTCTTGAGTGTAGTTGGCTTAAAAACCTGTCCTATAAATAGTAACCGGGTTCTAAGGAGCTCAATATCATTGGATTGTTTTCCATGTTCATTGTTTTGGTTTAGCCACTTAACTAGCGACCAAAATATTCCAAGAAAACAACCCTCAATGAGTGTAGTATCGAGTATCTACCAACTTCGGACTGCACCAAAGCCGGTCATCTCACTACCCCTAATGAAAGGCCAAGATGGTCAAGTAAGGTTCTAGGTCATTAGTGCTTAGTGACATCACTCAGTGTAGGATTTCAAGCCCAAACAAGAGAGCCAAGATATAAAGCAATCAAAGCAAACAATTAGTCATGCAAGAGGGTGATCTAAGCCCTAGGGTTACTCCACTTTAAAATTATCCCCAGCAGAGTCGCCAGTTCTGTGATACGGTGGAAGAACTGACTTAGGTTTTGCGTTTGTTTTCGCAAATGTTTCGGTTGAGCAAGAGTCGCCACCGACTTTTTATTTTATCCTAAGGAAAGGTTAAAAAAGCACAGCAAAAACCTTTGAGATGTTTTCTTGGGTTCGGGGAGTAGATTATAGAAAGGGAAGGTATTAGCACCCTTTCTATCCATGGTTATCCATGGGCTCTTAGTTACTTGCTTAGATCACTTGCCTTGTGTTTTCAATTGTTTGAAATGGTGCTTTGTGTGTGGGTTTGAAAATGTTTTGAAAAGAGGCCATTTGTTGTGGCAACCTTTGTAATGATCCATGTTTGAATGTATACAAAGGTGTACTTATCTTTTGAAAAGTTTTCAATGTTTTTGAAAGTTGTTTTGAAAGTGTGTTGTGATGTGTGTTTTGAAAAATGGCAAGGATTGTTTTGCAAGATTTGGTCAAGTAACCAAGAGCTATCTACCCTAAATTTCTCAAAGATCTTTCCTATGTTTTAACCCTTTTAACAATTTTGTTCCACCATTGTATTTGGTGGACAATCTTGTGTTAGGATGTTAATGGGACGGGCGCGGGTCATCGTTTAGACCATGATTGCAATGATGCCAAGTGTCTTTGGCAATTTTTCCTTTAAGGGACTTGATCATTTTTAGGCAACTTTCGAAAGCGTCATCGAGGGACTATGATCATTTGATTTGTTTTGTTTTGCCAAAGAAACTCAACATGCAACATGGCCCATTATTGAAGGCAACAAGTGGAGTAACCCTAGGGGTGCAAGTGTGATTGGTGTTGTCCATTTTCATGCTTTTTGTCTTTTGTTAGGTCAAGCTATTTGTTATTTGATTTTTGCATACAAAACCCTAAGTCTATCATGGCATATTTAGAAAGCTTTAAAGTGCGGAATTTAAAGTCCTAAATTATTACAACATAATTATGGGATGGGGGATACAAATGTTCAAATGGGGATATTTAGCAAGAAATTTAAATCTAAACTATTACAATCCAAATTGAATATACAAGTTATTTAATTGTACAATAATTAAATAAAATACAATAAATATGCAAGATGCAAAAAATGATTTTTATATGTATGTAAAAGTATTTTTCATGTAACATATAAACAAAAATAAAAAGGATTAATTTTGGATATTTTCATGGTTTAGGGCAAAACCCTAATTTTGTAAATAAAAAAGTATTTATTATTTATTATATACAATATTTATTAATTATATACAAAAATAAATAAAAAGGAAGTATATTGTAAAAAAAGTGATTTTTGAGGTCAAATAATAATAAAAATAAAAATGTATTATTTTTTTATATTTATCCTAAATATTTAATAAAAGATAGATAAGTATTTATATTATTTACTAAATATATTAAATATGTACAAAAATAAAAAATGTTAATTATTTAAAAAAAAGTATATTTTTAGAAAATGTTTCCAAAATGTAAATAAAAAAATAATAACTAAAAAATATATTTCGTATTATTATTTTTAATGTTTTAAACAAATAGTATTATATTTATTTATATATGCAACTAAATGAAACAAATAAATATCAAATAAAATGCAAAAAATGTGAGAAAAATATTTTTAGTGTTTTTTCATGCTTGAATAAAAATATAAAATCAGAATCAAAAAGAAAAAATCAAAAATGACAAATATATCACACAATGGGCCAAGGGGGTGCAAGTGGAAAATTAGTGTGCAAACAGAAAAATGAAACAGGCCCAGCCCAAAGGCAAGCTTCTTCAACCTCCAGCCATTTCTGTCTCATAAATGCGTGCTTCTCATGCTTGTTCAAACATCCTAATTCTTTGATTCTTAGCACAAACTTATAACACCAAAAATGTAAAGCATCAAACCACGAATTCATACATATAAAGAACTTGATCTAACTCTCAGAAATGAGAGAGAATTTCATCTCCCCCAATTCCTGACCTAGCTTTTTTCAGATGTTCAGTTTCAAAATTCTCTCAGTACACACAACATAAATGAAAAGTAATGATATGGGTAGCTTCAGGGCCATGAGTAGGACATAACTTCTTCACAAACTTAAGCCTAGATATGTCTGGATAGAGAGATAGAAGTTCAAACTTTTACCTGTTCAACTTGAATCGTGTACAACAATGGAGGTACTTTCAATGCAATGTGAGGACTTGTACAGCTTGCTTGAGGTCCAGGGATGCTTCTCCAACCTCTAGCTTGCTCTGAAACTAGCTAAATCGAGCTATGGAAGTTCACCTGCAAAGTTGAAAACTGAAAATGGAAAATGATGTTAGGGATGTTACAATTTGTGTTCAATGCTTGGGATAGCTTCAGTGGGTGATATGGAACATGTTTGAACTCCCTTTGGCCAAAGTGCACGAGTGGAAAGGTTTATAGAAGTCAAGTTGCAGAAGGGACTCTGTTTTTTCAGTAGGATGGTGTTTTGGTGTTTAAGGAGGTGTGAGGGGTCAATGAATCGTGCCTTAGGTCTGTTAGGGTGTATGGAAGATGTTCACAAGGTTTTTGTTTGGCTGTGTAGACAGGAGATGGAAGTTGGTATGTGTTTGCAAGATTTCTTCTATGTGAAGCAAGGAAATGTGTTCTTGGATATAAACCAGTACAATGCCCCAATCTATACTGCACCTCTTGTTATTGAAACTTGTAACTTGTAGATTTGATTTGGCTTCATAGATATGGCCCAATGCCTCTTGGATTTGGAACTTGACATAAAGTGTAACTTTATCAAAATGGCTAAAATGCTTTTTCTAATTATGGATTAATCTAACATGTATTGCCCAAATGAATGAAATAACATCTTGGCACAATGGTTTAGCATTGAATTATTGAGTAAGAAAGGGATTAGAGGCCTGTAACCTAGCTTGTGCATGCTGAGTTTGAAAATGCAAAGTGTTATGAACATGCATTTGGTCAAGAACAAAAGTGACTTTTGCCCAACTTTGTCAATTCGATTCTCCCTAACCACAAGGGTGTTTGAGAAGTTCTTGGACAATTTGGAAAGCTTGGAATGTGTACTACAATCCATATTTGTAATGCAAGTTTAGATTCCAAGTGGAAGCATGTGACAAGTGGCCATGAAGTTGGGCAAAAATCCTGCCTAAAATAGGTCAAAAAATTTCTAAGTTAAGAATGCTTTGCACCCCTATTCCAAAAATTATAACTTGAGCTACAAGCTTCTTTTGAGAAAACTTTGTGAATCAAAGTTGTAGATTTTGCAATAGACTACAACTTTCATGTTTTGAGTTTATCTTGAATCCATTTTCATCTTGAAGAAAAAATGGGACAAAGTTAGGAAAAAATTAGGAAATTTCATAACTTAGAAAAATTTCTAAGTTATGAAATTTCTTCGTTTTAAACCCTAATTTGTAATTCTTGGTTTCTTGATGAACAAGTTTCACAATTTGGCATGTTTTGATGAAAAATGAATCTTGACACTTGATTTTGACCAAAAAGTCAAAATTTGACTTTTCAATATACAGTCAAATTTGATCAGTTGATTGGAAAATTCATCTGTCAATCTTGTGCATTTGGGATCTTTTGAACTTGTTGAATGTGTCAAGACCATGTCATTGAGTCCTTGACTCCATATGTGAGCTTGGTTTGCTATTGGTTAGGTCAAACAGTCAAAAATTGCCTTTGTGCAGCCAAAACCCTAAAAATGACCATTTTGCCCTTTTGGTGATCTGATCAAATTTCTTGTGGAATTGTGATCCAAACTTGATCAAATGGTCCATATGAGTTCATAATGTTGATGTGGGTCAAAAATCATGAGGTTTGACTGTCAATTGACCACAGTTGACTTTTTTCCCAATACAGTTGATTTCTAGGTCAACTGCCCAATTGACTGGGCAAAGATTGGAATCAAGGCTTGAAACTTGATATGGATAAACTTATGAGTCCAACATGAAGCATGAAAGTTACTTTGGGCCTTTTAGGTCAAAACATCTTTGTGCAAACTCAAACCCTAATTTGGGTCAACAGTGCAAGGAGGAGTCTTGGGCAGAGTAAACCCTAACTTGATCTTGAGCTCCAAGGGTCTTGTGGTGAGAAAATATTGATGAAATGGGAGGGCAAATTTTGGGGTACAACACTAACCATGTTCATAGTTTCCATTAATTTTGCTTGAGCTTAGAGAATTTTAGGATTGAAGTTTCTGAGATTTTTAGGATTCAGATTAGGGCCAATAAAATTCATGCTTATCTTTGATCTATAGTTTTAATGCTTTATATTTTTGAAACCGTGAGGAAATTTGCTATAAGTTTCATGTTTACAGTTTTCATTTTTGATGAGAAATGAACAAGTTACAGTTGGTATGGCTGGAGGTTGAAGATGAAGTCATCAGGGTGCGTTTTGTATCATATATTTATTGTTTTTCTTATGTTAACGGATGTATAGCCACCCCAGTGGTAGAAGCGCGCGCTTGTAACCTTTGGGACCTGGGTTCGAGCCCCAGTGGTACTCTTTTGTGTTTTTTCACTTCTTTTTTTGCATTTTTCTGACCTTTTTGCAGGCGTTGGGCTCCAATCTTTGGGCCTTTATTTTTTTGTTACTTCTCACCCCTTGCAGGCTATCAGCACCCCTGGCCCAAGTTTTATTTTATTTTCTTATTTTCATTTTATTCATTTTTCTTAATATATTTCCTAATACTAAAAAATATAAAAAATGTAGATTTATATTTTAATCTAGTTTATTTATTTTTCTCACACAAAAAATTATTTTATTAACCATACTTTCTTTATTTTACTAATTATCTTATAAATTTAATTAAAATACTATGTTTTAATTTATTTTCTTTCACACCATTTAAAATATATTATTTTAATATAAAAAATACCAAAAATATTTTTATAATACCATGTATTATTTTCAAGACAAAAATACTAAAAAATACTTTTCTTACAAACTTATTTTCTTTTAATCAAGTAATAAATTTAGGGTTTTATTTAAAATCTTTTTCTTAATAAATTTAAGTTTAATTAATTATTTTCTTCAAATTAATTAGGTTAAAACAAATCCCCTTTTTCTCATGAAAACCAAACAATATCCATTTACTTCACATTTTGCATTTTTGTACATTTATTCATTTTGTACATTATATTCATTTAATTCCTTGTACATTGATGCCAATTCAATATGGTTGTAATAGACTAACTAGGTTTATATTCTTGCAATCCCCATTCAATTTGTACACCCCCTCCCACAAATATTGTAATAGCATAGTAACTTTAAATTCCGCAATTTATCGCTTTTATATACAAATGCTAGTAATTAGGATTTGTATGGAAAGACTAAAATCAATACTTAGAAAACCCTAATTCAAGACAAAAACAAGCATGAAAACAATACACTTGCACACAAGCACCCCTAGGGTTATTCCACTTGGTTACCTTATACAAAATGGCCATATTACGCATGTAAGATATCTTAGCAAAAACAAGCAAATACAATATCATAGTCCCTCGATGACGCTATCTAAGTTGCCTTTCAAATGATCTTAGTCCCTAAAAAAGAATGCTAAGATACCTTGCAACATTACTAATCATGGTTATGCGATGACCCACGCTCGTTCCGTTTACATCCAAAGATAGGGTTACTTGCCAAATCAATGGTAAGATGACAATGTCAAAGGAAAAGAAAATGAACAAGAAAGACTTTTGAGTAGGTAGAATGCTCCTAATTACTTGCTCAATTTCAAACAAAACATCCTTGTTATTTTCAAAACAAACACCTACACTTTCAAACATATTACAAACTTGAAAACATATTCAAAAGATAAAACATCTTTGTATACATTCTTACAAACAAGGATCATTACAAAGATTGCCTAAATAATGGTCTCTTTACAAAATACTTTCAAAAAACCACACCAAGCATAATTTCAAACAAAAAGCAAGTGATATAGCAAGTAACTAAGAGCCCATGCAAAACTATGGATGAAAATGGTGCTAATACCTTCCCTTTTCATAATCTACCCCCCGAATTCAAGAGATAATCTCAAAGGTCTTTCCTGTGCTTTTTCACCTTTCCTTTTGGATAAAAGAAAAGTCGGTGGCGACTCTTGCTAACTGCAACATTTGCGATCAAACGCAAACCTTCAAGTCAGTTCTCTCACCGTATCACAGAACTGGCGAATCTACTGGGGATAATTCTAAAAGTGGGGTTACCTTAGGGTTAGATCACATTTACTTGCTTTCTTTTGTTTGACTTGTATGCTTTATATTATGGTTCTTTGTTTGGGTTTGAATCCTCTACCCGAATTTGGGATAACTTATAGGTAAGTAGAAATACATTATGGAAACTGTGCGGCGTATACCGACATGGTCTAAGCAATAGCTACATTAGTGCGACATATTTGTAGGTATCGGTAGCCCTTGAGTTAATTAAGGAGAATACAGGGCCACTGAGTAATGTCATGAAACACTAATGAACTTTTAGAACCTTTACTTGACCAACTTGTCCTTTAGGACATAGTGAGATGACCAGCTTTAGTGCAGTCCGAAGTTGATAGATACTCGATACTACACTCATTGAGGTTTGGTTTCTTGGGATCTTTATGTCGCTATTAAAGTGGTTTGTGCTGAAACAATGACCAAGGAAATAAACCAGTGATATTGAGCTCCTTAGAACCCGATTTCTATTACTAGGACAGGTTTGAGCCAACTAAACTTCAAGAGGGTACTTATCTATGAGACCCCATGCAAGCCTAAACCTAAGGATTTGTTTGCTTTGTTTGTATATACATACTTGTACATAACATCATGTACATCATACTCATTCACTAAACATTTCAAGGATCTTGGGATTTATCTTTGTTCTTGTTTTGTAGAATTTGGATTCTCTTTGCAGGAAAACCATCCAAGTCAATCTTGTAAGGATCCTTCCACAACTTAAGGAGCTAGCTTCAAGGATTCTTGAAAATTCTCCATTTACTGAGAGACATGGTCGCCTACTTAACTTGGTCACCTCCAACACAGATGAGGACATGATGAAGGTGATCTTTCAGTTCTTTGATCCCTTACACCATTGCTTCACGTTTCTTGATTATCAACTTGTGCCAACTTTGGAAGAATTCTCCAAACTCTTGAGGATTCCTATTCTCAATCAACTACCTTTCAACAGTACGGAAAGAGACCCAAAGCCATAAGATATTTCTCAAGCTCTACACTTGCAGTCATTTGATGTCATAACTAATTGGGAAACAAGGAGCGGTGTCAAAGATTTCCTAGCAAAGTTCTTGTTTGAGAAATCCCAAAACTGTTGGAACTCCTTGGATTTGCAGGCCTTTGGGAATTGTGTCTCTCCTCATCTATGGGATGGTTTTGTTTCCAAATCCTGACCAACTCATAGATGTGAACACCGTCAAGATCTTCATGTCACATAACCCGGTGCCTACTTTGCTAGGGGACATCCTACATTCTTTTCACACTCGCACTATGAGGAAAAGAGGTGTCCTTATATGTTGCACTCCTATCTTGGCAAGATGGTTTATTTCGCATCTTCCCCAATCTGTATTGAAGAATGAGCAAGGTTCAAGGTGGTCACAAAGGTTGATTACGCTCAAATATTCAGACATTCATTGGTGTTTCCGATCCATAGAGAATGTTACTATTGTCGACCGTTGTGGAGAATTTCCTAATGTCCCTTTACTTGGAATTAGGGGAGGTATCACCTACAACCCCTGCTTAGCCTTAAGACAGTTTGGTTACACCCGAAGGGATGGATCACACGAGATGCTGATTCAAGGTTTGGTATTTGACTATGAGAGCGACGATCAATGTCTTCGCCAGAGATTTATCTGAGCTTGGAGGATGTTAAACAAGGTAGATATCAAGACTTTAGGGCACAATAATTACATCCCTCTTGAGCCTTACCTCAAATTGGTACGAACTCGTGCTCAGAGTCTTATGATGCCTTACCCCTCCATTCTCCCGGTAATCATTGAGCCTGTCATGGAAGAAGATGTTCCATACACTATCCTACATCCTGACATGCCCACCTTTATCGAAGACCTACAAAGAGATTAGATACAACTCAAGGGGGAGCGAGATACTTTCGAAGCCCAATTCTACGCAAGCGAGAAGAAGGTTTTGGAACTCACTAAGCAAATTCATGAGGAGCAGACTCTGAATGCGTACTAGCTTTTTATCTTAGAGTTTTTTGTATTATTTTGCCCAAAGAGGCATTGATGTACTCAAGCTTTAATTTATTAAATATAACGTGTGTTTCCTTTTTTGTCTAAAACAAATTTGAATCTTTAAAATCCTTGAAATCATTGCATATGCATTTACCATTCATCATAACATAAGCAGGTTTCTTGCAACAAGTCTCCTCATCTTTCTACTATTTATTTCAGTAAGATGGATCTCGAGTAAATGGTGAAGGACCTCCAAGCTCAAAATTCCCAGTTTCAACAGATGTTCTTAACTCTAGCCAAAAGGATAAGAAGAGTTGAAGACCTTGCTGGTTGAAGAGAAAAACAAGAAAAAGAAAATAACTGGAGTTCTGAACATGGGAAGAAGATTCCAAGGACAAGCAAGAAGGACCTTAGACTTTGCAACGACATCCGGTGAGAAAGACAATCAAGACGGGAAAGAAAAGGAAACAGTTGTTCAATCTGATTTAGAAGAGGAAGAAGAAGATTATTCTAAAGAACAATGTCCTCCAGTCGACGACAAGTATAAGCATCTAGAATAACGGTTAAGTGCAATGGAAATCCAAAAAGTGTCTGGATTGGACTTTGAGGAGTTGGGATTAGTATCAGGGATTGGCATTCCTCCCAAATTCAAAGTACCGGTGTTCGCCAAATATGATGGAGTTTCATGTCCCAAAATGCATCTCTGGTCCTATGTGAGGAAAATCCATCCCCATACCGCTGACAAGGATTTATGGGTACACTTCTTCCAAGACAGTCTGTCTGGAACTCAGCTTGATTGGTTTTATCAGTTAGAAAGAGCCAATGTTCATAACTGGGAAGATCTGGCTGCCGCCTTTTACAAACAATACCAATACAATGCTGATCTCGCATCCACTCATACTCAACTCCAGAGTATGGCCATGGTTTCAAGTGAAGGCTTTAAAGACTATGAGCAAAAATGGAGGGACTTGGCAGGAAGAGTTCAGCCTCCCCTATGTGAAAGAGAATTAGTTGATATGTTTTTGGGCACCTTGTCCGGACCTTTCTTCAATCACTTAATTGGGAGTTCATCAGCAGGATTTACTGAATTGATATTGACCGGAGAAAGGGTGGAAGTCGGGATAAAGAATGTAAAGATTCAAAAAGATGTATCCTCTGTTGCTGTAAAGAAACCATTCATCGGAAAGAAAGAAGTGGTTGTTGTATATCCTCAGAGAAATCAAGATAAGGCTAAACATCGTCCAATGATGGGGGCTATCATGATTCCTAAACCTGCGTCTGATCAGCAAAGAAGCAACCAGCCAAGAATGGAAAGACCAGTCAGACAGTTCACTCGAATTAATATGATACTATCTCAAGTATTACCACATCTGTTAAGATCCAACCTAGTGACTTTGAAAGAAGCTCCAAAGAACCCTAACACAACCTCTCCTCACTATCATCCTAATTACCACTGCGCATACCACTCTAAGAGTCCCGACCATGACACTAACAATTGTTGGGCTCTAAAGAATAAAGTACAAGACCTCCTTGAAGCCAAAGAGATTGAGTTCGACGCGCCAGAAAATCCTAACATCATTACTGCCCCTATGCCCAAACACGACCATAATGCCAACGCCATTGAAGAAGATATGTTTGTTGCTTCAGTTGATGAACTTATGACCCCACTCCTGACTATCAAAAAGAACTTGTTAAACGCTGGTGTTTTCCCAGGCTGTGATGAAAGCTGTCACTTCTGTTTATCCTCACCAACCAATTGTCCCTTGTTGAAAGCAGTCGTTTAGTGCCTAATAGATAACAAGGAAATTTTGTTCGAGAAGACTTCTATTCCAACTGTTTCTTATAAAGATGTTTCCATCGTGACCATTTCCGACAATTCTTCTAGGGTCTCCACCAAAAGACCTGTTAGAATTACATCAGTTCCTAAAGTAGCTCCTTTGATAATTACAATGCCTGGACCAATCCCGTATTCGTCAGACAAAACCGTACCATGGAATTATGGAGGGGATGTCTACTACCACAATATCAAGCAAGATTGGCCAGCTGCTGAAGATTCAAGTTCTGAGAAGGTTGACTCTGATATCAGTAATATTGCGGGGACTAGCAAGATTACTCGAAGTGGAAGGATATTCTCTCTAGAAATTGCTCCCCCAAAAGCAGTTTTTAGACCTGTAATCATTCCTGTTACCGTTGCTTCTCCAAAGGCTATTCCCAATCCTGCAATCACCTCTGCTAATACTCCTGTTGACAAAACTGTTACAATCCCTGTTATCACCCCTACTAACATTCCTGCTGCCGAGTCAACCGAAACTCGAGGTAAAGGTATTTTGATTAAGCCTGTCCGGACGAAGGCACAATCATTGGCTATCCATGAAACCTCCCAGAAAGATATGGAGGAAATTCTAAAGATCATAAAAAGAAGCGACTACAATGTGGTTGAGCAACTGGGGAAAACTCCATCCAAAATTTCCATCCTGGCTTTATTACTATGTTCTGAGGCTCATGCAAAAGCCTTGGTAAAATTCCTGAAAACTGCCCATGTACCCCAAGAAACATCTGCCGATCAGTTCCAAGACTGCGTGGCCAGCTTGACTGCAGATAATGGTTTAGGTTTTTCAGATGCTGATTTAACGCCAAGAGGGAGGAAGGATAATGAGGCATTTCACATCTCAGTTGAATGCAGGGGCACAACCTTGGATCATGTCTTGGTTGACACCGGTTCGTCTCTGAATGTGTTACCTAAAAAGGATCTTGATAGGCTTGACTGCGAAGGATTGACATTGAAACCAAGCAACATAGTAGTGAGAGCCTTTGAAGGCTCAAAAAGGATGGTGCATGGGGAAGTGGACATCCCCATAAAGGTCGGAACCCAAACATTTGATTCAAATGTTTATGTAATGGATATTTGCCCTTCATATTCCTGCTTGCTAGGCTGACCATGGATTCACAATGTTGGCACTGTTACTTCTACGTTGCATCAAATGTTGAAGCATATGATTCAAGGAAATATTATCACTGTTCACGGAGAAGAAGAATATATGGTCAACCATCTAAATTCCTTCAGATATGTGGAGTTAGATGGTGAATTTATTGAAACTCCATTCCAACACTTTGAAGAAGTCCCGCAAGATGTGGAAATAACCAAGGCTGTATCTCAAGTTCCCAAGATCACAAGGCCTCCGCTCAGGATATCGTCTTTGAAGGATGCCAAGGCAGTGATAGAAGAAGGTGGGTTCACTATTTAGGGACAACTCCCAGATATCCCATACAAATCTGACAAATTTGGCATGGGTTTCACTTCAAGTGCCCATAAGGCCGTGCACCGCGCTCGTGCCAGAGGACCACCCTTAAAGATCAGCAACTGTGAAGTCAATGCAGTAGAGGAGGATGAAGACGACTACAACCTAGAGGATTGGATTTTCCCACCTGTCAGTGGAGGGCTCAGCAACTGGGAGGCTAGAGATTGCGTCCCGATCACTTTTATCTCACAATAATTTGTCTTTACATTTTGTCGGATCTATAATATTAAAACAATTCAGACTCTTAAAACCTTGTGTCTTACCCGAGACACAATGGTCCATTTGTAAGGGTTATTATCTCATTTCCATATGACATCAATGAATCATGGACGTTTTTGCATATAAACTTTGTGCTCATTGTTTTTCTTTTTACATTTTAATTTCTTTCAAATATAGCTATAATCTTACACACACTCACACTCACAATGCAGGTCTACATCCATTCGGGATCCCATAGGTAACGGTTCTTCTATGGCTTCCTGTAACCCTGAAAATCTAATCTACCAAGCCGAAGATGAAGGTGAGGAAGATTGTGAAGTACCAGGGGAATTTGTCATATTACTACAACAAGAAGAGAGGGCCATTTAGCCTCACGAGGAACCAGTGGATACAATCAATCTAGGTACCGAAGAAAACAAAAGAGAAGTCAAGGTGGGTGCCAATCTGGAACCCAGTGTCAAAGAGCGTCTGATTCAGTTGTTGCAAGAGTATGTTGAGGTCTTTTCCTGGTTGTATAAAGACATGCCGGGACTTGATGCAGATATCGTGGTACATTGTCTACCAACAAAAGAAGATTGTCCATCGGTAAAATAAAAGGTTTGTCGCATGTGACCAGATATGTCAGAGAAGATTAAAGCTGAAGTCATGAAATAATTCAGTGTTGGATTCTTGTTCGTCACCTCCTATCCACAATGGGTTGCCAATGTTGTTCCCATGCCCAAAAAGGACGGCAAAGTACAAATGTGCATGGACTACAGAGATTTGAATCGGGCGAGCCCTAAAGATGATTTCCCACTACCCCACATTGAAGTTCTAGTTGACAATATGGCACATCACAAAGTGTTTTTCTTCATGGACGGTTTCTCAGACTATAACCAAATCAAAATGGCGCCTGGGGACATGGAGAAAACAACCTTTGTCACACAGTGGGGCACATTCTGCTACAAGGTTATGCCATTCGGGTTGAAGAATGTTGGGGAAACCTATCAACGTGCCATGGTAGCTCTATTTCACGACATGATACATCACAAAATAGAGGTTTATGTGGACGACATGATAGCTAGATCTCAAACAGAAGAGGAGAATCTTGATCATCTACAGAAACTATTCGAGAGGTTAAATAAATACAAGCTGAGGTTGAACCCAAATAAGTGCACATTTGGAGTGAGGTCTGGTAAACTCTTAGGCTTTGTCGTCAGCAATAAGGGAATTGAAGTGGATCCCGCCAAGGTGAAATCGATACAAGAGATGCTTGCTCCTCGTACTGAGAAGGAAGTCAAAGGGTTCTTGGGACGTTTGAACTACATTTACAAATTCATTTCTCACCTGACAGCTACTTGTGAACCAATCTTCAAACTACTGAAGAAAGATCAAGTAGTCAAATGGAATGATGAGTGCCAAACTGCTTTCAACAAGATCAAAGAATACTTGCAAGAGCCTCCTGTGTTGATGCCACCAGTTGAGGGAAGACCATTGATCATGTATCTGACTATTTTGGAAAATTCAATGGGGTGTGTGTTATGGCAGCATGACGAGTCTGGCTGAAAAAAGCACGCTATTTATTACCTGAGCAAAAATTTTACCGACTGTGAAACAAGATATTCACTGCTCCAGAAAACTTGTTGCGCTCTAGTATGGGCTGCTCGCCGGCTAAGACAGTATATGCTGACCCATACTACCTTATTGATATCTAAAATGGATCCAATAAAATACATCTTCGAGAAACCTTCCCTCTCTGGGAGAATAGCGAGATGGCAGATGATCCTGACAGAATATGACATACAATATACTACCCAGAAAGCAATAAAGGGTAGTGTACTAGCTGATCACCTTGCTCACCAAGCTGTGGAAGACTACCAATCCATGAAGTTCGAATTCCCAGATGAAGACATCATGATGGTAAACAACTGTGAAGAATTCAGACCATATGACGGACCTGAACAAGGATCCCGATGGATCCTGGTTTTTGATGGGGCTTCCAATGCACTCGGAAATGGTATTGGTGTTGTACTCATATCTCCTAAAGGGTGTCATACTCCCTTTACCACAAGACTCTGCTTCAATTGTACAAACAACATGGCAGAATACGAAGCATGCATTTTTAGTCTCAAAGACGCCATAGATTTGGGGATCAAATCCTTGAATGTATTCGGAGATTCAGATTTGGTCATTAGCCAGATCAAAGGGGAATGGGACACCAAACACCCTAACCTTATCCCTTACAAAGAATATGTTTTGACATTGCTCCCACATTTTGAGAAGATTACCTTCGAGCATTTCTCGCGAGAAGAAAATCAGCTAGCAGACGCACTAGCCACAATGTCATCTATGTTTAAACTTAAATGGGATAACGATCCCCCTAAAATCACCATTAAACGAATGGATGAATCATTTTACTGTCACGAGATTAATACTGAAGAAGTAGTGGACCATCCTTGGTTTCACGAAGTCAAGAGGTATCTCGAGGCTCAAGAATATCCGAAAGTAGCTTCGGTCAATGATAAGAAGTTCTTAAGGAGATTCTCTGCTAAATTCTTCCTTAGTAATGGCATTCTCTACAAACGCAACCATGACTCGGTGTTGCTTCGGTGCATAGATAAGGTTGAAGCGGAAAATATCATGGATGATCTACATGAGGGCACTTTTGGCACCCATTCCAGTGGGCATACGATGGTAAAGAAGATCCTACGGGCAGGCTATTACTGGTCTACCATGGAAGTAGACTGCTATCAACACTCTCGAACCTGCCACAAGTGTCAAATTTATGCTGACAAGGTGCACTTACCTCCGGTTCCTCTGAATGTCTTGACGGCTCCTTGGCCCTTTGCTATGTGGGGCATCGATATGATTGGGGAAATCAAGCCAACAACCTCCAATGGACACCGCTTCATCTTAGTGACCATTGACTATTTTACAAAGTGGGTGGAGGCAGCTTCCTTCGCTTCCGTAACCAAGAATGTTGTAGCCTGGTTCATTAAACAAAATCTCATTTGTCTGTATGGTATCCTGAAGATCATCACAGACAATGGTACAAATCTAAATAATACTATGATCACTGCCCTGTGCAAGCAATTCAAGATCCAACATCAAAATTCTTCCCCTTACCGGCCAAAGATGAATGGTGTTGTCGAAGCCGCAAATAAGAACGTCAAAAAGATCATACAGAAAATGACAGTCACATACAAAGACTAGCATGAAATGCTACCATTCTCCCTCCACAGATATCGTACCACAACACGCACATCAATCGGGGAAACACCCTACTCTCTGGTATACGACATGGAGATTGTCTTTCCTATTGAAGTCCAGACCCCCTCTCTGAGAATTATGAAGGATGCAGGGCTGAATGAAGAAGATTGGATACAAACTCGACTTGATCAACTGAACTTTATTGATGAGAAAAGAATTATTGTTGTCTATCATGGTCAAATGTATCAAAAACGGATGATCAAGGCTTTCAACAAAAAGGTCATGCGCCAAATGTATCAAGTCGGGGATTTGGTGATCAAACGTATCATACTGCCGCAAGGTGATCCCAGGGGCAAATGGACTCCTACCTACGAAGGACCATTTGTAATCAAAAACATATTCTCGGGTGGAGCGATGATCTTAACCACCATGGATGGCGACGACCTACCGCACCCTGCGAACGCAAATATAGTCAAAAGATACTACGCATAAGAGACCCGCTAGGTTGACACACCTAGGAAAAAAAGGTGTTGTACCCCAAAATTTACCCTCCCATATTTCTTAATACATGGCAATTGAGGTCCCCAAATTGCTCAAGGAAGTCTAAGAGTTGACCAGACAAACTCTCTCCTAAGGCAGTCTACCTCAAATTAGGGTTTCATTTTTCATCAATATGCCTGAGTCCAAAGGATTCTAGATGCTCACCATTGTCCTAATATGTTCTCAAGATCATCCATTTCAAGTTTCAAGCCTTGCAGAAGAAGTTTGCTCAATCAATTGCTCAAATACCTGAAAATCGACTGTGCTAGGTCAAAAGTCAATTGTGGCCCACATACAGTCAAACATCAATATTTTTGGTCAACATCCTAATTTGGAAGTATTATTCATCATTTGATCAAGGGTTGATCATGATTCCTCAAGGATTGCTCACAATTCATCAAAACCCCAAAGTTGCCAAATTAGGGTTTTGCAGGAAAAGTCAACTCAAATTTGACCAAGCATAACTTTCTCATACTTTATCAGAAATGACCCATCCAAATCTCATTTTGAAGAGGATGCAATTCCCTACAATTCATCTTCAGCTCCCAAGTTCAAAATATGCATACACAAAAAGATATGAATTTTGACATTATAGGTCATTTTGAAAAGTCAACAAAAACACCTTTTGGGTAAAAGCTTCATATATGAACATGGAAGACTCAATTGAGATGATACCACAAGGGTTGCTTAGAGGACATCCTGAGCTTTCTAAAAAGTCCAAGAACATCTCTCTAGGGTCCAAATTGAGAGAGTTATGCATTGGCTAAGTTGACCTTTTTTGCAAAATTGCCAAAAGTCAAATGTGCTCAAATTTTCATTTTTTGCTAAATGGGCCGAACTTTTTATGTTGGCACTTCACTTATAATCTGGTCCACGACCCAAATGTGCACTCACATGTTATTTGCTTCATTATTTATTTTATTTTGATTTTTATTTATTAAAAAAAATTAAATTAAATCAAATAATTGGTAAATAATAGCAAAGATTTGTTTTGATTGGATTTTTGGATAGAACCACAAGCTCATAATGCTGACATATCAGAACCAAATCACATCAATGGCAATTGGTACAAGAAAGGTGCGATTGGCATGAAAATAGAAAGATATCCTATGCATTGAAAATCAAATCAAATCTTGGATAAATGCAAAGATTTAATCCAAGTTTGTTAACCTAGTTCATGCTAGGTTATATAAGAAAGGTTTGCAGATCAAAGAAAGAGGTTGGAGGCGTGAAACTTCCAGAAAAGAAACTCAGAATTCTTGATAAAAAGTGGGATCCAAATTCTGGAATAGAAGGCTAATCAAGGAGTTTCAAAGCCAGAAATCAATTCCAGAACATCTGAGGAATCATTCCCAATCGATCGCAGGCATCAGAACACCCATAATCACTGCCTGTCACTCTCACGGTTTGCAAAATTATCCACCTTCAATTGCTATGATTCTTGCATATTCAGTATGTTTAAATTGCATATTTATATTCATCATCATATTTGCAATGTTTCTGGATAGTTTGATTTGAGTTACAGTGCAGGAATAAACTTTTGCCATTGCTAGGGTTTCGTGCTCCAATTTGGGATTTTGGTTTTCAAGTAAAATTAGACAGAATAATGGGTACCATGATGATCAGAGTTTCAAATCCAGCTGATCCATGGTCCCCAATTGAATTCATATTGCATATACTTGATTTTTGAATGATACAGGTTTCAGCAACAGACACGCGTCTGTAGGTAAAAGAATCAGAACTTAAAATGACGGTTTCAGGGAAGAAGACAACAGTGTGTCACAACCTGATTGGCTGATTCAAATTCTGGCGCGTTATTCTGGTCAGAAACATGTTGTTCTGATATATTGTTTGTTTTTATTGTATTAACAAATTAACATCCAACGCAGTTGGTCAAAAGAAGGAAGTCAGAAGCTCATTGTTCTGGGTTCGATCCCATGCGTGAGCTTTTGGTATTTTCTCCTTTATTTTCACCAGATCCAGCACATGCACCTTCTGAGGACTATCACCTTCTGGATCCACTAGCCAGGACCAGATCCAGCGTATCGTCCTTCTGGAACCATCAGCCAGAATCAGATCCAGCACGTGCACCTTCTGAGGACTATCACCTTATGGATCCACTAGCCAAGACAAGATCCAGCGCATCATCCTTCTGGAACCATCATCCAGAATTAGATCCAGCGCCCCTCATCCTCTAGATCATCATCTGTTGGATCCATCTCCAATCAGAGCCGCTTACAGCAGGCCCTTGGATTATTTCTATTATTTTTTCTTTAATTTCTTTTCTTTAATTATTCTGTTTTTGTATCAACACCAAAATTATTTTCTAAAATTGACCAATAAAAAAAATCACAAAAAAGAAGATTTATTTTCTTAATAAATGTTTTTTTAGTTAATTAGTTTATTAATTCAGGACAATTTTAATCTCTTTCATAATTAAAATTCAATCAGAAATTAGGTTAACTGTTGATTTAATTTTTCTGTCTTTCTCAAATAATATAAAAATACAAAAAATAGGTCTTTTAGAATAAAATTAATTTATTTTTCTTAATTTAAAATTAATTAGAATTAGGATTTTCCTTTTAAAATTCAATGTTTTCCTTATTTTTCTTAAATAACAAAAATATCATTTTTTTTAATCAATTGCAAATAGGGCTAGTCAAGGGTCAAAACCCTAAATTGCACCGCATTCGATTCATCGTGCGCGTATTATTTATTTTTTGGTCAATATTGTTGTAACTGTGCATGGTTTGTAATAGTTTAATCTAGGGTTTTTATTTATCATTTTTCCCGGGTTTTTGCCTATGTAATTAATCCCTGTGATCGGTGGATCTGGAACTGACTGTTTAAAGCTGGTTCGCGAAATGTCGCGGAAGCAAGAGTCGCCACCGTCTTTTATTTTCTACAAATGGAAAGGACAAAAGCACAGAAAAATTCCTTAAAGAGATTGCTCTCGGTTCGGGAGGTAGATTATAGAAAGGGAAGGTGTTAGCACCCTTTCTATCCATGGTTATCCATGGGCTCTTAGATACTTGCTCATTGTGTTTTCAAAAATGGTTTGTTTGCTTTTCAAGTGTGTGTGGGTTTTGAAAAAAGTTCGTTTTGAAAACTTCTAGGTAACTCTTGTATCAGTCCTCAAGAGTGTATGAAGTATTGTTTGAAAACTTTTTGAAAGTGTAGGTGTGAAAAGTATTTTGTTTGTTTTTGAAAAGAACAAGTATCTATGAGAATCTACCCACCCTAAGGAATTCGTCTGTGTAGATGTCCTTTAAAGTAGTGCCATCCCACCATTGAGAGGTAGGTAGCACCACCGTTGGAGGTGTTCGGGTCAATTCGAGGTTCGGGACATGGTGATCACCAGAGCAATGGGAAGACACCTTAGAAGCTACCCTCATGCCAGGTTCCCGGATCATGAGGACTTACTAAGACATCCTCTACTCGACGATCACCTTTCGAGGGGCAAGGCAACAGTGAAGCGTACCCTAGGGGTGGTGTGTGAATTGTGTGTCATTTTCAGTTTATTATTTGTCTTATCATGCATTGGTGATCTACGTTTTGATTTTATTTTTGAGCATTCATTCTTTCATGTTATTGTTTAACAGTTAAAGGTGCGGGAATTTAAAGTGCGGAAAAGATAAAGGGTCCTACGCTATTACAAAGGCGCGGGTCTACAACGCCAAATTAATCCAGACCCGATTTTAAAATAAAGTGCAGAAAATAAATGCCTAATTAACTATTACAGGGCTTTGGAACAAGTACATTATATTTACATCAAAGAAATAAATAAAACGCGCGAAAAGAGAATATAATCGAATGCGAGGGCGTTGAACCCTTTGAAGGAATTAAAATAAGATTATTAAAATAATTAAGTTAAATAAAAGAAAGAATTTAATTTTTTATGTTTTTTGTATTTATGACATTAAAGAAAATTAAATTAATTAAAAGTCAAATAATTAATTCTAATTCTAATGGTTTTTAATTTATTAAAGAAAATGCATTAAAGTTAAAACCTAGAATTAAAACTAATTAATTATAAAATTTATTTACAAAATTAATGGTTAATGATATTTATAATAAAAATATTTAATTTATTAAAAAAGATAAAAAGTGCTAAAGGCCTATTTTTATTATTTTTGGTTTATTGTGAAAAAAAGAATTAAATTATAACCTAAAATTAAATCTAAATTAATTACATACAAATTTATTTAAAATAAAATATTTTATTATTTTTTCTCTTTTTTCTGACTTTTATATGTTTTTTATATTTTGAAAATATTAATTAATTAAAAGAAAGCAACAATTAAAAGAATATAAAAATAATAAAAAGAACAAAGAAAAGAAAGAAAATTGTAAAACCTAAGGGGGTGAAGCCCCTAATTTGGAGGTATGAATTGAGAAATCTGGCCCAATAAGCCTGACCCGCTTGACTTTTTTGAATAGCATGCTGAAGCGTGGACCAGGGTGTATGGTGCTCTCCAACTCTCAGCCTTTGATCTGATGCTTCAAGACGCGTGTACGCTGGATTCTGATGGTGTATCATGGACTATAACATAGGCGCTGCATGTGAACGTTAAATGAAAAATAACATAGAAATTATTGAAGACCTGGGGCTCGAACCCAGGTCATGTGCTTTGCCACCACTGTCACTTGCCAACTGAACCAAATTCGCGCTGTTAACATATAATAATAATCAAATAATATAAAAGAAAGTTGGTTAATGGCTTTGTAACGCGCGCGAAGATTTCAAATCAACCAATCAGGTCTTGCCACTGACTCATCTTCTTCATCATCCCTGTAATATAAAACATTAGGCAACGGTTTCTTATGCATTTTCTTAGGCCAGCTATTGAAAAATAGCGATTAGCCCTCAGACACTCATAAATTGAGCGCGAGGGTTGGTTTGAGATCGTCCAGATGCGCTCAATCTAATGGTGGTGGTCTTGAGGGCTAATTTTTCCCCATTACAAAAGCCCTAATTCCAAGCTTCTTGAACCCTAAATATCAACAATGGTGAAATTGCCTACAGCTTGCAAAAACTCAATTAAGTTATATGATTAGCATTAGAACAAGTCAATTAGTATAAATGCATAACAAAAACGCAATGAAAATGCCTTAAACATGAAACACGATTATGCAATTTTTTTGAAACAGTTTGAATCCTGTATACCGATTCTTGGAGTTTGAGTGAATGCTTTTGATTGGAATATGTTCAGTAATCTCCAAGGAAGCTAATGGAATCAGAATTAGGCCTTGAATCGCCCTGGAAGGATGTTTTCAGAATTGACTTTGTGGAGAAAAATTTCAAGTTTGCTTTGTGTTCTTTTGCGCATGTGATACGGTGGGAGAACTGACTTGAGGTTTGCGTTTGTATTCGCAAATGTTGCGGTTAGCAAGAGTCGCCACCGACTTTTTATTTTATCCTAAGGAAAGGTTAAAAAGCACAGCAAAAACCTTTTGAGATGTTTTCTTGGGTTCGGGGAGTAGATTATAGAAAGGGAAGGTATTAGCACCCTTTTTATCCATGGTTATCCATGGGCTCTTAGTTACTTGCTTAGATCACTTGCCTTTTGTTTTCAATTGTTTTAAATGGTGCTTGAGTGTATGGGTTTTGAAAAATGTTTTGAAAAGATGCCAATGTGGTGGCAACCTTTGTAATGATCCATGTGGGGATGTATACAAAGATGTATGTCTTTTGAAAAGGTTTTCATTTGTTTTTGAGAGTTGTTTTGAAAGTGTAGTGATGTGATTTTGAATTTAGGCAAGTGTTTTGTTTTGCAAGTTTGATTCAAGTAACTAAGAGGTTATCTACTCCTAAATTTCTCAAAAGATTATTGTTATGTTTTAACCCTTTTAACAAGTTTGTTCCACCATTGTATTTGGTGGGCAACCTTGTGTTAGGATGTGAAAGGGACAGGCGCGGGTCATCGTTTAGACCATAATTGCAACGGCGTTAAATGTCTTTGGGCAATTTTCTTTAAGGGACTTGACCATTTGTTTTTGTTTGTTTTTGAAAAGTTTTGTCGAGGGACTATGATCATTCAAATTGTTTGCTTTGCCCAAAGAAGTTCAACATGCAATATGGCCCATTTATTCGAAGGCAACAAGTGGAATACCCTAGGGGGTGCAAGTGTGATTTGTGTGTCCATTTTCATGCTTGTTTATCTTGTATTAGGTCAAACTATTTTTTATCGTTTTTCGCATACAAACCCTAATTCTAACATGTTATCATTAGAAAGCAATAAAGTGCGAAATTAAAGTTACTAAGCTATTACAAAACCAAATATGGGAAAGGGGGTACAAATGTTCAAATGGGGATATTGACAAGAATTTAAATCTAAATTATTACATCATTTTGAATATTTGCAATTTAAATAATGTACAAAAATTAAATAAAAAAAATGCAAGATGCACAAAAATGTTTTGTATATGTATGAAAAAATGTTATTTATGTAAAAGAGAAAAGAAAATAAAAAAGTATTATTTTTGGGTAATTTTGAATTTAGGGCACAAACCCTAATTTTTAAAGAAAATGCCTTATTATCTAATTTAATATAAATATTTATTTGTTTATTTATAAAAATAAAATAATAATGAAGTATATTATGAAAAAGTATTTTTTGTATCAAATATTAATAAAAGTGAAAAATTCAAGTATTTTCATATTTTATCTTAAATATACTAATAAACATATATATATACATATATTAATTTCTTAAATGGGCATTATACACAAAATAAATATTTATTTAATATTTTAATAAAATAAATAAAAGAGTATTTTTTTGTGTGAAATATTTTCAGAAGGTAAATGAAAATAAAAATGTATTTACACTATTTTTTCTATTTATTCTAATAATAGTATATATATATATATATTTATATGCAAACAAAAGAAATAAATCAAATAAATATGCCATATATTCAAAAAATGATGGAAAAATATTTTTAATTTTTTAATGCCATGAGAAAAAATAAACAAAGTCAACCAAAAAAAAAAGTCAAAAATGTTAAAAAAAATGAACAAATGGGCTCAGGGGGGTGTGAATCAAAAAAGATGGTGTGAAAAGTAAAATAACACAGGCCCAGCCCACTGATCATTGTCTTCAACCTCCAGCTCAAACATTTGAAAAAAAACGCGCGCCCCTGTTCTTCAATGTCTAACTCCTGATTCTTGGCTTTTCAGCAAAAACTCATAACACAAGAAATGTTCAGCATGAAGAGACGGTTTCAACCATATAAATAACTTGACCTATCTCTCTAAGATGAGGGAGAATTTCTCCTCCCCCAATTTCTGACCTAACTTTTCATCAATGTTCAGACATGAAATTCTCTAAGCACACGAAACATAAATGAAATCTAATCATATGAGCGTGTTCAGGGCTATGATTGTGACATGTTTTCTTCAAAAACCTAAAGCTAACAATGCCTAATAAGAGAGATAGAACTCCATGAATGTACCTGTTCAGTTGGAATCGAGCTTGGCAATGGAGGATGTTTCAGAGTGAAATGATGACTTGTATAGCTTCCTTGAAGTGTAAGGATGCTTTTCCAAGTCCTACTTTATCTTGAAACTCCCTGAATCGAGCTAGTGAACTCCAACTGCAAAACAGAAATTTAAAAATGGTGAAGTGGCTTGGAGGTGTTACAGGTCAGGTTTAAGGACAGGGTTAGCTTGCATATGCTGTAAGGAAGGTGTATGAATTGATTTTGGGGAGAATGCTCGAGGGAAGTGGGAGTTTGCACTCAATCTGCAGGGGTTCCCCTGTTTGTGCAGTTTCAAGGTGATTAGAGCAATGGGAGTGTTTCAGATGGCAAGGGCTCGTGGGTTAGCTTGGATTTGGTCTATGGAATGTGTTTGATAACTTCTCTCTTGTGTTTCTCAGCTGAGATGAGAGATGGCATAAGTTATGGACCTTTCTTCACACTTAAGCTACAAAATGCAACTTGGCTCCCTAGGTCAGTACAGGCCCTCCCACTATGCTGCTATCCCTTGCCTTGATCAGTGCAATTTGCTCACAAACTTGTGCCAAGAAGATCTTGATTGTACCACTTGGATTGCAAACTTGACATAAAGTTCTTCTTTTCAAGAATGTAAATAATGCTTTTTCTAGTTTAGGCTTAATTCCTTGTGTAATGACCAAAGGCTTAGAATAACAACTTGGTTCAATGGTTTTGCATTAAATTAAGGAGTGTAATTTGGTTTAAAGACCTGTAAAGTAGCACAAACTATGCTGAGTTCAAATTTGCCAAGTTTATGAACATGTTTTGATGAAGAACAAAAGTGAATTTTTGCCAACTTGTGAAATTCGAATCTCTCAAGTTATGAGGTTGTTTGATGAGTTCTTGGACATTTTGGAAAGCTTGGAATGTGTACTACAATCCATCTTTGAAATGCAAATCAAAATTCCAAGTGGAAGGGTATGAAAAGTGGCCTTGAAGTGGGGTAGAAAACCTTGTCAAAATAGGTTAAAATTTCACTAAGTTAAAAATGGTTTAGTGCCCTTATTCAAAAAATTATAACTTGAGACACAAGCTTCAAATGAGAAAACTTTGTGAATCAAAGTTGTAGATTATGCAACAAGATACAACTTTCATGTTTTGACTTTTGTTTGAATCCAAAGGGATCTTGGTGAAAAGATGGGGCAAAGTTGGGAAAAAATTAGGGTTTTTCATAACTTAGAAAAATTCTAAGTTATGAAAAATTCCATTTTCAAACCCTAATTTGCATTTTGTGATTTCTTGGTGAACAAGTTTCATGATTTGGCAAGTTTTAATGAAAAATGAATCTTGACTCTGGATTTTGACCAAAAAGTCAAAGTTTGACTTTTCAGTATACAGTCAAAATTGATCAATTGACTGGGAAATTCAACTGTCAATCTTGTGTACTTGGGATCTTTTGAGCTTGATGAACATGTCAAGATAATTCCGTTGAGTCCTTGAGTCCATATGTGAACTTGGTTTGCCTTTGGCTAGATCAAACAGTCAAAAATTACCTCTATGCAGCCAAAACCCTAAAAATGACCATTTTGCCCTTTTGGTGATCTGATCAAATTTCTTGTGGAATTGTGATCCAAACTTGATCAAATGGTCCATATGAGTTCATAATGTTGATGTGGATCAAATTTCATGAGTTTGACTGTCAATTGGCCACAGTTGACTTTTCCCCAATACAGCTGATTTCTAGGTCAACTGTCCAATTGACTGGGCAAAACTTGGAATCAAGACTTGAAACTTGGTATAGGTAAACTTGGGAGTCCAATATGAAGCATGAGAGTCATCTTAGGCATTTTAGGTCAAAACATCCTTAGGCAAACACAAACCCTAATTTGAGTCCACAGTGCAAGGAGAAGTCTTGAGCAGAGGAAACCCTAATTGGATCTTGATCTTCAAGGGTCTTGTGATGAGAAAATGTTGAGGAAATGGGAGGGCAAATTTTGGGGTACAACAGTTGCCCCTGTTCAATCTTCTTGAACCTGAAGAGTTAGATTGGCAAGTTTGCCTTTCGTGACTCGAGGGTAAAAGGAGATTGGACACTAGAGTGCCCGGAAATTTGCACTCGCATGCTGGAGTCTCAACAATGTGGTGTCGGGAATGGGCTTATAGATGCCATTTGGAGAGGTGGTAGATAGGGAGATGGGCTTATAGATGCCATTTGGAGGTGTTGATCGCATAAGAGATTCCTTAGCGAGAACTTGTGTATTTGAGAAAGACGGATGTTTTCCTGGCTTGTTACAGGTGTTTGATCCTTAGTCTCCTTACGTAGATATGCCCTGGTTGGATACAGGTATTGAGTCTACAACTGGTTGTCCACAGATCTGCCCTGGCTGGATACAGGGGTCGAATCTGGAAATAGTCGTTAATAGATGTGCCCTGGATGGATATAGGAATCGAATCTGGAAATAGTCGTTAATAGATGTGCCCTGGCTGGATACAGGAATTGAATCTTCGAACTCTTCAGACGTGCCCTGGCTAGATACAGGAATCGAGTCTGGAAACGTGGTCAACAGATATGTCCTGGCTGGATACAGGAGTCGAATCTGGAAATGTTGTAGTTGATAGATGTGCCCTGGCTGGATACAGGAATCGAATCTTCGAACTCTTCAGACGTGCCCTGGCTAGATACAGGAATCGAGTCTGGAAACTGATCATTCTCAGATGTGCCCTGGCTAGATACAGGTATCGGATCCGGAATTGCGATAGTTGACGGTAATTGTTTTTGGGATTGTCTTTTTCCTGAAAAGGCAAAAACGTAAGTTGTATGCAATGTCATGATGTATGATATGCATGATATCATGATGTCCAACATGAGATGTTGTATGCGTTTCACCATGTATGTAAGCAAGATGTATGAAAATGTGAAATGTTTATGGATGTAATTTCGCCTTAGGAAAATAAATCCTTGACGACCGGCCGGAGAATTGCTCTGTGGAAGAGATACTTGGCCGAAGTTTGATGTGAGGCCTGCTGAGGACTCTAATGATGGATTCCGCTGGGGATAATGACGATATACTCCGTTGGGGATTGGAGGAACTTTGCCGAGGGCGGTCTTCCGTGGTTTCTAGCTGAGGATAACCCAGTTATAAGTCCTTGTGAGGAAATAACTCTAAATAAAACTCGGGAGAGACGTCCGTGCTACGCAGGGGATAAGCTTCCAGAATTTACTGGGGATGAGTCTTAAGACCTGCCGGGGAATGTTGTGTCCTTTTAGGATCAACGGGGAACCAACTCTGCTTGGGGAAAGTATTGCTGAACCTGATTTACTCTGCGGGGAGCTGAGATGATCTGGCCACATTCTTCAGTTGAACCTACCTTGGTGCCTTGGCGGTCAAAACAACCAGACATTCATTAGACAACTTCAAATTGCCCCTGTCTCTGATGTCACCTGTAATCAATCTCTTGTTTCATATGCAAATATTTACGAATCAGCAATTTAATGTCAAATGCATATATCAAAACGAACATTGGACGTTCTTCGCAAGACAAAACAGAAAAAAGGAAAACAATGGTAATTTGTATGGACAAGTGAATTTGTATTGATTTAAACTTTGCCTGTGAATAGGCGTTTTTGTACAAGAGGCTGACATCCTAGTAAGAGGACATCGCCAAATAGTATAGAGTTTACAATTTGAAAAAGGAAACAAAACAGCTATGTGAACAATCCCACTGGGTTCCAACTCTGCTATTGCCTTTATGTCTTCGAACGTCTCATCGCTTTGCTACCTAGTTGAAGATGAAGCTGATTGGTCAATGCCGAAATCTGGAGCCGGATAGTTGATGCTGAATTCTGGATGCGAAGTGATCCAATGAGACATAGTGTTACGCTTTTATCCCTAACTTTTGCCTGGACCGCCCTTTCGGGTTTTCAGTCCACCGGGATACCCATTTTTGCCCAAGCCGCCCTTTCAGGTTTTCGACTTGCCGGGTGTACAGATTTTTTTTATTCATTTCATCCCTTACTTTTGCCCGAACCCTTTTGGTTCGCCGGGAAGCCCTTATTTTTGCCTAGGTATGTCAACCTAGCGGGTCTTTTATTTATGCGTAGTATTTTTTTACTATGTCTGCATTGGCGGGGTGAGGAAGGTCGTCACCATCCATAGTGGTTAGAATCATGGCTCCTCCTGAGAACACACGTTTAACCACAAATGGCCCTTCGTAAGTAGGGGTCCATTTGCCCCGGGGATCACTTTGAGGAAGGATGATGCGTTTGATTACCAGATCCCCAACTTGATACTCTTGCGGTCTGACTTTCTTGTTAAATGCCCTGATCATCCGCTTCTGATACGTTTGACCATGACAGATAGCAGTGAGCCTCTTTTCGTCAATCAGATTTAATTGATCAAGTCGAGTCTGGATCCAATCATCTTCATTCAAGTCTGCATCCTTCATTATCCGGAGAGAGGGTATCTGGATTTCAATTGGCAAGACTGCCTCCATGCCATAGACCAAGGAGAAAGGAGTTGCCCCGGTTGATGTCCTTGCTGAGGTGCGGTACCCATGAAGAGCGAACGGTAACATCTCGTGCCAATCTTTATAGGTCACTGTCATCTTCTGTACAATTTTCTTGATATTTTTATTGGTTGCTTCTACAGCCCCATTCATCTTCGGCCGATAGGGAGAAGAATTGTGGTGCTGTATCTTGAATTGTTCACAGAGTTCAGTGATCATTTTGTTGTTAAGATTGGTACCATTGTCCGTAATGATTCTTTCTGGGACGCCGTACCGACAGATCAGATTATGCCGGATGAAACGTGCCACGACGCTCTTGGTTACTGTGGCGTAGGAAGCTGCCTCAACCCACTTTGTGAAGTAATCGATCGCCACCAAGATGAAGCGATGCCTGTTGGATGCCGTCGGTCGGATCTCACCGATCATATCGATGCCCCACATTGCGAAAGGCCAAGGTGCTGTCAGGACATTCAAAGGAACTGGAGGGATATGCACCTTGTCAGCATAGATCTGGCATTTATGACAAGTTCGGGAGTGTTGGTAACAATCGGCTTCCATTGTGGATCAGAAATATCCTGCCCGAAGGATTTTCTTAGCCATGGTGTGTCCACTGGAATGTGTTCCAAATGTACCTTCATGCAGTTCCATCATGATTTTCTCCGCTTCAGCCTTATCCACACAACGTAGCAGAATTGAATCATGATTCCGTTTGTAGAGAATGCCGTTGCTGAGGAAGAATTTTGCAGCAAACCTCCTCATGAACTTCTTGTCATTGACAGACGCGCCTTCAGGGTATTCCTGAGCTTCCAAGTACCTCTTCACCTCATGATACCAAGGTTTTTCAACAACTTTCTCAGCCTCGAGCTCGCAACAGTATGCCGGTTCATCCAACTTCCAGATTATGATTCGGGGAGCTTCATTGTCCCATTTAACTTTGAACATTGAAGACATCGTAGCCAGGGCGTCCGCTAGCTGATTCTCCTCTCTAGGGAAGTGCTCAAAAGTTATCTCTTCAAAGTGAGGGAGCAAGGTCAACACATACTCCTTGTAAGGAATAAGATTCGGGTGTTTCGTATCCCACTCGCCTTTGATCTGATTGATCACGAGAGCGGAATCTCCGAAGACACTTAGAAATTTTATCCTTAAGTCGATTGCAGCTTGTAAACCCATGATACATGCCTCATATTCTGCCATATTGTTGGTGCAGCTGAAACATAATCGGGCGGTGAGGGGAGTATGAGTTCCTTTGGGAGATATGATTACAGCGCCGACGCCGTTACCCAAAGCATGGAGGCTCCATCAAAATGCATAGACCATCGGGATCCTTCCTCAGGTCCTTCATCCGGTCCAGGTACTTCACAGTCAGTTACCACCATGATGTCTTCGTCCGGAAAATCAAAGTTCAATGATTGGTAATCGTCCACAGGTTGGTGTGCCAAATGATCGGCCAGTACACTTCCCTTGATTGCTTTCTGAGTTGTATACTGGATGTCATATTCTGTCAAGATCATTTGCCATCTCGCTATTCTTCCAGACAGAGCGGGCTTTTCAAATATGTACTTGATGGGATCCATTTTTGAAATCAATAAAGTAGTGTGAGTCAGCATATACTGTCTCAGCCGACGAGCAGCCCATACAAGAGCGCAGCAAGTTTTCTCAAGCAGTGAGTAACGAGACTCACAGTCGGTAAACTTTTTGCTCAAGTAATAAATAGCGTGCTCTTTTCGGCCAGACTCGTCATGCTGCCCCAGCACACACCCCATTGAATTGTCAAGCACTGTTAAGTATAGTATCAGAGGTCTTCCTTCCACCGGTGGCATAAGAATGGGTGGCTCTTGGAGATATTCCTTTATCTTTTCAAAGGCAGCCTGACATTCATCATTCCAGCGTACTACTTGATCTTTCTTCAGTAATTTGAAGATTGGCTCACAAGTAGCAGTCAGATGTGAGATGAATCGGGCAATGTAATTCAGTCGTCCCAGGAAGCCTCTGACTTCTTTCTCCGTTTTTGGAGTCGGCATCTCTTGTATGGCTTTTACCTTGGCAGGGTCCACCTGAATACCTTTATCACTTACAATGAAACCTAGCAATTTTCCGGATCTTACCCCAAAGGTGCATTTGTTGGGATTCAACCTTAGCTTGTATAACTTGAGTCGGTCAAACAACTTCCTCAGATGGTCAAGGTGCTCCTCCTCAGTTTGAGACCTCACAATCATGTCATCAACGTATACCTCAATCTCATGATGGATCATATCATGAAATAAAGCAACCATGGCACGTTGATAGGTTGCCCCAGCATTTTTCAATCCGAATGGCATGACCTTATAACAGAAGGTGCCCCACTGAGTCACAAAGGTAGTCTTCTCCATATCTTCTGGAGCCATCTTGATCTGATTATACCCTGAAAAACCATCCATGAAGGAGAACACCTTGTGTTGAGCTGTATTGTCAACAAGGACATCAATGTGAGGTAGGGGGAAGTCATCCTTGGGGCTGGCCCTGTTCAAATCCCTGTAGTCAACACACATTCTGACTTTACCGTCCTTCTTCGGTACTGGCACCACATTGGCAACCCACTGAGGGTAAGAAGTCACTGCAAGGAACCCGGCATCAAACTGCTTCATAACCTCGGCCTTGATCTTTTCAGACATCTCTGGACGCATCCGTCGGACTTTTTGCTTTACCGGAGGGCAATCTTCCTTGGTTGGCAGGTGGTGAACCACAATGTCGGCATCCAAACCAGGCATATCTTCATAGGACCAAGCAAAAATCTCCATGTAGTCTTGTAACATTTGGATCAATCGTTGCTTTACGCTGAGCTCTAGATTGGCACCAATCTTGATCTCTTTCCTATCTGTCTCAGTACCCAGGTTAATTGTCTCCACCGGCTCTTCATGTGGTTGAATAGCTCTCTCTTCTTGGAGTAGCAGTCTCGCAAGTTCACCAGGCACTTCGCAATCATCTTCATCTTCGTCTTCGGCCAAGTTGATCGGATTTTCGAAGTCATAACTGGCGGTAGCAGAGATGTTACCAGTGAGATCCAGAGTGGATTGAAACCTTTATAAGTGAGTGTGTGTAAATATAGCTGTTTTGCAATATATATAACACAGAAAGGAAAAGAGCACAAGATTTGAAATGCAACAAACGTCCAATGTTTTGATTGATGATATATGAAAATGTCATACAAAAAGCCCTCACAAATGGAGCTACGATGCCCCGGGTAGGACACCGAGCCAACAAAGTTTTAACATATTGTTTGTTACAAATTCGGAAATCAAAAGAAATCAATTACTGCGTGACAAATGTGATAGGGGTAAAATCCTTTGCCGTCCAGTTGCTTGGTCCGTTGCTGGTAGTCGGGTAGATCCAACTGTCAAACTCAGCTTCCTCCACATCCTCCTCGATAGCATTCACCTTTGAGCTGGAGATAAACACCGGAGCCTTTCTGACCTTCTCTTTGCGCACCGCCTTCTGAGCCTCTGCAGTAAAGCCTAGCCCAAACTTGTCGTTCTTCTGAGTGAAGTCAGGAAGCTGACCCCAGTTTGCACAATTGCCTTTCTGAACCACAGCCCGGGCATCCCTTAGGGAAGCCATCTTCAAGGAAACATTTTCTTCGACCGCTGTCTCTGCTGCTGCTGAAATTGGATGCACCTCCTCGAAATGCTGAAAGGGGGTTTCAATAAACTCCCCGTCCATCTCAATGTACCTGAAGGAATTCAAATGGCTCACCATATACTCCTTTTCTCCTGGCACAGTGACGATCTTCCCCCTGACGGGATATTTCAGCTTCTGGTGCAAGGTGGAGGTCACTGCCCCAGCTTTATGGATCCAAGGTCGACCCAGTAGACAAGAGTACGATGGACGTATATCCATTACATAAAAAGTAGAGTCAAACACTTGAGAGCCCACACGAATAGGGATGTTAACCTCTCCATGAACCATCCTTTTGGAACCGTCGAAGGCCCTGACGATGATATTGCTGGGTTTCAACTCCAGGCCCTCATAATCCAGACGATCTAAAGCCTTTTTTGGTAGGACATTCAAGGAAGAACCAGTATCCACCAATACATGTGCCAGAGTAGTGCCCCTGCATTCGATAGAGACATGAAGGGCATCATTGTGGTCTCTTCCCTTCGCAGTCAGGTCGGCATCTGAAAAACCCAAGCCATTGTCTGCTGTCAGATTTGCTATGCAATCAGTGAACTGGACTGCAGACATCTCCTGCGGCACATGGGCCGTCTTGAGAAATGAGATCAAGGCCTTAGCATGGGCCTCGGAGCATAGCAATAAGGAGAGCAGGGAGATCTTGGAGGGTGTATGCCCCAACTGCTCGACAACATTGAAATCACTTTTCTTTATTATTTTCAGAATCTCCTCCATTTCTTGTCGGGAGGCCTCAGCGTTTATGGGTATCGGTGCCTCCATCCGGGCAGGCTCTTCTTCAATCCCTTTGCCCCGAGCATTTGATGACTCGGCAGCAGGGGAAACAACTTGATCAGCAACAGGGACAGGTAAACTTGCAAGTTTTATAAGGAGGGGTCTTCGAATGGCGGGCGGTGCAATGTCAGGCGAGAAGAGCCTGCCACTGCGGGTGACCTTGGCTGGACCAGTGATATCGCAGATACTGGCGCCAGCGTCAAATTCTTGCTTGATTCCATTTACATACACGTCTGCCCCATAATGCCAGGGGACAGCTTTATCAGATACGTAGGGGAGAGGCCCCGGAATAGTAATAATCACAGGTGCAACAGTCATGATTTGAACAGGCTTCTTCGGGAGAGCCTTGATTGGATTTTTGAAGATGGTAATCACAGAAACTTCTTTTATCGGAACCAACTGAACAGCAGACTTCTTGAATAGAATCTCCTTGCTATCCATTAGGCCTTGGATGCCTAACCTCAGCAAGGGACAATCAGATAGGGAAATAGCACAGAACAGGCAACCTTCACCGCAACCCGGAAATAAACCGGCCCGCAGTAGGTTCTTCTTAATAGTCTTCAGAGGGGTGACAACTTCATTTACCGAAACATCGTACATTTCTTCTTTGATGGCATTTACTCTATGCTGGGGCATAGGAGCAGTTACAACATTTGGTCTTTCCGGTGCTTCAAACTGAATTTCCTTTGCGTCGATCAGATCTTGCACTTTGTTTCTCAAGGCCCAGCAATCATCAGTAGTGTGCCCGGGACTATCAGAATGATAAGCACACCGGGCATTTGGGTTATACTTAGGAGACGCAGTGTTGACGACCTTAGGAGCTTCTTTGAGGGTCACCAGGTTGGTGGATAACAGTTGGGGTAAAATTTGAGATAAGGTCATACTCAGCCGAGTATACTGCCTCTTGGGCCTTTCGCTTCTTTGTTGACTGTACTGCTGAGGAGCAGCAACAGGTTTCGAGATGACCAAAGCATTGACGGCTTGGCGACTTTCGGGCTTGACTTGTCTTCTAGGACCATAGACGGCACTTGCTTCTTTCTTAAACGGCCTCTTCTCAGCACTTGTGGAGGCAGCCTTTTGTATCTTGCCTGACCTGATGCCAGCTTCGATTCTTTCTCCCGTTAATATCAAATCTGTAAATCCAGCGGAGGAGTTACCAACCAAATGATTGAAAAACGGACCAGACAACGTCCCCAGAAACATGTCAACCAGCTCTCGATCAGTTAACGGAGGCTGCACCCTGCCAGCCAAATCTCTCCATTTTTGAGCGTACTCTTTGAACCCTTCACCCGTTCCTAGAGACATACCCTGAAGTTGGGTACGCGTGGGAGCGAGATCAGAATTGTATTGGTATTGTCTGTAGAATGCGGTTGCCAAATCTTCCCAGTGTCGGATGCTAGCTCCATCCAATTGGTAGAACCATTCAAGCTGTGACCCCGAGAGGCTATCTTGGAAGAAGTGAATCCAGAGGTTCTTATCTGCCGTGTAAGGTTGGATTTTCCTTACGTACGACATTAGATGTAGCTTTGGACAGGAGACCCCATCATACTTGGCGAAGGCAGGCGCCTTAAACTTGTGTGGAATTACTACTCCAGAAGATAATCCCAAATCTCCGAAATCCAGCCCCGGCACATTCTGAATCTCCATGGCGCTCAAGCGGTCCTCCAATTGCTTGTATCTGTCAGCAGCAGGTGGGTATTGTTCGTCGTTATAGTCCGTCTCATTGTCGGAGACTGCGGGACTAGGAGCTCCTCCCCCTTGGGGACTGTTCTTCTCAGCAGAAGAAGTGGTTGGATCAGCTTCATTATGGAGTGTGTTCCCAAATCTGCGTCCGGTATTGAACAATGCAGTCCTCTTTTTCTTCTTCTTCTTCAGGAGTAGAGTCTTCAACTCTTGCTGACCTTGGGCTAGGCTTAGGACCATCTCTTGAAACTGTGCACTTTGGGCCTGAAGGGCCTTGATTGCTTGCTCACTGGAGGAATCTGGATTCATGATGACTGTTCAAACAAACAGCGAAGAAGATTAAGCAACCTGTGAAATAGGGTACCTGCTATGCATATGGTGCAATGGAATGCGTATGTATGTAATGCATTCAAGGGTTTAGAACATTCAAAATTTGTTGCAGACAAAAAGGAACGCACATCATATTAATAAGGAGAAACTCGTTAGTACATAAATGCCCCATGGGCCAAATATTACAAAATGACTCCTCAAGACAAAAAAACATTTCGCATCCTCTTTGGTGCGATGTAGGTGTTGAGATTCCTTTCCTCGTGCAGTAGGCGGGTGAGTTCCAGGACCTTCTTTTCGCTAGCATGTAGACTGGTCTCAAGAGAATTTCGTTCTTCCTTAAGCTGGATCCAGCTCTTCTGCATCTCTTCCCAGGAGGTGGGCATGTCAGGATGTTGAATGGTGTAGGGCACCTCTCCTTCCAAGACTGGTTCTTTGATCACAGGGAGCATATGAGGATAAGGCATCACTAACTTCTGGGAGCGGGCTCGTACCCACTTGAGATAAGGTTCCAACGGGATGGAGTTCTTGTGCCCCAGTGTCTTGCTGTCTATCCTACTTGGCATCCTCTAAGCTCTGATAAATCTCTGACGAAGTCCTCGAGTATCGTTGTCGAAATCAAAAACTATGTTAGGAATTAACATGTCATGAGGGCCATCCCTCCGAGCATAACCAAATTGTCTCCAAGCCAGGCATGGGTTGTAAGTAATACCTCCTTTGATTCCAAATAAAGGAACATTAGGGTACTCCCCACAACGATCAATGATAGTGATGTCTTCCCTAGACCTAGGGCACCAATGTATATCTGCATGCGTGAGAGTCATTAACCGTTGTGACCATCTCAAACCCCGCTCGTTCTTCAAAACTGATTGCGGAAGATGCGAAATAAACCACCTTCCCAGGAGAGGAGTGCAACACAAAAGGACACCCCTTCTTCTCATGGTTCGAGTGTAACATGAGTGAAGGATGTCCCCCAGCAACGTAGGTATAGGATTCCTGGTCATGAAGATCTGGACAGCACTGATATCAATAAGCTGATCTGGGTTAGGGAATAACACCAAACCATAGACAAGGAGGGCCATAACTTCTTCAAAAGCTCGTAGGTCAAGGGAGTTCCAACATTCTTGGGCCTTCTCAAACAGAAACTTGGCTAAGAAACCCTTGATACCACTTCTGACTTCCCAATGTCCCTTGAGGTCAGATGACTGCAGGTGCAAGGCTTTAGCAATCTCTTCAAGCCTGGGCTCCTCTTCCGTACCGTTGTAGGGTAGTTGATCAAGGATAGGGACCTTCAGGAGTCGGGAGAACTCTTCCAATGTAGGCACCAATTGATAATCCGGAAAAGTGAAACAGTGATGCAGAGGGTCAAAGAACTGGAACAGGACTTTTATCAAATCCTCCTCAATGTTGGTGTTAACCAAGCTGATGAGTCTTCCATGTCTCTCACTGAATGAAGAATCCTCGGGAATCCTGGACATAAGTTCCTTAAGCTGAGGAGGGATCTTTACAAGGCTAATCTGAATTGTCTTTCTGCGGGCAGTTTCCATGTCCTATAAAACAAGAACAAAGATGAAGAATCGAAACCCTTGAAATGGTTAGTCAATGCTCATGATGTGGTATGATGTCATGATGTTATGATTAAATACACCACAAATGTTCACAAAAACATGGTAAGGCACACAAGTCACACAAGACAAACCCTTAGAGTTTAGGCTTGCATGGGGTCTGGGTATTACCCTCTTGAAGTTTGGTGGGCTCAACCTGTCCTATTAGAAGTAACCGGGTTCTAAAGGTCCCAATATCACTGGATTACTTTCATTGTTCATCGTTTCGATTTAGCCACTGAACTGGCGACCGAAATATTCCAGGAAAGTAACCCTCAATTGAGTGTAGTATCGAGTATCAACCAACCTCGGACTGCACCAAAGTCAGTTATCTCACTACCCTAAAAAGGCCAAGATGGTTCAATTAAGGTTCCTAAGGTCAGTTGATGCTTCACGACACCACGCGGCGGCCCCGTACTCTCCTTGACTGAACTCAAGGGTTACCGGTACACACCAAAGTGCCACATCAACGTAGCAGACTGTTTCAACCATGTCGGTATACCCCGCACAGTTCCCTTACAGCCTTGTTGCTACTTTCTAAGAAGGTATCCCCAGATCCGGGTTAGGATCTATAAAATTCCGATACAAAGCCCACAAATGTAAAAGCAAACAAGACAATCAATTGAAAATAAAGGTGATCTAAGCCCTAAGGTTACTCCACTTTTAAAGTTTTCCCCAGCAGAGTCGCCAGTTCTGTGATACGGTGGGAGAACTGACTTGAGGTTTGTGTTTGTATTCGCAAATGTTGCGGTTAGCAAGAGTCGCCACCGACTTTTTATTTTATCCTAAGGAAAGGTTAAAAAGCACAGCAAAAACCTTTTGAGATGTTTTCTTGGGTTCGGGGAGTAGATTATAGAAAGGGAAGGTATTAGCACCCTTTCTATCCATGGTTATCCATGGGCTCTTAGTTACTTGCTTAGATCACTTGCCTTTTGTTTTCAATTGTTTTAAATGGTGCTTGAGTGTATGGGTTTTGAAAAATGTTTTGAAAAGATGCCAATGTGGTGGCAACCTTTGTAATGATCCATGTGGGGATGTATACAAAGATGTATGTCTTTTGAAAAGGTTTTCATTTGTTTTTGAGAGTTGTTTTGAAAGTGTAGTGATGTGATTTTGAATTTAGGCAAGTGTTTTGTTTTGCAAGTTTGATTCAAGTAACTAAGAGGTTATCTACTCCTAAATTTCTCAAAAGATTATTGTTATGTTTTAACCCTTTTAACAAGTTTGTTCCACCATTGTATTTGGTGGGCAACCTTGTGTTAGGATGTGAAAGGGACAGGCGCGGGTCATCGTTTAGACCATAATTGCAACGGCGTTAAATGTCTTTGGGCAATTTTCTTTAAGGGACTTGACCATTTGTTTTTGTTTGTTTTTGAAAAGTTTTGTCGAGGGACTATGATCATTCAAATTGTTTGCTTTGCCCAAAGAAGTTCAACATGCAATATGGCCCATTTATTCGAAGGCAACAAGTGGAATACCCTAGGGGGTGCAAGTGTGATTTGTGTGTCCATTTTCATGCTTGTTTATCTTGTATTAGGTCAAACTATTTTTTATCGTTTTTCGCATACAAACCCTAATTCTAACATGTTATCATTAGAAAGCAATAAAGTGCGAAATTAAAGTTACTAAGCTATTACAAAACCAAATATGGGAAAGGGGGTACAAATGTTCAAATGGGGATATTGACAAGAATTTAAATCTAAATTATTACATCATTTTGAATATTTGCAATTTAAATAATGTACAAAAATTAAATAAAAAAAATGCAAGATGCACAAAAATGTTTTGTATATGTATGAAAAAATGTTATTTATGTAAAAGAGAAAAGAAAATAAAAAAGTATTATTTTTGGGTATTTTTGAATTTAGGGCACAAACCCTAATTTTTAAAGAAAATGCCTTATTATCTAATTTAATATAAATATTTATTTGTTTATTTATAAAAATAAAATAATAATGAAGTATATTATGAAAAAGTATTTTTTGTATCAAATATTAATAAAAGTGAAAAATTCAAGTATTTTCATATTTTATCTTAAATATACTAATAAACATATATATATATACATATATTAATTTCTTAAATGGGCATTATACACAAAATAAATATTTATTTAATATTTTAATAAAATAAATAAAAGAGTATTTTTTTGTGTGAAATATTTTCAGAAGGTAAATGAAAATAAAAATGTATTTACACTATTTTTTCTATTTATTCTAATAATAGTATATATATATATTTATATGCAAACAAAAGAAATAAATCAAATAAATATGCCATATATTCAAAAAATGATGGAAAAATATTTTTAATTTTTTAATGCCATGAGAAAAAATAAACAAAGTCAACCAAAAAAAAAAGTCAAAAATGTTTAAAAAAATGAACAAATGGGCTCAGGGGGGTGTGAATCAAAAAAGATGGTGTGAAAAGTAAAATAACACAGGCCCAGCCCACTGATCATTGTCTTCAACCTCCAGCTCAAACATTTGAAAAAAAACGCGCGCCCCTGTTCTTCAATGTCTAACTCCTGATTCTTGGCTTTTCAGCAAAAACTCATAACACAAGAAATGTTCAGCATGAAGAGACGGTTTCAACCATATAAATAACTTGACCTATCTCTCTAAGATGAGGGAGAATTTCTCCTCCCCCAATTTCTGACCTAACTTTTCATCAATGTTCAGACATGAAATTCTCTAAGCACACGAAACATAAATGAAATCTAATCATATGAGCGTGTTCAGGGCTATGATTGTGACATGTTTTCTTCAAAAACCTAAAGCTAACAATGCCTAATAAGAGAGATAGAACTCCATGAATGTACCTGTTCAGTTGGAATCGAGCTTGGCAATGGAGGATGTTTCAGAGTGAAATGATGACTTGTATAGCTTCCTTGAAGTGTAAGGATGCTTTTCCAAGTCCTACTTTATCTTGAAACTCCCTGAATCGAGCTAGTGAACTCCAACTGCAAAACAAAAATTTAAAAATGGTGAAGTGGCTTGGAGGTGTTACAGGTCAGGTTTAAGGACAGGGTTAGCTTGCATATGCTGTAAGGAAGGTGTATGAATTGATTTTGGGGAGAATGCTCGAGGGAAGTGGGAGTTTGCACTCAATCTGCAGGGGCTCCCCTGTTTGTGCAGTTTCAAGGTGATTAGAGCAATGGGAGTGTTTCAGATGGAAAGGGCTCGTGGGTTAGCTTGGATTTGGTCTATGGAATGTGTTTGATAACTTCTCTCTTGTGTTTCTCAGCTGAGATGAGAGATGGCATAAGTTATGGACCTTTCTTCACACTTAAGCTACAAAATGCAACTTGGCTCCCTAGGTCAGTACAGGCCCTCCCACTATGCTGCTATCCCTTGCCTTGATCAGTGCAATTTGCTCACAAACTTGTGCCAAGAAGATCTTGATTGTACCACTTGGATTGCAAACTTGACATAAAGTTCTTCTTTTCAAGAATGGAAATAATGCTTTTTCTAGTTTAGGCTTAATTCCTTGTGTAATGACCAAAGGCTTAGAATAACAACTTGGTTCAATGGTTTTGCATTAAATTAAGGAGTGTAATTTGGTTTAAAGACCTGTAAAGTAGCACAAACTATGCTGAGTTCAAATTTGCCAAGTTTATGAACATGTTTTGATGAAGAACAAAAGTGAATTTTTGCCAACTTGTGAAATTCGAATCTCTCAAGTTATGAGGTTGTTTGATGAGTTCTTCGACATTTTGGAAAGCTTGGAATGTGTACTACAATCCATCTTTGAAATGCAAATCAAAATTCCAAGTGGAAGGGTATGAAAAGTGGCCTTGAAGTGGGGTAGAAAACCTTGTCAAAATAGGTTAAAATTTCACTAAGTTAAAAATGGTTTAGTGCCCTTATTCAAAAAATTATAACTTGAGACACAAGCTTCAAATGAGAAAACTTTGTGAATAAAAGTTGTAGATTATGCAACAAGCTACAACTTTCATGTTTTGACTTTTTTTTGAATCGAAAGGGATCTTGGTGAAAAGATGGGGCAAAGTTGGGAAAAAATTAGGGTTTTTCATAACTTAGAAAAATTCTAAGTTATGAAAAATTCCATTTTCAAACCCTAATTTGCATTTTGTGATTTCTTGGTGAACAAGTTTCATGATTTGGCAAGTTTTAATGAAAAATGAATCTTGACTCTGGATTTTGACCAAAAAGTCAAAGTTTGACTTTTCAGTATACAGTCAAAATTGATCAATTGACTGGGAAATTCAACTGTCAATCTTGTGTACTTGGGATCTTTTGAGCTTGATGAACATGTCAAGATAATTCCATTGAGTCCTTGAGTCCATATGTGAACTTGGTTTGCCTTTGGCTAGATCAAACAGTCAAAAATTACCTTTGTGCAGCCAAAACCCTAAAAATGACCATTTTGCCCTTTTGGTGATCTGATCAAATTTCTTGTGGAATTGTGATCCAAACTTGATCAAATGGTCCATATGAGTTCATAATGTTGATGTGGATCAAATTTCATGAGGTTTGACTGTCAATTGGCCACAGTTGACTTTTCCCCAATACAGCTGATTTCTAGGTCAACTGTCCAATTGACTGGGCAAAACTTGGAATCAAGACTTGAAACTTGGTATAGGTAAACTTGGGAGTCCAATATGAAGCATGAGAGTCATCTTAGGCATTTTAGGTCAAAACATCCTTAGGCAAACACAAACCCTAATTTGAGTCCACAGTGCAAGGAGAAGTCTTGAGCAGAGGAAACCCTAATTGGATCTTGATCTTCAAGGGTCTTGTGATGAGAAAATGTTGAGGAAATGGGAGGGCAAATTTTGGGGTACAACAGCGCAGCTTAGTCTTCTCTTTGGTTTTTGATCATTTGTATATCTCTTAGGCAATGTGTATGAATGAGAATTATAGCCAATAAAGCCTTGCATTGATGTTTAGGATTTTGGCATAAACCACCATTATCACACTTTCCATTTTTTGCCTCATTTTGAATTCTTGCCTTGTTTACTCCTTTGCACGAATTTGGCAGGCACATAATGACGTTTCAAGGCTAGTTAAGGCCAAATATTTCATTTAATCCAACTTTTTGATTTTTTCTTGATTTTAAAAGAATTAAACTTAATTAAATCCAATAAAATCAATTAAAATGAAAAAATTAATTTAAAAAAATATGAAATAAAAGGTGGGACACGTGGGAGGCATGGCCAAGTTAATTCAAGTGGAAAAAGTGGGCCCCTTTTGTCAAAAATGAGATTTCAAGGATAAATGATTTTGGCCATTTCACAAAAATTTCCCAACTTCTCCAATGCATAACTTGCTCAATTTTTAAGATTTGCTCATGTTCTTGGACATTTTGGAAAGTTGTTTGAGTCCTCTAACCAATGCCTTTGGTCCCATGTCATTTTGATTTACCAATCTCAAGTTATGGCCTTTGACTTAAAGTCCCTTTTTGTTGACTTTTGAAAATGACCTATAATGTTGAAATTGATAACTTTTTGTGAGAGCATTTCTTGGACTTGAAGTATGAAGATGAGTTGTAGGAAATGTCTTTCTCTTCAAAATGAGATTTGGATGGAATTTTTCTGATAATCCATGTGAAAGTTATGCCTTGGTCAATTTCAGTTGACTTTTTCAACTGTCCAAATAAGGAAACTTTTGCATCTTGATGATTTCTGAGCCAAATTTTGAGAATCATGATCAAGCATTGATCAAATGATGTTTGTGGATTCAAAATGATATGTTGACCAAAAATTTGAACTTTTGACTGTCAAATGACCATTTTGCCCCTACAGTTGACTGTAGTGCAATTAGGGTTTTTGACTGTGCAATTTTGTGCTGAAAGTCTTGAAACTTGATATGAGGATGTTTGACCATATTTGTAGGCATGTGAGACTTGATTGGACCTTTGGAAAACTTCATTTTCTTGATCAGGATAGAAACCCTAATTTTGTCTGTATAGGAGATCTTTGATTGTGCAACCCTTGGGGGAGATTTGAAGCTTGACTTGGCAAATCTTTGAAGAATATGGGAGGGCAAATTTTGGGGTACAACAGTTGCCCCTGTTCAATCTTCTTAGACCTGAGGATGCAGATTGGCTGACGTGCCTTTCGTAATCCGAAGGTGGAAGATGATTGAACACTAGAGTGCCCAGAAATTTGCGCTCACATAGTAGCAGTGATGGTGGAATGGGCTTATAGATTCCATTTAGAGGTTGATGAATAGGATGATGGTCTTATAGATGCCATCTAGATGTTGATCGCGTAAGAGATTCTTTAGCGAGAACCTGCATACCTGCAAAAGAAACAATGAGTACCTGACACGTTGCAAGAACTGGTTTTCAGATGCTTGGCATAGATATGTCCTGACTGGTTACAAGAGCTGGGTCTGGAGTTTCACAAGATGATGAATGAACCAGGGATGGTTACTACCTTAGTGTGAATGGTAAGATAACCTTTGGGCGACTTTAACTTCAACAACGCTCATTGAGATAATCTTAGTGGGAATTACCATCTTCGCAGGATCGGGAAGAGAACCATAGGCAATTATAATCTGAAAGGAATCATCACCTCACTCACCGTCGAGGAGAGAACCATAGGAAATTATAATTATCGCCTCACTCACCGTCGGAGAGGGAACCATAAGGAAAAGGAATTATCACCTCACTCACCGTCGGAGAGGGAACCATAGGAGACTATCACCTAACTCACCGTCGGAGAGGGAAACATCTGAAAAGGACTTACCACCTCACTCACCGTCGGAGAGGGAACCATAGGAGACTATCACCTCACTCACCGTCGGAGAGGGAAACATCTGAAAAGGACTTACCACCTCACTCACCGTCAGAGAGGGAACCATAGGAGACTATCACCTCACTCACCGTCGGAGAGGGAAACATCTGAAAAGGACTTACCACCTCACTCACCGTCGGAGAGGGAACCATGGGAGACTATCACCTCACTCACCGTCGGAGAGGGAAACATCTGAAAAGGACTTACCACCTCACTCACCGTCGGAGAGGGAACCATAGGAGACTATCACCTCACTCACCGTCGGAGAGGGAAACATCTGAAAAGGACTTACCACCTCACTCACCGTTGGAGAGGGAACCATAGGAGACTATCACCTCACTCACCGTCGGAGAGGGAAACATCTGAAAAGGACTTACCACCTCACTCACCGTCGGAGAGGGAACCATAGGAGACTATCACCTCACTCACCGTCGGAGAGGGAAACATCTGAAAAGGACTTACCACCTCACTCACCGTCGGAGAGGGAACCATAGGAGACTATCACCTCACTCACCGTCAGAGAGGGAAACATCTGAAAAGGACTTACCACCTCACTCACCGTCGGAGAGGGAACCATAGGAGACTATCACCTCACTCACCGTCGGAGAGGGAAACATCTGAAAAGGACTTACCACCTCACTCACCGTCGGAGAGGGAACCATAGGAGACTATCACCTCACTCACCGTCGGAGAGGGAAACATCTGAAAAGGACTTACCGCCTCACTCACCGTCGGAGAGGGAACCATAGGAGACTATCACCTCACTCACCGTCGGAGAGGGAAACATCTGAAAAGGACTTACCACCTCACTCACCGTCGGAGAGGGAACCATAGGAGACTATCACCTCACTCACCGTCGGAGAGGGAAACATCTGAAAAGGACTTACCACCTCACTCACCGTCGGAGAGGGAACCATATGAGACTATCACCTCACTCACCGTCGGAGAGGGAAACATCTGAAAAGGACTTACCACCTCACTCACCGTCGGAGAGGGAACCATAGGAGACTATCACCTCACTCACCGTCGGAGAGGGAAACATCTGAAAAGGACTTACCACCTCACTCACCGTCGGAGAGGGAACCATAGGAGACTATCACCTCACTCACCGTCGGAGAGGGAAACATCTGAAAAGGACTTACCACCTCACTCACCGTCGGAGAGGGAACCATAGGAGACTATCACCTCACTCACCGTCGGAGAGGGAAACATCTGAAAAGGACTTACCACCTCACTCACCGTCGGAGAGGGAACCATAGGAGACTATCACCTCACTCACCGTCGGAGAGGGAAACATCTGAAAAGGACTTACCACCTCACTCACCGTCGGAGAGGGAACCATAGGAGACTATCACCTCACTCACCGTCGGAGAGGGAAACATCTGAAAAGGACTTACCACCTCACTCACCGTCGGAGAGGGAACCATAGGAGACTATCACCTCACTCACCGTCGGAGAGGGAAACATCTGAAAAGGACTTACCACCTCACTCACCGTCGGAGAGGGAACCATAGGAGACTATTACCTCACTCACCGTCGGAGAGGGAAACATCTGAAAAGGACTTACCACCTCACTCACCGTCGGAGAGGGAACCATAGGAGATTATCACCTCACTCACCGTCGGAGAGGGAACCATCTGAAAAGGAATTATCACCTCACTCACCGTCGGAGAGGGAACCATCTGAGATTATCACCTCACTCACCGTCGGAGAGGGAACCATCTGAGATAACTTCTACCGAGTCTTTATTAGAAAAATCTGTTGGGAGTCGATTTAGCTGGACTAGGGAAGGCCTTGGACTGGATAAGAAATCTTTTGAGTCGATTAACTGAACCGGTCTAGGTCTTGAAATATGATGGAGAATTTTAACTGTATCTTTCCTGAAAGGTAAAGGTCAGTCATATGCAATGCATGATATGGACCAAGCAATGATGTCCTCAACATAAATGAGATTTGTATGATATGATGTGTCTATGCATGCTATAATGATGTATGTGATGTTTTATGTATGTTTTTGTCTAGGACAGTAGATCCTTGACGGGTGCCGGGAATTCATATCCTGGGCTAATGCTGAAGAATAGATTTTGCTTCCGCTGGGGATGATAATTGCAAGAATACCGGTAGGAGAAGATGACTCTGTTGAGGAATAAACTTGGCAAATGGAAGATTCTTCGGGGAGAAAAATACTCTAGCGACCATGCTGGGGAGTGATACTCTGTGGGGATAAAGATACCTTGCTGAGTTGTTGATAATAACTTGCTGAGGATATCCTTGTTGTATTGGAAGTGCTGATAGACTTCGCTGGGGTAAGAAGACTTCGTCGAGGACGCTCTTTCCGTGGCTTTTGGCTGAGGATAACCCAGTTATATCCTGTTAAGGCAATAACTCTTTGAATAAAGCCGGGAGACGCGTTTGCTCTACGAAGGATAAGCTTCCAGAATTTACTGGGGATAAGCTTACTGCTTGGGGATATGAATTCCAAATTTCCTGGGGAACTAGATTGGATTCTCTTGGGGAAGTTTTGATATATTGGGGAAGTGATTCCTTTGAATGTTGATATACTGCCGGGGAATAATCTTTAGACCAAGACTGCCGGGGATGCTTGTTAAGAATATGTATGCTGCTGGGAATGTTGGGATCTGCTGGAGGATACCCTACTTTCTTGAGATTTGATAACTGCTTGGAGAAGAATGCACTGACTGCTGACTTACTCTCTGGGGAATTAAGATATCTGGTCATGTTCTTTAGCTGAACCTACCTTGGTACCTTGGAGGATAGAACAATTAGATTGTTTGGACAACTCTTTATTGCCCCTGTTTCTGAGGTATGAGAGGAAGACCTGTGAGGTGCTGATAGTTGTTGATGGACAAACCTTCTTCTGGTAGGCGGGTGATAAGATGACAGGACATAGTCGTACGCTTTGATCCCTAACTTTTGCCTGGACCGCCCTTTCGGGTTTTCAGTCCACCGGGATACCCATTTTTGCCCAAGCCGCCTTTTCAGGTTTTCGACTTGCCGGGTGTACAGATTTTTCATTTCATCCCTTCATTTTGCCCGAACCCTTTTGGTTCGCCGGGAAGCCCTAATTTTTGCCTAGGTATGTCAACCTAGCGGGTCTTTGATTGTGCGTAGTATTTTTCTGACTATGTCCGTTCTCAGAATGTAGGGAGTTGCCCCTGTTAGAAGTGTTTTGTCGTGCCAACAGAAGGTGTTTGATCCGGCCAGATTCGTTGTTGAAATGCCCCAAGTAACTCAGGCAGAGATTTGCCCCAGGCTATTTGGCATCTTGAGAGATTCCTTGAATCTTGATTGGACTGCCCCAGATAATGGACCATGGTCATGTCTGCCCCTTGATTGGAGGTACTTCTGTTCATTAGGCATTCGTCGTGCGAACTTCTATGTTGTTCAAACAAAAAGTCATATGCAAACAAAGTTATGTTAAAAATGCAAAGCCTATGTCTGTCTTGAAGATTTTGAAAATGCATTCTTTTTCATAAAACCAGTGAATGTTTGTAAAACGTGATGTCAACTCCGTATTTACTGTAAGCCTTAAGGAGTCAGGATACTTTTCGTCACAGTATGCTTTCGAACTAACCCATGCTTCAGCTAGGACTTTTAAGGGTTATAACGTGGCCTGGTTCACGGTTTAAGAAACAAAGGATAAAGGCTCAAATTTTATTTGTACCCACCCGCTCTTCGTGATGTTCTTCAAACCTAAACTCAGTTGATCATACGTTAGACCTCGTTTGAGTCTTTGCTCTGATTTTCCGGTGATGGTTCAGTCATTAATGATTTATTCTGAATAGGCAGTCATCATTTTTTTTTGTCGAGGGTTTGTAGGACCCCTTTCTTTTTTGATTTATTATCCCTATTTTTTTTGCCTGAACTGTTTCTTTTGTGATTACAGTCAGCGGGATGCCCCATTTTGTAAGTCTCCTTCATAGGTTTTGACTTAATGGGTTTTTATTTTTGAGATATAACGACTGCCTATCTGTATGATTGTTCGGAACCATCACTGTCTTTTGTTTTATAAGGACCTCTTTGGTGCCATTCGTTATGCACTTGGATCAATTGAGAGACTACCCTGCCCCAGGTTATGATTAAGGGTTTTAAATTTCGAAAAGAAAAAACTCCTACTTCTTTGGCTCAAAGGGGTTGACGAGGGATTATCATCCTTATAACTCCAGTGTTTAGGGATTGAAATAATGCATGTACCTCATCAGCGGGGTCTATTCAAAAGCATACTGTAATGATCGCGGTATCGTTTTCGTCATCCTCCCTCAAGAGGCTTAGAATTGTTAACCGAGCATTGAACATCACAAAAATATGAAAACAGTTTTAAGCATAATAAATGCGAATATATTGCTTCAAAACAGACATATGCGATGCATTAATGAAATAACAACATTTAACAATGAACAAATGTTTGAACAATCAAAAGAAAATTACAACTTGAGCATTCGAATGAACAAAAGTCTTCTAGTATCAGGGCTTGTCATTTCAAATGGTGAACCTCGCAGGGATAGTAGAAGAACTCGACCTGACCATCTGGGGTGAATTCCACAGCTCCTTCATCAATCAGGCTTTGGATTTTGTACATCAACTTCCAACAGTCATCAGTATCATGCCCTGGGCTGTTAGAATGGTATGCGCACCTGGCCCCAGGATTATAGTTGGGTGAAGAAGTCTTAGGATTAGGGTGAGGTCCTATCAACGTCACCAGATTCAACTTCAACAGGTGTTGCAAAGCTTGGGACAGCGACGTGTTGAGCTGGGTGAATTGCCTTATGGGCTTGCTCTGATCAACCCGTTGCTCTGGGCGAGGTTGTGGTTGGAGCTGTGAAGTAGTAGCAGCTTGGAGAGGTCTATTCATTGAACCAAGCCTTTGACTTCTTGGAGGCCGATTACCGGTTTGGTCTCCAGCCTTGGCTACTTGCTTCATACTGTCTTGCTGAAGCTGGTTGATCACAGTTCTCAACTCTTCTTGTTCCCGAGCTAAGCCTTGGATAAGGGCCATTTGCCCCAGCATCTGAGTCCTCATTACGTCTATCTCAGCTTGCATATGTTTCAGCCGTTCATCTTTACCGTCTTCTGGACTGTTCTTGACCAAATTCCCCATGAGGAGTGTTCTCAACTCTTCTTGCCCCTTGGATAGGCTTAG